>JARQOC010000009.1:138760626-139966653 GCA_033576535.1 Allobates femoralis
TGTTGCCTTCTTTGGATTGAGTGTTTCCAGGGAAGGGTATGTGCACACTTCTTTGTAAGGCTGCTTTCACATAACGATTTTATCAGTTCCGATGCTGTCCGATAAAAATCGGACAGCATCGGACCGATTTTCGGACCCCATGCAACCCTATGGGCATCGGACCGAATCGGATGTGCACTAAATGCCATCCGATTTGGTCCGATCCGAATCTGTCCGATTTTTTTTTCGGTGCAAAAATCGGAGCTTGCTCCGATTTTTGCACCGAAAATAAAATCTGACAGATTCGGATCGGACCAGATCGGATGGCATTTAGTGCACATCCGATCCGACCCGATCAATTTGACATGGGGCCCTATGGAGCAGGGTCAGAGGAAACATCTGATGTCTCCTCGGACCGATTTTAGTGTACTGAGCATGCTCACTACACTAAAATCGCTCCAAAAGTGAATGAATGGGTTAATTAAAAAAATAAAAAACTATGCTCACCTGTCCACGAGGCCCACGTCGTCTCCCGACGTCTCCGGTATCTCCAGGTATCTTGCCGTCTGTGCTGATAAGACCTGCCGTGATGTCACAATCACATTACTGCCAGGAACCAATAGCCGGCAGTCATGTGATTGTGACATCACGAGAGGTCCTGGCAGCACTGAAGACAGAACAGCAAGATACCTGGAGACGCGCGGGATCGTGCAGGAGTCGTGGACAGGTGAGAAAGGAGAGGAGGAGAGGGGAGGACAAGAGGAGAGGAGGAGGAGGACAAAAGGAGAGGGGGAGGACAAGAGGAGAGGAGGGGGACACATGGGGGGGCCGGAGGACACATGGGGGCAGCACATTGAAGGACTGGGGATGGACTCATAGGAGGACCGGGGGCCAAGAGGGGAGGACCGGGGGTGCAGAGAGGAGACACAGGGGATAAGAGGGGAGCACAGGGGATAAGAGGGGAGGACCGGGGGCCAAGAGGGAGGACCGGGGGCCAAGAGGGGAGGACCGGGGGCCAACAGGGGAGGACCGGGGGCCAAGAGGGGAGACACAGGGGATAAAGGAGAGGACCGGGGGAGAGACATGACAGCTCTCAGGGAGCGATCTGACAGGAGGGCAGGCATTCTATTTTCTGTCGGAATCGGGTGCCTATTTGGCACCCGATTCCAGGCATCAGAGGAATCCGATGCTGTCCGATTTATATCGGACAGCATCGGATTTTACAAAATCGTTATGTGAAAGTAGCCTAAGGTGGGCCACTGTGAATCCCACTTTAAAAAGCCCTTAATAAATGCTAAGAAGAGTTATGGTAATATCTGCACTGCCATGTAAGGCTACGTTCACACAATGTGCATTTTTGAGCGCTTTTTTTGTGCGCGCTTTTCAAATATGCGCAATGTGTGTCTGCGTCTTCCAGCAAAGTGAATGTGAAATTCACTTTGCCGTATATACACGGCATAAAAATATGCAGCGCTTTTATGGGAGAAAGCGCAGGCGTAAAAAATTGATAAGCCAATTCTTTGCGCAGCTGCGCCCGCGCTTTCTCCCATATTTTGCCCATTATTCTCATTGGAATTATGCATCGCCATTTAGACAATGCGCAATTCCAGCGGAAATACGCTGGGACTGATGTCATATAGGGGAGGAACAATCCTGTTCCTCCTCTCCTGTGTCACATCTGTGACAGCCCCATTGGGTTTCGTAGTGTATAATATACACTACGAAACCCAAATTAAAGTTATCCAAATGTTTAAAAAATAATAAAGAATGAATACTTACTTGTCTGCCGAATGCTGGGGAGCTGGGACCCTGAGATCCTGCTGAGGTATCGACCTTCCAGGGCCTGTGAACAGTGATTGGCCCGCTCGCGGTCACGTGACATCATATGACGCGTATATCACATGGCCGCGAGCGGCCAATCACAGCGTCCAATGACATCACGCAAGGTCTTTGCAGGTCCTTGCAGGTTCATTCTTTATTATTTTTCCACACATTTGCTTTAATTTAATTTGGGTTTCGTAGTGTATATTAATACACTACAAAACCCAAAGGGGCTGGCAGACATGTCACACAGGGGAGGAGTTACAGGATTCTTCCTCCCCTCTGTGACATCATTGAAGAAGTAGCCTCGTACAAAAATGCGGTGTGTGAATGCACCGCGTTTTTTATGGGGCTATTTTGCGCTTTTTTGTGTGGGTGCAAATCGCTGAAAAAAGCGCCCGTGCAAAAAACGCAACAAAACGCTATGTGTAAGTATAGCCTTAAAATGGCTTGCAGTGCAAATGATCAGTATTTTGAGCATCTTTTAACTGCTTCATGCTTTCAAAGGCACAAAGTAGTTAAAGGGAATCTGTCACCACTGTGACCTTTGTAAACTAGTAGTAGGGGCATATAGATTTTAGGTTGCTGAAAATAATCATACCTGTAAAAGATGCCTTGTTGTGGAGAAATCATCTTTTATCACGTTATGTAAATGAGCTCTTCCTGGCTATGGGACTGGAAAATAACTCAACATCCAGAGCTTATTATAAAAAAAAGTGGAGTTACCAGTGTGAGGTGTGATGCCTGCCCTCTGCTCTCCCAAGCTGTATTTGATTACTTATCTGCAGATTCCTCTCAGCTTCATCTTCCATCTCATAGGCAGACGGGCGCAACATTGTTGCAATACAACAGAGCTCAGTGAGATACAAAAAATTTGTTTGCAAGAAATTAAATTTCAGTTCTGCTGTTCTGTGTCAGTTACTTGTATCACACTGATCATGCGCCTTTTATTTAAAAAAAGCTCTGGAGGTGGAGTTATCTCCCAGGCAGCATCTGCCCCATAGCCTGGAACAGCTCATTTATATAAAAGATGATTTATCCACAATAAGACATCTGATAAGAGGCAGATAGGTATGAGTCTTTCCAGCACTCTATAACCTGTATGTCTATATTAATAATTTAGATAGGTCAAAGTGGTGACAGATTCCCTTTAAACATAGTAACCTGACCATTCTTAGATCACTTATTGGATTTTTGGTCATCCCCTGAAATTATGTGCATGGTATGATTGTCCAATAATGTTGGACCATACTCACAATTTGCATTGTGTTTTTTACAATTGAAAGTATGTCCCAGATTAAATCCAAAAGCACAAAATAAGTATAAACCCTATAATAAAGTAAATATTAGTAATACATTTAAATAACATAGAACACTTTTCTGAAAAATTGGAAAAGTCATCCCGCCACGACAAGGTGTTCCCTGTCAGAAAAATCCAACACTGGTAGTAAAGCCTCACCTTGTCTCAGTGACACCAGAGTAAAGACAGGCAGAGAAGGACAAGGCTCTAACCCCAGTTACTCATTTTGGGATGCTACCGTATTTTTCGATTTATAAGACACCCCAAATTATTATACGCACCCCAAATTTGGTGAAGGAAAAGAAAGAAAAAGGTTAATGCTAAATGGGGTCTGTCTTTTAATGCCAGCGTCCATCTTACAATCAGTATATATGTCCCTCATCCTGGTATATACACCGTCTTTTCTGCTTTTTAAGATGCACTTTTGTTCCCCCCAAACTGGGGGGAATGAAACACGGGGTGTGTCTTAAAAAGCGAATGTAAAAAAAATAAAATTAAATATTACCGGGTAAAGGGGGTGAGGGGTGCAGCTGCTCAGCGGGGATGCCAGAGGCAGGTTCTGGTGGGTGGGGGGCACAGCTGCAGGACCGGAGCAGCAGAGATGTACTGGCGGCAGCAAGCGGTGGGCACCACCATGTTTTTTGTGGCAGCCGACCGGCAAGGGTAGAGACTTCAAAATGGCCGCGGGTCTCCATTATAGCTGCAGCCATTTTGTTGAAGCCTCTACCGCTTGCTGCAGTTTATGAATGCAGCTGGCCAAAAAAACATGGCGGCACCCACTGCTCACTGCTGCCACTACATTGCCGCTGCTCCGGTCCTGCAGCTGTGTCCCCCACTCACTGGAACCTGCCTCTGGCACCCCGCTGAGCGGCTGCAGCCCTCCTCGGTAAGCCATGGGCGTCTGGGGGGAAGATGGGGGCCATATAACGTACTCAAAGGGTTGGGGATGGGGGAATATACACAGGATGGGGACATATATACAGGTTGGTGGGCATATATACAGGATGGGGGGCATATATATATAGGATGGGGGGACATATACAGGATGGGGGCCATATATACAGGATGGGCACATGTAAACCGGGGTGAGGGACATACCGTATATGCCATGATGGGGGATATATGTACCAGGATGGGGGTATATATACAGGATGGGGACATATATACCAGGATGAGCAATATACATACCAGGGTGGGGCATTTATACAGGATGGGGACATGTATAGCAGGATGAGGGATATATACCAGGATTGGTGGGTTTATTTACCAAAATGAGGAACATATATACTGATTGTTAAACGGACACTGGCATTATAAGACGGACCTCATTTAACATTAAAAATTATTTTTTTTCTCTTTTCCTTCACCAAATTTGGTGTGCGTCTTATAATCCAGTGCGTCTTATAAAGCCTCCATGGTCCTCCATTCCGGGATATAGCCCCCTCATCCTGGATATGGCCTCCCCATCTTGGATATTGCCCCCTTATCCTTGTTCAAGCCCCCATTCTGGATATTGCCTCACCATCCTGCATATGGCTCCCTTATCAAGGTACATGGCCCCCCATACTGGATATGGCCTCCCTATCCTGCACATTGCCCCCTTATCATGGTACATCACCCCCCTATCCTGGATATGTCCCCCAGCCGGCATGCACACTAAAATAATAAATGCTGATAATTTACTCTCCATCGCTCCCTGCTTCCTGTGTCCGGGTATCGGATCATGTGACCGAGGCACACTGATGACATCACTGTGCTGTGCCGGAGACATAATTTGATGGAGGTCACAGACACAATAAGACACTGCTGTGCTGGGAGCAGGGAGCAACAGGGGTTAGTTAACAGTGTTTATTATCTTAGTGTGCACATCAGCAGGGAGGCATATAGAGTGACGGTAGGTGGCATATGGGGGTGACAGCATAAACATTATGCTTAGTGATGAGCAAATGTATTCATTACTAGTGGCTATTCACACTGAAAAGTATGGTATTTGCATTATTCATATTTGTGCAAGTTTTTATATTTCACTATATTTGGATGTCCCGCCCTGCAGTTTCGGAGTCTTCTCTGAAGCCACTAATCATGCGGGGTTTCTTAACCAATCACAGTAATGCCGCAGACATCCTGATTGTGGCATTACTGTGATTGTCTAGCCACCCAGCATCATAGGATCTATTTAAGCCTTGCCACCGCCATATTACCAGCATTGCATCCGGAGCTAGCATTGGAAAAGGATAGGTAGAGATCACTCAACTGCTAGGGAGAGTATTTAGATATTCTTGGACGAAGTGCCTCAAATGTCCGCGCTACTGCTCCAAGATCAAAGGAACCAAGACACAAGGAATGTCTGGATCAGCTCAAGCCTTTATTTATCCAACGTGTTTCGGAGCCACATACCGAGCTCCTTCCTCAGGGAACTACCAGACTGATCCAGACATTCCTTGTGTCTTGGTTCCTTTGATCTTGGAGCAGCAGCCGGACATTTGAGGCACTTCGTCCAAGAATATCTGCATCACAACCACGGTTACCTGTGGGAGCGTGGTCCCTGCAGCAGCTGCCTTAACGCTTTTCTACCAGTTGTGGGTTTCACAACTGAAAAGGGTGAGCAATTCCACATCATAAAAGAGAAAGTGTTTAATTGAGATAAGACCCTATATGCGCATTCTTTTTTCGCAGGGAGAGTGTTTAGGCCTCTTCATAACACACAAGCCCTTTTGAAGGCTACCTCTAGTGTATACTACCTCAGTGTAGAGTAGTTACTCCAAAATCCATATATGTCATCATACCAGTATTAATCCCTGGTGAACGATCTCACCAATCCAGGGTGTTTTGCATACTCATTTTAGACAATTTATAAATAGGAGAACAACTTGAGTGTCTTTGCATTTACAATTTAGTTTAATATGTCATATTAAAAAACATGTCACAAGATAGAAAATACAGAAAGGGAAAATTCCCAACAATTACAAATCCAAGGGAAAAATGCTGTACATAAATAACAATGACAATTGATACATATGCAGCAATGGTGGGGAAAATAAAGTAAAATTAACAATATATGCAGGTACCACTCTTAAAATGTCATATAAGCTATGTGTCCATCATACCACACACATATTATCGGTATGGGAGATTTAATACACGTGTAACCTTCTAACCCATAACAACTTGTGGGATTGGATCATAAATCAATATGAGCTCCAGTTTTCCCTGCATATACTATGTTCCATACTGAAATCCCCACCCTCACAGCAAATGACAGTATTAGCAATACATTCCCATAGTGCCTAAGCACTAAATTAGAAAAGTCCCCAAGAAGCAGAAACAACAGTTCTTACATGGCCCGAACAGTCCATGCGCTGCCTTACTGCACACTATTTCTCTCTCCCCTAGGAAGTGACTAGCGAAACATTTGTTGGGGGAGTCCTGTATAGTGAGTATTACACCTAGTATACAGGACAGGAGAAGTGGTAATGTGCAGTGCATATATACAGAATAATACAGATATTGAGGATTACACCCAATATACAGGACAGGAGAAGTGGTACTGTGCAGTACATATATACAGAATAATACAGATACTGAGGATTACACCCAATATACAGGACAGGAGAAGTGGTACTGTGCAGTGTATTTATACAGGATAATACAGATCCTGAGGATTACACCCAATATACAGGACAGGAGAAGTGGTACTGTGCAGTGTATATATGCAGAATAACATAGATACTGAGGTTTACACTCACAAATCCAGCCAGTTACAGATACTGAGGATTACACCCAATATACAGGACAGGAGAAGTGGTACTGTGCAGTGTATATATGCAGAATAACATAGATACTGAGGTTTACACTCACAAATCCAGCCAGTTTCCAGCTCACCGGACAATTGGTTCTGTGAGTGCAGCATTCAGTGACGGAGCTACGGACTCCTTGCCGACATCACAAAGCAATCACAGTAATCCAAAGAAATTCATCCAGCTCCACGTCTTCTTAAAAGAATCAATTTTATTTTCAAGAGTTTAAAATCACGTACATTTTCTTTGGATTACTGAGGTTTACACCCAGTATACAGGACAGGAGAAGTGGTCGATGATGAGTCCACTGATCCACCCTGGATCATTTGCACGCATAGCCATGACAGCAGCACAGAGGATGATGAATATGTTGCACCAACACAGGCAACAAGGGTACGTGGTTTGCACAGAGTAAGAACTGGCTCATCTTTTACAAGAGCACCCCTGCAGTGTGGGCCAAATCAGGGCAAGGGGGCATTCAGCCACTGTGTGGAATTTTTTTTTCTGAAAGTCCCTCAGAGAAAAACATTGCAGTCTGTAGCATTTGCCATAACAAGTTGAGCAGAGGCCATGGCAAAGGCAACCAAAGCACCACAAATATGCAAAACCGTATGGCAACCAAGCACCCCAGTAGGTGGGCAAAACAGCAGGGCACCGAATTGCATCTGCAAGTCAAACCAATGCCATTTTGACTGGGCTATGTCCTTCAGAATCTGCAGTTCAGGAAGCTGACGATCATACCTCCTTCCCACAGGCTGCATTTGCTCACACACAACAAACATCAACCACATCCATTTACTTGTCCCAGTAAAGCATCCAGTTGTGTGTGCCTGAGACCTTGGAAAGAAAGCGTAAATACCCACCGATGCACCCGCAGGCACAAATACTAAATTCGCACATTGCCAAATTTCTAGCTGTGGAAAGGTTGCCGTTTACGCTTGTGGGAACACAGTCTCTCCGTGATCTCTTGGCTGTGGCTGCCCCATGATACAGTGTTCCCAACCTCCACTATTTATGTAATAAAAATAGAAAAGGGGCACAATGTGAAGCTCTTATGGGCAGGGATGGGTGTGTGGGAGTTTTAGTCACTCACCTTTTGGGGTTGAACAACTCTGCACAACCCCAGTTTCAGCCTCCAGTGATGAGGCCCCTGTCCCGGGACCACTCTGTGCTCTCACAGTGGGTGTCTCCCGCACCACTTCCGTGTCCCGGTCACGTGATCGGACTGTACGGTGAAATCACGGCAGGTCGTCAAGCTAGATTCTCAGTCTACTGGGTGACGCCAGATCCTTTCCAGGTAGTTAATGAAAGCCTAGAACTGCTCCTGCCACAACAGAGGGAAGAGGGAACATGGAGGAAAGTTGAAGCGGTCTAATTAGGAGCGCTAAGGCACTTGGGCAAAAATTGAGAGGAAAAATCGGGAAAATGGTTAACAAACCTCTATTTGCCCTCTACATACCACAACATGTTTTGACAGTGAATGTCTTCATCAGCTGATACATGTGCTATGCATGGCTCACGTGCTGACTCTAGCTGTTCAGAAATTTATGAAAACTTACCCTGACTTAACATACCTCTTTCAGAAGGTGGATGAAAAAAGATAAGGGACAGTATTGAGAAAACTCACATGCAAAATACTAACCCCACCACTTTTATTTTGTCCTATATTATTAATTCCAAAAAATGTCAACCTTCCTCTGTTATTTTAAAGACAACTATTAAAGCCTGGCGATATTTTACCTTACTCTCTCGGTCAATTTTTGAGAGCACTATACCTTCTTGGTTCCCAATAGAAATATTTGAAGAAATTAAACTCAAGCATTGGAAAATTGCAAATATTAAAATATTTTCAGATATACTACAAAATAAACTTGAAGCACTTTTCAGTTTTAAGCCAACAGTTTAATTTATCCGCAACGAAAGAAATCACTTGGCAAACGCTCAATAACACCCTAGAAAACAAGACACTAAACTTTTTCTTACCTAATAATATTGATAAACTTCTACAACAAACTGCTAATGACTCACACTGGAAGACTAGTAAAATATATCAAATACTCAATAACAACATGTCCTTTGACAATTTAAAATTTACAGGACTATGGGAATGAGAGTTGGAGTTAGACCGCAAATCTATAGGTGAACAATTTTCCCATATACTGCCAATTATCTACTCTTCTATTCCTTGTACCACTATTTTAGAGACACAATATAAAATTTACACAAAATGGTATCTCTCTCCACTCATATTATTGATCCAAGAAACAGTGCAATGTGTTGGAGAAATTGTGACTGAAGAGGAGCTATTAAACATATATTCTGGAATTGTCACATATTAAGACAGTACTGGCTTGACATACAGACCCTTATTAATATAATCTTAAACACCAGAATTGTTCTCACTATGAATCTTGCGGTACTCCTTATTGGTATACCAGACTTCCCGAAAACCAAATGTTATTTAATCATGCATATACTCATTGCAGCAAAAAACCTTTTCTCATCTATGTGGAGAGAAGAAGTCCCACCCACTATAGAGAATCTGCTGCATAGACTCTCCTCACACTGTCTATTTGAGTACATATTTGCCGCAAGAAGTAAAATGTATCAAAAATATTTGTTAAAATGGACACCTTGGACATCCTTATTTACCCCAACACTTTCTCTCAACACAAAGGATGTATCAATGCCTTGAGTGTAGGGTTACCTTCTCATATATCTATTCATAACGACTTAGGGCCCTTTCACATCAGCGTTTTTTTCAAATCGCGGCAGATTCGGTGAAAAAACCGCATCTGCCGCGATTACCGCATACCGGATGCACTTGCGGCGCGGTTGCGGTTTTTGCCATGCAAAGTATAGGTGGACTTGCGGCAGGTGCGGCAAGTGCGGTTTTGCACTTGCGGCAGGTGCGGCCGTGAAAAAAAACGCGGTCAGCCGCAGGTTTTTTTGCGGCCGCACCTGCGGCAAGTGCAAAACCGCACTTGCCGCAAGTCCACCTATACTTTGCATGGCAAAAACCGCAACCGCGCCGCAAGTGCATCCGGTATGCGGTAATCGCGGCAGATGCGGTTTTTTCACCGCATCTGCCGCGATTTGAAAAAAACGCTGATGTGAAAGGGCCCTTATACTGAATTCTGCTCTTCTCATATGTAGAACTATCTTTGCCGCAAGATATTAAAAATGAATGCAAATCTTTACTCATATGAATAGCCATGTTTTTGTATATAGTTTTAACTGATGAAACTGATGACTTTTAACCTTTTCTTTCTGTAATTACTTTTCCAACTACTTATTTTGCTGACTATTCTTATTCGTCCCTTACTTAGGTAAAACTGATTATTCTTACTAAGTATTTATGTTATTCAACTTATTTCATTGCAATAATAAAAAGATTGAAACAGGACGCTTCCTCCTATAAGGGTCGCTTTACACACACAATCATGGACACATTGTTCTATTTTTTACACAGCCACAAAATAGAACAACGTGTCCATGATTTCACTGCAACCAGAGATCTGTTCAGAAGTTGGTCACAGATATCTGTGTGTAAAGCGGCCCTAAGTCTTACCAAATTGTAGAAAAATCATCTCTAATTTGTATAACTGCATTATCCAGTGTTTACTGTAGTATTATATGTAGAGAAAAAAAAACAACCAAAAAAAACACTAGACCCGTAGAAGCGGGACATCCCGCGAAGCGGTCACCGTCGGTCCTAGCACCTCCCTCCCAGTATCATGCACCTGCTGCTGTCATTTTTGCATTAAATTAACCAGCTGCAAAATTGGAATGCTGAGTGCCGCCATCTTTCTTTTTGGATTTATTGTCTTGAACTCTGGCTGAGAAATAGGAGATCTCACAGCTCGCCACCACCACAGGAGTATAGGAGTAACACCGCTAACAGGTAAGTGCCTGGTTTTCATTTCTATACATAAAGCTCGTGCCAGAATTTTGGTATAAAACTTGAATTGTCATAACATTTTTGCTACTCAAAATTGCAAGAGATGAGCAGAGCCATGGATATTCGGGTTTGGCGACTCCACACAGACTAATAAACTGAGCTTCAGGATCACATTTGACTCAACCTTGACTTCAGATAACAAACCCCATAGAATTCAATGGTGATTAGATGTTCTGGGCTGTAAAATGGTGGTAGTAAGGGGTAGGAGGCTACAAAAGGAAGCTAAATTAGGAGTAAGAGCAGGATACTTATAATTACCATGTTTCCCAGAAGATAACATAAGACCGTTGTCAGACTTTTTTCTGGGCCCGCTCATTAAGCCTTATGAACATTCACTTTTTCACTAGCCACCCTCTGTGTCAGCATGTGTGATTGCTTGGCGACTGCTATTCACGCCCCCTGTCCTCTTCGTCAGCATCTATGATTGGTTGAAAACAAGTTTGCTGTATAGTAAAATAAAAATAATAAAATAATTTTTAAAAAATGGACATGTGCTCCTGCTCTATTTTTGATAATAAGCTCTGGTAAAACAGCAGCTACAATTTGCTCATTCCTAAAAATTGCATCCAAATTATGCAAATATTTGCATTTTTACAATAGTCAGTTATCTGAATTTATGTAAAAGCTGTGAAAACTATCTCCAAAAAGTATGCCAGCCCCTGGCTAGAGTAATAGTCCTTGTAGACGTGCATGGTATTTGTAAAACACACTAAATTAATGCAGAAGCACACACCTTTTAATGAATTTGACATATCTAACTCAAGCGCGTCCTTCATTAAGACTGGTGTACAACATGCCAGTTTAATGAATTGGGCCAATGAGTCCAATCAATCATTGCGCAAGTGATACGGAAATATATTGGCATGGCTTACTGATGTCATAGTGTAACTGCCTAAATGCAACCACTGTTTAAGAAAAAAGTCTGTTGGAAAGCATTTCTCCATATATCCTGACATACAGTATGCACTGGCATTTATCAAAATTGTCCAATTATTTTTAATCCACTGTGCTAGATCACATAAGACAGGATAGTTTAACAGATGGTATCATAAACTGTATATTGATATTGTTACAAAGGTAGATATTTTTATTACCTTGACATTAGTGATGGACGAACCCGCCAATGTTTGTGTTCGGCGGACCTGACTGGACATTTTTTTAAATGCAAGTTAGGGGCAGGATGTGACTTGAACTTGAGTCTGAACCCCAAAGTCGGACTTGAAAGTTATGAAATGGTGGCTAGGGGGTTGTAAAAAGAACGAAAACATGGATTAAACATCAACATTATAGTTACTGGCATCTACTCGCATCTACTTCCGCCACTGCTCATTAACTTCCTGGGTATTTACCGCATAGAGGCGAAACAGCCAATCACAAACGCTGTCACAAGGAGTGGGCATCAGTGATTGGCTGTTTGACTAATCTGTAAACAACCCATATATTTTTGCATCTACTTGGCAGGAAGATGCTAGAATGTGTGGGCTGTTTCCAGGTTACTCCAACAGCCAATGATAGACGTTTACTCTCTGTAACAGTGTCTGTGATTGGCTCTTGCATGCCTCACCCATTGAATGACATCATGATAGTGTAAAAATAAATATTTAAAAAAAATTACATAGAGCTTTGCTGTACTTTTGATTCTCATTGCAGATAAAGCAGATAGCTTTGGGCTGCCGTCCCAAGCTGCATGGCTTTACTTTAGCTGGAAATCAAAATACAGGAAAAACCATTATTTATATAAATAATTTAAAAAAATATATAAGCTTTGCAATAATTTAATTGCCAGCCAAGGTAAAACCTATGCAGCTGAGGGCTGGTATTCTCAGCGTGGGGAGGCCCATAGTTATTGGGCCACCCATACCATAGAGTAGCAGCCCACAGCCATCGCAGAACTTGGCACATTCATTAGAATGGTCAACTCCTGGTGCTTTACTTGGCTCTTCCAGTTGCCCTGTAGTGGTGGCAGACTCGGTAATAAAAGGGCTAATGCCAGCTGAATATTACCAGCTGGTACTAAGCCAAGATCCATAGTGTCAGGCCAATGTTAAACCCACGCATTATGAATATCTAGTAAAGAGTAAATAATACACAACACACATAGAAAAATCATTTTATTAGAACAAAAAGCACAAACATATATCTCAACCCCATTTTTATTACTCCCACATATCAATCCATGATCCTCTGCGACATCCTCTTTATCATAGCAGGACCCAAAAACAGATTTCTAGCTACCAATGTGAGTGGAGTGATGTCACAGACGGGGTCACCTGAGTTAAGCTACAGCTCTAAAATCATTTGACCTGGACTTTATTATGGCTTCCAAAGAGTTACATTTTGATTTCATCAGACCAGACTGTTTTCTCCTAGTATTGTAAAGGCTTGTCCTAATCCTGTTGAACAAATCCTAAATGCACTTGAACAAGCTTTTTGCTCAGCAATGGAGTCTTGCATGCTGAGCGTGCATACAGGCAATGGAGGTTGAATGCATTATTTATTATTTTCTTTGAAACAATTGTTCCTGCTGATTTCAGGTCATCCTGTAATTATTCACAGGTGGTTCTTGGCTCTTGGACAACTCTTCTAATAATTATTTTTACTCCTCTGTATGAAATCTTGTGGGGAGCACCTGATCATGGCCGTTTTATGGTGAAATGATGTTCTTTCCACTTTCAGATTATGGCTCCAACAGTGCTCACTAATATCTTCAGTAGTTAAGACATTTTTCTATAACCAATGCCATCAGTATGTTTTGAAACTTTAAGGTTGTGAAGGTCTTGAGACAGCTCACTGGTATTACCCATCATGAGACGTTCTTATGTGTCACATTGGTAATGAAACAACTTATTATAGGTCATCAGTATTACCATCTGAAATTATTTTTCACTAGGTAGAAGGGATGTTTTGTAGTTACTGATAGATTTCAGCTGGTGTCATGACTCTTCCATGGCTTTTTGTACCTCTTTCATGTGTCAGTTTTTCCCTATGTAATTTCTCATTAGTACATATAACTTAATTATGGGCAGTTATGGTTTCTTTACCAGCATGGGATGGATGGATTTGTGCCTACGTTAAGTGAGAAATTTATCTAAATAGCTGAAATAGCTCCTGTAGAAATACATTAAGATAGTAAATTGGCAACATGTTTAATACACATACATATATATATACAGTGTGTGTGTGTGTGTATATATATAAATTGAGAAAAATTCTTGATCTAACAGAAATTCTATATTTATTAGAAAATAGGGAATTTATTTGAAAAGAATTGAATTCTCTAATTTTACAAAAAAAAAAAACAAGATTATGCTGAAATAAAAATGTTTGCAATTAGTGTTGTGCGAATTCAGTAAAATGACGTCAGCTTGTTGCTATGTTGCTGAATTGTAGAGGGCAGTAAAATGAAAAAAAAATTAATACTCATCTGTCCCACCACCAGCCATCAAGGACTTTGCGCACTCTGGTCTCTTCTTTCTCATGCCCCGGCATACTTTTTCTTTTTTGACCTTCTTCACTCAACACTTGGGTATATTGAATTGTAATCATCTTTCCCTGCTTAATTCATACAATCTCCCAAATTCAATTCTTAGCAGATTTTTTAGCATTTATAAATGGGGAAACAATATTGTACCTTATAATTAGTTATGATGTAACCATACAAACCACACAATACAAGTAATGTTCTAGTACGTTCTTTGCCTTCAGCTCAATTAATTACTAGACTTACTGGCAAACTCTTTTGTTATTATCTACATATAATATTTTGCTTTTCCTAACTAGGTAGATAATCTACATAAGGAATGACAGCATGGAAAATCATAAACTTATCTCTTACCTATTACTCCAGAGTCTTATTTATTCACAAGTTTATATGTGAGATCTTTTAACTATGCACTTTGAAGTCCGTCTCTTCATGCACACTGTACAAAAATATATTCATCTCTTGGGGGGTTTAACAAGATAACTGGAGGACCAAGATTCTGCAATATCCATATGGAAATGCAATGAATATCGCTTGCAACTGTGTGAGATTTCAGCTGTAACAAATCCTAATATGTCTGTGCATATTAGCTATTTGGGTCTATTTACTGTACATTTACTTGTCATTTACTTGTAAGAAAAATACTGTATAAGAAAATGACCTTACAATTCTCGAAGAAAAGAAAAGTTATCTTTGCCTTTCATAACCAGGAGCCAATTATGGAGGAGCCCATGTGGAAACAACTAACAGTGACAACCTGTTTTAAGTAACTAGCAGTTATACTAGACCAGTAAAAAGGCCCGATGCAATTGCATCGGGAGCAGGGTGAAATGAATTGTGTGTATACAGGCGGGCCAGTGGGTAGCAGAGTATACAGGGGGCTCTGTGGGTAGCAGAGTATACAGGCGGGTCTGAGGGTAGGAGATTATACAGGTGACTCTGTGGGTAGTAAAGTATACAGGCGGCTCTGTGGGTAGAAGAGTATACAGGTGGGTCTGTGGGTAGTGGAGTATACAGGCGTGTGTGGTGGTGGTGGCAGAGTATACAGGTGTGTGTGGTGGTGGTGGCAGAGTATACAGGCGTGTGTGGTGGTGGCAGAGTATACAGGCGTCTGTGCTGGTGGCGGCAGAGTATACAGGCGTGTGTGGTGGTGGCAGAGTGTACAGGCGTGTGTGGTGGTGGCAGAGTGTACAGGTGTGTGTGGTGGTGGCAGAGTGTACAGGCGTGTGTGGTGGTGGGAGAGTATACCGGCGTGTGTGGTGGTGGCGGCAGAGTGTACAGGCGTCTGTGCTGGTGGCGGCAGAGTATACAGGCATGTGTGGTGGTGGCAGAGTATACAGGCGTCTGTGCTGGTGGCGGCAGAGTATACAGGCATGTGTGGTGGTGGCAGAGTATACAGGCGTCTGTGCTGGTGGCGGCAGAGTATACAGGCGTCTGTGCTGGTGGCGGCAGAGTATACAGGCGTCTGTGCTGGTGGCGGCAGAGTATACAGGCAGGTGTGGTGGTGGCGGCAGAGTATACAGGCGTCTGTGGTGGTGGAAGAGTGTACAGGTGTGTGTGGTGGTGGCAGAGTGTACAGGTGTGTGTGGTGGTGGCAGAGTGTACAGGCGTGTGTGGTGGTGGCAGAGTGTACAGGCGTGTGTGGTGGTGGCAGAGTGTACAGGCGTGTGTGGTGGTGGCAGAGTGTACAGGCATGTGTGGGTGGCGGCAGAGTGTACAGGCGTGTGTGGTGGCGGCAGAGTGTACAGGCGTGTGTGGTGGCGGCAGAGTATACAGGCGTGTGTGGTGGTGGCAGAGTGTACAGGCGTGTGTGTGGTGGTGGCAGAGTGTACAGGCGTGTGTGGTGGTGGCAGAGTGTACAGGCGTGTGTGGTGGTGGCGGCAGATTATACAGGCATGTGTGGTGGTGGCAGAGTATACAGGCGTCTGTGCTGGTGGCAGAGTGTACAGGCGTGTGTGGTGGTGGCAGAGTATACAGGCGTGTGTGGTGGTGGCGGCAGAGTATACAGGCGTGTGTGGTGGTGGCGGCAGAGTATACAGGCGTGTGTGTGGTGGTGGCGGCAGAGTATACAGGCGTGTGTGGTGGTGGCGGCAGAGTATACAGGCGTCTGTGGTGGTGGCAGAGTATACAGGCATGTGTGGTGGTGGCAGAGTATACAGGCGTCTGTGCTGGTGGCGGCAGAGTATACAGGCATGTGTGGTGGTGGCAGAGTATACAGGCGTGTGTGGTGGTGGCGGCAGAGTATACAGGCGTGTGTGGTGGTGGCGGCAGAGTATACAGGCGTGTGTGGTGGTGGCGGCACAGTATACAGGCGGGTGTGGTGGTGGCGGCAGAGTGTACAGGCGTGTGTGGTGGTGGCGGCAGAGTGTACAGGCGTGTGTGGTGGTGGCGGCAGAGTGTACAGGCGTGTGTGGTGGTGGCAGAGTGTACAGGCGTGTGTGGTGGTGGCAGAGTGTACAGGCGTGTGTGGTGGTGGCAGAGTGTACAGGCGTGTGTGGTGGTGGCAGAGTGTACAGGCGTGTGTGGTGGTGGCAGAGTATACAGGCGTGTGTGGTGGTGGCGGCAGAGTGTACAGGCGTTGTGTGGTGGCAGAGTATACAGGCGTTGTGTGGGTGGCGGCAGAGTGTACAGGCGTGTGTGTGGTGGCGGCAGGAGTATACAGGCAGTGTGTGGTGGCGGCAGAGTATACAGGCGTCTGTGTGGTGGTGGCAGAGTATACAGGGTCTGTGTGTGGTGGCGGCAGAGTTAAGGCAGTGTGTGGTGGCGGCAGAGTTAAGCGTGTGTGGTGGTGGCAGAGTATACAGGCGTGTGTGGTGGTGGCAGAGTGATACAGGCGTGTGTGTGGTGGTGGCGGCAGAGTTACAGGCGTTGTGGTGGTGGCAGAGTGTACAGGCGTGTGTGGTGGTGGCAGAGTGTACAGGCGTGTGTGGTGGTGGCAGAGTGTACAGGCGTGTGTGGTGGTGGCAGAGTGTACAGGCGTGTGTGGTGGTGGCAGAGTGTACAGGCGTGTGTGGTGGCTGGCAGAGTGTACAGGCGTGTGTGGTGGGGCAGAGTGTACAGGCGTGTGTGGTGGCGGCAGAGTGTACAGGCGTGTGTTGGTGGCGAGAGTGTACAGGCGTGTGTGGTGGGTGGCAGAGTGTACAGGCGTGTGTGGTGCGGCGGTGTCGGCAGAGTGTACAGGTGTGTAAGGTCGCGTGTGTGGTGGCGGGCAGAGTGTACAGGCGTGTGTGGTGGCGGCAGAGTGTACAGGCGTGTGTGGTGGCGGCAGAGTGTACAGGCGTGTGTGGTGGCAGAGTGTACAGGCGTGTGTGGTGGCGGCAGAGTGTACAGGTGTGTGTGGCGGCAGAGTGTACAGGCGGTGTGTGGTGGCGGCAGAGTGTACAGGCGTGTGTGGTGGCGGCAGAGTGTACAGGCGTGTGTGGTGGCGGCGAGTGTACAGGCGTGTGTGGTGGCGGCAGAGTGTACAGGCGTGTGGTGGTGGCAGAGTGTACAGGCGTGTGTGGTGGTGGCAGAGTGTACAGGCGTGTGTGTTGTGGTGGCAGAGTGTACAGGCGTGTGTGGTGGTGGCGGCAGAGTGTACAGGCGTGTGTGGTGGTGGCGGCAGAGTGTACAGGCGTTGTGTGGTGGTGGCGGCAGAGTGTACAGGTGTGTGTGGTGGTGGCGGCAGAGTGTACAGGGTGTGTGGTGGTGGCGGCAGAGTGTACAGGCGTGTGTGTGTGGGTGTAGGTGGCGGCAGAGTGTACAGGCGTGTGTGGTGGTGGCGGCAGAGTGTACAGGCGTGTGTGGTGGCAGAGTATACAGGCGTGTGTGGTGGTGGAGTATACAGGCGTGTGTGGTGGTGGAGTATACAGGCGTCTGTGGTGGTGGCAGAGTGTACAGGCGTGTTGTGGTGGCAGAGTATACAGGCGTGTGTGGTGGTGGAGTATACAGGTGTCTGTGGTGCGCTCGTGCAAGGCAGGGGTTAAAAAAAATAAAAAAAGATTATGCTCACCTCACCCCGAGCCCCCGCCGTCTTCTGCCGTGTTCCGCCGTCTTCTGCCGTGTTCCGCTAGGCTCCCGGTGGCTGTGCAGGCTCCCGGTGCCTGCAGTGATCTTCTATCTACTGAGAGTGAAGGACCTGTGGTGATGTCAGAGTCACGTGACCCGCGATTTGCCTGGAGTAAGCTGGTGTCACGTGACTCTGACATCACCACAGGTCCTTCACTCTCAGTAGATAGAAGATCACTGCAGGGACCGTGAGCCTGCACAGCCACCGGGAGCCTAGCGGAACACGGCAGAAGACGGCGGGAGACGGCGGGAGACAGCGCGGGCTCGGGTAGAGGTGAGGATTTTTTTTTTTTTTAGAGTAGTGCGGGTCTGCGGCTCGTGATGACGCTGCGCGTCATCACTCGCAGTCCCGCGCAAAGCATGTTGGGATTCGGCTACAACGCCCGAAATCCCAACTGCGGATTATATAAGTAGATGAACAAAAAAGTCACGTCCATCAAGTTCCTCTGAAGAAAAAGGATTCATAATATGGTAAGACATGTATATTAAGGAATTTTTTCTTTAATCTAATTAATCAAAACTTTCATAATTATACTTCTGTCTTTAATAACTTTATTTTCAACTTTAAAACAAAAACATCTAGAATTTTAGGGAATTAATGCATTGGTCCAGCCAATTTATTGTAAAGGGCTCAAACTGGTGCAAGATGAAAAAATGCTACTCAGCTTCACCACCCGATTCTGTGGTTATCTACGGTAGTTCCTTTTCTTTTCAATGCAATAGAATGCACAGACCAACAGGCCCTGGGCAAATTGTTGAAGGTGAGTATCAAATCGATACTAGCTTGATCCCTTCATATATTTTTTTTTTACTAGATAAATGTTTAAATTAATTTTAATGATTGTGTAAAAAGTATGCAGAAGTAATAGCGCAGAGAAGGTAGACACAGTATTAACTTCAACCAGCCATTCACAACCTGTCCCCTCCATACATCTCTGACATGGTCTCCCGATACCTACCCTCACGCAACCTGCGATCCTCTCAAGAGCTTCTCCTCTACTCCCCCCTCATCTCCTCTTCGCACAACCGCATACAGGATTTCTCTCGTGCTTCACCCAGACTCTGGAACTCACTGCCACAACACATGAGACATTCTCCTACCCTGGGAACCTTCAAAAGAAGCCTGAAGACCCACCTGTTCCGCCAAGCTTACCACCTGCAATAAGACCCGGTCCACCACACCGCCTCATGACTGGAACTTCCCCCTCCAACTGTATCCCTACCCACCCCTCGTAGAGTGTGAGCCTTTGTGGACAGGATTTATCCCCTCTTGTTTCTGTACAACCGAATTGTCAACATTTATTTTTACTTGTATTGTTACTATGTTACTTGTCCTAGTCTGCCCTTTTTAGCATGTAAAGCGCCATGGAATATAATGGCGCTATATAAATAAATAATAATAATAATAATAATAATAATAACCAACAATTATTTATACAATTGACTCTAACGGATACAGTGCTGAAGACACAATGTATCAAGATTTAAGTCAATAGAGGAAATACCATTGTTTAACACTATGAATAGAGCAATTCTGACTAAACTAGATATTTAAGATATTTCATCAACATACTTTTGTTCTACCATGACAGAGAAATACTATTATATACAGTGAGGTCTTGGCCATAATCGCTTAATCTAAAGTCCATCACATTCAATTTCATGTCCATCACTATTGTCACTTTGTTACTTTGGGGGCAATAATAACCCTCACACAGGCACTAACAGGAGTCAATGACGCTCCACCATTAAACTCCAAGTCCCTTACTTATGATTAACTTTGATGAAGTGTTATGGTGGCCACCTCTGGCTTCTGTACCTTAATTCTACAACTCAGTTAGCAGCTCAATCACACTAATGCCCACCTTCGTCTCTCTATTTACCTCTCATGGCTCTGGCTCAGCTCACACCTCTGGTCCAGTTCACTCAGTCACGGTTCTGATTGCTCGTCTTTTTTGTCTCAGTTATAGTTCAGGACACTCATCTCTGGTCTCTTGGTTCTGCCTGCCCATCTCTAGTATTTTGTTTCTGGCCTCTAATCTCTTGTCTCTTTGTTGTGGTTCTGGCTGCCTGTCACTAGTCTATTGGTTTTGGTTCTGGCCATTAGTCTCTAGTCTCTTGGTTCTGTTTCTGAGCTGTTGTCTCTGGTTTCATAGTTCTGTCTGCTCATTCTGGTCTCTCCGTTCTGGTTATGGTATCTTGTCTCTGGTCTCTTGGTTCTGGTACTGGCCACTTGTCACTTTCTAAGTTGGATCACTCCTCCTCAGACAGACAGAGGCTTTACTTTACTGGTCTTGCCAGTGCTGGTAATTGCTGCTATGAGCCAGCTCAGTTTTCTTCATAGGTCTGCCCTCACACATGCCTAGTTGCTGACTCTTCCCCTTCACTGCCCTCCTGGGCCTTATACAATTCCTAGTTGTGACAGAGCTGTTACCTGACCTGGTGTCCCTTACTATGTCTTCCTCTCTGGAACATAGTCTTAGCCCTCTAGTTGATGTTGACACAGTTCTCTTTACACTCTTTGAACTATTAGAAAGGAAAGAAAGTGCAATAGGGTTTAATCTTTACGAGAATTATGTTGCATAAAAAATAGTCTCTGCTCACCTGGGACGGTTGTGTCACCCACAACTAGTATGAAGGTATATAATGGCTGCCGTAAGATTTATACTCCACTTGCAGTAGTGGTGGACAAAAACGAATGTAGGAATCGGACATGTTTCCTGAATACGCGCTGGTCACACAATGTAACAGGATAAAACCAGTTATCATGCAATGATGGCTTTTATTCTAATACTTCCAATGTGTTTCAGAGTTATATCCCAACTCCTTCCTCAGGGAACCAACATAGTGCAACATACAGTGTAAAAGCTACAATATATAGACCCCATTAAAGAAGCACATGATCATGACGTA
Source organism: Allobates femoralis (assembly GCA_033576535.1). Taxonomy (NCBI): domain Eukaryota; kingdom Metazoa; phylum Chordata; class Amphibia; order Anura; family Aromobatidae; genus Allobates; species Allobates femoralis. The sequence goes on from JARQOC010000009.1 coordinate 138,781,926, forward strand.
CACATAGGTTGAAGGTCATTGTGACGTCATATTGTAACCTGATCCTTATACAACAACAGGGTGGAGAGAAAGAAAAAGAAAAAAGTCAGAGAAAAAATATTAACAGTGACCCATGTGAAATGAAGAAGTGTGAAGGAAATGATGTGCTACTAGACTTTTTGAAGGATATAAAAAATTACGAAATTGAAATAATGGAGCGGACTACACTCTAGATGTCATATTTATATGTGAGAAGATTTTTTCTGTGCACTGCCGATTTGTCACTTATGAAACGTGCTCAAATTTGATGTTAATGAAATATATCATTTGTAGGAGACGAAGATAAGGAACACATAAAATGAAAGACAAAAAGGAGCATGAACAGTGTCAAGACATGAAGAAAAACAGAAGACGATTTTTGTGTGATGAGAGAGTCTCAGTATGTGAGAGAACTTTGATGCAATTGTATTCATGACTTCTCTATTGAAGTCTAATTTGGAAGAATGACCTTGTGAAGATTGGAGCAAAATGGTGTTGATGATAGAGTGAAATAAAGATGAAAATGACAGATAAAAAAATGAAATATAAAAAATGAAATATAAATGTAACATTTTTTAAAATTATGTGTTTGTCATGCTGTCTTATTTTCTGTGATCTAATTTACCCATGAAAGAAGCAAAACAAAAATTTCTTCAAAAGATGAGAAGATAAAGTAGCGAAATATGTGTACATGAGACCATATATGATAACAGGTCAATCATTAAGGAAGAAAAAATAACTTGAAATCTTGAGATTAGCATGTTGGTTGGGATATCCAATTACTACCTGAATCCAAACCTTATAAAAGATGAGAAGATGGAAGAAAAAAAAATTCCTTTAAATTATACTAGGATCAAGTAGTATATAAAATATAGAAAACACGAGATGAGAACTCCCTATTTTTTGTGTATCGTTATGCTCAGTGGTGGATCGCAGTCCAGGGCAATGAGACACTGCAGCTTTATATACACGACTGTTGTGTTTAAAAAAGTAGATGAGAAAAGGGAGAAGGATTAGGTTTTTTAATTATGTTAAGATGAAGCAGCATATAAAATTTAGAAAACACAGAACGATAACTCCCTATTTTATGTATCGTGATACTCAGTGATAGATTGTAGTACAGGCTGATGAGCCACTGCAGCTATATATGCATGAATGTTGTGTTTGAAAAAAGTAGAGGATGAGAAGAGAGAGAAGGATTAGATTGTATATGTGTATGTCCACTAAATGATATGAGGCTAGGGTCACACCTGCATTTTCTTTTTCAAATCCTGATCCGGTTTTGAGCTTTTTAAGAGCTCAAAACTGGAGCAGGAAATGCTCCTCATAGGAGCCCATTGTGGTAACCGGATTGTTTTACAAGCAATCTGGTTACCGGCTCCGGCTCTGCAGCCTGTGTGAAAAGTCATGCAGGCTGCAGTTTTTGGAGCGGTTCTAGCCTCCGCAATGCGATAACCACATTGCTCAGGATGTGTAATCCTGAGCAATGAGGTTACCACATATACGTTGCTTATCCCGGCTGCCGCTGGGATATGCAAAGTGTTAAACTGTTAAAGAAAAGCTTTAATATTCATAATAATTGTGCCCTTCATGTCTCTAGGCGGTGAGACATGCTGCCCACTCAGGTGGGCATGTAATGTGTTAAAAACTCCTGTACAGTAATCCGGCTCCTGTCAGCTCTGTACAATTTTGTGAATGAAGACGTGGCTCCACCGACAGCTGTGCACATACTATACGTAATGTATGTATAGTATGTGCGCTGTCCGAGGTACTGTAGGCTTTTACAGTAGATCTATGGCGGTGCGCAGCACATAGATCCACTGTGAATGCCTACAGGACCTCGGACAGCGCACATACTATATGTACATTACGTATAGTATGCGCACAGCTGTCAGAGGAGCCGTGGCTTCATTCAGAAAAATGTACAGAGCCGACAGGAGCCGGCTAACTGTACAGGCAATATTTACACATTACAAGCCCACCTGAGTAGGCAGCATGCCTCTAGGGGAGGTAGGCACCCCCTAGAGACATGATGGGCACACTTATTATTAATATTTATTTTTTTTTCACAGATTTCACAGTTTGCTCATCCCTGTGGCAGCAGGGATGAGCAAACTGTACAGTAACCGGATTGCTCCAGATTACACATCCGGAGCAATCCGGTGACCGGATTGCAGCTTCTGCCACACATTTTGCTTGCAAAATGTGTGGGAAGCCAATTGCGTTTACCGCATTCGTATCTGGATGCGGTGAACGCTATTCTCTGTAAAAGTGTAACCCTAGCCTTACTGCAGCTTTACATGGCATAAAAACTGCTCTTTATACTGTCTCATAGTGACATACAATATGGCCTTATTCACAGCGGTGAGCGAACAAGAATGTGCTAGAATGTCCACTGTAGTGATTAACAGAGATTGCTTGTAATCTGTATACAGCAGCTTTAGGCAGAGATCTAATCAGGCATATCTGTACACAGTGTGAGGGATGAGGAAGATGAGGTCAGACAGCAGAGACCGTAAAGATTGTAGGTATTGAGTTTGGATGGAAAATAGAGCAGGTAACTTATTAAATATAGTGATAGATAGATCTGAATGAGTAGAGGGTTAGACGATAGGTGAATAGAGTTAGAGACAGATAGATAGATAGATAGATAGATAGATAGATAGATAGATAGATAGATAGATAGATAGATAGATAGAGTGTTGGCCAAAAGTATTGACACCCCTGCAATTCTGTCAGATAATACTCAGTTTCTTCCTGAAAATTATTGCAATCACAAATTCTTTGGTATTATTATCTTCATTTAATTTGTCTTTGGCCAATAAAGGCATTTGGATTGAAGATAAGGAGTGCTGCAGTCATTTTGTTTATTGTATACCAGTGAGGAGGAAAAGAAACTGGACTGACTTGCACCCAAACAGAGCTGTGCTGCTTATTTCTTTTCTTAATATAGATAGATAGATAGATAGATAGATAGATAGATAGATAGATAGATAGATAGATAGATAGATATTATGAAAAGAAAGGAAAAGCACAAACTTATACCCAACCTCTGATGCAACAGTCCTGGTCAATGCGATGTCCAAATCTAAAGAATATAAAAAAATGAATTCAGGTACCACTCAAAAATAAAGCAAATATGCACTTTAACCCCTTCCTGACCTATGACGTTGTGGGACTTCATCGGATCCTTCACGAACTGTGACATCCCACAAAATCGACCCATTGCCACGGTAACTGCCATCAGGCCCCAGTGTTCTGTGATTCTTATCACAGAGCACTGGGGCTTCATGTCGGGGGATGTAGTCTGTTGTCATAGTAATGATTCACTGTATGGCAGGTCATTGCCAGACAGTGCACCATTACTATGACACCAGAGACTGCAACAAGGGATCAAGTATTCTCTTGTTGTAGTCTCTGGGGTCACTGTGATTGTGTACTGTATGGCAATAATCTGCCATACAATGCATCATCACTATGATACCAGAGACTGCAACAAGAGGACACTTGATCCCTTGTTGTAGTCTCTGGGGTCATAGTGATGATGTACTGTATGGCAGATCATTGGTACAGCGCCAGAAAATGGCGCATCAAAGAATGCACCATTTTCTGGGGCGGTTGCAGAACGCTTGGGCCTCTCCACGCTGAGGATTCCAGCCCCCAGCTACCTAGTTGTACCTGGCTGGAGCAATAATATGGCGGAGCCCTACATAATTTTTTTTCTAGAAATAGTTCTAGAAATAAAAAAAAATAGGCTTCGCTGTATTTTTCATTGCCAGCCAGGTACAACAAGGCTGCTGGGGGTTGTGGGCAACTTGTAGCTGCCAAGTTGTACCTGGCTGGACCAAAAATATGGCGGAGCCCCACATCATTTTTTTTCTAGAATTAGTTCTAGACACAAAAAAAGATGGGCTTCGCCGTATTTTTGGTTGCCAGCCAGGTACAACGAGGCAGCTGGGGGTTGGTGGCAGTTCGTAGCTGTCAAGTTGTACCTGGTTGGACCAAAAATACGGCGAAGCCCCATGACATTATTTTTTTTTAAATTACTTCTACAAATAAAATGACGGAGCTTTGCCATATATTTGGTTGCCAGCCAGGTACAACTTGGCAGCTAGGGGCTGGAATCATCAGTGTAGAGAGACCCAAAGGTTGTGGGCCACCCACACTGCAAATTGCCACCCCAGAAAACAGTGCATTCATTAGAGGTGCCATTTTCTGGTGCTGTACCCCAACTTTTCCAGTTGCGCTTGTGCTGGTGGCACACAGGGGCTCTCCATATGCGACATGGTGTCTGCTAACAAGTTGAATGAAAAATTAGCTTCAATTGTTAGCGGACACCATGTCATGTATGGAGAGCCCCTTTGTGCCTAAACATTGAATTTCCCCCCAAGTGACTTCATTTTGAAAACTAGACCCCCCAGAAAACTTATCTAGATACAGAGTGAGCACTTTGAAGCCCCAAGTGCTTCACAAATTGATCCGTAAAAATGAAAAAGTACTTTTTTTCACAAAAAGTATCAATTTTCCTTTTTACGGATCGATTTGCGAAGCATTTGGGGGTTCAAAGTGCTCACTATACATCTAGATAAGTTCCCTGGGGGTCTAGTTTCCAAAATGGGGTCATTTGTGGGGGAGTTCCAATGTTTAGGCACACAGGGGCTCTCCAAATGCGACATGGTATCCGCTAACAATTCCATGCATAGTGAGCACATTGAACCCTCAGGTGCTTCACAAATGTGTCCGTAATAATGAAAAAAGAAAGTTTTTGTGGAAACTTTTTAATTTTTACGAATCAATTTGTGAAGCACCTGGGGGTTCAAAAAGTGCTCACTATGCATCTACATACGTTCCTTGGGGGGTGTAGTTTCCAACATGGGGTCACTTTCCAAAATTTTCTTTTAGCCTCAATTTTTTCATTTTCACATGGGTAACAGGATAAAATACAACATAAAATTTGTTGGAAAATTTCTCCTGAGTACACCAATACCTCATTTGTGGTCATAAACCACTGTTTGGGCACATGGCAGAGCTCAGAAGGGAAAGAGCGCCATTTCACTTTTTGAATGGAAAATTAGCTCCAAAAGTCAAATTGCTCTGCTTCCCTAAATTTTAGGATCCATTTTATCCTGTTGCCCATGTGAAAATGAAAGAATTGAGGCTAAAAACATTTTTGTTAGAAAAATTAAAATGTCCATTTTTTCCTTCCACGTTGCTTTAGTTCCTGTGAAGCACCTGAGGGGTTAATAATCTTCTTGAATATAGTTTTGAATAGCTTGAGGGGTGCAGCTTTTGGAATGATGTCACTTTTGGGTGTTTTCTGTCATGTAGACCCCTCGAAGAGACTTCAAATGTGATGTGGTCACTAAATAAAATGGTTTTGTAAATTTTGCTGGAAAAATGAGAAATTGCTGATCAACTTTGAATCCTTATAACTTCCTACCCCAAAATGTTTTTTTTCCAAAATTGTGCTGAGGTAAAGTAGACATGTGGGAAATGTGATTTATTAACTATTTTGTGCCACATAACTCTCTGGTTTAGCAGAATAAAAATAAAAAATTTGAAAATTGCAAGATTTTCAAAATTTATGCCAAATTTTTAATATTTTTTTGCAAATAAACACAAAAATTATTGACCAAAATTTAATACTAACATGAAGCCCAATATGTCACGAAAAAATATTCTCAGAATCGTTAGGATCCGTTGAAGCGTTCCAGAGTTATTACCTCATAAAGGGACACTGGACAGAATTGACAAAAATGCCAAGGTCTTTAGGGTCAAAATAGGCTGGGTCATGAAGGGGTTAAATTATTTCATGAAAATCATGAAATAATTAAAAAAGGGCTTCCCTATATTTTTGGTTCCCAGCTGAGTAGAAAGAGGTAGTTGGGTGTTGGGGGCAGCCCGTACCTGATCTGATAGCTGTTTAAATTGCCTGCCAACACCGCCAACCGAGATAGCAGCTGAGCGGTTTTGGCAAGTGATTTAAACTAACAGCTGATCTGACAACTGTTTAAATCTCCCGCCAACATCACTCAGCTGATGTCGGCGAGGGTCAATTTTTGTGGGCGATTTAAACAGCTGTCAGATGACCTGTGTTTAAATCGCCCACCGCGACAAATCAGCTGAGCGGTGTTGGCGGGTAATTTAAACAGGCTGCCAGATCAGCTGTAAGTTTAAATCGCCCGCCGCTGACACCTCAGCTGTTCGTTTTTGGCAGGCGATATACACAAACAGCAGATCTGACAGCTGTTTAAATCGCCCGCCAAAATCACCCATCACCTAGATCAGCTGAGCGGTGTTGGTGGGTGATTTTAAAAGCTGTCAGATCAGCTGTGTTTAAACCACCCGCCGTCGACACCTCAACCGATGGGGTTGGGTGGGCGATCAGCGTGATCACAGCAGGTCATCACTACCGGCCAATCACATCATTAAGGTCTTTGCAGTCGATCGGATGTTTTCTTCTCGGGTCCCTGACAACCGGCGGATAAGTGAGCATTTTATTTTTTTATTTTTAACACCTTTTGCTAACTTTTATGTCACTATCGCAGTGTATGTAGATACGCTATGAATGTGAAACTACATGTCATAGATGTCACACAGGGGGAGAAACACAGGATTCTTCCTCTCACCCGTGTGACATGTCAGCTTAGGGAGAGACCACAGACCACCCAACAAGGTCGAGCAGAGTCTCCATCGATCAGAATCAGCTGAGTGATTTTTTAAAAGCCGGCGGCTTTTTACCGCCAGCTTTTAAACAATCATGCACCCATTTCAAACTTTTCCTCAGACCTCTGTGTATGGTCCAGCAGACAATTACTCGCATTTCCCATTGACTTACATTGAACTCGCTACTCGTAATGAATACCTGAGTATTAGGACCTACTCATTACGAGTATTGCGATTCCGAATATTTCACTACTTGCTCATCCCTAGTTATAACTAACAGTTATAGATCATACAATAATGAACGCAAAAATAATGATTACCCTGCCCATAAGAGCTTACAATCTAAAATGAGGTATGGGTCACACAAAGAAGTACACGTATATTATTTATTACTGTGGTCAAGCCTTTTTGAGGAAATGGGGGTTTGATAAAAGCTGCATGAGCTGTCACAAGCTAATCTTTGTAATGCTTTTGGGTGTGGTGGAGAGTTTGATAAAGAATTATGTTCGAAGAAATAATGAATGGACTATATACAAAATAAATTTGATTAGAGAACTTGATAGGCCACCATCAAAAGATGTGTTTTTAGGGACGTCTAAAACTGTGCAAGTTGTGATTAGTACTAATTTCTTGGGGTAGAGCATTTCAGAGAATTGGTGCAGCTTGAGAGAAGTCTTGGAGCAGTCAGTGTGTGGGTTGGATTAGTCAGTTAAAGTCAATTAGTCAGTCAGTTAAAGTCAATTGCCGTGAGTATAGAGCAGGTAGGGCAATAAAAAGATGAGAGAGGAGATTGCTGTATGTGAAGTCGGACAGGAATTTTTTCCCCAATGTGCAGCTTAGTGTTTGCCACATGTTTTTTTTTTACCTCTTTCTGGATCAACATGTAAGGCTATGGGTTGAACTCGATGGACTCAAGTCTACCTTCTGCAGGACAAAGTACCTTGTGGTCCGAGCTGCTGTAATCATATGATAGAAAGACCAGATACAGCGGTATGTCTGGGTATAGTAGTAGCTGTTTATTTTCCTACGCGTTTCGGAGTCGTATCCCAAACTCCTTCCTCAGGGAACTGTTCCCTGAGGAAGGAGTTTGGGATACAACTCCGAAACGCATAGGAAAATAAACAGCTACTACTATACCCAGTGACCTGTGGAGGTACGGTCCTGGCAGCAGCTGTATTGTTCTGAGCGATCACGCCGGTTGTGTGCTACACAACCTTATCAGGTGAGGAGTTCCTATATTTCACCACTTAAAACCTGTCTCCTAAAGGATAAGACCCTATTTTGCGCATTCTCACCCCTATTTTAGATTTTCAAGTCTACCTTCGACCTTAAAATTTATAAAACTAAGATGTAGGAAGGTGTTGTGTTGTGAAGAGCTTTGGGTGTGAGAACAAGCAATTTGAATTAGCTCCCATAATGTACGGGCAGCTAGTGCAATGACTGGAAAAGAGCGGAAGCATCCGAGTAATGATTAGCCAGATCGGTGACCCTGGCTGCTGCATTAAGAATGGCTAGAAAGATAGATAAATAAATATTACTTAAAGTTAAAAGTGCAAAAGAATTTTTCTAGTTGCGGGGTGATGCTTTAAACCTAAGTTAACTGCCCCCTGTCTTATACTCATCTTCCAGTGGCTGCACCTTTAATCAACAACGCGCCAAGTCTGCGGCACCATCTTATGGCTGTAAGTTTTGACTGGCCGAAATTCAGTAGTTATATCACAAGGTCTCAATACATCTCTGTGAGAGTCAGGATGAGGACAGAACAAAGCTCTTACAGACTTGAACTGATTTTTAAGGAAGTGGGAGCAAGTGACAGCACATATAAGTATGTCTAGCAATGTATGTTGAAAAGCAATGCCCTCCACTGGCTAAGGTAACTACTCAGAATAGGTGTTCAACAAGAGTGACTTCTCAAAGGAAGAGTTTCAAGACAGCGAAATTTCAGGTGATGGTTGTGCCACAGTAGCAAAATATAAAAGCTCAGAGCATCACCGGAGAGGCAGAGTTGGCACTAAATGTAAGAAGAAATCAGATATTCGAGCAGGAGTACGGAGTGCCCATAGCCCTTAGGTGTCCGTGGTTAGGCCCACTCATAGAGGGATAGTTAGTCAGTTGTTAGTGGCTTTAACTGTGGATTCTTATGTTGCTGCAATGTCTTGCATATAAAGTAAGTGCCATAGCTAATCAAGAGAACTATACTACATTATTGTAAGGGTTGAATGAAAATGAATGCCTCCACATTTGTAACTTGACAGCAGATAACTGAACTGGTATGCGGTAGGTACTGGACTGTTTAGTAGACTCTCCTCTACAGCTCCAGTTGGCAGGAAGCTTTAACAATGAATGGTTGTGTTGTTACAGTGTAAATAATAGCACCTTACTCAAATGGTCGGTCAATGCAATTTAAGCAACGTGCTGTCATTGAATTCTTGACAGCTAAAGTCACCACTCACTGCCAAAGGAAATTTATCACAGAATGCAAGCTGTATATGGAGCTTGTGTTAATGTGAGCATTGTGCGCCATTGGGCAAGTGGGTTTAAAGATGATGAGGTGGGAATATCAGACTCGGGTGACAAAAAAAGAGTTGGACGTCACATGAAAGAAACCTTTGAGTTCAATCTGCAAAACTTTGACAAACTGGTTCCAGATTATCGTAGTATCACTCAGTGAGAAATTGCAAGCATAATAGGCATTGCACAATAACATGTAAGTTACATTACAGCTTTGCTTGGTTATCGGACGATCTGTGCATGATGACGACGGACGACTTAAAGGAGAGAGGTTGAACCTCACCATCATACTGCATCCTCCTTACAGTCCAGATTTGGCACTGACTTAGATCTGTTCCTGATAATGGACGAAGATCTGTGGACAAATCATTATAATTCGGATGAAGAAGCTGAAAGGACTGTGGGTGGCCAGTTGTGGAAACAGAGTGTCGACTTCTTCCGTGATGGGTTCAGAAAACGTTTTCATTGTTGGCAGAAGTGTATCCAATTGTCTGGTGATTATGTGGAAACGTTAACATCAGTAATTAAAGAGCACATTCTAAGGATTATTTTGATTTATTTAAAAAAGTCTCACCAAAACCCAAGATATGAAGGAGAAGGCATTACTTTTTATTCAAGCCTCGTAATTGGAGATATTTGCAAATAATATTATTATTACACCTATAACATATTGGGATAGGATCTTGGAGATGGGAATAACCATTTAAGTCATTGATTATTATATTACACACATCAGCATATACCTAAGCTGTCCAGGGTCTTGGACTTTTTGGAAGTACTTTGACTTTTCTATATAAATATATGTTATAAACACATTATTGTGTAAAAAGTCAAAAAGTAATTACAGATGGGCGAGCAGACGTTAGAAAGCAGATATTAACTTCTCTGGTAGATACGGATGCAGAATGTTAAATGAAGGGAAAGCATTGGCACTTTATTCCTTCATTCATATGTCAAGCTATCGTGCAACTCAATTAAATATCACCAGATGGTTTGGAGATTTATTAAAATAGAGAGTGGATATTGAAGAGATTTCCAAATTAAAAACTGGATATTTGTATGTGAAATCTCCTGTTTTTCACTCCTTATCTGAAGTGTCTAAATCCTTGATTGTGCAGGAAGATAGACCATCTCTGGCACAGATTCACTTATTTAATATTGATTAGGGAACATGATCTCTTTTCCATATGACACATACTATATCGGGTAGTTTTAAAAAAAATATTGCTGCAATTGCACTTTAGCTTTTAAACTGTAAAATATAGAATAATTGACTTTGGATGCGTCCCATATTACTCTCCTTTACTCTGGTAAATGTAAATATGCATATGTTTGTATTAGGAGTGTGATACTCAGCATTAATGTATAAGAATATTAATAATTCAGTATGAAACATTACAGATGCAATTTACGTACTTTTGGATTCTTATGTGGATATAGAGAATTTTGATTTTCAACTTTTCACCAAACCTTTCATGTTGAAATGGACCAACAATGTGACTGCTGAGCAGATTAAGACTTTTTTTTAATCAATTTTATCTCTCAGATACAGAGATATTAGCAAAGTATTTGGCGGCTAATGAGTTAACCTTTGTTAAGTTTAAGTAGGTGTTATTTGAGGGTTTTCAGTGAGGTGTGTGCTTCTTCACCTGTATGATGTTGACCAATCATAACCGGAAAAAAATATAGCTGAAAAAGAGGCAGACATATTAATCAATACTGCTAATAAAAGTAACGCACTTACAAGATGCAGCAGCCCACCCCAATAAGGCCAAGGTAATACAGCTGCAAAACACCAATTAAACAACCACTGATAACCTACCAATTTACAGAGGGCCAAAATGCTGACCAATGCCTCATGCATTAAATGTATATCTCACTGCACAGTAATAACACCAATGTCTATATAATATATACTTTATTATGAAAGAAAATCACAGTAAAACAGTCAACATAATTAGCAGAAGAGGATAATAGGTATTCAAGTTATTTACGGATATCCTGAATTTGCAATGCCATACAGTCTACCAGGTAAAACTCAGGATGTACAATGAAATATAATACATAAATATAGTTTTGGCACCCTACCTTCATCTATGAATGGCACCATCACAGCATGCAATTGCATAAATATTGGCCCCGTCCAATCACTACTGTCCCTAGTAAGTCATGTAGCCAGAGTATGAAGTAGCAGCGCATGCACCGACCTGTATATATTTCAGTCACCTGCAACACAGTGTGTGCAAAGTGAGGAACACATGACAGGAAACAGCCCCATGATCCAGCAAGAAAAGTAGTGTAGAAATCCAAGTAACAAAGGAGGTCTGAGATAAAGGGTGCATGTGATATCTATCTATCTATCTATCTATCTATCTATCTATCTATCTATCTATCTACGTCATTGGTAGTAACTGAGTGCTGCAGAGAACTTTTTCTAGTTATTTGACCCAGCGTCCCTGCTAGCACCGGTCACATTTAGTCTGTGAGTGCTGTGCAGTTTTTTTTTCTCTTTTTTGTATCATATGGAGTTGCTGGCTCCATGCTGCAATTGCACCCTCATTGACCACAGGTGATCTAGGGTCGAGATGGAGTCTGCCCACTGAGAAGTGGGGTGTGGACAAGGAGGATAGGGATATCAGAGTAGGACTCATCGGACCTGAAGTCACTTTGTCGCAGTCGATGAGCAAACAGACATTGGGCAATGTGTGTACCAAGAACTTCAGAAATAAAAAGATAAGATTTTTGAGTTTTTTGAAAAAACGTAAGATTTTAAACTTTTTTCTCATATACATATAGCTTGTTAGCAATTGTACGTCATTGGTAGTAGCTGAGTGTGGCAGAGAACTTTTTCTAGTTATCTATCTATCTATCTATCTCTATCTATCTATCTATCTATCTATTAGAAAAAAGAGAAAAACTGGGCACTTTCGGGTTAAACAGGAGTTAAAAACTTATGTGGCCTGCTGCAATATTGTCCTCTTTTACGGTGGTGCACACAATTGTAGTGTAATTATCAGCAAATAAGAGAGATGTGGCACTCACCAGAGATGATCTGTACAGCACTTGGATATGTGAATAAATGGATACAGATCATCTCTGGTGAGTGCTGCATCTCTCTTATTTGCTGATATATATATATATCATTACAAAATAGATGGCATCATGAGGAAAGACGATTATGTGGCAATACTGAAGCAACATCACTAGACATCAGCCAGGAAGTTAAAACTTGGCCAGAAATGGGTCTTCCAAACAGACAATGACCTGAGGCGTACTTCCAAACTGGTTACAAAGTGGCATAAGGATGACAAAGTCAATGTTTTCAAGTGGCCCTGGTCTCAATCCTATTGAAAATTTATGGGGAAAGCTGAAAAGGCAGGTGCGAGCAAGGCGACCTTGACACAGGGACTTTTGACCACGCCTCTAGTCACATCCGAGGCTACACCTTTTTGGCAGTGAAAGTGAAAGAAACATTCAGCAATCGAGACAATCACACGATTAAAAATATATACAGCTGTGGCCAAAAATATTGACACCCCTGCAATTCTGTCAGATAATACTCAGTTTCTTCCTGAAAATGATTGCAATCACAAATTCTTTGGTATTATTATCTTCATTTAATTTGTCTTCAATGAAAAAAACACAAAAGAGAATAAAACAAAATGCAAAACATTGATAATTTCACACAAAACTCCAAAAATGGGCCAGACAAAAGTATTGGCACCCTCAGCCTAATACTTGGTTGCACAACCTTTAGCGAAAATAACTGCGATCAACCGCTTCCGGTAACCATCAATGAGTTTCTTACAATGCTCTGCTGGAATTTTAGGCCATTCTTCTTTGGCAAACTGCTCCAGGTCCCTGATATTTGAAGGGTGCCTTCTCCAAACTGCCATTATTAGATCTCTCCACAGGTGTTCTATGGGATTCAGGTCTGGACTCATTGCTGGCCCCCTTAGAAGTCTCCAGTGCTTTTTCTCAAACTCTTTTCAAGTGCTTTTTAAAGTGTATTTTGGGTCATTGTCCTGCTGGAATACCCATGACCTCTGAGGGAGACCCAGCTTTCTCACACTGGGCCCTACATTATGCTGCAAAATTTGTTGGTAGTCTTCAGACTTCATAATGCCATGCACACGGTCAAGCAGTCCAGTGCCAGAGGCAGCAAAGCAACCCCAAAACATCAGGGAACCTCCGCCATGTTTGACTGCAGGGACCGTGTTCTTTTCTTGGAATGCCTCTTTTTTTCTCCTGTAAACTCTATGTTGATGCCTTTGCCCAAAAAGCTCTACTTTTGTCTCATCTGACCAGAGAACATTCTTCCAAAACGTTTTAGGCTTTCTCAAGTAAGTTTTGTCAAACTCCAGTCTGGCTTTTTTATGTCTCAGGGTAAGAAGTGGGGTCTTCCTGGGCATCCTACCATACAGTCCCTTTTCATTCAGACGCTGACGGATAGTATGGGTTGACACTGTTGTACCCTCAGACTGCAGGGCAGCTTGAACTTGTTTGGATGTTAGTTGAGGTTCTTCATCCACAATCCGCACAATCTTGCGTTGAAATCTCTCGTCAATTTTTCTTTTCCGTCCACATCTAGGGAGGTTAGCCACAGTGCCATGGGTAGACACAGGAACATTCAGGTCTTTGGAGATGGACTTGTAGCCTTGAGATTGCTAATGCTTCCTCACAATTTGGTTTCTCAAGTCCTCAGACAGTTCTTTGGTCTTCTTTCTTTTCTCCATGCTCAATGTGGTACACACAAGGACACAGGACAGAGGTTGAGTCAACTTTAATCCATGTCAACTGGCTGCAAGTGTGATTTAGTTATTGCCAACACTTGTTAGGTGCCACAGGTAAGTTACAGGTGCTGTTAATTACACAAATTAGAGAAGCATCACATGATTTTTCTAACAGTGCCAATACTTTTGTCCACCACCATGTTTATGTTTGGTGTGGAATTATATCCAAATTGGCTTTAGGACAATTCTTTTTTGTGTTTTTTCATTAAAGGCAAATTAAATGAAGAGAATAATAACAAAGAATTTGTGATTCCAATCATTTTCAGGAAGAAACTGAGTATTATCTGACAGAATTGCAGGGGCTTCGATACTTTTGGCCACAACTGTATGTAATAAAACTTCACATTTATTTCTCCATTAAAAACAGCAGTCAGTCAGACAGAGATGTGTTGCACATGATAAAAAACTGTCATGTTTCAACTATGCCTTACAAATGATTTGTAAAGGTAATAGAAGTAAAAGTGCTTTAACAAGGGCCAGAATCCAACTATTGTGAAATAAAGGGAACTTCCCACAGTCAGATGTCCTTTGCATTGATTGAAGTATGTGGATGAAGTCGTGTTGAGATGATTTGAAGGAAAGTCTGGTCCAAGTATTTTAATAATTTATTCATGCTTATTGGGATCATATTATAGTATATTTAAAAATACGTGTATAATATCCCATGTATGTAGGTCACAGTACGATCCTACTAAGAGTAATAACATCTATTAAAAAGTGGACATAACAGACAATCTCCAGCCTTTGTATTGGCCAATATATAGTAAATACAGTGCTGTGCAAATTAATTGGGACAAAGCAAGTCTTTCTTGCATTAGTTTTACTAAGTGTTTTATCAGTTCTTGGTGTCTTTTCCTTTTTCTTCCACATTTCCCTTTTCGTTTTGGAGAAAACGATCCAGTTTCATTGTGTGTGAATTATTCTTGAAACTGTAGATTTTCCAATACCAACGGTGGAAGTGATTTCTCTTACAGTCAGACTTGTATGTTCATTAAGAGTAATAATTCTAGACCTCTTCTGTGGAGTAACATCCATTTTTACAGGCACAAATCACACTGAGGGAAAAAGTACACTAAACCACTCCTCACAGAAACAAGCTTTCAACTGAAGCTGAGGGGGCAGCTAGCTGTTATTTTCTGACTAAAACCAGTCAAACCACATTTTGTTGCTCAAGGTTGTACACTCACACCTGTTCAAAGCAGTTACAACTGGTTTGAATCACTGACTGGCAACCAACTTACGATTTTACTTAAAAAAATGATTTGTCCCAATTAATTTTCACAGCACTGTACATGCAAGATATGAGATTAGTAGGTATATCACAAATTAAAACCTTATGGACCATAATGACCCCTCGTATTTCAATGAATTTCAATTTGTACGTGCATACAATAATTGGAACAAACAAGGTGAGATAAATGTACGTATATGTAAATACCACATACAAAATAATAATCTTGATTAAATGCACTAGTGAAAAAAACGCTAAAGGTAATAGGTTGAAAACGGAATATGAAAATAGAAGAATCATGGTATTGTGAGGCATGCCGGCGCTCTGGCACATGGCCAACATGACTCACATGGCCTGCTGCAATCGGGGGATTGCTGGACCTTGCAGCACACAAAGGGTTAACAGCAGCGAGGTCTGTGCAGGAGGCTATGCTGATTGAAAACACTACATTGCAGGTGTGGGTGTGGCAGGCTGGATAAGGGCTGCCTAGAGCTGAGTACTAGGAGATTTTGAGGTTGGGCCATTCAGTGTGTGAGAGAGAGCAGAGCAGAGCCTCTGGAAGAGATGAGTCCAATTCCTGTGTGAGTGAAGCCATGAGGCCATAAGGTCAACGGTTTTGCAGCACCTGCAGTTGGGAAGACTGGCTGACCCTGGAGGGGCTCGAGATGGCGTGTTTGGTGCAGATGCTTGCCTGGAGGTCTGGGCCTGTGATGGCAGACTTGGAAGCGGCTAGTAACCTGGAGACACGTGCTGAGGAGTCCTTGTGGATGCCTGGCTTGCCCTGGAGCTCCGGTAGCTAAACCCGGGTCTGGGCCTGGTTCTGACTAGTGTCAATATACCAATGCCGGTATATGTGTCCTAGAATGTGTGCGGGGACAGTATAGAGCAGCAGGAGCTCTGTGTAGTGGCTGTGAGCACCTTAGCAGCCTGTATGCATGGACTGAACTACTCCAAGGGAAACTAGGCCAAGGAAGAGCCTGGCCGTGGGTCAGAGGACTGTTATGTTTGAACAGGGGTGCACCAGCTGTGCCTGGATCCCTGTGTGACTGTGAATGACCCGTATGTTCTGTGTGTAATGAGCACTGAAATCCTGTGAAGTGTTGTACAGGCTATCCTGTGTATATGGTACGTGGATGTAAATAGTGCCAGGCGGCCATAACTGCCATTGGGACTGACTGTAAGGTTGTCAGGGTCCCGTTGACCAGTGTATGAGATGTGTGCAGTGTAACAGTCTGTCTGAGACCGGGGGGCCTGTGTCAACAGGGATGTATAGGCTGTGTACCGGATCTCTACGGGTCTATAAGGGTCTTGTGTAAATATATGAATATGTACTATAGGTTGTTAAGATGTAAATACTGCTATGTATGTGTTCTGATGTAAATACTGCCATGTCTGGTGTAGATAAGGCTAGGCAGCCATAACCGCCATAGGGAGCTATGATTAGTGCTCCTTGTGTTCTATGGAGCTGCAATCAGTGCTCTCGTGTATATAAGCCTTTTTAAAGAGGTGTATGTGCATTGTAATGTACTGTTATGCGAGATGTAATGTCGTGTAACTATGTGAGTGTATTATGTATTATATGCGATGTGAGCAGTTTATGGTTTGTAATTGACTCACCCAGGCCAGGGGACTGAGAACTCAGGCGCGGTCTGGGGGAAGTCACAGGTAGCAGTGCCTGAGGCTGTGGCCCTGGTGGTCAATGCAAAAAGGGGAAAAGAAAAATAATAAAGAAATAAGGTTTTGTTCGTGATGCCACCTGTAGGTTCCAGTGATGGCACCTACGCTGCGGGAACCTCCGGGGTGATGGGCGGCAGCTGGATGGTGTGACTCCCTACAGGAGGAGTGGTGTCCCGGGGTATTGGAAGTAGGAATGGAGGAATACAGCAGCGCAGTCACTGTGGAGCAAGGCAGATCAATAGCAGTTCAAGGAAGAAGACACAGACACGCTGCTCACTCTGCATGGGTTATTTACTCCGGTAAACTTCAACTTTACAAGGTATGCGATGGTGGCAGCTAAGGCAGTGGACCAGGTGGTTCTGGCAATGAGCAGCGTCCCTCTGAAGCTCCTCTGGTGTTCCTTCTCTATCACTGTCTGTCCCTTGCTCTGTTGCCCTGCTATACCCGTATGGTAGCACTGAAGGCCCTCGATTGGGTTGCCACTGTGGACGTCTCCCTACGGTCCCTGGCCCTCAATGGTGGGTGCTCCTGGTATAGACTGGAATGATTCATTCATTCAAATGGAAAGGGGAAAGGGAAGGCTGCTCCACCGCCCATTAACCTCCTGGATTCCTGCACCTGGTGTGGCAGCTTTGACAACTGCCCAGGAAACAATGTGAAGTAGAAACCACCGGTGCTTGTCTTCATAAAATTATTTTCTTTATTATTTTTTGAAAATTATAAAATCATTCAGCGTGCTAGACGCGTTTCGGAAGAACAACTTCCTTAATCATTAGCAAATACAAAATACAAAAGCATATGCATATATAAAAGAAACCTCCACCCACAGCTGAACTTAGTTTGCAATGGTTAGTAATAAAGACGTAAAGACATTTAAAACTTTAACCCTTTCACATGTTATGGAGTTGAATCTTGCACAAAAGGAGTTTTAGATTATTTTCTAATACACTACTCATTAGTGTGTATTAATATATTTATGATGATTATCACATATTAATAAATTCTGTTATTACACTCCTGCTGTGCATTTGTTACATTGTTTAAGCATGTTCAAAATTTGATCATCCTGACAACTTTATAGCAAGACCTGTTTTTTATTTTTCTTTATTTGTTTATAAATATAGTACTTTCTTTTTCCTTTTTAGAGGGAAAAAAAATAAATAAATAAAAAAAGGAGGGGGGGGGGGCAGAAAAGGGGAAAGAGGGGACCTTAATTAAAGTTCTCACTATAATTACCTGTGTTTTTATAATCATAAATATATTAATACACACTAATGAGTAGTGTATTAGAAAATAATCTAAAACTCCTTTTGTGCAAGATTCAACTCCATAACATGTGAAAGGGTTAAAGTTTTAAATGTCTTTATGTCTTTATTACTAACAATTGCAAACTAAGTTCAGCTGTGGGTGGAGGTTTCTTTTATATATGCATATGCTTTTGTATTTTGTATTTGCTAATGATTAAGGAAGGTGTTCTTCCGAAACGCGTCTAGCGCTCAGCTAGCATGCTGAATGATTTTATAATTTTCAAAAAATAATAAAGAAAAGAATTTTAAGAAGACAAGCACCGGTGGTTTCTACTTCACATAGACTGCAATGGTTGTTGGCTGATGGGTCATGCTCCTATAGATACATCGACCACTCTGGGTTTGTGGTTCAGGGATGTAGCCTGCTGGACCACTTCGGAGCCGGTACTCCGGGTTTGGACTGGGCAAGGACATTCAGTTACCCATTCTATTCTTGGCCCCTTTCTCTTCTGGGTCACCAGTTTGAGGTGCCCTCCCCGTTAGCTTCTCTCTGCTGTTCTGTAGCTTTTCCAACTCTGCTACATCTGCTGCTTTCACTTTGCTTCTTTGTGCTGCATGGCTCTGTGCAGCTCCCTTCTGGCTTCTCAGCTCTCACTTCCTGATCTAACTCTGTTCTGCTCTCCCACTCACTATATAACCTAGCTCTCCTCCCACCGGGACCAGTTACCTTAGCAACGGGTGTCTGATAGGTCCCCTATCACTTGGTGTATGTGTGTGGTGTTGGAGCTTCAGAATTCTTCTACTCATTACCAGAACAAAGGATATGGCACATTCATTCAGGGGTGCAGTACCCTTTTGTGACGCACTCTTAGTGAGGCGCCACATAATAATCTGCTATCTTATGTTTAGAGTTAACAAAACTTTGGTTTGGTGTCATTCTGTTGCCAAGCGAGCGCTACCTCATAGTATCTATTATAAATATTCAAAATCACCATACACCTTATATCAATCAATAATCTCATGGTTATAGATACATCATCCTTAAGGTGTGTGTAAATGGGAATAAGTAACACTCCTCTCAATCATTAATAAAGTGGAAACCACTATGGAGTTTTTGTTACGTAAAATATAACTTTTATTAAATGTATAAAAGCAGACACATAAACGTTATGAACGAAGTACAAGGGAAACCCACAACAAGCTGCAGTCAGGTAGTTACTCCCTGGGTATAAAAATGCACCTGTAAAGTACAAATTCACAGTAATGGCAGAATGCACAATATGTAAAGGGTATGTTAGCCCACATAAGAGATAGTACTAATCACTCACCCATAGTGCACACTTGTGATAAGACCTGGCAGTTCCCCAAGGAGCCCTGGCCTGCAGCACGCCCCTAACAGCTGTTTTGCCACTGCTTGGTCGCAGGGGCTAGTTCTCAGTGTGATTTCAGGCTGTTAAATACACTGCCACTAAATGGTACCGCCACCCGCCCTGCGCCGCGTCATTTCCGCCTGTCAAAAGCAAAGCCTAGTGATTGGGTAGGCGCTGGACGTCAAATGACGTCACAGGCGCGCATGCGCAATGCACCCGTCGGTGCTTCTAAAACATAGAGCGATGTGCACATCCTGAAAAAAATTATCGCGGCGGCCATTTTGTTGAAGACTTCACTAGTATTACCAGCTCTGAAAGCTTATGGGACGTATATCAACATATCAAAGGACATAACAAAGAATCATTACATACTGGGGTTTACCACCATGAATAGGGAAGTGACATCCATTCAACACAAACATACACAACCTTTACTTATATAAGACTAGTAAAAAGGCCCGATGCAATTGCATCGGGAGCGCGGTGAAATTAATTGTGTGTATACAGGCGGGTCAGTGGGTATCAGAGTATACAGGCGGGTCAGTGGGTAGTAGATCATCGAGGCGGCTCTGTGGCTAGCAGAGTATGGAGGCAGCTCTGTGGCTAGCAGAGTATGGAGGCGGCTCTGTGGCTAGCAGAGTATGGAGGCGGCTCTGTGGGTAGCAGAGTATGGAGGCGGCTCTGTGGCTAGCAGAGTATGGAGGCGGCTCTGTGGCTAGCAGAGTATGGAGGCGGCTCTGTGGGTAGCAGAGTATGGAGGCGGCTCTGTGGGTAGCAGAGTATCGAGGCGGCTCTGTGGCTAGCAGAGTATGGAGGCGGCTCTGTGGCTAGCAGAGTATGGAGGCGGCTCTGTGGCTAGCAGAGTATGGAGGCGGCTCTGTGGGTAGCAGAGTATGGAGGCGGCTCTGTGGGTAGCAGAGTATGGAGGCGGCTCTGTGGGTAGCAGAGTATGGAGGCGGCTCTGTGGCTAGCAGAGTATCGAGGCGGCTCTGTGGGTAGCAGAGTATCGAGGCGGCTCTGTGGGTAGCAGAGTATCGAGGCGGCTCTGTGGGTAGCAGAGTATCGAGGCGGCTCTGTGGGTAGCAGAGTATACAGGCGGCTGTGTGGGTAGCAGAGTATAGTGGCGGCTCTGTGGGTAGCAGAGTATAGTGGCGGCTCTGTGGGTAGCAGAGTATCGAGGCGGCTCTGTGGGTAGCAGAGTATCGAGGCGGCTCTGTGGTGGAGGGGTGAGGAGAGATGCGGCTCAGTGGTGGAGGGGTGAGGAGAGATGGGTGTCTGTGGTGGAGGGGTGAGGAGAGAAGCACACAGTATATACATACATGAGACATTGTATAGACAGACAGTATGCAGAGATTACACATATTATACACACAGTATAGACACAGTATACACGCATTACAGAGAGTATAGAGACAGGGGACAGAGTGTAGAGACAGGGGACACAGAGTGTAGAGACAGGGGACACAGAGTGTAGAGACAGGGGACACAGAGTGTAGGGACAGGGGACACAGAGTGTAGGGACAGGGTATACAGAGTGTAGGGACAGGGTATACAGAGTGTAGGGACAGGGTATACAGAGTGTAGGGACAGGGTATACAGAGTGTAGGGACAGGGTATACAGAGTGTGGGGACAGGGTATACAGAGTGTGGGGACAGGGGACAGGGTATACAGAGTGTGGAGACAGGGGACAGGGTATACAGAGTGTGGAGACAGGGAACAGGGTATACAGAGTGTGGAGACAGGGGACAGGGTATACAGAGTGTGGAGACAGGGGACAGGGTATACAGAGTGTGGAGACAGGGGACAGGGTATACAAAGTGTGGAGACAGGGTGTACAGAGTGTGGAGACAGGGTGTACAGAGTGTGGAGACAGGGTGTACAGAGTGTGGAGACAGGGTGTACAGAGTGTGGAGACAGGGTGTACAGAGTGTGGAGACAGGGTGTACAGAGTGTGGAGACAGGGTATACAGAGTGTGGAGACAGGGTATACAGAGTGTGGAGACAGGGCATACAGAGTGTGGAGACAGGGTATACAGAGTGTGGAGACAGGGGACAGGGTATACAGAGTGTGGAGACAGGGGACAGGGTATGCTCACCTCTCCCCGAGCCCCCGCCGTCTGCCGCCGTCTTCCTGCAGTGTCCGGTGGCTCCCGCAGGCTGCCGGTGTCTGCACAGGTCTGCTACTGCAGTTCAAGACCTGTGGTGATGTCAGAGTCACGTGACACCAGGTTAGCATGGAGTAAGCTGGTGTCACGTGACTGTGACATCACCAGAGGTCCTGAACTGCGGTAGAAGACTTGTGCAGACAGCGGGAGCCTGCGGGAGCCACCGGGACACTGCAGGAATACGGCGGAAGACGGGGGGGGGGGCTCGGGGAGAGGTGAGCATATGTTTTTTGTTTTTTTTTGTAAACAGTAGTGCGGCTGCGGCTCGCGATGACGCTGCGCGTCATCGCTCGCAGTCGCGCAAAGGAGCTTGGGATTCGGCTACAGTGCCCGAATTCCCAACTCCTGATTATATAAGTAGATGAGTGTTTAAAAAGTATATATGTATATATACAGCAATATCATAATATGAAAATGGAAAAAGTGAGTGAATAATATAATAAATAAGTAATTACGACACAGTACCAGCTGTGAATAAGTGATAGGACAAAAACACCTCAATTTCCCCATAAAACAACTTTACATTATATAAACATACAACAGCCAATTTATGAATATGTATTCCATACAATGTTCACAACCCTTCTTCACAGATCATGATTACAGCCACCAGTTTTGCTTCTCCATATGTCTCATTAGAGAATCTTCCAAGATGTTTTATATCCCATAAACTCATTATCCTTCCAGTGTAAGAATCTAGTATGGTCTTAAGGCTGTGTTTTGACACTGCTCCGTATCATCTCCGTTGTCAGTTTTTGAAGAAAAAACTAAAATATACAAAACATGAATTAAAATCACAGTAGGCTCCAGGACACACACATGCACACGTCCCAAGTCTACACAGCAAAATTAAAGTGCACAGGAGGTCAGCTCTCTATAAAAAAGGGGCATAACTTATAACTTCGTTAAGTCCCTTTGGGGCAAGTGTTTCTAACTTGACTATCCACCTGCACTCTTCTTGTGCCAGTGTTTTAGCCAGATCTCCTCATCTGATGCCCCCCTGAATCCGGTCAATTCCTTTAATGACCAATCCCTTCGGATTACAGTCATGAAAAATCCTAAAATGCCTCGGCAAAGTTTTCAACGTATTTAAATCAATGATTTTGGCGGCTCCCTCTATATCCCTGACATGCTCACGCACTCTTATCCGCAATTATCTCATGGTAAGACCAATGTAAATCTTACCACACGGACAAGTTGCATGATAGACTACGTGAGTAGTACTACAATTAATATACTTTTTAATCTTGTGTATTTGATTATTAGAGGAGTGAAGTTCTTTCGCTCGTTTTATGTTACCCTGAGTGCAAGCTAAGCAATCGCCACACGGATAACATCCTATTAGTGGTCCTATCGCTCTTTCTCCAAAGAAATTGGTCTTTTTAGGAACATAATGGCTTGCACTCAGGATATCACATAAATTTCTACCCCTCCGTGATGTTATCAAAGGTCGTGTTGATAAATGTTTGGCCAAAACTGCGTCAGTGAATAACACAGACCAATGTTTACTCAAGATGGATCTAATATTTGGCCACTGGGAATTAAAAGTCGAGATATATCTGATGGGACCATATTCAGCAGACTTTACCTTGGGTTGGAATAACAGTTGTTCCCTCCTCATTTTTTTGGCCTTCACATACCCTTGTTATACTACGGTTGCTGAATCCTCTGGATGCAAATCTTTCCCGCAAATCAACTGCTTGACTTTCAAATCTGGTGTCACTTGAACATATGCGCCTCATTCGTAAGAATTGACCGGCTGGGATAGATTTAATAGTACTCCCATCATGCGCTGATGAGGCATGGAGGAGGGAATTTAGAGCAGTACTTTTTCGATACACATCAGTTTGTATTGTGCCATCCTCCCCCACCTCTAAAAGCACATCCAAGAAGGTCATACATTGATATTGAGATCATTCTTGTTGAGAGCATCCATGAATTGATCCAAACTTGGTTTAGACCCTTGCCATATAAATAGCAGGTCATCAATATACCTAAACCACTATAGGACGCTCTCAACACCCACAATGTCTTCGGATTGCATCAATGACCGCTCACAGCTGCCCAAAAATAAATTTGCATACGAAGGGGCGCAAGCCGCCCCCATCGCTGTTCCCCGCTGTTGTACATAGACGCGGTCATTGAAAACGAAGACATTGTGGGTTAGAATGTACTCAAGCAATTCCTCAATCAAAGAACACAGACTTCTATCCCAGCCGGTCATGCTCAGGAAAAGGCGCACTGCACGCATCCCATCCACATGCGCGATACAGGTGTGTAAAGACTCGACATCGGCTGTTACCAGCCACATGTCATCAGTCATAACTAAGCCTTCCAATTTGGTCAATAAGTCTGTAGTATCGCGCACGTAGGACGGGAGTGTGACAACCAATTTTTTTTAGATAGAATTCCACAAATTTGCAGGAAGGTTCGCATAAACCCCCGTTACCCAAAACGATGGGGCGTCCAGGAGGACTGTTGAGATCTTTATGCACCTTGGGAATTAAATAAAAGGTAGGTGTCCTTGTGTTTTCGACCAACAAACCTTCAAATACTTTTTTTGAAATCACCCCATCGTCTCGGGCACGTTGTAGGATCACAAACAATTCAGCAATAAAACCAGATGTAGGGTCATGTGCTATTTTCTGATAAGTATCCTTATTATTTAATTGTTTGTAGGCCTCTTTTTCATATAATGTTTTTAGCCAAACAACCACGTTCCCCCCTTTGTCAGAATTCCTGATAATTACGTCATCAAGATCTTTTAACTCTTTAAGTGCCTGTCTTTGCACAGGAGTAAGATTGTCTTTACCTCCAAATTTTGACAACTTTTTGAAATCCTCTGTCACTAATTTAGTGAAGATTTCAACCTGTGGGCACAATGCCAAAGAGGGGAACATGGTCGATTTACATACCAAATTAGGAGGGAACATACCTGGCGGTGTAGATACATCATTTCCCAGGTCTTCAAGATCAAGTTGAGCATCCAATTCAAGTCTCATCAGATCAATCTCATTGTCCGCACTTTTATCATGTAATTTCTTTAAAATAATTTTCCATGCGAACAGATTAAGATCCTTCACGGCTGTGAAAAAATCAAAACAATTTTTAGGAACGACATTAAGACCAAAACTCAGGACCTCTCTTTGGGCCTTAGTTAGAGGATGAGAAGACAAATTAATTACCTCCAATTGGTTGGGTTTTCTCTTGCTATCCAAAGAGTTCACTGGGGAATTATTTTTTCTCTTATTGGAGTTTTTATTAGTATTAGGAAGTTTTGGTGCAGGATGTTCTCCTATTTCTTTATTGGCCCCAATCTCCGAACCATCTGTAGATACCACTGAGACTGTGGAATCAGCTCTAGGTCTTTCCTTTTGTGGTTTCCCTTTTCTCCACTTATAGACCACATTATTTTGAAGGTCGGTCTGATCTCTTTTGAATTTTTTTGTTTTTGTTGATCGTATTTCTTTTTCCCACTTAGTCATCTCCTGGTCCAGATCCTTATTTAGTTTTTCCATAAGTTCAGGAGTGGAATCTACCCTTAGAGCTGTTTGTATTGTTTCTATTTCCTTTTCAATCTCAGAAATGGTTTGGCCATTCAATTTGAACAATAACTCCATAAACCCCCATGAACAATTATTGGAAAGCTCCTCCCAACTCTTCTTAAACCACTCATCCTGGATTTCAAAAGAAGGGAAACCTGTATTCTCAAACCCCGTGGAATAAGACCTCTCTGGATGTAGTTCTCCAGAAAGGCCTTATTCCACCAGAGTGGGGTCCTCCTGTGCATCAGCTGTTTCAACTTGTCGACACGTGCCGTGTGTGTCCCTTTGCCAGTGTCAGGAACTGCTCTGGAGTCTCCCCCAAATACTTCGTTAATTTGGCTGAGCCACGCAGATTCACGGGCTCTATAGTCCATTGACTTTGAAAAAGCTGTGAAAAACACAGAATAGAATATAGTATAAATATTCAAAATCACCATACACCTTATATCAATCAATAATCTCATGGTTATAGATACATCATCCTTAAGGTGTGTGTAAATGGGAATAAGTAACACTCCTCTCAATCATTAATAAAGTGGAAACCACTATGGAGTTTTTGTTACGTAAAATATAACTTTTATTAAATGTATAAAAGCAGACACATAAATGTTATGAACGAAGTACAAGGGAAACCCACAACAAGCTGCAGTCAGGTAGTTACTCCCTGGGTATAACAATGCACATGTAAAGTACAAATTCACAGTAATGGCAGAATGCACAATATGTAAAGGGTATGTTAGCCCACATAAGAGATAGTACTAATCACTCACCCATAGTGCACATTTGATTCTTTGTTATGTCCTTAGATATGTTGATATACGTCCCATAAGCTTTCAGAGCTGGTAATACTAGTGAAGTCTTCAACAAAATGGCCACCGCGATCATTTTTTCAGGATGGGCACATCACTCTATGTTTTAGAAGCACCCAAGGGTGCATTGCGCATGCGCGCCTGTGACGTCATTTGACGTCCGGCGCCTGCCCAATCACTAGGCTTTGCTTTTGACAGGCGGAAATGACGCGGAGCAGGGCGGGCGGCGGTACCATTTAGTGGCAGTATATTTAACAGCCTGAAATCACACTGAGAACTAGCCCCTGCGACCAAGCAGTGGCGAAACAGCTGTTAGGAGCGTGCTGCAGGCCAGGGCTCCTTGGGGAACTGCCAGGTCTTATCACAAGTGTGCACTATGGGTGAGTGATTAGTACTATCTCTTATGTGGGCTAACATACCCTTTACATATTGTGCATTCTGCCATTACTGTGAATTTGTACTTTACATGTGCATTGTTATACCCAGGGAGTAACTACCTGACTGCAGCTTGTTGTGGGTTTCCCTTGTACTTCGTTCATAACGTTTATGTGTCTGCTTTCATACATTTAATAAAAGTTATATTTTACGTAACAAAAACTCCATAGTGGTTTCCACTTTATTAATTACTCATAGTATCTATTCCTTAGGGCCCCTTTACACGCGGCTACATTTCTTGGGTGGCTACAGGTAACTTACTGGTTGCAGTGAAATCATGGAGACAAGGTTCTATCTTGTTGCTGTGTACAAATGGAATAATCTCTCCATGATTTCACTGCAACCAGTAAGTTACCTGTAGCCACCGTAGAAATGTAGCCGCGTGTAAAGGGGCCCTTAGTAATAGAGAATACATTATTTCAATGAAATTCAACAGAAAAGCTAGACAAAAATATTGAGAAGCATGCCAAAAAACTATAGAAAACTCTTGGTCGCTACGTATACCAGACTACCACTTCTCCACAAACCTGTACATCCATTCAGCATTTCAATGCAGGTACGTGGACAAAGCAAACGGGTGCTGAAAATCATATCCCAACCCAGGCTGCGGGGGCAGAGGATTGGGCTGAATGATTGTTTAAAAGCCGGCGGCTTTTTACCGTCGGCTTTTAAACAATCATGCCCCCATTTCAGCCTTTTCCTCTGCCCCCAGACCATTTATAGGGTCCTTTTGGTGAGCAAACTGTTATCGAACATAACCTCAAACTGCCGAATTTGAAGCTAATTGTTTGCATTCGTCGAATGACTCAAACACCGCCCAAACCAGCTCGAATTTGAGATTGGCGAACATTTCGAATCGAATATCGCTCATCTCTAATTATAAATTAATAAAGGTTAATAAAGGTAAATTATATTTTTTTGAGAAGTGTCTTTAATTCCATATTTTTCAACATTTGTAGTGCTGCATCTAGTGGGAATTTTGTCTTTGTACATTATGGTATCCTCTATTTTGATCATTTAAAATATGTTTTTTCAGACACGTCTCATATATATAACATATTTTTCACCTTATCAATATGAAGGATACTAGAATGTACTGCATCTTTATGGCATTAAAGGCACTTCTAAATAAGAAAGAAGTACTTATTAGAAAAATTTGTTATCTACCAAATTAGATTAAATGGTATGAATGGAAGACTATGAATAGAGAAAAAATAGGTAAAAAAAACCCATAAGCCATATTTTCTAATTATCTTTATATACACAGTGGAACAATAAATCTAACTTATGTATAATAAAAAAAAAAAAACTATTTACATGCACCCCTCATAGATTGCATTATAGAATTTACCGCATCATCTACTTGATAAAAGCCCTATCCAGTCCGACTGTCTGTCTGTGGGTCTGCAAAATATAAAGGGAGGGGGCGAGAGGCGCAATAGTGCCCTATCACTAGTGACACTAGTATGTAAACGGTGGTGCTGTGTGGCCGTTCACCTGGTCCAGTTGTGGTCCCCACAACTGGTTTAACTGCGTTTAGGAATCAATGTTCCAAGCTGCTGCAGGACCTCCACCTACCACTGGATCGTGGTATATTCCAAGAGTAATAATGGGAGTGATGGTGTGCCACGGTCCGCGCTGCTCCTGGATTCAAATAACTCACCAAAGAGCCCAACAATCTTTCATCCTCTTTATTCCAACGCGTTTCAACGCCACAACCCGGCGTCTTCCTCAGGGATATTACAAACATACTCATAGAGGGGGTTTTTATAGCCCCTAGATCCACAAAAAAGAGGTGTCATCTATTTACCAATGATGTCATCCTCATCATCACAAGTGGATGATAAATTTCTTTTATAGTTAATTTAATCAATAATGTTTGGAGACATGGATCATTTTTTTAGCGATTTTGGGATGTATTTTGTGTTTTATGTAAAAATTGCGCCAAAATGGGTGGATCCACCCACTTGTGATGATGAGGATGACATCATTGGTAAATAGATGACACCTCTTTTTTGTGGATCTAGGGGCTATAAAAACCCCCTCTATGTGTATGTTTGTAATATCCCTGAGGAAGACGCCGGGTTGTGGCGTTGAAACGCGTTGGAATAAAGAGGATGAAAGATTGTTGGGCTCTTTGGTGAGTTATTTGAATCCAGGAGCAGCGCGGACCGTGGCACACCATCACTCCCATTATTACTCTTGTCTGTGGGTCTGTAAGTTTGTCCCTAAAGCAGTGCCTCCTATTGGACACCTTGTGCATTAGAAAAAGGCAGCTAAACTGGAATATGAGAATACAAACTAATCTTCGTTGATAAGTCAAGTTTGGTTGATCACTCAAAATCTACACCAAGATGAGATGTCCCAGGAAGTATGCAGATGATATGGAAAGGAAAGAAGCATCACAATGGAAAAGGCAAATCTGTGAAACAAGACTGCTCAACAAAGAGAGCATTGCCTTGACCAAGCCACTACACAGAAATGCATGCGTGTTCCACACAACTCCCTCCAGTCCAGACCTATATTGTTATAGGATGCCATTTTGCAATTGTAACAGTGTGTCCCTCCCCCAGCCTGTGTTTATGGTGTAACAGTGTGTCCCTCCCCCTGCCTGTGTTCATGGACTCTATGTAATCAGGCCTAGGCCAACATTTCTTGTGCTGCAGCTGAAGTGTTAGAGAAGATGGCCGCCGTGCAGTGAGGACGTGCTGCCATGCACTCCTCACCATCCATCGCCATCTGGAGCACAGGCTGGCCACGGAGCTGCGGCCCGCACCTCACTCTACCGGCCGCTGCTCCCCGCACCTGCCCATCCACCGGGCTTCCCGGGTGCGCCCTCACCCACACGCCTGAAACACCCCTGGACTTGGCCCAAACAACGGCCCCCAGCCCAGCCTTGAAGTCAGCCCTTCACCAACCGGCCGGAGCGCTCCATCCCCATCTCTGTGAGGTGAGACCCACCTGGCTCCCTGTCCCCCGCTGCCCGAGCGTGGGGACCGGTGGGGCACGCTGCAGCTGCAGCCCCGAGCCTGCAGGCCTCCCGTACCCACGGGTCTCCTCTGCTCCACCTGTCTGAGTGCAGGAGGAGTAAAAGCATTCTCCCCGCCGAGCCGCTCCGGGCGCCAGCCCTTCCCTCAGAGCGTGTGTGCGGGGACCCAGCTCTCAGGCCGAAGCCGCAGCCTGAGTTTAGAAGTGAGGCCCCGCCCACCACCGGAGACAGTCCCCGGCCCGCACCACTGCCTACACCAGCGGGCGAGGACCTCGAGGCGCAGCAAGAGACCACAGGCCGCCCGCGGTGAGTGTTGATCATCTGCCCCTCCACCCCCTCTGCTGCTCCCCCATTCTCCACCACTTGCCTGCCCTGAACATTCCACAGTGCCCGGCTCCCGACCGACCCCAGGGCTTGCAGTATGCCCCAGGCACCTCTGCCCCCCTCCCTGGCCACAGGACCGCACCAAGTAACGAGGCCGACCAGGTCCCTCATCTCCCAGACCACCAGACTCCTCCGTCCTGCCCGCGCGGAGCCACGACCGCCCCTACGGTGCGTATGACCCCTGCCTTCACTGCATATATGCTGTAATACCCTGCCTGCATTACCCGCCCGACTGCTTCTCACCCGTGGCTGCATCTCATCTCACCCGTGGCTGCATTACCCTCCTGGCTGCTTCTCACCCGTGGCTGCACTGCATCCCTGGCTGCACTACCCTCCTGGCTGCTTCTGACCCGTGGCTGCATCTCATCTCACCCGTGGCTGCACTAATTCTCTGGCTGCATTACCCTCCTGGCTACTTCCCACCTGTGGCTGCATCTCATCTCACCCGTGGCTGCACTGCATCCCTGGCTGCTTCTCACCCATGGCTGCACTACATCTCCGGCTGCATTACCCTCCTGGCTGCTTTTCACCCGTGGCTGCATCTCATCTCATCCGTGGCTGCACTGCATCCCTGGTTACATCTCATCTCACCCTTGGCTGCATTTCATCTCACCCGTGGCTGCATCTCATCTCACCCGTGGCTGCATCTCATCTCACCCGTGGCTGCATCTCATCTCACCCGTGGCTGCATCTCATCTCACCTGCGACTGCATCCCTCTCATCCGTGGCTGCATCTCATCTCACCACACGTGGCTGCATCTCACCTCACCTGCGGCTGCATCTCATCTCATCTCATCTCACCCGTGGCTGCATCTCATCTCACCTGTGGCTGCATCTCATCTCACCCGTGGCTGCATCTCATCTCATCTCACCCGTGGCTACATCTAATCTCATCTCACCCGTGGCTGCATCTCATCTCATCCGTGGCTGCATCTCATCTCATCCGTGGCTGCATCCCATCTCATCCGTGGCTGCATCTCATCTCACCCGTGGCTGCATCTCATCTCACCCGTGTCTGTATCTCATCTCACCCGTGGCTGCACCTGCATCTTCATCTCACCCGTGACCCTTTCTTCATCTCATCCTGTGCTGCATCCCATTCCACCTGTGACTGCATCTCATCCCATCAACGACTGCATCCCACCCCTGCTACATCTCATCCCCGGCTGCCTCTCACCTCTGGCTGCTTCCTCCCCTTATCCCTGAATTGCATCTCCTCCCCGGACTAAACCTCATCAACTGACCGCACCCCAACCACGGCCGACCACCCATCACCTGGAACTCACCCCTGCCACACCAGATCCCCGGCTACCTCTGCCCTCACCCACCTCTCCTCCCCTCCTCACCCCACCATGTTCCCGCTTCTTCTCACCTTCACCCCCATCCTTCTCCACTTCCTACTACCCCCACCCATCCCCCCACTGAGCAAAGAAATCCTACTCTCATCCTCCATCCTTCCTACCCACCTCACCCAATGCTCCACACTATTTCCCCACTTTCAACTCACCATCTCTAGGCTTACACGCCCACCACGCAAGCTCCCCTGCTCCCACCTGCTAACCCTCCTAACTCTCTCCCTGCTCCTCCTCCTCTCCGGTGACATTTACCCTAATCCTGGCCCACCCCACCACCCCATCTCACTCCCCTCCACCCCACTCCAACCACCCACCACCAACCCCCGTAACCTCCTTAACTTCCATCCCATTCCCCCCACCCCTGCCTCCCCTGTCCCCTTACCCGGCGCACTCTGGAACGCCCGCTCGGTCCGTAACAAACTTACATGACCTCTTCATCTCCAGAAAACTCTCCTTCCTCGCCCTCACAGAGACCTGGCTTACCCCCTCTGACACAACCTCCCCGGCCGCCCTCTCCTACGGTGGATTCACGCTCTCCCATACTCCCCGCCCCACCAACACCCGCGGCGGAGGCGTTGGCCTACTTATGGCCAACGACTGTTCCTTCTCCCCACTTACACCACCACCCCTCCCCTCCTTTGAGGCACACGCTGTTCGCATCTACTCCCCCTGCAACCTCCAACTGGCCGTTGTCTACCGCCCCCCTGGATCCCCCTCTACTTTCTTTGCAGCTCCAGATAAAACGAGTGATATTGTAAGCGCTAAGGTACATTAACAGGACACGGCTCACATAAGTATTACCTTTCAGCTTTAATGATTCAGCATATGGATCCCTTTAGCCACAACGCGTTTCAGCGCCAATTGCGCCTTTTTCAAGTGATCACTTGAAAAAGGCGCAATTGGCGCTGAAATGCGTTGTGGCTAAAGGGATCCATATGCTGAATTATTAAAGCTGAAAGGTAATACTTATGTGAGCCGTGTCCTGTTAATGTACCTTAGCGCTTACAATATCACTCGTTTTATCTGGAGCTGCAAATTTCTTCCCTGTTGGGAAGCGTGATACAGAGCAGCTTAGGAATACAGGACCTGGCAGACGTCACACCATCACTCCCCCCGAGCTGTCACGTGCACCGGGACACACGGGAAATACGTGCACTTTTCACCTCGCTGCTTGGAGCCCAACTAGGAGAGCCCAGCTGGGAGACAGATTAAACTTCTTACTCCAGTTGTGCGGACAGGCACAACAATAGAAGGTGAGCAGAGGGGATCATTTACCGATCCCACAATTTAATGAAAGCAGTTTGGCGCAAAACTTTTGTGTATTTTGTTTCCTCTACCTTCTTTGACCACTTCACAA
The DNA here is from genome assembly GCA_033576535.1 of Allobates femoralis. NCBI lineage: Eukaryota > Metazoa > Chordata > Amphibia > Anura > Aromobatidae > Allobates > Allobates femoralis. Next base: position 138,814,479 of record JARQOC010000009.1, read on the forward strand.
CCTGGCTCCTCCGACATCCCCACCATCGTCATGGGTGACTTCAATATCCCCATCGACACCCCCAAAGCCGCTGCCTCCAGACTCCTATCCCTCACCTCTTCCTTCGGCCTCTCCCAATGGATCTCCTCCGCCACGCACACTGGCGGCAACACACTTGACCTAGTCTTCACCCTCCTCTGCTCCCTCACCGACCTCTCACACTCAACCATCACCCACTCCGACCATAACCTACTGACATTCTCATCCCTCTCCCCCCCTACCACGCTACCCCCTCTCCGGACACTCCCCCACCCCCGCAGAAACCTTAGGCTCATAGACTTCCATTCACTCTCAGAATCCCTCCTCCCCCTCTCAGACTTGGCCTCTTCCCAAGACGCTGACTCTGCCGCCTCCCTTTACAACTCCACTCTCACCACAGCCCTCGACCAGGCTGCTCCCCTCACACTTAACACAACACAAGTACAACGACAACCCTTGCTCACGACCCTCACCAAAAAACTCAGACGGACGACTAGGGCAGCCGAGCGGAAATGGAAGAAATCCCACTCCGCAGAGCACTTTGCCCTATACAAGCGTTCCCTCAATACCTTCAAGACTGCCCTTGACTCAGCAAAACAAGCCTACTTCTCCTCCCTAATTACTGCTCTGTCTCACAACCCCAAACAACTCTTCAAAACCTTCAACTCTTTACTTCGTCCCCCTGCACCCCCTCCCTCACCCCTCATCTCTGCCGACGACTTCGCCACCTTCTTCAAAGACAAAATTGACAAACTCAGACAAAGCTTCGACCCACACTCCCCTCGCCCCATCCCACCTCCAGCCCACCTCCCCTCACCAAAACGCAGTTTCACCCCCGTGACAGAGGATCACCTCTCCTCCCTTCTAGCACGATCACACCTCACCACATGTGCCCTTGATCCGCTCCCCTCCCACCTCATCCCTAACCTCACCTCAGTCCTCATCCCTGCTCTAACACACCTCTTCAACATTTCACTCAAAGCCAGAACATTCCCCTCACTCTTCAAACATGTCCTAATCACGCCCATCCTAAAAAAACCATCCCTTGACCCCACAACAGTCTCCAACTATTGCCCCATATCTCTCCTCTTGTTTGCCTCTAAACTTCTTGAACAACACGTCTATTCCGAACTGTCCTCCCACCTCTCTTCCTGTATTCTCTTTGATCGCCTACAATCCGGCTTCCGACCTCACCACTCCACCGAAACAGCCCTAACCAAAGTCACAAATGACACCTTCTGATCGCCAAGAGCAAACAACACTATTCCGTCCTCATCCTCCTCGACCTCTCTGCTGCCTTCGACACTGTTGACCACTCCCTCTTACTCCAAATTCTTGAGTCTCTTGGCATTACAGACCTCGCCCTCTCCTGGATTTTCTCCTACTTAACGGACAGGACCTTCAGCGTCACTCACTCTCACACCTCCTGCTCGCCCCACCCCCTCTCTGTAGGTGTTCCCCAAGGCTCGGTCCTGGGACCACTACTCTTCTCCATTTACACCCTCGGCCTAGGCAATCTCATCGAGTCACAGGGACTCCAATACCACCTCTACGCTGACGATACCCAACTCTATCAGTCTGGCCCTGATATCTACTCCCTTTTATCCAAAATCCCTCCATGCCTATCCGCCATTGCATATTTCTTTTCTACCCGCTTCCTAAAACTCAACATGGACAAGACCGAATTTATCGTCTTTCCCCCGAACAACCCCGCCCCGCTCCCTGACCTATCTATCACCGTCAATGACTGCACACTCTCACCCCTCCCCCACACCAAGTGCCTTGGGGTAATCCTCGACTCCTCCCTCTCCTTCAAGCCCCACAATCAAGCCCTCGCCACCTCCTGCCGACTCCAATTAAAAAACATTGCCCGCATCCGCTCCTTCCTTGACCACAACACAGCCAAGACACTTGTCCACGCCCTCGTCATCTCCCGCCTGGACTACTGGAACCTCCTGTTCACCGGTCTCCCTGCCACCTCCCTCGCACCTCTCCGCACCATCCTCAACTCTGCTGCCCGACTCATCCACCTATCTCCCCGCTACTCCCCCGCCTCCCCCCTCCGCCGAGCCCTCCACTGGCTCCCCATCCCCCAGCGATCTCACTTCAAAACCCTAACCCTGACCTACAAGGGCATACACAACCTGTCCCCTCCCTACATCTCCGACCTAGTCTCCCGCTACCTCCCCTCACGCAACTTGCGCTCCTCTCAGGAACTCCTCTCAACCCCCCATTTCCACCTCCCACAACCGCACACAAGACTTCTCTCGTGCTTCCAGCAGACTCTGGAACTCCCTCCCCCACCACATCAGACACTCCCCTACCCTGGGAACCTTCAAGAAAAACCTGAAGACCCACCTCTTCCTACAAGCCTACAACACACACTGAGACCCAATCCACTGCACCATCTCACCTCTCCCCCCTCCTACTGTCTCCCTCCCCACCCCCTCTAGACTGTGAGCCCTCGCGGACAGGATCCCTGGCCCTATTGTACCTGTACGATTGTTTTGTCGATTTGTCGTCGTTTTTCGACCACTTGTCCTTGCCTACCCTCTAACTTGTACAGCGCCATGTATCCTAATAGCGCTATATAAATACCTAATAATAATAATAATAGTGGGAATTCTGTCTTTGTCTCTCTCAGCAGGAGGCTCTTCCAATAGACAAATCTGTAGAGAGAATGGAGTCTGGATTTCTGGAATCTTCGTACTGTAGCCAAATGTTCAAAAGTGGGTGTGAACCAGGGACTGATTCAAAGAGACTGGAGAATACACTCATATTTGGTCAGTTCAGTGGTGTGGTGACTTGCAAAGGGCTGGAGCTGAGGCTGTGGCCAGCTCCTGGTGCCTGTCTGTGGATGTTTAGAAGATGCCACGTGGGATTGTGTTGTGTCCTTCACCTGCTGGATCCATTGAACTCATCCAAGGACTATTTCTATACTTTACCTTGAGTCGGATTGCCGGGTGACGCCTCCAGACTTGTTTCTGCTGTTGTGGACTCATTACGGACTCTGCAAAATTACCTCCATTTGTGCTGTTCCATTTTCCCTGTTAAAATAAATTTGTTTGGATTGTTCATCGGCCTGTTGTCTCTTTCTGCTCTATCACACACCCCGTCACAGCAACAACAGCGCTTACGACATGAATCTCCGGTGTCAAAATCAACGAGACGCTCACAGATGCTGCTTAACAGCGAGCATGTCATGCAGTTGAGTCTCTAATGTCAAGGTCTAGGAGGATGACAAATAATCCAGCATCACAATGCAAGTGACATGAAGAAGATTCTCCATTGTCCATATCTACAACAAGGTTACCGAATGCATCATTACATCACCGACACTGTGCCAACGAATCATCACAATCCAGATCTTTTCTAATAAAATATTTTCTCTCTGTGTTGTGTCTTGCTTACTACTTACCTGAAATTCTTAATGGCTGGGTCTAATATTGGCCTGACAGTAAAAATTCCGGGCTTAATGCCAGCCAATTCTACAAAGCTGGTATTAACCCCTTATTACCCAGTTTGCGACCGCTACACAGCAACTGGAATAGCCGAGTAAAACGCCAGGAATTCGTCCTTCTTACAAATGTGCCAATTTCTGGGGTAGCTGCGCGCTGATATTCTATAGCTTGGGGGGCCAATACTGAAGGTTCCTGCCATACTGAGAATACCAGCCCTCAGCTGCCTAATTTTCCTTGCTTGACAATTAAAAATAGGGTGAAGCCCATGCATTTTTTTCCAGCCAAGGTAAAATTAGACAGCTGAGGGTGGCAGCTCGCAGCCCTCCGCTTGATCTGTGCTAGAGTAAAAAATACAGCAATGCCCACACATTTTTTTCAATTACTTATTTAACACACTGTGATGGCAGGTTGGTTGCTATGCACTACATAAGCGTCTGTGATTGGCTGTTTCAATCAGACTGCAATTCCTCAATCTGGACAGTGATTGTGCTAAAGTGTATGGCAACCAACTTGCTGTCATAGTGTGTTAATTAAATAAATAAATAAATCATTTAAAAAAAATGTGGAGATTCGCAGTATTTTTCAGTCTACTCCAGTGAAAGCAGACAGCTTATGAGCTGCCACCCTCAGGGCCTAAAGATACACTTAGTGACTCCATCTTTATTACCCCCTCCCCACCCTCATGCCCCTCCACAATCCTCTTCTTTTCTCTTTCTGGATGCATGCAGCTCTGCTACTTCAGAGACCACGGGGTGGAAGAACACATTTGCTTCTCATAGTCTCTGATCACTGAATGTAAGGTAAGCAGTGATGTCACTGAAGAAACTGTTGCCATAGTAACCCAGCGAGTTGTTACTTTGGCAAAGGTGTCCTCAAGTGAACTCCCAGATTACCCCGCCACTATCCCTGCGGTTCATCGTGGGGATAGTGGCAGGGTAGGCCGGGAGTAATTGAGTTCACTTGAGGACACCATTGCCATAGCAACCACTATTAGCATTTACTATGGCATCGGTGACCTCACCGCTTACTATAGCACAGGTCTCAGCTCACTCATTCAGTGATCAGAGACCACGGGGAGCAAAAATGTTCTTACTCCTCCTTCCTTCCTCTGTGTTTTTATTTGGAATTAAATGATTTTTCTCTTTGTTGTATTCTTTTTAACCATTTATTTGAGATTCTTAATGGCCGGTTATAACTTGCAGTACATCAAGAATCTTAGGGTTTAATACCAGCTGGCAATTCAAAGCTGGTATTAACCCCATATTACCCAGCATGCAAAAACCACCATGGGCGCTGGAATAACCTGGTAAAGTGCCTGAAAATAGCACTACGATGAATGCACCACTTCCAGGGGCGGCTGTGGGATTATATGTTTGGGAGCCCTACAGCAATGGACCCTCACCCCGCTACGAATACCAGTCCTCAGCTGACTAGTTTTGCCTTGCTGGCAATTAAAAATATGGTGAAACCCACACATTTTTTTTGCTAGCCAAGGTAAAATTAGGCAGCTGAGGGTGGCAGCTCACAGGTGTCCACTTTCACCAGGCTAGACTGAAAAATACTGTGAATCCCCATGCATTTTTTTTTTTTATTTATTTAACACACTTTGACAGCAGGTTGGTGACCACACACTAAAGTGTATGGCAACATAGCACAATCACCATCCAGATTGGCTGTTGCAATCAGCCTGCATTTCCCCAATCACAGACACTTATGTAGTGTATGGCAACCAACCTGCCATCATAGTGTGTTAAATAAATAAATAATAAAAAATGCTTGGGGCTTGGCCCTATTTTTTAGTCTAGCACAGATAAAGTAGATGGTTGCAAGCTGTCATGCTCAGATGCCTAATTTTACCTTGGCAGTCAAAAAAAATCTGTAGGCTTTGCCTGATTTTTAATTGCCATCCAAGGCAAAACTAGGCAGCTGAGGGTTAGTATTCTCAGCAGGGTGAGTGCCAATTTGTGCCCACACTAAAGAATAGCTGCCCGCAACCACCCCAGAAAATGGTGCATTTATCATAGCACCATTTCCAGGCACTTTACCCAGCTCTTCCAGCAGCCATGGTGGCTGTGGCTATGCTGGTTAATAAGAGGTTAGGTTAAATCTAGCCAATTGAGAATTTAAAATAAATGGTTAAAAAAGACACAACACATATTAAAAACATGTTATTCAAAATAAAAGTACAGAAACACTTAGTGACTCCATCTTTATTTCTCCCTCTCCACCCTCGCCTCCCTCCATGATCCTTGTCTTCTCTTTTCCTGGACTCACTCAGCTCTGCTACATCAGAGACCACGGGGAGGAAGAATATGTCCACTCCCTGTGGTGTCTGATCCCTGAATGAGTGAGCTGAGAACTTTGATATAGTAAGCTGTGAGGTCACCATTGATATAGTAATCGCTCGTAGTGGTTGCTATGGCAATGGTGTCCTTGACTGAACTCAATTACTCCCTGCTTACCCCATCGCTACCCTCGCAGTGATCCGCAGGTATAGGTATAGCTCATTGGATCATCTGGAGTAGTGCTGGTGTTGAATGAGGTGTGCAGCAGTTGATTTGGTCACCATAGTAATCAAGTCAGGAGACCAGATCAGCTGACACTATCTGGTCATGTGACACAATTGCTATGGTGATCAGATCAACTGACCGTGCACATCACTCACTGATAGTGTGGATACGGAAGTGAGAGGGAGCGCGGGAAGAGCAAGCAAGCTGTGTGACCCAGTATGATGATCTCTGTGTGTCGGCATGTGTTGTGAAGGATAACGTACAATAGAAGCATTATTGCATTTGCACAAATGCTTCTGTCCTACGTTAAACTACACACACATCTGAGGAATTACCGAACAGTCAACGAATTTCCTGACTTTTCAGCAAAACTTTCTAATTCAAGGTGTTGAATCGAATCAACCAGGTTCTTGCCAAATTTGAAATTGGTGAACATGTTCAAACTAAATTTGTTCATCATTAGTCACAAGATGCAGCATTACACAGGTGGCACCATAACAACAAATCTATGGAGTACAGATCTATCAGACTGTCAATGGATGCAGCCTCCCATCGCCAGTACCATAATGATGAATCTCCTGACTCCACACATTATCGTCATATCATCTTTATGTTTGTTACTGCACTATAAATAGCAGCATTTTCATCTATAACAACATTCATGATATTTAACTTACAAATACCGACTTTGTTGTTTGCATGTTATACAATTCAACAGCTATTGCTGAGATTTAAACACACTAATTTTTTATATAATTTCAGAACCTAAAACATTAACAATTTACTTCAACTAATATATAATCGCACACATTCTAGAATCACCCAATGCGATAGAACGGGGCACCCATTTAGTACTATCATATCTTGCCTAATATTTAAACCTGTCTGTGTTCTATTATTTAGTTTGAATCCAGATAAGAGTGAAAAAGAGCTGGGATAAGATGCCGCACTGACCACAAAGATAAACACAGAGTTAATCACACACTCTGTTTAATTTGCCTACACGTGTTTCATGGCACTTCTTCAGGGCATCAAAAAAGTGGCTATGAGCCATGAAACACGTGTAGGCAAAATAAGCAGAGTGTGTGATTAACTCTGTGTTTATCTTTGTGGTCAGCGCGGCATCTTATCACAGCTCTTTTTCACTCTTATCTGGATTCTTCAGTTCTCAGCTGGGAGCATGCAGCGACCTCCTGTGTGCTTTTATTGTAGTTGTGACACTCACAACTACATCAGGTGAGTGTAACCATTTGGGGTCTGAGGGACCTGTATAATAGAGGTACTACTCTATGTGCGCTTCCTTTCTCTTTTAAATTATTTAGTTTGAACATCCAAAATGATTCTCCATTCAGAACCATCCTTGGGAAATCCCTTCCTCTCTTGGGTTTGATCACTGTTGATGCCACAAAAAAATAAATAGAAAGTATCCCCATTGTGATACATAATCTCATCACCCCATCTGTGATTACATAACATGTTGCTATATTATGAATTAATCCAATGTAACAAATTAGTACATGTTTCTTGTATATTGTCTTTTCATTTCTCTTTATGAAGGGATGCTATTTTTGAACTTGCTTTTTGTCTACTTGTTGCAACTTCTTATCATAGGGAGTATACTTTACGACTAGTGGGATATAACTGTTCCCTTTAGCTTTGTGTTTTCTTAAAGTGACCCTTTACCCAGAAGCCAACCCCACATCCCCTTCATACCTATACATGCAGCTTGTGAAGCTGCTGCCATCGATCCCTGTATCTTGCAAAACCGCTGGGGCATTCTTCATAATTCATACTTTTATAATCGCATTTCTGGGCGTTTCAGTGAAATTTTAAAGCCGCAGCAGGCGGGCTTGTGCGCCGCTCTCCCCCTCCCTGTCCGTAATTCTGCACGCCCATGGCTGCGTGCATAAACAACAGAGAGGCGGCTCGCCTCATAGTATGGGCGGTGAAGCCGGTATGACGTAATTCGAGTCATACCGGCTTCACCGCCCATACTATGAGGCGAGCCGCCTCTCTGTTGTTTAGCACGCCCATCGCTGCGTGCAGAATTACGGACAGGGAGGGGGAGAGCGGCACACAGGCCCGCCTGCTGCGGCTTTAAAATTTCACTGAAACGCCCAGAAATGCGATTATAAAAGTATGAATTATGAAGAATGCCCCAGCGGTTTTGCAAGATACAGGGATCGATGGCAGCAGCTTCACAAGCTGCATGTATAGGTATGAAGGGGATGTGGGGTTGGCTTCTGGGTAAAGGGTCACTTTAAGTGCTTTTGTGATTTTTGTTATATTTCCAGAAATTTAGATATTTTAGTTTGCATACATAAATAAATTATTCATAACAAGTATCACACCATGGAAGCAGGATGAGGTAATGCTTTTAAATGTCAGTAATTGCACAGACTATACAACATGCATGCATGATTGCCATGTTCACAACCATCAAACATGCATGTAGAAAAAATGGAATGATATACAATAATACAATATATGTGACAGCTAGAGGTGAGCAAGTAAGTGGTTGTTTGGTTTTGCCCCTATCAGCCAGACTTAAAAATAAGTCAGATTCAAGATCTTAACTTGACCCAGAACCCCACATAAGTCAATGGGTACCCAAACATTAGTGCTGTAAAATAATGGCTTTCCCGGTCTGTGCTGCGCTCCCCACTCACTGTTGCCCCCTCCCCACTCACTGATGCCCCCTCCCTACCTGATCCTAAGTTAGGACCAGGTGGGGAGCAAAGCACCAGGCAGCGGGGAGGGGGCATCAGTGAGCAGGGAGCGCAGCACAGACCGGGAATGCCGTTGGTGAAGTCTTCTCACCGCCAGCTTCGCCGCCCGGCTCCTGCGCTCCCCGCTCACTTGTGCTGCACTACTCGCCCGGTCCTGACTTAGGATCGAGTGGGGAGGTGGTGGGGAGAGCAGAGGATTGGGATGGGAGGCTGCGGGGAAGCGAGTAGGGGGCTTAATGATTGTTTAAAACCCGGCGGTTTTTTACTGACGGCTTTTAAACAATCATGTGGCCATTGCAGCCTTTTCCTCTGCTGCCAGACCTCTTTAAAGGATCTGGCAGCTGAGGAATTACTCGCATTTCCCATTGACTTACATTGTACTCTTTACTTAGCAAGTAATCGCAAGGATACTCACAGAGTAACGAGTTGCCCGAGTACCGTACTATTCGGCGAGTACTGAATAGTAACGAGTATACTCGCTCATCCCTAATTGCATATAGAATCCATGAGAAAAACAGTTTCATAATGAACATCACATTAGGTGTGCTCCTTAAAAAATGTTCATAGAGGAATGAAAGTATGACAGAGGGTAGAGCCACACTGGCATCAATCTCGTGTGAGTGCAAAGCGATAAAATGTTATCATGAAAATCAGACCAATGTTAAACAATCAGTCAGGTCAGATTGGTTGTTTTTTCCTCCATTGATCTCAGACTGTGTGTAAAATCCCAGCATGCTGGGATTACATGTGTATATCGCAGCTGATTTGCCATTATAAAGTCTATGGGTGCGATAATCAAGTTGCACTTGCATTGCACTCGTGCAAATGTAATGCATCAAAATCACTCCAATTAGGTGTACAATGGTGTGGCTCTAGCTTTATACTGTTATCTGTCACTGTCACACTGGGTGTAGGGAAACACCCAGCGCTGGACGACGACAGGGGAGTGGAAAGGAGTCCCTAATGCTAAGGGAAAAAAAAGGGGTGGGTGACACCTAGAACAACTAGTGCTGACACCTGGCTCCCTAACATCCCTATACAGTTTCTGAACTATCGCCGCCAGGATACCTATTCCCTGATTGTCCCTGGACTACCACTACTCAGGGTTCAAAGTGGGGGAACACTAGTCAACCAGGCTAGCAACTAGAAAACACACAAGGGAAACATACAAAGTGGGAAGAGATACACTTAGCTTTAGCCAGTGGCGTAGCAACTGTTTGTGGCGCCCGGGGCGGTCGAAAAATTTGCCGCCCCTTTGGTTGTTGATAATCCGGAAGTATACATAGTATACACTGTCTGCCCCTATATACAAGAATATAACTACTATACTAAAACATAAAGAGAAGGGGTGCAATTGGGGGGTAAGTATTGGGCCAATTGGCCACACACCTATTGGGGTTGTCACTGTGCACCGCCACCTCTGCACAACCCCAGTGTATGGCAACAAACCGGACTCAAGGAGGGCCTGGGGCCGGAGCAATTTTTTGCCGCTGTACTGTGGCGTTCATAGTGTAATATAAGTGCAAAAAACGTTATTCTTAATATGATGTCACAATACCGGGATCTGAGGATCTTCTATTTCGAGGTCAGGGGCTCTCTGATGCCGTGTTGCTGTCTGCCTCGCTGTCGTCCTCTTTTGACACTGCAGTGTGGTGGACAAGAGAGCATTAACTGGTTAATATGAGAAGTATGGAGTGTACTAACTGAGCCATAAACCCTCCCCATACCAGTAGGATTACTATATGGATTTTAGTATTCGGGTGCGAACACACTGGCGTGAAACTCTGATGAGTGCAATGTGTGATTTTCTTACATTGCAATCAATCTCTGAGAGCACACTGATGAGTGTCGGACGCTTTTTTCTCATCCTGATTCAGGATGAGAAAAAAGTTACAACATGTTGTGACAGTATGTGATTCACACCGAGACTCACCAATGCAAGTCTACGGGTCCGACAAAATCACGGACCGCACACGGACCATCCGAGAGGCATCTGTTTTTTTCACGGATACATTATCATTCTGTAGCTGAGACAACTGTAAAATGTTCCTGTAAATGATTCTACAGTAATAGCTGCTGAGAAAAAACACGGATTGCACACAGATGTGATCTGAGAGAAATGTCGGACACTCGCACAGCAGTTGCCAAACGGACCAAAAAACGGATGTAACTCGTCCGACTCTCCTGGATGGGAAACAGACCGATTTTAAGGTGGCGAGAGACAGTGCACCACCGTGTCCTCAGCTCCATGCTGTGCACAGACAGTGTAGCACCATGTCCTCGGCTCCGTGCTGTGCACAGACAGTGTACCACCATGTCCCCAGCTCTGTGCTGTGCACAGTGTACCACCAAGTCCCCAGCTCCGTGCTGTGCACAGACAGTATACGGTACACTGTCTGTGCACAGCACAAAGATGAAGACATGGTGGTACACTGTGCACAGCATGGATCTGGGGACATGGTGGTACACTGTCTGTGCACAGCTCGGAGCTGAGGACAGCACGGAGCTGGGGGACATCCCAGAAGAGGCACAATAACTACAGACAGGAGGCGGGAGAACATTGAGCCCACCCAGGAGAACTACAACTCCCAGCACCCAACACACTGCCCAGAAACCATACAGTAACGCCCGAACAGGCAGGAGAGCTACAATTCCCAGCATGCCACACCCTGCCAACACAGGAAGGTGGAGGCTGAGACACCTGGCACAGCTGCCATTATCACCACACACACCCCCACTCCTCCTGAACCCCCGTCCTCCTCTCCTCTGTCCTCCTGCACCCCTGTCCTCCTCTCCTCTGTCCTCCTGCACCCCCGTCCTCCTCTCCTCTGTCCTCCTGCACCCCCGTCCTCCTCTCCTCTGTCCTCCTGCACCCCCATCCTCCTCTCCTCTGTCCTCCTGCACCCCCATAGTCTTCCATATAATATAATGGGCCACAATAGTTCTCCCTATAGTATATTGCACCCCCATTGTCCTCCTATATTATATTATATTATACATTGCATAGTTTCCCATCAGTGTACTCACTAAAAAAAAACTATTAAAAAAATAAAAAGTAAATACCTCTTCCACTCAGCATCTCCTCTGCCGCTCTTCATGTCTCGGCACAGCGGCGCTAAGTGATGACATCATTGTTCCCCGCCGTACTGAGCTGCAGAGGGGTGGACAGCGGCGACCGGGACTCGGGAGAATACTGCCGGCAGAGGCAGCCGGGACTATAGGAGTGGCATGTTCGCGGGGCCACCACTGGTACACACATGGCTCCGCTCCGTGCACCTAGTACACACTAAGCTCTGTACAGCACGCACGCCTCGTACACAAGCGGCTCTGCTCCGTACACCTCGTACACACGCGGCTCTGCTCCGTACGCCTCGTACACAAGCGGCTCTGCTCTGTACACACGTGGCTCCGCTCCGTACACCTTGTACACATATGGCTCCACTCCATACACCTAGTACATACGTGGCTCTGCTTCGTACACACGCGGCTCCGCTTTGTACACACTGGGCTCCACTGCGAACGCCTTGCACACACGGCTCTGCTCCGTACGCCTCGTACACACATGGCTCCGCTCCGTATACCTCGTACACACGGCTCTGCTCCGTACACCTCGTACACATACAGCTCTGCTCCGTACACCTTGTACACACTGCACACTGGTCTCCGCTCCGTACACCTCGTACACATACAGCTCCGCTCTGTACACCTCGTACAAGCGCGGCTCCGCTCCGTACACCTCGTACACACTCGGCTCCGCTCCGTACACCTCGTACACACTCGGCTCCGCTCCGTACACCTCGTACACACTCGGCTCCGCTCCGTACACCTCGTACACACTCGGCTCCGCTCTGTACACCTCGTACACACTCGGCTCCGCTCTGTACACCTCGTACACACTCGGCTCCGCTCTGTACACCTCGTACACACTCGGCTCCGCTCCGTACACCTCGTACACACTCGGCTCCGCTTCGTACACCTCGTACACACTTGGCTCCGCTCCGTACACCTCATACACACTCGGCTCCGCTCCGTACACACTCGGCTCCTCTCCGTATACCTTGTACACACTCGGCTCTGCTCCGTACACCACGTGCACACTCGGCTCTGCTCCGTACACCACGTGCACACTCGGCTCCGCTCCGTACACCTCGTACACACTCGGCTCCGCTCCGTACACCTTGTACACACTCGGCTCCTCTCCGTATACCACGTACACTCTCAGCTCGTCTCCGTACACCTCGTACAAGCGCAGCTCCACTCTGTACACCTCGTACACACACGGCTCCGCTCCGTACACCTCATACACACACGGCTCCACTCTGCACAACTCATACATACACAGCTCCACTCCATACACCTCGTACACACTCGGCTCTGCTCCATACACCTCGTACACACATGGCTCCGCTCTGTACACCTTGTAAACACTTGGCTCTGCTCCATACACCTCGTACACACTCGGCTCTGCTCTGTACACCTCGCACACACTCGGCTCTGCTCCATACACCTCATACACACACGGCTCCGCTCCGTACACCTCATACACACTCGGCTCCGCTCTGCACAACTCATACATACACAGCTCCACTCCATACACCTCGTACACACGCACCTCCGCTCTGTACACCTCGTACACTCAGCTCCACTCCATATACCTCATACATACACAGCTCTGCTACATTCATTTACACTGTAAATCCCTCAGCCCCACACATGAACTTCACCTCATCCAGCACCATGGTGGGAGTCCTGGCTGCATACTGAGGAGATGATCATGTGACCCCCATGACTCCTCCCCTCCTTTGACATCATCACAGGTCCTGTCAATGCGGGGCACTTTGAAGCATGCAGCCGGCTCATGCAGCCGGCTCATGTAGCCGGCCCGGCTCACACTGCTGGCGGGGGGGGCGCTTTGGAGACCGCAGGCGCTGCAGCAGGAGTCTGCTGAGCCTGGGGCAGACACCCTGCCAGCAGCCCCAGTACGCCAAACCTGGTCGCAGCGTCGGCGGCCAGGACTATAGGAGCGGGAACGGCATCAGCAGGGGGGCAGCACTACCACCAGGCGCTCCTGAGGATGTCGCCCTTTGTACTACCAGCAGGGCTCGCCGCCTTCGGGCGGCAATACAGTGCCAGTGGCGCACCCTCCCTCCCCCACAAAGACTCCAGTTTTCATATGGAGTCTGGGGGAGGGAGGGAAAGAAAAAAAAAAACGCTCACGCTACCCTGCCTTGTAAATGCAGCCCTGCTGCCGCCCCCCACACACCTGCCGCCCGGGGCGGACCGCCCCCTCCGCCCCCCCCACGCTACGCCACTGGCTTTAGCAGATCCAAGCAGCAAAGCAGCAGGCTCCAAGAAACACTGCTTTGATCCAAGAATCAATCAGGGAAACCTGAGGCTATCACCAGCAGTGCATCCTGGGAGTCAAGAGAAATATATATAAGAAACAAGAGAAATATATATGCATCTCCAAGGTAAGGTATCAGCTGGGTCCTAGTGACCTCCAGCTTTAACTAAAAGGGAAATGCCTCTTAAAGCGACAGAGACATTTTTACTTTAGGGTGTGGACTGTTTGGCCAAACGCTGGGACCTTCTGTGAGTGACCTCAACAGTCTCATCCATGCCTCCTGACACACACGTGACAGTCAATTTTGTGACTTGTGTTACACATAGTGTAATACATTGAATTTGTACGTACTATTTTGTCAGAATCATTAAAGTTAATGAACATTTCTATTTCATTTCTTCAGATTCCATCTAGTTTGATGTTACAATATATATGGTTTTGCATCACTAATCTAATGTATAGAACATAATTTTTCTTGGACAGTTGAACATGTTAAGAATTATAAAAAGAAAGACTTTAGAGTAACTTTAACAAAAAAAGGGTCTATAAGATATTAAAGGCAGATAAAATTTCATCTGATAGTAAAAGTTCAAAATGACAATTTTCATATTATTTTAAGAAGCTAACTTTATTAACCATTGGCAAACCTATCACCTCTTACCTTCATAGATAAGAGGAAATCCAAAGCATATTACTCAAATTATGGTTTTTATATCAATACCATCCATTTTGGACACCGGTTTAGTTAATATTTAACTACTGGACCAGGGCCATTATGTCAGCGATGTATCTTCCAACATTCTTGTGACATTGACATGTCAGATCATGAGCTCTGCAGTCATTCAGTGGCTTCTGATCAGCTGTAGTCTATCAGTATTCAGTCAAAGAAGACGTCTCCCTGACAAAATGGTAAAAGCTACAACCAATCAGCGACCACTGACCATACTATTATCCAAACTATTATTTAAACCCGGTTAGTTATACTTTATATTGTAATAGACTATTGTTAAATATTGTTGGAAAAAGACAGAAGTTAAGGTAAAAAAAATTCTACTCCAAATATGGAAATTAATATATCTAATAAATTGACTACCATTATCTATCATTAATGCCACCTTTTGACCAAATCTCATGCCTATCAACTTGATCCCCATCTTTATTGTCATTACTTCTTGCTCATGCTTTTGCCCCAAAAATAAAGAATACAGTTGTGGAGAAAAATGCCACAGCCATTACCACCTTTTAATTAACATATTTATGGTTACACCTTTTAAGGCCTTTCACATAACATACAAGAGAAAAACAAAATCAATACTCAATATTCAGTATAATTCCAGGAATGTTATCCTCTGTTAGCATCACTCCTTAATACTCTAGTCCACCAACCACCTTTACCTAAGACTGCTTCCACCGTACCCAAGAGCACCAAAGCGATATTTGATGTACAATTTACCAACACACACTCCAAAGGACCATATATACCATCAAGAGGCCCAATCCTTCCAACTGTTCCAGCATAAAAGCCATGATCAAATTAGTTTTAAATGTCTTGCATTATGCCTTCAAGGACTTTTGTCACATGTAGACTGCTGTCTAGTCTCTGTGAATTGCTGTAGTTGTTAAATGGAGTTAATTTCTTTTTGGCTATTAAGGGTTAACTTCTGTGGCTCTGGTGTACCAGTTTGTGATTGTCACATGTCTCTTTGAATTGCTCTGCAGTAATTAAATGGAGTTAATTTCCCTCAGTCCATTAAGGATTAACTTCTGTGGCTCTGCAGTACTAGTTGCTGTGTGTATCAGGTAACGTTACTGTCCACTCCCCCAGCCTTTAAGTAGTCCCATAAGACATCAGCTGCTGCTGCTGAAAAAGTTAATTCTGTGCAAAGACCTAGAGCTCTGCTGATGCTGAGTGCTGTTCTGATGGAGCTTTTTTGCTGTGTAGCTTTGTGGAGATTTCCATCTCTCTTGGAGCTGCTGTGCTTATCCTGGTCCCTGGTGAAAGTGATGGTTGTATTGCCTGTCAGTAACAGGGCAAGGGTGGTGGCCCAGACATCCTCACCTTTAGAGGTACTTCTGGGAACATGGTCAGCTAGGGACCCTCAGTCTAAGGGTCAGACTAGTTCCCCTGATTGCCATTTGCCCTCCACTGCCATTCTGCTACCTAACCTCTTTGTCTGTTACTACCACCTCTGAAAGCCTTCCTGCCAAAACTGTGTATGCATGACCCCTTATGTATATACATCTCTCCATACCTGAATGGCCATTTCTCCTCCATCCATGAACGCCAAACAACACATATCACTGCCAACCACATTAAGGTGCAGTTTTAAAAATTCTCCCAAATTAGTCTCCATCTTCTTGTGATGTATCATTATTCCACCAAAAGACACATCTTTCTGAAATTTTTCAGAAACAATGTTTGCATGTACATAAGTTGGAGCCAAGCCATCCTGAACCTGATCCCCTCATCCTGCTAGGAATGATAACATCTTCCGTCTACTCTGCCTACAATAAAGCTACCAACTCCTAATCTGGATACTTATCAAGATACAATAACATCCTATGCACCCTCACTGATGTTATCTCTATTTCTCTATGATTCAGTTCCTGATGAAATTATAGAACATGTTAGTGAGAATGGAGACCCTCTCAGTAGCTAGTAGCTACCTTACACTGCACACTAGCCCCTTCCTCTCTCTCTAAATAATATACTGGGCCCTCATCTTAAAGGGGCTCTTCAAATGTAATAAAGAAATGTAATCAAATAAATAAATAATACACATTTATATGAAACCTATTTCTAAATACAGTGGCATGTAAACATTTGGGCATCCCTGGTCAAATTACTGTTATTGTGAACAGTTGAGTAAGTTAAAGATGAAATTATCTCTAAAAGGCATAAAGATGACACATTTCCTTTGTATGTTAGGCAAAAAAAAAAATTTAATCTTTTACATTTTAAACATTCAAAAAAGAAAAATAGGTCATTGCAAAGCTTTTGGCACCCTTGGTAATTTGTGTTCTCTGCTAAGCGTTTTAAAGTTGCCCTTCCTCAGTTCAAAATATAATTAAGAAATGGCAGTTAACAGGAATCGTGGAGGTCAAGATAAGGTCTGGAAGATCAAGCGAAATTTCAGTAAGAGCTGTTCTTAGTATTGCTATAGATGGAATTAAGAGCCCACACTTGACTGTGAAAGACCATGAGGATAATTTAGCAGACTCTGGAGTTGTGGTACATTGTTCAACTGTTCAGAGATACCAGCAAAAATATGGCCTTCATGGAAGATTCATCATAAGAAAAACTCTCCTCAGAGGTTTACAAAAAAACATCTAAACAAGCCTGATGCATTTTGGAAACAATTCCTGTGGACCGAAAAGGTTAAAATAGACCTCTTTGGCCACAATGATCAAAGGTATGCATGGAGGAAAAAAAGGCACAGCATTTCAGAAAAAGAACATCTCGCCAACTATTAAGCATGGAGATGGATCAATTATGCTTTGAGTTTGTATTGCAGCTAATGGTACAGGGAACATTTTACTGGTAGAAGTAAGAATGGATTAATACTTGACAAAGGCACTAACTAGGCACTAACCATGCAGGGTGCTTAAATGTTTGTATCAACACATTTTACTTTTTTTGTTAATTTAAAAATGTAAAAGATGAAAATCTTTTTTTCTACCTAAAATACAAAGGAAATGTGTCATCTTTAACTTTCTAGATATTCTTGGACGAAGTGCCTCAGTGTCCGCACTGCTGCTCCGGGATCAAAGAAACCAAGACACAGGAATGTCTGGATCAGCTCAAGCCTTTATTAGCCGACGCGTTTCAGAGCCTCCTACCGACCTCCTTCCTCATGTTCCCTGAGGAAGGAGCACGGTATGTGGCTCTGAAATGCGTCGAATAATAAAGGCTTGAGCTGATCCAGACATTCTTGTGTCTTGGTTTCTTTGATCCCGGAGCAGCAGCGCGGACACTGAGGCACTTCGTCCAAGAATATCTGCATCACAACCACGGTTACCAGAGGGAGTGCGGTCCCTGCAGCAGCTGCCTTAACGCTTTTCTACCAGTTGTGGGTTACACAACTGACAAAGGTGAGCAATTCTACATCGCAAAGTAAAGGTGTTTAATTGAGACAAGACCCTATATGCGCATTCTTTTTTCGCATCTTTAACTTTCTGATCATTTAATCTTCAACTTACTTATCTGTTCACAAAAACAGTAATTTTGACAAGTGGTGTTCAAATTTTTACTTCAGCCTGGCTGGCTGGAAGAAGGTCATCACTGACCGAAACGTCACCATCTTTATACCTGAAGGCCATTAAAGGCAGAATTTACAACCAAAACTGGAGTGCTGCAGCCCTTTTTGCATAATATATATATATATATATATATATATATATATATATATATATATAAACAAAGAGACAGGACAGCACAGATTTTCCTATGGTCTCGTGCAAGGCCCTCCTACCACAATCCAAGGCTTGTAGATATTGGAAAAAATAGACGCCAGCACTTCCCATAGAAAAGCAAATATGGATTTTCTTCAACTAGGGACTGCAACATTTCAGCTGGAAGCCTGAGAAAGATATATATATATATCTACTATATAATTGTCTAAGGGTTTTTTGTGTGTGTCTGTAACCAAAATAGCGCGCCACACAGAGACAGCACATTGGCCCTCGCCTTTGGCTCAGACTATGCAAATAGGCTCCATCCTGCCCCGCTCGCTTCATCCTGCCCCGCTCGCACCATCCTGCCGCGCTCGCACCATCCTGCCCCGCCGGCTCCATCCTGCCCCGCCAGCTCCATCCTGCCTCGCCAGCTCCATCCTGCCCCCCCATCCTGCCCCCACCTCTGCCACCACCCTGCTCCTCTGGCTCCATTCTGCCCCCCCCCAGCTCCATCCTGCCCCACCCCCCTGGGTCCTTCCTGCCCCCCCACTCCATCCTGCCCCGCTCGCTCCATCCTGCCACCCCTCCACCCCCCGTCACCATCCTGCCCCCCTGCTCCATCCTGCCCCCCTGGCAGTTAGCGGTCATGTGACCGATCAGCTGATCGGTCTCCCAGGTAACGACGGGTCTTAAAGGCCTGTAGGACCTAGAAGATGGAGGTGGAGCGAGCCGGCGGACAGGTGAGCATCCTCACTGAGGATTTTTTTATTTCTAGTGTGGAGGAGGGGGGGGGGGAGAGCGGAGTATCACCATATACCATAGTGCTGCTATACATGTACTGTAATGTACCGCCATATACTATAGTGCTGCTATACATGTGCTATAAAATGCCACCATATACTATAGTGCACCTCTACATATACTGTAATATACTGCCATATACTATAGTGCTGCTATACATGTGCTGTAATGTATCGCCATATGCTATAGTGCTGCTATACATGTGCTATAAAATGCCACCATATACTATAGTGCACCTCTACATATACTGTAATATACTGCCATATACTATAGTGCTGCTATACATGTGCTGTAATGTATCGCCATATACCATAGTGCTGCTATACATGTGCTGTAATGTACTGCAATATACTATAGCGCTGCTATACATGTAATGTAATGTAATGTACTATCATATACCATAGCGCTGCTATACATGTACTGTAATGTACCGCCATATACCATAGCGCTGCTATACATGTACTATAATGTTCCTCCATATACTATAGTGCTGCTATACATGTGATATAAAATACCACCATATACTATAGTGCACCTGTACATATACTGTAATATTTTGCCATATACTATAGTGCTGCTATACATGGGCTATACTGTACCGCCATATACAATAGTGTTACTTTACATGTACTGTAATGTACCGCCATATACCGTAGTGCTGCTATACATGTGCTGTAATGCATCACCATATACTATAGCGCTACTATACATGTAATGTAATGTACCGCCATAAACCATAGCGCTGCTATACATGTACTGTAATGTACCGCCATGTACCATAGCGCCGCTATACATGTACTGTAATGTACCGCCATATACTATAGCACCGCTATACATGTACTGTAATGTACCGCCATATACCATAGCGCCGCTATACATGTACTGTAATGTACCGCCATATACTATAGCGCTGCTATACATGTACTGTAATGTATCGCCATATACTATAGCGCTGCTATACGTGTACTATAATGTACCGCCATATACTATAGCGCCGTTATACATGTACTGTAATGTACCGCCATATACTATAGTGCTGCTATAAATGTGCTGTAATGTACCACCATATACCATAGCGCTGCTATGCATGTGCTGTAATGTACCACCATATACCATACCGCTGCTATATATATATATATATATATATATATATATATATGTAGTTCACTCACGTTGACTTAACTAGTTCTGTCAGTCACAGTATGTCAACTATATACATATTCTAGAATACACGATGCGTTAGAATCAGGCCACCATCTAGTGTGTATATATATATATATACACACACACACACACATATATATATATATATATATATATCCCTTTTGATGTTTTGTCATGAAGCTAATGCTGAATTTTAATTCCAATTCGAACCTGTAAAGAGTGAGATGTTAATAGATCTTCTCTCCATTTCTCGACTATAATATTTCACTATATATATGCCTATATAACAAGGATTTGAGATTATAAAAGAATGTTCTGCTTGGGTGTATTCAGTTTACCAATAGCATTTCTCCTCTCAAGTGCATCTGATTGTTCAAGGAGGTGCACGGCCTGCTTGTTGGACAACCAAGTGACTGCAATAATCTAAATTCCTTCACCAGAAATTAATCAAAAACCTTTACTTTACAAACCGCAATGAATTGCTTTATTAATTACAATTAACAATTCCATTTAGCAGGACAGATGAACTAACGCGTTTTGAGATTGAATGCTATTGGTCATAGCTGACTTTAGTGTGGAACATAAACATTTAAAAAAAACTGCAAACTGATCAAAAGAAAATGAAGAATCCCATGATGAATGGCAAAGAGAATTTTTAGCACGGGAGGTGAGCTTTTGTAACACTTTTATGTGCATACACAGAAAGAAACAAAAAGACCATTAAAAGGATATATACATCTATATACTCCGGGTGATTACAATGCTGAAACTACAATGCAAAAGTCATATTCTGTTCATGGATTCAATCAATGTGGCATTCTGAGCAGGGCTTTTATAATCCAAGCAAATGGTTATCTTTTCTGAACCAGATGGACAATTTATTAAGAAGCTATGAGTAAATACATTTGTGCTCAAAACATTTCAGCTCATCTGTCCTTCCAAGAGTAATTTTTAAATGCACAACAGTCAATAAAGTAATGTTTTTATTTTTTTTTCTTTTGCCTGAATCAATACTTCATATTATAAAGCTTCAACCCAAATACTGTAACTACCCACAGTATTCACTGAAACAGTAAAGTTCCTTAAATGTAATCATAGAGGCTTGTTATTGTGTTATTAAAATGCTTTAATTAGTTAGAGAACATGAAAAAAATAAGTTTACGATTGACTGTTTCTATCTCCTTTAATTCTCTTGCTGTGAGAGCTTTAATCTTACATAGTCTACAGATTGCTTCTGAAGCTGGCGTGATCCCTTTGTGATCCCGGGCCTGTCCGGTGTGAACCGGTCAGCCCCGGATCCGATTTTGGCCCTATAGTATTGCTATGTCTGCTGTCAGGGAGGATCCGGTAGAATTTGTTTTTTTTACCCAAACACAAAATCGCAGCTTTCAGCGTTTTTGTGTCCGGGGCAAAAATATGCCAAAATCAGATCCAGTGCGATCCGGCGCCCCCTAACTTGGGAGGCTATGGACACAGGATCTGACACTAAATCGGATCTGGCTGCTAGACGCCGGGTGCTGAAGTTCAGCGGTGCCCAGTGATGAACTTCAGCACCTTGAAAGTTCCCGGCTGAGATTTTGAAATTTTAGCTCCTGCAGCTGCAGACTGCCGATTCCAGCAGAAAACAGGACCAGAGGACATATTTTCCCTCCATTTCTGTTCTGTTCAGAGCTGTCAGGCTATGTCCGGTGCATCCAGCAAAACACCGGACACAGCCTGACAGTTCAAAACCATGGCGTGAAGCCGGCCTAAGAAGATCGAGCACTAGAGTCTGGCCAAGTGTTCACAGAACTATGATACCCGCTGTTTATCATAGTTATCAGCGTCCTCCCTCCTTAGCGCTGGTAACCATGATAAACATCGGGTATCTAGGTAGCACGCACTGCCTAGATACCCGTTATTTACCAGCCTGTGAGATCGCTGATCGTTGGTCTCTCGCTGTCACACGCAGCTGATGAGCCCAGGGCTAGGGGTACTTGGATACAGGGCCTGGATTTGATGGTTTAACTGGAGAAATCACGGGTTGTCGGCTTCCCGGTTCCATGCCCTGGCTGTCATTTGTTAGATGAGGGGGGAATATTTACAGGGGATAAAGAGTACGTGAGGCCACCTGTGGATCCCGGTAATATAGATACCGGCGCTGCAAGCCGGCCGCTGAGGTGATGATGGGTGCAGCACGGTGTGGTCCAGCTCCCCACAGGAGGAGCTTTTACCTCAGGGAAGCGGTGATGGAGGATAATGAGGGGGATGAGGGGAGTAGTGGTTGTTCTTAACCCTCCGGTGAGATGCTGATGGTGCTGAGGCCCTCTGTGCACTGGTGAGAAGAATGACAAGACCAATTCAACTCCAACTCCACTTTACTGGGTACCGGCAGATGTTAAGGTGAAACACGGTACAGTCTGGTTTAACGGGTGAATATTGCCGGTTCAGGGTCCCCCTATGGAGTCTCCAGATGTTCCTTCTTAAGTCTTTTGGGATCTAATCTGTTCTTCTCTCCCTTTACCACCCTTGTAGAGCTCTCCCGCCAGTCCCCCGGTCTGCTGCTAAGCTGCTAATAGGTAAGGTTTGTTCCTTACCGGTAAGGACAGGAGTTAACCAGTTCTTCTCCTGCCACCGGAATTCGGCCCGTTACCTATAGAATCCTGGACCTGTTTTGGTACTGAGGGGCGAGGTGCCTTCTTGTGGCGCTAATGGCAACTCGGTGATTATGGGCCCGTAGCTTGTTGGTCTGCAGCCAGAGATAAACTGCTGACCGCCTTGGCTTTCCGTGTTGCCGGTGTTTCCCCAATGTTACCAGCCGGCTCCAACCGGTTCTGGTCCGTTTCCTTCTGTCCTGGACCCCCTCTTAGAGATGGGGATCCTTCATGTCAGCAGCCTGCCAGGCGCGTCCTATCTGGCCGCCTTCCCAGCACTGTCTGCACTAACTGTCACTCAACTCTTTCTGCTCTAACCTAGGCTCCACCCCCTTTTGGACCTACTGAATAATCAGTTCCTTTACTGTAAAGTGGCCTAGTGTTGTGCATAAACTGAGACTCCACAAGTTAACCCCAAACCCACAACTTACAGAGATTCCACATATATTTACTAGATGCAATACCTCTCTGTGGTGCCTAGCCAGAGGGGCGCCACACAGTAATGCGTGCCGACAAACGGGAGACCAACGACCTAAAAATGACCCAGAGCACTTTGTAACGATCAGCGATCTCACAGGAGGGGCCTGATCGCTGCTAAGTGTCACACTTAGCGAGATCGTTCGCAAGATTGCCGTTACGTCACAAAACCTGTGACGTTACAATTGATGTTGCTAACGATCTCATTATGTGTGACGGGGGCTTAAATTTACCAGAACTATCACTCAAGGTGGAGCACCCACTACCCAGCAAGCAGGAAGTAAGGAGATTACAGAGCTGTGAGATGCTCAAGAGACAATTTGAGAGTACCTGCTAAATTACATATGCCAGATTATCATATTTTCTAGTTTACTGTTAATGGATTTTGAGGGGTTAAGACTGGGAATCTAAATTTTGAAAATAAAAGAAGTAGTTGCATATAGCAACCAGATTTCAGATAACATTTTCTAGAGACTCTTTTAAAAAATACAGTCCTGGGTTTAATTCCAACCAATTCCAACATCTAGATCTAAGTGTAGCTTGTATGTATTCCTACAGTTTGTGTGGGCTTCCTTTTACACTTTTTTTTTAAAAAACAATAAGTTTTCATTCAGATTTAGCATAAAGAAAAGAAAACAACATTGGTCTCAGCCAAAAGCAAAACTGGCAAGTCAGCCAACTAACAAATTTGGAGAACAACATACAGTGCCTACAAGTAGTATTCAACCCCCTGCAGATTTAGGTGGTTTGATAAGATGCAAATAAGTTAGAGCCTTCAAACTGCAAACGAGAGTAGGATTTATTAACAGGAGCATAAATCTTACAAACCAAAAAGTTATGTTGCTCAGTTGAATTTTAATAAATTTTAAAAATAAAAGTGTGGGTCAATTATTATTCAACCCCTAGGTTTAATATTTTTTGGAATAACCCTTGTTTGCAATTACAGCTAATAATCGTCTTTTATAAGACCTGATCAGGCCGGCACAGGTCTCTGGAGTTATCTTGGCCCACTCCTCCATGCAGATCTTCTCCAAGTTACCTAGGTTCTTTGGGTGTCTCATGTGGACTTTAATCTTGAGCTCCTTCCACACGTTTTCAATTGGGTTAAGGTCAGGAGACTGACTAGGCCACTCCAACACCTTCATTTTTTCCCTCTTGAACCAGGCCTTGGTTTTCTTGGCTGTGTGCTTTGGGTCGTTGTCTTTTTGGAAGATGAAATTACGACCCATCTTAAGATCCTTGATGGAGGAGCGGGGGTTCTTGGCCAAAATCTCCAGGTAGGCCGTGCTATCCATCTTCCCATGGATGCGGACCAGATGGCCAGGTCCCTTGGCTGAGAAACATTCCCACAGCATGATGCTGCCACCACCATGCTTGACTGTAGGGATGGTATTCTTGGGGTCGTATGCAGTGCCATTCAGTCTCCAAACGTCACGTGTGTGGTTGGCACCAAAGATCTCGATCTTGGTCTCATCAGACCATAGAACCTTGAACCAGTCTGTCTCAGAGTCCTCCAAGTGATCATGAGCAAACTGTAGACGAGCCTTGACATGACGCTTTGAAAGTAAAGGTACCTTACGGGCTCGTCTAGAACGGAGACCATTGCGGTGGAGTACGTTAATTATGGTATTGACTGAAACCAATGTCCCCACTGCCATGAGATCTTCCCAGAGCTCCTTTCTTGTTATCCTTGGGTTAGCCTTGACTCTTCGGACAAGCCTGGCCTCGGAACGGGAGGAAACTTTCAAAGGCTGTCCAGGCCGTGGAAGGCTAACAGTAGTTCCATAAGCCTTCCACTTCCGGATGATGCTCCCAACAGTGGAGACAGGTAGGCCCAACTCCTTGGAAAGGGTTTTGTACCCCTTGCCAGCCTTGTGACCCTCCACGATCTTGTCTCTGATGGCCTTGGAATGCTCCTTTGTCTTTCCCATGTTGACCATGTATGAGTGCTGTTCACAAGTTTGGGGAGGGTCTTAAATAGTCAGAAAAGGCAGGCAAAAGAGATAATTAATCGACACATGTGAAGCTCATTGTTCTTTGTGCCTAAACTACTTCTTAATACTTTAGGGGGACCAAACAGAATGCTGGTGGTTTGAGGGGTTGAGTAATAAATGACCTTCTGAATTAACTTTTAACGCTTTAAAAAAAAAAAAAAAAAAATACTTTTTGGCTGCAGTGCATTTCCCACTTCCAGGCTGATCTACAGTCCAAATGTCACAATGCCAAGTTAATTCCGCATGTGTCAACCAGCTAAATCTGCAGGGGGTTGAAGACTACTTGTAGGCACTGTACAAATTGTGAGACAGACGCAGAAAGAGAAAAGAAAAGAAAGGGAAGTAAGAAATGGGTGACCAAGAGAGGGGGGGAGGGAGGAGGTAATAGGTCCTGAAGAGAATGTTTTTTGTTTCAGTTGAGGCAGGTAGTGGAACGCATGTCCCCCCCCCCCACACTCCACGCCCCTTTTACACTTTAAAAAATGGTAATTGACCTAAAATCAAATTGGCCTTAAGGTCCCGTTACATGTAACAAGATCGCTAACGATATCGCCGCAACGTCACTGGTTTTGTGATGTATCAGCGACCTCGCCAGCGATCTCGCTGCATGTAACACGTAAGAGCGATCAGCCCCCCGCTGGAAGATCGCTGATCGTTAATGAATGGCCTGGACCATTTTTTGATTGGCGATCTCCTGCTGGGCATGCTGGATTGCTGTGTGTGACCATCGATCCCCATTCTGCAACCGAGAACCTAACAGATCCCAACGTCCATCGGGTGTCGGCACATCGCTAGGTCATTGCTGGGTCATTGTTGGTAAGTCTGCCTGTCTGGCATCTCACCAGTGGCACGTAGCGACACACCAGCGTTCCCGGCCAGATCGGATCGTTGTCCGGGTCGCTGGTGTTAAACCTTGTGAACTTCACTGAAGTCTGTAATCAATATGGGCGACCACTATCTCTGTAAAATGTCGGGGAATATGGCATTATAATCTTTAAAATAAATTAATATACGGCAATTTTGAATGGATTAACTAAATTGAAGCCTTTATGTTAATATCCGCATAAAGAAAATATATC
Source organism: Allobates femoralis (assembly GCA_033576535.1). Taxonomy (NCBI): domain Eukaryota; kingdom Metazoa; phylum Chordata; class Amphibia; order Anura; family Aromobatidae; genus Allobates; species Allobates femoralis. The sequence continues at coordinate 138,841,084 of JARQOC010000009.1, forward strand.
CCAGTCATGTGTTGGACAAAGTGACTCTTTACAGCTACCGCATAGTTATCAGACTTGTGTGTAAATCACATTACCAGAAATGCTTTCCATTCTCAGGATGTTAACAATGAAGCATCCAAGGCTACAGTACATCCAGAGATCTTAAAACCTCAGTGAATTGAAGCATAAAGTAAATTAGTAAATTGGATATTTTTATAATATGCTAAAAAAGATATATTTGCTCAAGCCAGAGAAAAACCCTTTGTAATCTAAACATATTTCAACTTCATGGAAATACAAGTATAGGCATAATAGCATGCACAAATGGGCATAAAGGGTATTCCAGGGAAATAAATAAATACAAAAATAAAATATTATTAAAATATCCAACATACGGTACCTTCTCTTAACAAATTATGCCCATTTTGTCTGAGGGTATAACCACCATAATGTAAAAATTGATAGCTATTCTGCTATATAAACAGAAACATGTCCTAGAATATCAATAGGAAAGGTGCCTGTAAAAATGTGCAATAGGAAGCTCCAGTGACCTGGAGATATATACAACATGTTCTCAAGGCCACAGCTGCTGAGCTTTCAGAAAAACATTGGGACAATAGTATGAGCTGCTTCTTCTTATTGTCATGCTGGTTTTGGGGAGACACCCAGCGCTGGACGACGACAGTAGGGGAAAGGGTCCCTGATGCTAAGGGCAAAAGGGGACAGGGTGACCTCTTGATAAACTTGCACTGGCACCTGGCTCCCTAACGTCCCTATACAGTTTCCACAACTGTCACCGCCAGGATACCTATTCCCTGACTGTCCCTGAACTACCACTACGCAGGGATCAGAGCAGGTGAGCAATAGTCAGCCCGGCTACCAACTAAAGATACTCACAAGGGAATGAAACAAAGAGGGAAATGAAGAAACATTTAGCTTGAGAAAATCCACACAGCAATTCAACAGAAACTCCAGGATACACTGCTGAGCTGAGACGCTTCCTCCAATCACCTGACAAGTAATCACCAACAGTTCATCCTTGGAGTCAAGGGGAATATATAGACAGCTCAAGGTAAGGGATCAGCTGGGTCCTAATGACCTCCAGCTTTCACTAAAAGTATTAGGTCAGAAAATAGTGTAAACGGAAGTGCGTGCTACTTCTTATTCATGCAGCAGTCCTAGTAATTTCATAATTAGATCAGAAATTAAGGATGGGCAGCAGAGTGAGAAGCATCTTCTTATCTCAGCACTCCTGCAATTTCCAGCATTAGAACAGAAAAACAGGATGGATAGCAGAGTGAGCCGCCTCTTCTTACCTCAGCACTCCTGATATTTCCAGCATTAGATCAGAAAGACAGGATGAACAGCAGTATAAGGAGCCTCTTCTTACATCAGCATTCATGGTATTTTCAGTATTAGATCAGAAAGACAAGATGAATAGCAGTGTGAGCAGCCTCTTACTTCAGCACCAATAATACCTATAGCATTAAATCATAAAGACATGGTAGACAGCAGTGTGAGTAGCCTCTTTTTATCTTAGTACCACTAGTACCTCCATTATTAGATCACCAAGGCATGGTTTACAGTAGTGAAATCAGCCTCTTCTTACCTCATCACCACTAGTATCTCCAGCATTAGATCAATATAGGAAGCAGGAAAGACAAAAAGCAAAATACGGTTTTACTCAGGTGACCCTGAGGTCTATAAACTAAAGCAGAAGGCTCACTTTGCAGGGTTGCAAAAGTCACAACCCCTGTAGACATCATGCAACGTCTGCAGCAGCCTCACATGAGCAGAAGACAGAGGTACAAGGAAGAGAGGTTAAACTGTGAGAAGTTGAAGAAGTACAGTGATGTAGAGATGCTGGATCATGATTTATTCAGTCAGTGTGTTCTAGAGAATGGGCGTCATCTCCACCTTCAGAGCTACACACTTGATATCTGACCATTCATTCATGCGACTCGGCAGGTGGAGGAGATGTCCATTCTCTGAAACACATTGACCGAATAATCTAGGATCTTGCCATTTTCCACTTCTTCCATGGCATCCACTTCCTCCATCTTACTAGTTCCAGCAGCATAGTTTAACACCTTTCTCTCAGTACATCAGTCTCCAATAGATCAGAACGACATGGTTGACAGCAGTGTGAGCAGCTTCTTCTTAACTCAGCACCATTATTACTTTCAGCAATAAATCATAAAGAAAGGGTGGACAACAGTGTAATTGGCCTCTTCTTATCTCAGCATACCTGGTACCTTCAGTGTTAAAGCAGATCAGGAAGATAACAATATGGGCATTCTCTTAAGCAACTTTGATATCTCTAGCATTAGACCAGATAGGGTTGACAGCAATGTGAGCAGTTTCTTCTTACCTCAGTACTTACAGTAAGGTAGCTCTAAAATTATGGAACAATGTCCACTGGGAACACGTCTCCCAATATTTGCAGGAAGGGGGTGGGAGCCTCAACCCCTCATAGAAACCTGTCTATTAAACATTCTGGGATAGGTTTCGGTCAGTATCAACCATTTTATTTTCATAGTCATTACCTTTATAGACAAAAAAACATGAATTGATAAACTGAAGGCATTCAAGAAATTATTTATAATAAAGTTTTTTTTATAATTATGTATTTCTTCCTAACACTAGAGTATCCCTTTAAAAAATAACTTAAAAGAAAGACACATACATAACTTTTTTTCTCAGTTTTCATAATGACCTTGAGAAAATAGACTATTCAAAGTCTTTCACATCAATTACAAGGAGTTCCATTATTAGTATCACCTATACACCTGTGTTTTTACACAAAATTGTTTTAGGCAATAAAATGAAATAAAGATTCAGGATGTCAAGTCAATAACTATGACCCTGACACCTTAGAAACACTTGTACCTCGGATCTTACATGTCATGATATTTCACAGAATGATAGATGTTAGGTTTATTTTTTTTAAAAAATTCAATGTGAAGAATTGATTTCCATTGGCGAGATCTGTCATGTAAAATACCCCTTTAAGAGGCTTCTACTCTCATTTTACATGGGGAAGACTTTAATCTGAAGTACACAGGATATATTATGTAATAATGGCAGTTACTGTACTGAACTATATGATGACGATTACCCTGACCTTTCTAAAGCCCTGTGTTATATCCAGGAAGAGTCGAGTATAAATGAAAATTCCTGGCTTAAAAGAATAATTGTCATTTATGACTGATTTACCGTGTTACCTTCACTGTTACTCTCTCTTGGTTGATCTCTCTGTTTTGAAGCAATTACAATTTTAGTTTATCAGAGAAAGCAGTGAAGAAACCTGTATAATAACATAAACTGTATGAGTGTAAGAGGATAAAGTTTGTGCTCAATAGAGTGCTGCAAAGCAATACCGCCATCTGCTGGCCAAAACGCATAGGGAGATTTGGCAACAGGAACTGGAAAGTTCAGTGTATGTTTCAGAGAAGAAGAGATTGGAGGAGACTCCAGGTCAAGTGATAGTTGTGATGCAGATTCTAATTCTAAAAAGCTTGAGTTGGTCATGAAGGGAAGCAGGGGCTGGCTGGCTACTCTAACACCGGGTGCCAGTTTTGTTTTGCTCTGCCAGCCCTTAGGTGAGGACCGGGGGGGTGCTGTCACACTTATTTAGTGGCCGGGGAGGTGCTGTCAGACTTTTTTGGTGGACGAGGGGGGGAGTGCTGTCAGACTATCGCCGGTCACTCACTGTGTGTCACCCGCCGTGTCGGCTGCTGTATCACAGCGCCGGCCACTCGCGCCGCCGGCCCATTTCTGTGGGGGGGAAGGCCCTAGAAGAGGGCTATACCACCAGCCCAGGGGGCACTTGCCCCCCAGCCACCAGGGCCAGTCCGCCCCTGAAGGGAAGGAGTTGACACCTGAACCTGTAGCAGGATGGTCACATGAGCAGCAAAGTGGGCTTACAGCCGAAGATCCATGACCAGATTTAACCCCTTCACCACCCGGCGATTTTTCATTTTCGTTTTTTGCTCCTCTGCTTCCAAGAGCCATAACTTTTTTTATTTTTCCATCAATATAGACATATGATGGCTTGTTTTTTGTGAGTTGTACTTTCAGAAGCAATGATTTAATTTACCATATAGTGTACATAAAAATGGGGGGAAAAAAATTCCAAGTGTGGTGAAATTGCAAAAAAACTGCAATTACACATTGTTTTTTTGAGTTTTTAATTCGCCATGATCACTATATGGTAAAACTGACATGAATTTATAATGTCTCGGTTCACTATGAGTTCGTAAATACCAAACATGTATACCTTTATTGGTATCTAAGTGGTGAAAAAAAATTCAGAAGTTTGAAAAAAAAAAAGAATTGCATTTTTTGCTCCATGTTCTGTGACCCGAAACATTTTCATTTTTGGGGATCTGGGGTTGTGTACAGGCTTATTTTTTGTCTTAAGCTGATGTTTCTAATGATACCAATTTTGGGTGGATTTGTTTTTTTTATCGCCCTTTTTTGCATTTTATAACAATGTTGTGGCAACCAATACAACAGAATTTTGGCGTTTGGACCTTTTTTTAAGTTACGCTGTTTACAGCTCTCATTAATTGATTTTATATATTGATAGATCAAGCATTTCTGAACGCTGCGATACCAAATATGTGTATTTTTTTTTAATAGCTTTATTTTGAAGGGGGAAAATGGTGGTGATTTGAACTTTTGTGTTTTTTTTCTTCATATTTTTTTAAAACGTTATTTTTTAATTAATTCTTGGCTTTTCACTGCCCCATAGGGCGCCACACTGTTGCAGCACGCTATTGCTTGTACCATGTCCCGATAAGCTGCAGCACCTCATGATGTGGCACTTGGTTTAACTTTCAGTGGTTGGCAGCGTTTGCCAACCGTTGACAAGGAGCAGTATCTGATAACTTCCGAGTTCACACCAGGACCAGGGGCTATCACGTGAGCACTAGAGATCCCGCACCGATCTTGTAGGGGAATGGCGCAATCCCTGCCACCGCGGTTTTGGATCCCGCTTTCAGTGACAGCGGTATTGAAAGGGTTAACAGCACCAATCGGATCGTGGATCCGATCAGTCCTGGAAGCCCGACATCTCAGCTGATGAGATCAGCTGAGATGTTGGGTGAATGATGTGAGCTTCGTGCCGGATGCAGTGCATATTAATTGAGCATAATAAGGAGCAGCATGTGACCTCCTGCTGTCTAAGCAGCACCACATAGCCTCCTCCCAGCCTACTCCAGAGCCACTGCTCCCCCCAGCACAGCCTCACTATCATACAGTCCATATATTTGGAGCATAAGACGCACCCCTCACTTTCCCCAAAATGTTTTGTGTAAAAAAGTGCGTCTTATGGTCCGAAAAATATGGTAATTAAAAATACTATAAATACAGGTGGAAAATAATAACAACCAATAAACGTTATAATATTATTGACTAATTCTCGTTCTATCCTACTAGGGATATAAACTAATTTTCAAGCTAAGAGATCAGTAACAATAAAACCACCAGTACAAAGACAGAATAACAACAACACTGATAAGGGAGAATCAAGATTTCTGTTAACGACGCGCACAACTGCATTCAAAGAAAAGTGAAAAATATATCTTTACTAGAAATAAGATGGATGCTATTCCATCGGGAGGGCACTCTCTGTGCCTGTCTCCCCTTGTACGCTCTCTCCACTCTGTGCTGTCTCTCCCCCTGTGCCTTGTGCCTTTCTCTCTGCTCTGTGTGGCATTCTGCCTCCCATGTCCCTGCATCCCATCACTGAGCCACTATACAAAGCTCACCACTGAGCCACCATACAGTGCTCACCATGGAGCTAACATACAGTGCTAACCTCTGAGCCACCATACAGTGCTAACCACTGAGCCACCATACAGTGCTAATCACTGAGCCACCATACCGTGCTAACCACTGAGCCACCATATAGTGCAAACCACTGAGCCACTATACAGTGCTAACCACTGAGCCACCATACAATGCTAACCACTGCATAATGCTAACCTGTCACGGTGTAGTGAGAATGCTGATGAGGGAATGGCAGGTATGGGCAGGGTGACCAGGGAAGACTAGTCTGACCCTAGTCTAGGAGCCCTGAATTGCCCTGATCCTGAAGGTATCTCTGATGGTGAGAAGGATCGGGCCTCCAGCCTCTCCATAAAACTCCTTCACCCGCCCTGCACTATTTCCCCCTCACCTACCTCAACAGAACTGGGATACAGCAACTCCAAAGGAAAGGACTTCAGCAACACAAACACACAGGTCAGCACAGCACGGCTTCCAGGCATAGAGTGAAACTCTATCAGCAGCACCACCTGGTGGAATGAGAGGCTACTTAAAGGCTAGGGGAAGGGAGTTCAGGTGAGTCACACATTAACCCCTCAAAAAGCAGTTGAACCTAATAGTGAATACAGTTCTGGAGCACAACACAGGAGGCCAGGACCTTCACAACTATCAACCATGCAGCTCTTAAAGACAAACATACACAGCAGCATCCAGCAATGTTAGCACCATCTAAGCGTATAACATAATCCCTGTGCCACTGAACAGTGCTAACCACTGAGCCACTGCACAGTGCTAACTACTGAGCCACCGCACAGTGCTAAGCACTGAGCCACCGCACAGTGCTTACCACTGAGCCACCGCACAGTGCTTACCACTGAAGCCACTACCGCACAGTGCTAACCACTGAGTCACCGCACAGTGCTAACCACTGAGCCACTGCACAGTGCTAACCACTGAGCCACTGCACAGTGCTAACTACTGAGCCACTGTACAGTTTTAACCATTGAGCCATCATACAGTTCTAAGCAGGGAGCCACTGTACAGTGCTAACCATTGAGCCACCATACAGTGCCCACCACTAAGCCACCATATACAGTGCAAACCACTGAGCTACTGTAGAGTGCAGACCAATGAGTCACCATACAGTGCTGACCACTGAGCCACCATACAGTGCTCACCACTGGGCCACCATACAGTGCAAACCACTAAACAACCATACAGTGCAAACCACTGAGCCACCATACAGTGCTAACCACTGAGCCACCATACAGTGTTCACCATTGAGCCACCATACAGTGCTAACCACTGAGCCTCCATAGAGTGCTAACCAATCACACCAGCTGCTAGCGGTATTGAAATGTGGCACCAACACCGGTAGAAGCTGAGCAGCGTGGTATTGGCGGCAAGCTTTAAATCTCCTGCCAGTACTGCGCTGCTCAGCTGATTGGTCATGCGCTACACAGCATGCGACCAATCAGCTGAGCGGTATTGGCGGGAGATTTAAAGCTAGCCGCCGCTGATCTCCCGATGGCCGGCTGCTCACTGTTATTCCACTGGGAGATCTGCGGCGGAATAGCAGTGACATATATGTCACTACTTGCGGAGGCGCAGTTCGTATGCACCAGGGTAAGGGGGCCATATCCAGGATGGGGGCCATGTACCACGATGGAGGGCCATATCCAGGATGGGGGATAATATATTACCTGGAAGGGTCCAGGATGGTGACATTACCCCCATAAAAGTGTAAGCAGCAGTTCCTTCCCCATAATAGTGCATTATAACCACATTTTTTGATTAATCTTTTTCCTATTTTCCCTCTTCTAGAATCTGGGTGCGTCTTATGATCGGGTGCATCTTATAGTCCGAAAAAGATTGTACATCATGTACATTTGAACAGCAAATTTTACTTGAGATGAAAATTGCCTTTAACCATTACAATGGTATTTAAGCTAAACATATTTCAAAATACTCTTTTTTATGTTATGAAAAAGTATCAATAATATATTTCTTTTCTTCTCCCAGTTATGCACTAAACATAAAACATCATAATGCAGTTTATGAGCTAAAATGTATATAATTAGATTCACATTTCTGCTTTTACTGTGCAATCTATCTCATCTACACGACAGCGTATACAATTTTACCTTGTTTATTCTTTAAAGAAAACTATTTTTCAAAGTAATATGAAAATAAAATAATATTTTCTAATATCCTATAGGTTTCATATATAGCAGTTGTTTCCCCTCTGTATCCATGCATTATGAAAACTACTTTTCATATGATGTATTGGACACTGTGCGGCCTGATTACATGTTTACAGCACAGAATGAAGGTTGAAAAGAAATGTGCACAAGTGGAAAATATATTATTTGTCTAGGTGCAGAGAACAAAAAAGTCATATCTTATAACAACACATCAGATAAAAACAATGTATATTGGATAATTCATCACCGAACGGCATACATTGGTTATGTTGTATCCATATATCATAGAGAAAAATGCAGAAAACACAATGGAACTCTGGACACAGTGTAATAAAACAACAACAACAATATAATTATAACAACAATAGCAAGGACCATTTTTTATTATTATTTTCAACACTATAAATAATATCAGAAACAGTAATCATGAGATAGATAGGCAGATAGATACAACGTTGAAAAAGGCTGCAGCACTCCTGATGTGATGACAAAAAATCAAGCCTTGATTCCGGCCCTGGGTACAATGTGACGACGTTTCAGCCTCACAAGGCTTTTGTCCAGCAATCACTAGCTCGTTTACTCAGTTTTTATACCTCATTTTCAATTTTACAATTAACACACCAATTACAAAAATGATAGTGTAAAGATCCATATACAAAACTTTAGTGCATTTACATTGCTCACAAGTGCTAACATGTTATACGGTGCAAATAGAACATTGTGTCCAAAAATCATATCTTCTTCTGCATTGGATCATTATTAATCTGTAATTGGAAGTCTCACAGCACTCCTGCATATCAATTTCACTAATCATTATGATTTACTAAAGCATATGGGAAGAGTACATCACCATTGCTTGTGTTACATGTGCCTCGGCATCCCGGATGTTTAACTGCGCTGTTAAACTGCAGTGTTTGGTTATCCTAATGACCGGGGGCGAAGCTACGGCACCATCTTGGTATCTCCGCACTTGCGCTCTTCTATATGATGTATGATAATGATATATGGATTTTTACACTATAGTTTTTGTAATTGATGTATTAATTGTAAATGTAGAAAAAACTGGGTAAGCCAGCTAGTGATTGCTGGAAAAAAGCCGTGTGAGGCTGAAATATCGCCACATTGTATCCATGGCCAGAATGAAGGCTTGATTTTTTGTCATCACATCAAGAGTACTGCAGCCTGTTTCAACTTTGTATGTACATATGAAGAGCTTTGAAGACAGCTTCATTGAATTGCACCCTACAGTTTAGCTGTGCTGCTCCCTTTTCCTGCAGACAGATGGATAAATAGCCAGACAGAGAGACAGACAGACAGACAGATAGATAGAATAGATAGATAGATAGATAGATAGATAGATAGATGCAAAGTTGATAAAGCAGGTGCAGCACTAGATGTATGCTTATGCCTTTATTGGCCTTGAGTACAGGGTGGCTACGTTTCGGGCACACACGCCCTTTGGTCAGCCTTTGCCCGAGACGCAGCCACTCTGTACCCAACGCCAATAAAGGCATAAGAATACATCTAACACTGGAGTGCTGTAACTGCGTTATCAAGTTCATATGTATGGAAAGCACTGAGAAATGCTTGGTTGATTTTCACCCAAACACATTGTGCTTCTCTTATTTTCCGATAGATAGATAGATAGATAGATAGATAGATAGATAGATAGATAGAACAGAAAAAAACTGCACAGCACTCACAGGGATCCTGAGGAAGACGCCAGGAAAGGCGTTGAAACGCGTTGGATGCAATAAAAGGTTTTGATCATATCACATCTGATCGTGAGTTTCTTCCCTGGAATAAGTGGATCCTGGCAGCGCGGACTGGTGAACACCGTTTCCTTTCCCATTTTTTACTGTGTGATTCCACGTGCAAGTCCAGCAGCAGCCATCCGGATAAAACACTACATGTCTGTATACCAGTTGTGGGTCGCACAACTGAAATAGGTGAGTGGTTCCTTTATACCACCGTACTACAAAGTGTCTAAGTGATAAGGCACTATTGCGCCTCTTGTTCCCCTCCCCCCTTTTTCTTTCATATTGTGAACTGGTGCCAGCAGGGACACTGGGTCAAACAACTAGTAAAAAATTCTCTGCAGCACTCAGCTACTACCAATGATGCACATATGCTAACAAGCAGTATATAATTGAGGAAAAAATTAAAAAACTTACGTTTTTTTAAAAAAACTCAAAAATCTTATTTTTTTATTTTCTTGGGGTTCTTAGTACACACATTGGCCAATGTCCGTTTGCTCATCAACCGCAACAAGGCGACTCCAGGTCTGATGAGTCCTAACACTGACATCCCTGTCCCCCTTTTCCTCCCTATCCCACTCTCAAGTGAGTGGACACTATCTCAACCTCAGACCACCTGTGGGTGATGAGGGTGCAAATTGCAGACATGGAGCCAGATACTCCATTTGTTATACACAAAACAGAAAAAAAACTGCACAGCACTCACAGACACAATGTGAACTGGTGCCAGCAGGGACACTGGGTCAAACAACTAGAAAAAAAGTATCTGCAGCATTCAGCTACTACCAAAGTGGTACGATGTTTCAGTGTGGATTACACTTTTTCAAGTACATTGTGAAGTGAAACAGAGCCATATTTAACAAGATCTTGTGATTAGAATCATTTAGCATAATTATGTGAAAAAGTACATTAAAATACATGATGAATCAAAAAATATCATAAGAGCGTATAATCTACAATGAGGTGGGAGTGACATAAAGTACAGGTGTTTATTTACAATGGTGGTCCAGCAATCATAGAGAAATGAGGGGTTGGAAAAGGCTGCATGATTCATCACTAGCCCATCTGTGTAGAGCTTTTGGGTTTGATGGAGTTTGACGGAGAGAAATAGTGAATTGGCTAGATATAAACTACTTTGATTAGGGAGCGTATTACCCCACCTTAAAAAGATGTGCTTTTAGGGAGCGCTTAAAACCGAGTATGTTGTATGGTCCTAAATTCATTGGGTAAAGTGTACAGAAAATTGCTGCTGCTCGGGAAAAGTCTTGAAGCTGGGAGAAGGATGCTCGGATTAGTGAGGCTGAGAGTCGAAAGTCGCTTGTAAAACGTAGAGAATGCGTGGGGTGATAGACAGAGATGAGAATAGAGATGTAGGGAGGTGCTGCACTGTGGAGAGATTTGTGGGTGAGAACAAGCAACTTAAATTGGATCCTATAATGTATGGGCAGCCAGTGCAATGACTGGCACAGAGCAGACATGTTTGAGTAATAAATAGCCAGATGGGTGACCTTGGCCCAGTATAAACTGCAGCTTGTTTGTTCAATCACTTATCTCTAGATATCAAAGGATATTCATAAACTAAACTTTCTTATATACACAAACAGAAATTTTGTATCCAGTATCTTATTAGTAGCTTAAATTTGTGCAGTCTGGGGGTTGCTTCTGGTCATCAGCCAAAGGGTCACTTGCTTAGATGACTCATACTCATTGTGCCTCCATTCTTCCCAAGCTTATATTATCTCAATTAGGGAGTCCAGGTTGCTGTAAGGCTATAAGGTTATAATGCTCAGTGCAAGATTGTATATGAGGATGAGCATGGAGGAACATGCCATGGCCAACGGCAGTGTGTTCCGAGTCTCATGATTGTTAGCTTGCATATGAAGTCACGGTTGTAAGGGGGAGAAGTAGAAATGGACTGTAATGTGCATGTTTTCTTCTTCCCATTTACCCATATAAAGGTTTGCATACCCTGGTGCGAAGCGCATATCCATCGCGGTACCACATTCTTGAATAATAAAGCTGTCCGTATATTTGAAAAAAATGTGTGACAGAACCAACATGATGCTTTCCCGGATTAAGTCTATTTGCATGGTAGTGAAAAGTTTGGATTCTTTCAAGAAATGTTTGACTGCTTCACATCCTTTATCACAAAAAAGGTTGTGAAGCAGCCAAACATTTCTTGGGTATACAAACCTTTATGTGAGATAATGGGATGAAGAAAACATCTATCACAAAGGACAATTAAAAGAGGGTCTCCATTTTTGGCGAAGGTTCATAGATGATATTTTATTATACAGCATTGGACCAGTATTTGAGAGACCTTAACAATAACCAATTTGGCTTAGAATTCACAGGAACAACAAGACAAATGTAATTTTCTTGGACCTAAATATCTGTATTGAAAATGGCATCATAGCTAGAAATTATACCATGAAGAAGTGGATTCAAATAGCTACAGTTGTGGCCAAAAGTATTGACACCCCTGCAATTCTGTCAGATAATACTCAGTTTCTTCCTGAAAATGATTGCAATCACAAATTCTTTGGTATTATTATATTCATTTAATTTGTCTTCAGTGAAAAAATACAAAAGAGAATGAAGCAAAAAGCAAAACATTGATCATTTCACACAAAACTCCAAAAATGGGCCAGACAAACGTATTGTCACCCTCAGCCTGATACTTGGTTGCACAACCTTCAGCCAAAATAACTGCGATCAACCGCTTCTGGTAACCATTAAGAATTAAGGTGAGTGTTGCACTAGGTACCTACACCTAAATTATTTTAAAATTTCTTATAGAAATATATGGTGAGTAGTGATGGGCGAAAATGCTCGCCGGTACTTGGTGCTCGCCCGAGCCTCACAGTACTCGCGATGCTCGGCGAGCACCGATTACCGGCGAGATGCTCGGGTCCACCTCCCTGCATGTTGGAGCTCTTTACAGAGCCAGCCCACATGCATGGATTGGCTGCTGTTGCACCCTGCATCCACAGGTACCCACAGGCCTTCCTAGAACACAGATGAAAATCCACAGCAGGTACACCAGTACATCCAACACCTTCCACCCCAGCACAGTAGGGGGAGCTCCACTTGGTGCCCTTAGGCAAGATCCCCTATAAATACTGATGCTGGGGAGGAGTTAGTCAGAGTGTACAGACGCTAGGAGAGCTGTGGATACGTCCTGGTTATCTGCCGTGTTATGCCCGAACAGGTGACCCTGAACAGTCTCTGAGGAGTCCTGCCAAGCCAAGAGTGGGTACGGAAGGCAAGGAGAGGGAAGATAAGGAAAGTGGGGACTGAGGAGCCAGAATAGGTTTTCCCAAACAGCCCACCGGAGACCGGGGTCCGCGTCTGCCGGAGAGCTACATGCCCAGCAGAGAACCCGGCAAACCGCGGGGATTTCCGTCACCCGGTCACCTGCTAATCACCGTTCAGGGAGCCAGACACCGTGGAAAGGGAAGCAGCGGTAGTCATCAGAGGTTGCCCGTCAACAGCGCAGATGGAGAGAGAGAGGGTAGCGGAGGCCAGCCAAGTTCTACATGGGGCAGGGGCTTCAACACAGGGACAAGAGAACACAGAGGCCTTACATCCACTTGCTGTGGAGATTCAACTGTGTTTCCTGGTCACCCGACAGTGTTCCAGACTTCTACCTGATATACCACCAGTAAAAAGGTAAAGAGACATTCAACAGTGTGTGTGTGCGTTCTTTACCCCCTGTCCCCACTTCCCGCAGAGATTATCCCGTTAACCCACAACCTGGCCAAAAACCGGCTCCATCCCTCACAATCAACACTGCCCCAGAGGATTAGCTCTACCTGTAGGGAGTTGCTCCACCCTAGCCGCAATACCATCACCCTCCAGAAGACTGTGGCGGTGCTGATGTCTAGTCACCAGGCACTACAGGAGGCGTCACGTGATAAAGACTTCAACCCCTTAATTGGCGAATGTCTCTCCCTCAGCTGAGGGCCCAGACATCCAAGTTCCCATACACTGGGATGGTACACTGCCACACACTGTAATGCCACAGCCATGTTGGTTGTGGCATTACAGTGATTGGCTGGCCGCACAGCGTCATCAGGTCTATATAAGACCTGACGGCGCTGTGCTCGTCACTCTGCTCCCATTTGCAGCTAGTGTAGGGAGAGGTGCTGCTGAGTGAGGGACAGACTTTGGGTCTTTTCGGTAGTGTAGGTGCTGGGATACAAAATCCATCAAAACAAATGTTCTTTTGTGGACTAATCTAGCTGTATACAGGCAGGCAGGGTATATGGCACACTTCGGAGTACCACAAAAGGCTGTATACCAGTCAGCACATGTGGGGCTGGTGTACAGGCTCCTAATATCTACCCATCAAAACAACAGTCCTTCTAAGGATTAATTTAACTGTATACAGGCTGGAGGGGTCAGGGCCACCGCCAGGGTGGTACGGGTCTGCCTGGAGTCACGTGCCCGGTCATGACAGCAGAGGGTGTGGCCATTTACATAAGGGAAAGGGGGGCCCAGCCATGACTGTAGGGGGTGTGGCTGTTGGCATCACAAAGCTGCACCCCCCCTCCACTGGCACACGCTGCTTTAAACCAGCACTGTGCACTGAGGCCATGTCAGCAGCGGGCCTCACTATGCACAAGGGGCCTGCCTAGACCCGCTCACCCGCTCAGTACTACTGAGCCAGGGGCCTGCTCAGGCCAGCCTAGGAACACCCATCCATCCCGTAGTATGCCCACGGCCAGGGCCCGCCCATCACCGCCCACCAGATCAGAGAGAGGCTGGGAGGACACACTGGATGCCAACAGCACGTTGTGGTGGAAGCAGGAGGAGGAGGCACAGGTGGTGGCCAGCAGAACCCAGCAGCCAGCACCCTGCAGCCAGCACCCTGCAGCCAGAACTCTGCAACCAGCAACTGCAACCAACAACTGCAGCCAGCACTTGCACCCAGCAGCCAGAACCCAGTAGCCAGCACCCTGCAGCCAGTATCCTGAACTTGGCACCCAGCAGCCAGAACCCTGCATCCAGCACCCTGCAACCAACAGCCAGCACCCAGAACCCTGCAGCCAGCAGGCTGCACTTGGTAAGTAAAGGCTCAGCGCAAATGGCCTATAGCCAAAATGACGGGAGGGGGGGGGGTGGATTGGCTGGTGTATGGGACCCCCCATGGAAACAAGAGTGAGCACGTGGTGTGGAGGGCATCCCGAGTCCGTCATTAGGGGGACAAGAGGGTGCACATGGTGTGGAGAGGGCCCCAGCCCCACTCTCCAGGGGGATAAAAGTGCGGATATGGTGTCAATGGGCCCTAGGGGAATAAGAGTCTGTGGACATGGTATGGTTGGAGAGGAGCATATACCGTATTTTTTGCTTTATAAGACGCTCCCAATATTTGGTGAAGGAAAAGAGGGAAAAAATTATTTTTCATGTTAAATGGGGTCCGTCTTATAATGCCCGTGTCGGTCTCACAAGTTACAATCAGTATATATGTCCATCATCCTTGTACATGACCTCCCCCCTACACCCTGAACCCACCATGACTTACCGAGGAGGGGAGGGGAAGAGGGTTGGGGAAAGGTTGTGGTAGTGCAAGAGGCAGGTATACAGGGACCAAGAGAGGGGAGGGCAAAACTGCAGGTCCAGAGCTGCGGCGGTGTCGCGGCCATTTTCCATGTGCCTGAAGGCTTTTCCAAGCTGTGACTCGGCCTCTATCATCCAGACTTCCAGAAAATGGCCGCGGAGGTAATGTATGCGCAGATCGAGATCCGCGACCATTTTCTGGAAGCTTGCGGCTCCTGCATCCAGAGCTTAGCTCATCCCCTCAATGGGTGGGGGCCTGGGGAGAGATCATACATCCCTGTGGCTCCTACAGAGCTAAGATCACCCCCAGTCTATGTGCCCCCTAGCCCTCTGCAGTGCTCCTGCATAATGTGTATATATAGCAGTCTCCTATGTGATGTACTTGATTTACAAAACTTATTGTCACAAAGTTGACTGCGCTCCAGACCAACGCAAACCTGGAAGATCAGTTATCACCGAACATCGCAGGCGCACAGAGAAGCAGCTGCAGCCATCAAATTAGGTGAGTTAATTAACTAAATGTAGCCGGGTAATTTTCATTTTGAAGTGCGGCCCCTGAATGATGGTAGAGATTTCCAAATGTCTCCCCAGCGGGAAAAAGATTCCCCACCCCTGTACAAGGTAATAAATAACACCACCAGTATTATTCTGCCTCATGTGGCATTTATTGTTCATTAGGCTACAATACGGTGCAAACATTCAACTCCAATCTGATTGCCCAGGTCTGAATAGTGGCACTCAGTGCAAGAGTTGAGACCATTAGGGAAATAAAGTTCCACAGCTTTGGATACGTTTTAACAGCATCTCCCGCCATCTGTGACGACCATCCGCTGTGAGGCTGAGCTGCTGGTAAGGCAGCACCCTGAGAAACCCCGAGACCCTTAACCCCTATACAGGGATCTGGAATTATAGCGGAGCCCAGGAGGTAACTACCTATGAGAGCAGCAGAGCAGGGAGGTCATCTAGGAAGGGAAAAATCAGGAACCGAAGAACGTAGTCAGGAGTCCGAGTCAAAACCGAGAGGGCAGCGAAGGTACAAAATCGTCAGGCGGTAACAGAGTCGAAAATCCAGGCAAAGGTCAAAGTCAAAACCAAACACACACACTATGTCACTGGGGAACCAAAACTATATCTGGCGGCCTGCAAGACAGGCTCCAATGTATTTGAAGAGCGCGGTTACCTCCCATAGGCTGGAGCTCACAGCCTGATGACCTCATCCGGACCGCCCCTAGAACCAGGCCAGATGGAGATGCACGACTGGCTCCACACACCCCACCTCTGACAGAAGAACGCAGGCTGCGCCTAACGGACACCTCTGCATGGCCCGCTCCTCTGCGACCAACACCACCCAGAGGGGAAACACAGCGGCGCTCAGCGACAGAGGCAGACGTCGCGGGAGCAGTTCCATATGAGGACAAGGCCCTCCTATTACCGGCGCCACCAGCCGAAGGAATCCGGCTCCTCCCAGCGGTCGAGGCAGGAACACCGGCCACCGAGTCCAATGGCGATGTGACACCATCTTACCTCTGTCTGGACTACCACTGGCACACAGGTATGGTGTCTGACTTCCGCACTACAATCATTTCTTTATGCATCCTAACAATGGGCCCTCAAACTACTGAGAATGTCAGCCCTCAGCTGCATAGTTTTACCTTGGCTGGCAATGAAAAATATAGTGAAGCCCTATGCATTTTTTTTCATTATTTTTTTTTTTTACACACTATGATGCCAGGTTGGTTGTCATACACTAATATGTATGACAGGGGTGAAGAACTCCAGGCCTCAAGGACTACCAACAGATCTTGTTTTCAGGATGTCCTTTGTATTGCACAGGTGATAATTGAATTACCTTCACTGGTGATGATTTCAACCCCTGTGCAATACTAAGGAAATCCTGAAATCATGGCCTGTTGATGGCCCTTGAGGCTTGGAGTTCCCCACCCCTGGTGTATGACAACCAAGCACAAACATCACCCAGATTGTGGAAATGCAATCTGATTGTAACAGCCAATCACAGACGCTCTCAGAGAGCATGAGTGACTGTGATTGGCCGTTGCCGGTCAGTGAAGTGAATATGCATAAAGCTTGATGGGTGGGACCAAAAATAAGTGAAACGAAGAGAGGACCCAGAAACAAGCAAGCAAGCAGTAGGAGACTGGTAAGATGATCTGTGTGTGTCTGTGTGTGTTTGGTAGCTTTTGGACACATTTGAAGTTGTCTGCTATGTGTTTCATGTTGCCTGTCATTGATTTCAATGGAGTTCTAAAGGTTCAACAAACTGTTCGACAAACAATTCGTCAAACACCTCGCATTTGGTGAACCAAACCGAATTTGAACACTAAGGTGTTCACTCATCTCTAGTAAAGACATCCTCCCCAAAAACTTGCATAAATAAATGCAGCAAAATGTGTTCCCAGAAAATATTGACTCAAACACTTGCTACTTAGTGTGGGTGTATCACTAAAGTATTTCAAGATAATACATTTTTAAGTTTGTCAGCTCAACATTAAAAAATATGGAAAAGGTTTTGGGGTATGAATACTTAATCAAATCATTGTAGTCACTGGGATATTGAGTCTGAAGGATAAATATCCAATACATTTCAATATTGAGGAGTCAGTGCCACACATTACCTACTCCAGCGGGTTTTTATTGTTCTCTTGCTTAAATATTTAAAGAAATATCGGAAGCATGCACATTAGAGAAATGTAAGGTGACTGCGGATATAGATTTATCAGTTCTTTTGACATCTGACAGGTGTTGTCTTACATGTGTTTTTAGGGGACATGAGGTGCAACGAATATATTGTAATCCACAACTTGTACAAGTAGCTAAATAAATAACATTTTGTGTAATGCGATTAATATAACATTCACAATAGTAGAGAAGAAAAAATGGCAAAAGAAAAAATTATGTGGACCATTAAAACTTACTTTATTTTGTTTGCATTAAAAGTATATAAGAAAAATCATGACAAGGGAGAGGTATTGTAGTTGATGCATTTCAATCAAACATGAGCTTAATCGTAATCAAAAATTTGAGAAACCGCTAATACTTTCTTGTGTTTAAAGAGTTATCTAGTATTTAAGGATGAGTACATCCATTAACTATTTTAATGGCTCTGGCGAGCATCCATTTGAAATGATTGGGTTCAGACGGATACTCATAGGTAGTCAAGCTATGTTCACTTATCAAGAAGTTGAAGAACAGTTGCGTTTGACTCAAAACAATACTCACACATAATTACCTTTAATAACATGTAATTGATGGTCTGATTGTGAATGTAAAACTGCACTGCATGAAGTGGGTTTTCAAAAAAATTCTGTATGTACTGTTTCACTTGCTGTCACGATGGGGACCGGCTTGTGCAATGGTGGCATCCTTTACCTGGAGGGCGTTGAAGTGAGGTTGAGGGTGGGCTCCGGGGCGGGCTCGTGACTCACACCACAGCCATATTATTTCACCCTGTAATACGCAATAGCGAATTGGGTGTACAAATATGGCAGCCCCTTGTGCATTTACAGTGAGTGTCACAACACAATGGAGGTGAGCTCTGAGGCAGCCGTATTAATGGAGTGAGTGTAGCTGTTCGGCAACAATTTCTGCGAGGGAGGAGGATCCGGAGAATAATAGCAACATGTGGCACCACTGGTGGTACTGTGCAGTGTGCCCCATAGACTGCGGAGTCCCACTAGCGGCCGCCATCTTGGTACAACCATGGGTGTGCTAATATGGCAGTCGCAACTTTTTTTTTGCATTTAATGTGGCTCATCAGGTGGTGGTCAGCTACGCACCACTGGCCATTCAGATGATGCTTTTTAGGGGACATCCGGCTGCCAAGGCAATTATATAGTAAAAATATAAAAGGGTGGGGGACAAGAGGCGCAATAGTGCCCTATCACTAGTGACACTGATGGTAATGGGGTGATGCCGAGAAGCCACTCACCTGGTGCAGTTGTGATCCCCACAACTGGTTTGAAGGCGTTTTGGAAATATTATTCCAAGCTGCTGCAGGACCTCCACCGACCACTGAACAATGGTTTTATCCAGAAAGATGATGGGAGTGTAGGTGTGCCACGGTCCGCGCTGCTCCAGGGCTTAAAAAACTCACCAAAGAGACAGTCAGATTTCCATCCTTTATTCTCCTCCTCCTACGCGTTTCGGCGCCTAGCCTGGCACCTTCATAATATCCCTGATGAAGGTGCCAGGCTAGGCGCCGAAACGCGTAGGAGGAGGAGAATAAAGGATGGAAATCTGACTGTCTCTTTGGTGAGTTTTTTAAGCCCTGGAGCAGCGCGGACCGTGGCACACCTACACTCCCATCATCTTTAAGGCAATTATATAAGTAGACGCCATTAATGCTGGCATGATCGCCACACTGGATGATTATAACAAGATTTGAAATGGAAAAAAAAAATTATACTCACCAATCCTCGTATGCTATGCCAAGACCTCTGGCTTCAATACAAAAAAGGTGGGGGAACAAGAGGCGCCATAGTGCCCTATCACTAGTGACACTCAGATGTGAGTGGTATCAAACAGTTCCACTCACCTCTTCTAGTTGTGTGACCCACAACTGGTTTGAAAGCATAACACGGTAACAGCTGCTGCAGGACCTCCACCGACCACTCCAACGTGGAAAAGCTGCCAGAAAATATGGGAAGCAAGGTGAACCATAGTCCGCACTGCTGAGTCCACAAAATCACCTGGGAAGCAAGATGTTGTAGCAATATACTTCTTTATTCCTTCCTACGCGTTTCAGCGCCCTTCCTGGCACCTTCCTCAGGACTTATGGCTTGGATGAGGCCTCAAATTGTTCTGCCCATGTGGTTTGAGGCTTGAATAATGAAGAATATTGTGTAGCGGGGAACAATATTACGGACTTAAACTAGCAGAAAAAAGAAGTCCTGGACCTGTGGCTCCAGAAGTAAAGATGCTGACAATGATTTCTGCAAAATCCTCCATTTTGCCTTGTCAGGTTGTGAATAGGTTTGTCAATAGTGACTAGCATTGTACCTGTACCAGAGATACTTTCCCAAGTGACTTGGTTTCTGCAGTCAAATTTAGATTACCATGATGTTGACTCCTTTCGCTATAAGGTCATAATTATTATATTTGGCTTTAAGTTTTTTTGTGAATTTATGTTTATGTTTGTAATTATTTTAGAAGATGAGGTGTGGTGTCACTATTGTTTTTTGAGCTGGGAGGTGAATGAGGTAGATAATCAGCAGGTATGGTGTTATTATAACAGCTTGAGAAATCCAGACTGAGAACAATAGAAGCACTGATCTCATCTGTGATTCATGCCTAATAAGAAATGACCTACTGACTGAGTACTATGAGTAAGGAATACCACCAAGCATCAATAAACCACTGTGTTTTCTTAAGGGAGAGACAGATAACATGTTTTACAAAGGAACATTTATGCAGAGATTGCAGATCAATAAAACCTGTAAAAAGAACCTTGCACTTATGAGTCCTGCAACTCCAGACTGTATGACGGCTTCATGGTAAAAAAAAAATGTTTGTATTTAAAAATAAAATCCCTTTTTTCTAGTATTCTGAGAATTTATTTTTGGATCTGAATTCTTTTGATTGTACAACATTTATAGCTTGGAGGTGCCATTGAAATCAATATTACTATTTGCTACAGAATGAATTTTGTGTCGGAGAATGAGGTAGAGGCTGACAACTGGTTGTGTGCGCTCTACTAATAATGTTCTGTGTTTGACTTAAGTCATATAACAGCTTTCTAGTTTATATTATCTGTATAACTTTTAACTAACTGAAATCTATTTTCTATTTTATGTTTATATACAGGGTGGGCCATTTATATGACTACACCTAAATAAAATGGCAATGGTTGGTGATATCAACTTCCTGTTTGTGGCACATTAGTATATGAGAGAGGGGAAACTTTTCCAGATGGGTGGTGACCATGGTGGCCATTTCGAAGTCATCCATTTTGGATCCAACTTTAAGTGTTTAAATGGGAAGAGGGTCAAATGATTGGGATATTGAGGGTTGCATGGGGATGATGGGGATATTGGAGGATGCATAGAGAGAATCGAGATATTGGGACTGCATGGGGATGATGGGGGCTGCAAGGGGATATTGGGAGCTGCAAGGGAATGATGGTGATATTGGGGGTTGCATGGGGATGACAAGGATATTGGGGGCTGAATGAAGATGATTAGGATATTGGGGTCCACATGGGGATGATGAGAATATTGGTAGAGACATAGGTATGATGGGGGCTGCAAGGATATGATGGGGATATTGGGGGCTTCTTTGGGATGATGGGGATATTGGGGTCTGTATGGGTGTGGTGTGGATATTGGGGGCTGCATGGGGATGATGGGGATATAGGGGGGGATGTATGGGAATGATGGGGTACTGGGGGCTGCTTTGGGATGATTGGGATATTGGGGTCTGTATGGGTGTGGTGGGGATATTGGGAGCTGCATGGGGATGATGGGTGCTGCAACAGGATATTGGGGGCTGCAAGGGGATAGTAAGGATTGCAAGGGGATGATGGGGATATTGGGGGCTGCATGGGATTGATGGGGATATTGGGGGTGCATGGGGATGATTGGGTCTGCAAGGAGACATTGGGGGTACAAGGGGATATTGGGGGCTGCAAGTGGATCATGTAAAAATAAGACATCCCCTGAAAATAACATAACAGAGCATTCACTGATCTCAGAGAGACCAGTCCAATTCAAACACAGTGAATTCCTAGGCGCATTGCCCCCTGGGAATTATGAATATGCAAATAGAGTCTGTGGAGCCTCAAACACAGGACTAGCCATATATCCCTCCAGGGAAGGACCCAGCCAAGGGGTGGCTCCTTGCGGAGAACACCATAACCACCATTTTAAGTGGCCCTTTTAGTCAATATCCACCTCTTTTACAAGTTTAGAGATATGACAAGGGAATACCAAGGCCAGGTATCCATCCACAGACAGCTGTTTCGGGGTGTTGCCCTCATCAGTGTGAAGTAGGATTCTGGCTAGGTGGGAGCAATGCCTAGTAGACCAACATCACAAAGCATTCACTGATCTCAGGGAGACCAGTCCAAGAAAACACTGTGGGCAGCCGGCTAAAGCGCTCAACACAGTGAATTCCTAGGCGCATTGCCCCATGGGAATTATGAATATCCAAATAGAGTCTGTAGAGTCCCTGGAGGGATATATGGCTAGTCCTGTGTTTGAGACTCCTAACCGAAGCTCCACAAACTCTATTTGCATATCCCCTGAAAATAAGACATAGTGCATCTTTGGGAGCAAAGAATTATAATAATACTCTCTTATTTTTGGGGAAACCGGGTAATATACAGTGGTTTGTGAAAGTATTTGGCCCCCTTGAACTTTTCAACCTTTTGCCACATTTCTGGCTTCAAACATAAAGAAATGCATTCAAATTTTTTTGTAAAGAATCAACAACAAGTGGGACACAATTGTGAAGTGAAACGAAATTTATTTGATATTTAACTTTAAAAAAAAAAAAAAACTGAAAAGTGGAGTGTGCAATATTATTCGTCCCCCTTGAGTTAATACTTTGTAGCGCCACCTTTTGCTGCGATTACAGCTGCAAGTCGCTTGGGGTATATCTCTATCAGTTTTGCACATCGAGAGACTGACATTTTTGCTCATTCTTCATTCTTCCTTGCAAAACAGCTAGAGCTCTGTGAGGTTGGATGGAGAGCGTTTGTGAACAACAGTTTTCAGATCTTTCCACAGATTCTTGATTGGATTCAGGTCTGGACTGTGACTTGGCCATTCTCACACCTGGATATGTTTATTTTTGAACCATTCCATTGTAGATTTTGCTTTATGTTTGGGATCATTGTCTTGTTGGAAGATAAATCTCCATCCCAGTCTCAGGTCTTTTGCAGACTCCAAAAAGTTTTCTTCCAGGATGGTCCTGTATTTGGCTCCATCCATCTTCCCATCAATTTTAACCATCTTCCCTGTCCCTGCTGAAGAAAAGCAGGCCCAAACCATGATGCTGCCACCACCATGTTTGACAGTGAGGATGGTGTTTTGAGGGTGATGAGCTGTGTTGCTTTTACGCTAAACATACCGTTTTGCATTGTGGCCAAAAAGTTTGATTTTAGTTTTAGCTGAACAAAATACCTTATTCCACATGTTTGGTGTCTCCCAGGTGGCTTGTGGCAAACTTCAAACGAGACTTTTATGAATATCTTTGAGAAATGGCTTTCTTCTTTCCACTCTTCCATAAAGGCCAGATTTGTGCAGTGTATGACTGATTGTTGTCCTGTGGACAGACTCTCCCACCTCAGTTGTAGATCTCTGCAGTTCATCCAGAGTGATCATGGGCCTTTTGGCTGTATCTCTGATCAGTCTTCTCCTTGTTTGAGATGAAAGTTTAGAGGGACGGCCGGGTCTTTATAGATTTGCAGTAGTCTGATACTCATTCCATTTCAATATGATTGCTTGCACAGTGCTCCTTGAGATGCTTTGTATCCAAATCCAGCTTTAAACTTCAGTACAACAGTATCTCGGACCTGCCTGGTGTTTTCCTTGGTCTTCATGATGCTCTCTACACCTGATATTGAACCCTGAGACTATCACAGAGCAGGTGCATTTATACGGAGACTTGATTACACACAGGTGGATTTTATTTATCCTAACCTGTCAATTAGGATAACATTGGATCATTCAGAGATACTCATTGAACTTCTTGATTGAGTTTGCTGCACTTAAAGTAAAGGGGTCGAATAATATTGCATGCCCCACTTTTCAGTTTTTCATTTCTTAAAAAAGTTTAAAATATCCAATAAATTTTGTTCCACTTCATGATTGTGTCTCATTTGTTGTTAATTCTTCACAAAAATAAGATGTCATTTGCCACCAGTTTTGCCATATTTCAGAGCTGCAACGTTACTGGAGTATCAAAAAGCAGAAGGTGTGCGATACTCAGGTACATGGCCAAGGTAAGAAAGGATGAAAAACGGCCATCTTTGAAAAAGAAACATAAGATAAAACGTCAAGACTAGGCCAAGAAATATATTAAGACTGATTTTTCAAAGGTTTTATGGACTGATGAAATGAGAGTGACTCTTGATGGGCCAGATGGATGGACCAGAGGCTGGATCAGTAAAGGGCAGAGAGCTCCACTCCAACTCAGACACCAGCAAGGTGGAGGTGGGGTACTGGTATGGGCTGGTATCATCAAAGATGAACTTGTGGGACCTTTTCGGGTTGAGGATGGAGTGAAGCTCAACTCCCGGACCTACTGCCAGTTTCTGGAAGACAACTTCTTCAAGCAGTGATACAAGAAGAAGTCGGTATCATTGAAGAAAAACATGATTTTCATGCAGGACAATGCTCCATCACATGCATCCAACTACTCCACAGCGTGGCTGGCCAGTAAAGGTCTAAAAGAAGAAAAAAAAATAACGACATGGTCCCCTTGCTCACCTGATCTAAACCCTATAGAGATCCTGTGGTCCCTCATAAAATGTGAGATCTACAAGTAGGGAAAACAGTACACCTCTCGGAACAGTGTCTGGGAGGCTGTGGTGGCTGCTGCAGGCAATGTTGATCGTAAACAGATCAAGCAACTGACAGAATCTATGGATGGAAGCCTGTTTAGTGTCATCATAAAGAAAGGTGGCTATATTGGGTACTAATTTTTTGGGGTTTTGTTTTTGCATGTCAGAAATGTTTATTTCTAAATTTTGTTCAGTTATATTAGTTTACCTGGTGAAAATAAACAAATGTGATGGGAATATATTTGGTTTTTACTAAGTTGCCTAATAATCAGGGGCTGGCTGGTGACTCTAACTCCGGGTGGCAGTTTTGCTCTGCCAGCCCTTAGGGGGGGTCTGCTGTCAGACTTTTTTGGTGGATGGGGGGGGGGAGGGATGCTGTCAGACTTATTTTTGGTTGGGATGCTGCTAGCATGGTGCTATCGCTGGTCACTCACTGTGTCACCCGCCATGACTGCTGCTCTATCACAGCGCTGGCCGCAAGGCGCCGCGTCTGCTGTACTTTCACAGCGCCAGCCAAAAAGCGCCGCCGGCCCATTTCTGGGGGGGGGGGAGGGCGGCACTAGATGAGGGCTATGTAAATAAAAAGAGAAAAGTACTGTGTATATATAGACTGGGATCGGGCAACATATGAGTGAAAAAAATATTTAAACAAGTTTATTATAATACAGAGCAAGATGAGGGCTATACCACCAGCCCAGGGGGCACTTGCCCCCCTGCCACCTGGGCCAGTCCGCCCCTGCTAATAATTCTTCACAGTAATAGATACCTGCACAAACAGATATCCTCCTAAGATAGCCAAATCCATAAAGAAAACCCACTCCAACATCCAAAAATATTAAGCTTTGATATTTGAGTCTTTTGGGTTGATTGAGAACATAGTTGTTGATCAATAATAAAAATAATCCTCTACAATACAACTTGCCTAATAATGCTGTACACAGTGTACAAGATTGTTATCTTGTTTCTCACACTGAGAGTAATCAACCTTTTTAAATGTAATCTAATATTAGTAAATCATTTCTAAGTGACATCAAGCTTATCAAGCTTTTTTTTCTTTATTTTCCATGTGTTTATTTATGTTTAAAAAAATCTAGCAATTAGACCTTAGAAATTGGCCAACACATTCTGTGTTCACTTTTTTCAGCAGTGACTCACTATTATCATAGGGCAGGAGTATGATGAAAGGTAAAACCTACAGTACAGTCCAAAAGTTTAGACACACCTTCTCATTCAAAGAGTTTTCTTTATTTTCATGACTATAAAAATTGTAGATTCACACTGAATAAATGATGGTCCAACTAAACGCAAACCAGATGGAATAGCATGCCGCTGCACGATCCACTTATTAAACCTGACAGGGCACAACTGTGAAGTGTTTACAATTTCCAGTGACTACCTCTTGAAGCTCATCAAGAGAATGCCAAGAGTGTGCAAAGAAGTAATCAAAACAAAAGGTGGCTACTTTGAAGAACCTAGAATAGAAGACATATTTTCAGTTGTTTCACACATTTTTGTTAAGTATATAATTCCACATGTGTTAATTCATAGTTTTGATGCCTTCAGTGTGAATCTACAATTTTCATAGTCATAAAAATAAAGAAAACTCTTTGAATGAGAAGGTGAGAAGGTGTGTCCAAACTTTTGGTCTGTACTGTATATTATCATATATTATCATAAATCTGGAGGCAGATAATTCAAGACAATAGTTCTTAATATAAGTAATAGTAAACAAAAAGAAGATAAGGAGTGCTAAGTGAAGATCTCTTTGACAATTGTTAAGGGGTTCTATCATAGAGTTTCTCACCTGTATTTGTTGTGCACCGCCCTGTACAACTGAGGTGAGAGATTAGACCAGGGGAGACACTGCACTTCTCTGTTTAACGTCGCTTCCTGGTTCGGGAGGCATCGTCCTGTGATGCGATCATGTGACCAGATGGGTGTATACTTGTGACATCATCGCAGATCCTCTCTGCCCAGAGCAGCTTCACTGCTCACAATACCTGAATATTCCATATGAAAAAATAATACGGTATTAAAAAGCGCTAAGGCACTGGGTGTTAGTAGTAATACACACCTTTATTAAGCTTCCACACTCTCCTATGCGGCGCGTTTCGATAGACCAGCTATCTTCCTCAAGCAATGGAGAGTGATAACAACAATTACCCTATATAGGACCTTAGTCCAATAGCACCTTGCAATACATTATGACAATATCCTGACAGGATGACCTCAATCACAAGGTTACATTTGCTCTAACAACAAGACCTTTACATAAAAATCAGAAATCTACTGACTAGCTTCTCTATAGTCAGATATTTAACCCTTTTTATGGATACATGTTACATTAAATGAGTAATGTTAATTAGGCTGGCCTCAGACCCACGCCGTGTACCGTGGCGGGCGACCGCAAGCCGGTCGCACACACCGCGCGCCCCCGCGCCCAACACGGGGACGCAAGGCGCCTGGACGCGGATGGCCGCACGCCCCCACCGCCCCCACATGTGACCCACATAGATACGGAAGCCCGCCCACAAACTACATCCCCCTGTCTGCACCCAACCCGCAACTTGTTGCGTACCAGGCGCAGACGGGAATGCACGACCCGCACGCAAGCCCCCGCACTAACCACACACGAAAGGCAACGGGGACGCACGGCCACATGCACCTGAGCACAGGCCCCACGTGCCCTCACGTCAAACACAGGGACTGGCGGCGCCCACGCCCAGCCCGCACCCGCCTGCCGCAACACGCAGCGTCGGCGAACGCAAGCCCAAAGCCGCCCTTAAAGGTCGAATGAATAGCTTTATCTATAGTTAGGTTTAACCCTTCTGGGGATAGAGTACCTAACTTATAAATCCAGAAGGATTCTCTATTAATGTGACGTCCTAAAGGGTCAGAAACTGATCTATGTATTTTTTCCTAAATTTTCAATGTTAAGTCCTTAGGGTCTTTATTATGCACCTTTGCAAAATGTTTTGAAACGTTGTGCAGTAAATATCCATTTGGAATATTAAACCTGTGTTTATTCAATCTATTGTGCATAGCCTGCACAGTCCTCCCCATATACTGAAGGTTGCAAGTGCATTCTAATAGGTATACCACATAGTTAGTTTAAGATAATAAAGAAATGGAGGGTTCGGGCTCAGGCAGGACTCATCCCACAACGCAGAGCACAGAGATAGAGGAGGCCTCATAACTTTCCAAGGTGTTAGTCCTAAATTGCACCAGGGACCTGGTTAGTACTTTGGATTGTACCTGTTATGTGACCACCAGTAAAAGGTACCAAAACAACCACCCCTGTGTGTCTGTGTGCCTGTTTAACAGCTATAATTCACCATTGTGCCAGAAAGGACGTCATCACTGCCCTCCCTCACCATCATCCACCATCACTGCTCTCCCTCACCATCTTCCTTTATTGCTGCCCTGAGGTAAAGCTCCACCTGTGGGGAGCTGTACCACACTTTACTGCCCCCTCCATCACCTCAGCGGCCGGCTGGCAGCGCCGGTACAAAATTACCGGACACTACAGGTGGCGTCACGATCCCCTGTAAATAATCCCTTCATCCCCCTTCAAATGATCCCCAGGACACGGCACCAGGATCCCGTCCACCCGTGACACCCTACTCAGCAGACCCCGTGGTCGAGTACCCCCTAGCCCTGGCCTCATCAGATCCGTTTTGCAGTAATGAGCATGCTCGAAATCAAGGTACAGCTCCTCCCAGCCCTATCTCTGCTAACTGATGACGGATCCGTTAAAAAAAAGTCAATGGGCATCAGTTGTAAAAAAATAGGGGGGGGAACAAGAGGCGCAATAGTGCCCTATCACTAGTGACACTAATGTATGCGGTGGGTATGAATTCACTCACCTAGCACAGTTGTGAGACCCACAACTGGTGTAAAAGCATTTGGCATTAAATGCAGCTGCTGCAGGACTTCCACCTTCCACATGCACGTGGGAATCATCCAGAAGTTACCTCAGGGGAAATGGTGTATCAGTGTCCGCGCTGCTGAAATCCCAAGAAAACGATCCGGAAACCATATGTAGGTTGCATCAATCATCCATTTATTCCTTTCCTACGCGTTTCAACACTGTCCTAGTGTCTTCCTCAGGGATATTACATGTCAGCTCTTAACAAGGTTTATATAGCCCCTGTACATGGCATTTAGGGGTGTGTTAGCACATGCTGATGATGTCAAAATCGTCATTAAAGTGGGCGGAGCCCAATTCGATGATGTCAAAATCGTCATCAAAGTGGGAGGAGCCTAATTTTTGGCTCCAAAACAGTAAAAAACTAGTTTCTGTGGAGCATTTTACATCGTACAATGATATACAAGTTGATAAAAATATGACTAAACAAATGGTATAAAAAACGTTCTGAAATTTGCTGCGGAAAAGTAAATAAAACCTTCAGTAATAAGAACAGGAAACAAAAAAAAAAAAAAAATAAAAATAATATACACTCCGATATGCCTCTGGGTGTATTAGAACTCTTGGTCATTTGGATGAAAAACATCCTCACTATTGGGTTGTGCCACCAGGGCAATTCATTAGCAAATAAAAGTGCTGAGAAGTTTGGTATTATCCTGTGAAGGTGGAATAGGAAAAAATATATATGGACAATATTATCTATATCTATGTAATTAAAAAACAACTTTATTATAAAATTATTCAAAATAATATAAATATATAAAAAATATAAAAAAATATAAATATATGAAAATGTATAAAATGATGAGGGATAAGAATATTTAAAAACTTAATATTCATCATATAAATATATATATATATCTGAGAGGGATTTTGCTTAAAAGGTTTCAAATTATTGGAACTACTTATTATTTATGTGAGGGGATCTTATAAAGATAAAATCAAATGTTAAAAATGCGTATAAACTAGTTTAAAATACTCATATTCATGGTTCAAGTGTTGCGCACCACTTAAGGAGCTGCTCTCATATCTAAAACCTTGCCAGTTCTAATCCTCCCAGTGGCATTTACATATAAAGCAAAACTCTTCCATCATAAAGTATAATTTATGTTGTAAAATTTCATTAGCAGGTGTATTAACAATTTGCGTCACAAAATGGCGCTCACATTACACCATAGAATTATTCTGGATGCAGTTTCCATAGCAATAGGGTATCAAAGTAGTTCAAATGTTCGCCACCGGGGGGCGACCAAAATACACGTTCCTATGTGTTTGAATTTCTGTGCAGTGCAATTGTTCGCCTCTAGGGGCGATCAAAATACATGTTTCTATGTAATCATACTCTGTTAGCTCATAGTAGTGATAGAATAGTGATTCCAAGATGTGTTGAGTTAAATATTTGTGTTCAGAAAAAAAATAAATACTAATATATAATAATAATAACTAAATTGGGGGTGAAAAAGTGATATAGTATTTTATATAAAATATTTCCACAAATATATAGTGACCTTATTATAAATAAATAAATAAATAAATAAATAAATAAATAAATAGAAGTTCCGTGAATGTCTGAGTATCAGAATGTATATAATCTGTGAATCTATTTAACAGTGGTTATCATATGAGCTCAGAGATGATGTTCAGACCCTTGGGTTTTAATGTATCTAGTCGGTACATCCAGAATTTTTCACGTTTTTTCAGGACCTCAAATCTGTTGTTTGTATTGGCAGGTATGTGGTCAATTGGTGTAATTTCTAAACATGTGGGGTCCCTATTGTGGTGCGTACTGAAGTGGTTTGATACCCCATGGAATTTAAAACCATTTTTAATGTTGGCTCGATGTTTATTGAGTCGCTCATGTAGCGATCTTATAGTTCTGCCCACATATTGGAGGTGACATGGACATTCTAGGAGGTAAATAATGTACCCAGTTGTACAATCCATATTATGCTTAATTGGATAGGATTTTTGTGTGGTAGAGGATGTGATATTTGATCTCTGTTGAATATTCCTGCAGCACAGACATTTCTTTCTGTTGCACCTTTTTGTCATGATGGTGGTTGGCTCACTTTTTTTGGTGGTGAATCTCTCTCTCAGACGGCTGGGAGCTACCATGTTTTTAATATTGGGGGCTCTCCTATATGTAATACCGGGTGTGTTAGGGATGATGGACTTTAAGATGGGATCTTTTTTTAGTAAATGCCAATGTGTGGTGAGGCATTTTCTGATGTTTTTATGGTATTTCTTATACGTTGTGATAAAATTCAGGGAAAAATCTTTATCCGTCTGCTGTTTTTTCTTTGGTTGCAGGAGAATATTTTGGGGTACTCTGCTGCTCCCTTTTTGTGCTTTATTTATTAGTTTGCTAGGGTAACCCTGACTTTAAATTTTCTTTCCAAGATCTCAGATTGTTCTCTGTAATCTTCATTTGTTGTACAATTCTTTTTTATTCTCAAGAATTGATTAGAAGGAATGTTCCGGAGCCATTTGGTATAATGACCACTGGCGAAGTTTATATATGAATTTCTGTCCGTTGACTTGAAATATGTTTTAGTGCATATTTCAGAGTCTTGGACAAAGATTGTTAGGTCCAAAAAGTTTATAGTTGTTCTATGCACAGTGGGTTCAAATTCAAGGCCCCAATTGTTGGTCATGATTTCATTCAAAAAACCTTGTAAATCTCCCTTCTCGGTATCCCATATGAAGAATATATCATCTATAAAACGTTTATATACCACTAGACCATCATCATTACTCTTATTAATATAGAGTCTTTCAAACATACCCATGAATAGGTTTGCGTATGAACACGCTGTTTTAGACCCCATGGCTGTTCCATAGGTCTGATGATACATGTCACCTTCAAAAGTGAAAAAATTATTATTGAGTATAAATTTTAGTCCATCCAGTACAAAATCAATGGTTGCATCCCTCATTTCTAGGTCTTCCTTCAAATAAAATTCTGCACACATGATTCCTGTCTCATGCCTGATGTTGGTGTACAAGGAAGTGACATCCATAGTGACCAAGATAAAGGAATCTTTCCATTTGATATCTTTCAAGGTTTTTATCAGTTCTGTCGAGTCTTTTAGGAAACTGGGTAGATTTATCACATATTTTTGAAGCTTTTTATCTATATACATTGATAAATTACTAGTCAATGAATTAATACCCGAGATGATAGGCCTACCAGGCGGGTTGTTGAGCCTCTTATGTATTTTGGGGAGATGGTACATGAATGGTGTGGCTGGTTGGTTTTTTATAAGGAATTTTTTGAGAGATGTATCAATGATATTTTGTTTATGGGCCATATTTATTTTCTGATTATATATTTTCGTGAGAGCTGGATAGGGATCTTTTTTGATCTTTCTATAGTATTTGGCATCAGACAAAAGTCTTAGTGCTTCAGCTTTATACTCTGTAAAATCTTGGATTACAATGCCTCCCCCTTTGTCAGCAGCCCGTATGACAATATTTTTATTGTCTCTAAGTTTTTTCAAGGCCATTTTCTCTTCTTTTGTTAGATTGTCTTTATTCTTACCCATTGAGTTATTCTTTATTAGTGCTAAATTGTTTATTGTGCTAAACTCGCCTTTCCCAGACGATACTGAATTTACTACTAACTGGAATTTTATTTTAAAGCAATGTATGAGAACGCTATTGAG
Organism: Allobates femoralis; assembly: GCA_033576535.1. NCBI lineage: Eukaryota > Metazoa > Chordata > Amphibia > Anura > Aromobatidae > Allobates > Allobates femoralis. Next base: position 138,873,471 of record JARQOC010000009.1, read on the forward strand.
TATATTATGTGATAAGAGGTCTAAGCTGGCAGACATAGCCACACAAGAGATCAATAGAATCAGTGATAACCTGAATAAATATAGTGCGAACACTGAATATAAAAGAATATATGCCAGTATCAGTACCAGTCTGGTCCAAACAGAACATGACACTGTCATGAGGAAATCACGAAAATTAAATAGGGACAGACAGGATTATGCTACAAATAAAACAGGAGAGGAGAATAATACATATAGAAAGTCAAGAAACACATCTCAGCAGAAGGGACCGAGGGATAGGAGTTTCTCTAATAGCTCAAGGAGAGCCTACAGCAATAATAATAGAAGGGGTAACCAAAGTAATGGACATATACCACATGATAACATCTCTATGGGGAAGAAGGCCACCCCTAAAAAGTCTGAGAGTATACCACTAAATTCTGACATTATTGAAGTGATATCCCCAAAATCAATACCCACCAATGATATAGACATAATGGAAGAGGAGGAGTTAGAAGAGGGATCAAGTATATTGCCTGATGATCTTTTTGATGAGGATGGTTTTGTAAAAGTAGACAAAATACTGAGTAAAGAGACACCAAAAATTATTGATGCCCAGCAAGAAGGGATCAATACTTTGGTAACCCAATCTACCCAAAAAAATGTGATAACAACTATAGCACAGATACATAATGTCAGAGAAAATAATGCAGAATCTATAACAGTAAATGAAGCCATAACAAGTGATGAGGAGCATCTGAAACAGATCAGGGAACTTATAAACAAAATAAACAGAGAGAGGCCATTAAGTCCGATTAAATTACATGAGAAAAGCAGATATAACACAACGACCACAACTCCAGAAATTAATCTAATGGGGGTAACAGATCATATAACAGAACAAATAGATCTAATAAACATGGATGAAATTCCATTTATTTCCACAGATAAAGACCTCCCTACACATAAGGTTATACTGGATAACTCAAAAAATAAAAATAATGGAGTAGTACCTTTTTTAGCTGCAGCCAGGTCAACAAATCAGGAAATAACGAGATTCTTCAGCCCATTAGGAGGCAAAAGAAAAAAAGAGGATGTAGAGGAAAAAGAAAAAAGGAAAAAAGTAAAAATAAGCTTTCGGGATTAAATGAGAATAACATAATAAACCTTTCCAGTTATGTACCCTCTAAAGATGAAGAGAAACTCCTTAATAAGGGCCTACACTTCTGCCCCTCATATCAGCCTGATGATTTTGACTTATTTATCGACGTCCACCATTTTATAAGAAAATTAACACTGAAAAGACATTTTGCCCTAAAACCTGAGAATGAAACAGTAACCACAGAAGTAGATACTCCTGATAAAACGTTAAAGGTAAAATCTCATTTTTACCCCTTGGAGAGTAGAGGCCATATACTTGAAGCCTTTCAGGACATTCTTTTAAATGACTTGAAAAAAGAAAACCTAATAAAGAATAACTCAATGGGTAAGAATAAAGACAATCTAACAAAAGAAGAGAAAATGGCCTTGAAAAAACTTAGAGACAATAAAAATATTGTCATACGGGCTGCTGACAAAGGGGGAGGCATTGTAATCCAAGATTTTACAGAGTATAAAGCTGAAGCACTAAGACTTTTGTCTGATGCCAAATACTATAGAAAGATCAAAAAAGATCCCTATCCAGCTCTCACGAAAATATATAATCAGAAAATAAATATGGCCCATAAACAAAATATCATTGATACATCTCTCAAAAAATTCCTTATAAAAAACCAACCAGCCACACCATTCATGTACCATCTCCCCAAAATACATAAGAGGCTCAACAACCCGCCTGGTAGGCCTATCATCTCGGGTATTAATTCATTGACTAGTAATTTATCAATGTATATAGATAAAAAGCTTCAAAAATATGTGATAAATCTACCCAGTTTCCTAAAAGACTCGACAGAACTGATAAAAACCTTGAAAGATATCAAATGGAAAGATTCCTTTATCTTGGTCACTATGGATGTCACTTCCTTGTACACCAACATCAGGCATGAGACAGGAATCATGTGTGCAGAATTTTATTTGAAGGAAGACCTAGAAATGAGGGATGCAACCATTGATTTTGTACTGGATGGACTAAAATTTATACTCAATAATAATTTTTTCACTTTTGAAGGTGACATGTATCATCAGACCTATGGAACAGCCATGGGGTCTAAAACAGCGTGTTCATACGCAAACCTATTCATGGGTATGTTTGAAAGACTCTATATTAATAAGAGTAATGATGATGGTCTAGTGGTATATAAACGTTTTATAGATGATATATTCTTCATATGGGATACCGAGAAGGGAGATTTACAAGGTTTTTTGAATGAAATCATGACCAACAATTGGGCCTTGAATTTGAACCCACTGTGCATAGAACAACTATAAACTTTTTGGACCTAACAATCTTTGTCCAAGACTCTGAAATATGCACTAAAACATATTTCAAGTCAACGGACAGAAATTCATATATAAACTTCGCCAGTGGTCATTATACCAAATGGCTCCGGAACATTCCTTCTAATCAATTCTTGAGAATAAAAAAGAATTGTACAACAAATGAAGATTACAGAGAACAATCTGAGATCTTGGAAAGAAAATTTAAAGTCAGGGGTTACCCTAGCAAACTAATAAATAAAGCACAAAAAGGGAGCAGCAGAGTACCCCAAAATATTCTCCTGCAACCAAAGAAAAAACAGCAGACGGATAAAGATTTTTCCCTGAATTTTATCACAACGTATAACAAATACCATAAAAACATCAGAAAATGCCTCACCACACATTGGCATTTACTAAAAAAAGATCCCATCTTAAAGTCCATCATCCCTAACACACCCGGTATTACATATAGGAGAGCCCCCAATATTAAAAACATGGTAGCTCCCAGCCGTCTGAGAGAGAGATTCACCACCAAAAAAAGTGAGCCAACCACCATCATGACAAAAAGGTGCAACAGAAAGAAATGTCTGTGCTGCAGGAATATTCAACAGAGATCAAATATCACATCCTCTACCACACAAAAATCCTATCCAATTAAGCATAATATGGATTGTACAACTGGGTACATTATTTACCTCCTAGAATGTCCATGTCACCTCCAATATGTGGGCAGAACTATAAGATCGCTACATGAGCGACTCAATAAACATCGAGCCAACATTAAAAATGGTTTTAAATTCCATGGGGTATCAAACCACTTCAGTACGCACCACAATAGGGACCCCACATGTTTAGAAATTACACCAATTGACCACATACCTGCCAATACAAACAACAGATTTGAGGTCCTGAAAAAACGTGAAAAATTCTGGATGTACCGACTAGATACATTAAAACCCAAGGGTCTGAACATCATCTCTGAGCTCATATGATAACCACTGTTAAATAGATTCACAGATTATATACATTCTGATACTCAGACATTCACGGAACTTCTATTTATTTATTTATTTATTTATTTATTTATTTATTTATTTATTTATAATAAGGTCACTATATATTTGTGGAAATATTTTATATAAAATACTATATCACTTTTTCACCCCCAATTTAGTTATTATTATTATATATTAGTATTTATTTTTTTTCTGAACACAAATATTTAACTCAACACATCTTGGAATCACTATTCTATCACTACTATGAGCTAACAGAGTATGATTACATAGAAACATGTATTTTGATCGCCCCTAGAGGCGAACAATTGCACTGCACAGAAATTCAAACACATAGGAACGTGTATTTTGGTCGCCCCCCGGTGGCGAACATTTGAACTACTTTGATACCCTATTGCTATGGAAACTGCATCCAGAATAATTCTATGGTGTAATGTGAGCGCCATTTTGTGACGCAAATTGTTAATACACCTGCTAATGAAATTTTACAACATAAATTATACTTTATGATGGAAGAGTTTTGCTTTATATGTAAATGCCACTGGGAGGATTAGAACTGGCAAGGTTTTAGATATGAGAGCAGCTCCTTAAGTGGTGCGCAACACTTGAACCATGAATATGAGTATTTTAAACTAGTTTATACGCATTTTTAACATTTGATTTTATCTTTATAAGATCCCCTCACATAAATAATAAGTAGTTCCAATAATTTGAAACCTTTTAAGCAAAATCCCTCTCAGATATATATATATATTTATATGATGAATATTAAGTTTTTAAATATTCTTATCCCTCATCATTTTATACATTTTCATATATTTATATTTTTTTATATTTTTTATATATTTATATTATTTTGAATAATTTTATAATAAAGTTGTTTTTTAATTACATAGATATAGATAATATTGTCCATATATATTTTTTCCTATTCCACCTTCACAGGATAATACCAAACTTCTCAGCACTTTTATTTGCTAATGAATTGCCCTGGTGGCACAACCCAATAGTGAGGATGTTTTTCATCCAAATGACCAAGAGTTCTAATACACCCAGAGGCATATCGGAGTGTATATTATTTTTATTTTTTTTTTTTTTTTTTTTGTTTCCTGTTCTTATTACTGAAGGTTTTATTTACTTTTCCGCAGCAAATTTCAGAACGTTTTTTATACCATTTGTTTAGTCATATTTTTATCAACTTGTATATCATTGTACGATGTAAAATGCTCCACAGAAACTAGTTTTTACTGTTTTGGAGCCAAAAATTAGGCTCCTCCCACTTTGATGACGATTTTGACATCATCGAATTGGGCTCCGCCCACTTTAATGATGATTTTGACATCATCAGCATGTGCTAACACACCCCTAAATGCCATGTACAGGGGCTATATAAACCTTGTTAAGAGCTGACATGTAATATCCCTGAGGAAGACACTAGGACAGTGTTGAAACGCGTAGGAAAGGAATAAATGGATGATTGATGCAACCTACATATGGTTTCCGGATCGTTTTCTTGGGATTTCAGCAGCGCGGACACTGATACACCATTTCCCCTGAGGTAACTAATGGGCATCAGTTGGCATCCGTTGGCACAGATCCATGCCTGTCCGTGTGGTCCTTGAAATTCAAGGATCCACATGGATTTTAAAATGTAGCAGTGTGAAAGCAGCCTTAGATGGGGAATGGAAGATTAGGGAAGGGGAAAATGGGAAGACGGGAAGAAAGGATGGGATAATATTATAAAACAGACTAAAATTTAAACTTTCACTTAAACATCATATACAAGACCTGGGTATTATATATAAAATGACTTTTACATAATTTACAGATTATGTTTAAAGTGAACATTTCTTCGACATTTTTGGTATTAGTATTAAGTTTCGATCTTTAGCCATGAACCTAACCTGACTTGTTCTAGAACTTGAGAAAATGTTTGTACTTGAAGTAAAAGGGCATTTGTGTGGGGTTTAGCAATCAATAGTTGTGATCATAGTTGGATATCGTTAGTTGAATGTTTAGGGCTCAGGGATGTGCAAGTTTGGCGCGAAGAGATTTATCCATGTCCTCCACTTCATATTTCCACTGTTGGCCATTAAAGAGGACAAAATTGTACTTATAGGTATTGTGGAGTTTTACTCTCTCCATTAGATCCTGTACTAACCTATACACCTCGCACTGGCAACAAACATGGTGGAGGTGTGGGTCTTCTCCTTTCTCGCAACTGTACCTTCAACCTAATTCCTCCTCCTCCCTCTCTTATCCTCTCATTCTTTGAAGTACACTCTTTTCGTATCTACTCACTCTCACACCTCCAAGTGACTGTCATTTATCGACCCCCAGTCCCAGCCACTGCTTTGTTTGACCAATTCTCCATCTGGCCTCTTCACCTTCTCTCAGATGACATTCCCATCATCATCATGGGTGACTTCAACACCCCCATTGATACCAACCAGTCAACAGGCTCCAAACTCTTGTCACTTTCCTCATGCTTTGGCCTCACTCAATGGTCCTCCACAGCCACCCACACAGATGGACATACACTAGGCCTTATCTTCACCTGCCTCTGCTCCCTAACTAAAGGCACAACCTACACTCTCCCCCTATCTGACCACCATCTACTTACCTTCTCATCCTTGTCCTCAGGAGCAAAAAGTTAAAATTGGGGACCCAACGGCGAACATATTGCCCCATCACACACAAACATTTAAGTTGTATTTACAGGAGCCGATTTTAGACCTTTAGGTATAGTAATTTCACCCAGCACTTGTGTATCAGCTCCTCACACAGGCTGACAAAGAACCAAGGGGTGAGAACGATCACTAATACATCAGTAGGGACAGAACGTTCACTAATACATCAGTGGGGATTTAACGTTCACTAATAGATCAGTGGGGATATAACGTTCACTAATAGATCAGTGGGGATAGAACGTTCACTAACAGATCAGTGGGGATAGAACGATCACTAATAGATCAGTGGGAATAGAGCGATCATGAATAGATCAGTGGGGATAGAACGATCACTAATAGATTAGTGGGATGCGAACAGTCACTAATAGATCTGTGGCGCCCCTCTGGCTAGGCGCCACAGAGAGGTATTACACCTTGTAAAATGTATGTGATATCTCTGTAAGTTGTCAGCCTAGGGTTTAACCTGTGGAGTCTACAGTTACATACACACACAGGACTAGGCCACTTAGTATAGGGGTGACTGGTTATTTAGTAGGTGCCGAAAGGGCATGGAGCCTAGGCTAGAGTGGGAAAACCAGGAATTGAGAAGAGTTTTACCTCAGACAGTGCTGGGAAGGCAGTCAGGAAGGACGTGCCTGACAGTACCGCTGACAGGAGGGATCCCCATCTTTAAGTGGAGGCCCAGGACAGGAAGGAACGGACCAGGGCTGGTTGGAGCCGGCTGGTCATGTTTGGGGAACACCGGCAGCACGGGAAGTCGAGGCGGTCAGTAGTTTACCACTGGCCGCAAACCGACGAGCTGCGGGCCCATAGTAATCGGGTTGCTGTTAGCACCACAAAGGCATCTCACCCCTCAGGACTGAAATTGGTTCAGGACACTATAGGTAACTAGCCGAATTCCAGTGGCGGGAGAGATGGTGCGCTCCAGCTGCTCCCATTCGTACCGGTAAGGAACCAACCTTACCTACTAGCTACAGACTGTAGGACTGGTGGGAGAGCTCTGCGAGGGTGGTAAAGACAGAGAAGAGTAAAGTAGACCCCGAAAGACTTGAGAAGGAACATCTGGAGACTCCATAATGGGGACCCTGAACCGGCAACAGACACCCAATAAACCAGACTGCGCCGTGTATCATTTAACATACGACCCAGTAAAGTGGAGTTAGAGTTGAATTGGTCTCTGTCATTCTTCTCGCCGGTGCCCAGAGGGCTCCAACACCATCAGCAGCATCGCATCAGAGGGGTAAGAACTACAACAACTACTCCCCTCATCCCCTTCATCATCCTCCATCACTGCTGCCCTGAGGTAAAAGCTCCACCTGTGGGGAGCTGTAACACACTCTGCTGCACCCATCATCACCTCAGCGGCCGGCTTGCAGCGCCGGTACCTATATTACCGGGAACTACAGGTGGCATCACGTTCCCATGTAAATATTCCCTCCCCACCATCTAACAAATGATAACCAGGGCACGGAACCGGGAACCCGACCACCCGTGATTTCCCCAGTTAAACATCATCAATTCAGGCCCGGTGTCCGAGTACCCCTAGCCCTGGGCTCATCAGATCATTGTGGTTAGACTGATCACTAATAGATCATTGGAGATAGAATGATCACTAATAGATCATTCTATCCCCATACAGATCATGTTATTGGCAGCACTTCTGTTTACACTAGTTGAAGTGCTGCTGATTTATTAAAACTGACCATACTCAACGTGTTTTAATGAATCAAGACCATTGTTCTCAGCAGCACTTCACCTGGTGTAAACAGAAGTACTGCCAATAGCATGATCTGTATGGGGATAGAATGATCTATTAGTGATCGTTCTATCTCCAATGATCTATTAGTGATCAGTCTAATCCCAATGATCTGATGAGCCCAGGGCTAATGGTGTGTAGTATATAGTGAATACTCATGTGTAGATAGATACTGATGTGTAGTATATAGTGTATACTGATGTGTAGATAGTGATGTGTATTATATAGTATATACTGGTGTGGAATATATAGTCAGCACAGGAAGTAATATAGGGTCTTATATTTTTACTGTGGGAAACAAGTGAAATAAGAGGGGCTTGTTCTAGTAGTGGAGACTCATTTTATATACTCCACACCAGTATATACTACGGTATATAATACACATCACTATCTACACATCAGTATACACTATATACTACACATCAGTATCTATCTACACATGAGTATTCAAACTAGAAAAAATTCTCTGCAGCACTCAGCTACTACCAATGATATACATATGCTAACAAGCTATATGTATTTGAGTAAAAAATTTAAAAACTTACGTTTGCAATGTGCACCCTCATCACCTACAGGTGGTCTAGGGTTGAGATGATGTCCGCCCACTTAGTAGTGGGATAGGGAGGAAAAGGAGGGCAGGGATGTCATCGCTAGGACTCATCAGACCTGGGGTCACATTGTCGCAGTTGAGAAGCAAACAGACATTGGCCAATGTATGTACTAAGAACCTCAGAAATAGAAAAATAAGAATTTTTGAGTTTTTGGAAAAAAACTTACGTTTTTAAATTTTTTTCTCAAATTTATATAGCTTGTTAGCATATGTACATCATTGGTAGTAGCTGGGTGCTGCGGAAAATTTTTTCTAGTTTGTTTAACTCAGTGTCCCTGCTTGGGACCATTTCACATTGTGTATGTGAGTGCTGTGCAGTTTTTTCTGTTTTGTATCATATGGAGTTACTGGCTCCATGTCTGCAATTTGCACCCTCATCACCTACAGGTGGTCTAGGGTTGAGATGGTGTCCGCCCACTTAGTAGTGGGATAGGGAGGAAAAGGAGGACAGGGATGTCATCGCTAGGATTCATCAGACCTGAGGTCACTTTGTCGCAGTTGATGAGCAAACTGTGAGTGATGTGTAGTTTTTTCTGTTTTGTTTTACACATGAGTATTCACTATATACTACACACCACTAATTTTTATATATATATATATATATATATATATATATATATATATATATATATATATATATATATATATATTCTGTATATATATACACACACAGACATCATTACATACACACTAATTACACTGTACTACCTAGTATAAGTACACTCTATATATAAATATTTACACACACATCATTACATACCCACTATACACTCATTATTAGATGTACTCTCTCCTGAAGCAGCCCTGACCTTCACACTCCATCCCCGTCCCACAGCAGCTTTCATGGGCAGTGCTGAAGGCAGTGGTCAGGGAGGACAGCACAGAGCATGAGGGCTACGGTTCGGGCTCCACGCAGAGTAGAAGGGATACAGATCGGGCTCCGCACAGAACAGGAAGGCTGTTGTGACGACCATCCGCTGTGAGGCCGAGCTGCTGGTAGGCAGCACCCCGAGAAACCCCGAGACCCTTAACCCCTATACAGGGGTAGCTGCCTATATGAGCAACAGAGCCGGGAAGGTCGCCAGGGTAAAATCAAGACCCGAAAAACGAAGTCACAAGTCCGAGTCAAAACCGAGAGGGCAGCTAAGGTACAAAATTGTCAGGCAGTAGCAGAGTCAAAAATCCAGGCAAAGGTCAAGGGCAAAACCAAGAGGGCAGCTGAGGAACAAAATCAATAGGCAGAGGCAGAGTCAGAAATCCAGGCAAGGTCAGACACAAAACTAAACACACACTATCACTGGGGAACCAAAACTATATCTGGCAGCCTACAAGCCAGGCTCCAATGTACTTGAAGGGCGCTGCTACCTCCCATAGGCTGGAGCCCACAGCCTGATGATCTCATCGGGACCGCCCCTAGAATCAGGCCAGATGGTGATGCACGACTGGCTCCGCCCACCCCACTTCTGACAGCAGAACGAAGGCTGCGCCTAACAGACAGCTCTGCAGGGTCCGCTCCTCTGCTACAAACACCACCCAAAGGAGAAACATGGCGGCGCTCAGCGACAGAGGCAGACGTCGCAGGAGCAGGTCCATATGAGGACAAGGCCCTCCTATCACTGGTGCCACCAGCCGAAGGAAACCGGATCCTCCCAGTGGCCGAGGCAGGAACACCAGCCACCGAGTTCAATGGCGATGTGACAGCTATGGATTGGGCTCCGCACAGAGCAGGAGGGCTACTGATCGAGCTCCACACAGAGCAGGAGGGCTACGGATCGGGCTCCGCACAGAGCAGGAGGGCTACGGATCGGGCTCTCTGCAGATCAGGAGGGCTACAGATCAGGCTCCGTACAGAGCAGGAGGTCTATGGATCGGGCTCCACACAGAGCAGAAGGGATACGGATTGGGCTGCACAGAGCAGAAGGAATATGGATCAGGCTGCGCAGAGCAGAAGGGATATGGATTAGGCTGTGCAGAGCAGGGTTATAGATGGATCAGGCTCTGCACAGGGTCTGCAGGCATCATAGCTGCCATGTCCTTCCCTTCCCTCAGTCCCGACTGCCAGAGAGGGATGATGGAGAATGAGACATGGTGTACACAATGCACAGATTCTATATAGCTATAGGGAGGAGGGAGATAGTGTGATACCTTTGCAAGGGTCGGGCTCCAGCTTGGTCTCCTGTGCTCCATGCTGCCCCTACATCCTGCCGGCAGCTGCAGCTCCTGACTCCTAACATGCTGGGGCCTCCTGGAGCTGATTATTAGAGGCTGAGTCTGCAGGTCCTGTACACACTTTGCAGAGCATGCCGGGGCTCCCACAGCTCAGTGAGAACAAAAGACTTTTGGTCAGTCACATGACTGTGTGTGATGTCACCAAAAGTCCTTCTGCAACCACGAAAACTGCAGTGATAGCAACAGGACTTGTACTATTACTAGTCGAATAGTGCAAGTTCAGTGTTTTCACTGAAGTTTGTGATTGTCCGGGGGCCCCTCAGAAGGTGGGGGCCCTGGGCAACTGCCCAGTCTGCCATCCCCCCCAACACTGTCCCTGGATGGGTGGTATAGTATGTGGGCTGGTGGGGCTTGTTTTCCAGGGCTGCTTTTTGGTCCCAGTCTGGCCCTGACCTCTCCCACAATCTCTCCTGTTCAGCACGGCATGGAGGGGAAACAAGCATACAAAAAAACATAGAAAAAGCTATTTTTTATTCATGATATTCACTATAAACATTTTTTGTGAATATTTACACTTAATTTTAGATTTTTTGCCAGAAAAGTATTTCATGTCAGAACCCCTTTAATGCTTGAGGGGTTTTTAATCATGTTGGCTATGAACATGATATTTCTGTAAAGATGCAAATTACTCTGAATCCTGAATAATTATTTTTTTCGGACACAGAAATATACAATGGTTGTTGTGTCCTGGACAAACCTAAGGTAAAGATTTTTCATTTTTATTTTTGTCTGTAGAAAAAAAAATGAGTAAACCATAATCATTTGACCTTTACAAGCCTTCAAAGCTAAAAATATTTCATCCAGATAATCTGTGCTTTTCTCTTTTTCCCTCTGGCTGTGAACCTTCTTATTACAGTTTTATTTATACATAATAGACAATGTCATAGTAGTAATGACAGGACAGAGCTAACCCCATCAGTCACTTTTACAACGCATTACTCTGCAGAAGGTATGTCATGGTCCAAAATATTGACAAAATAAATAAAAAATATCAAGAAAAGAAAATAAAAATGTGGAGAATGGACAGAGGAAGATTAGGTGAAACAAGGCTGAGCTTCCCATTAAGAGCAATGCAGGAGTTGGCTAAGAGTCTGGAGGTTGACAGAACCCCAAAACACATTGGGTAAAATAATACTCAATTAGTATTTTTATTTACAACACAGTTATAAATATTTTCAAAAGTTGGCTCGTTTCTATTATATCAAAGATTTTTCATTTTACTGCTACGCATAATTTTTGCATACAAGTTTCAAAACTTTGAAACAATATTATTTTTGCAAATATAAAGATGCTGAATATTTTATTATGCCAATGTTCTGATATTTATTTAGAAGAAATTTACCAACAATTCAAATAACTAAAACATATATAAGCACTTTTGCAAATTATGAACAGTTACAGAAATGAAACTTTGCTTCTCTTGTACTAATGCATAGGAGTATCCATGATGGACTTAATTTTCCTTGATATTTTTTCTCCATAGCTGCTATATCTTGCGAAATCTCTCACCATGCTTGTCACTCACTGCTCTGCAGTTTGGTGAGATAAAGTCTAGATCCATATATAAGACATGAATCTATAAGGACATGTTACAACCAAGATTCTTATACGTTTTGAGATTTTCCACTAACTCTTCACAGTTACCTGCCCTTGAGTTTCTTAAAAAATTAGTTACCACTAGGGATAGGCGAACGCGAACTGTAAAGTTCCTGATCCGTACCGAACACATAGTGTTCATGCACAAGATCTTGAGCACAAGTTTCCCTGGGAAACCCGTGTTAACAGTTTGGATCCAGGGGCTGAAAAAAAGCACATTGTTACTAAACATTATGATTATACTCACCAGTCAAGCGACGCATCCTCCCGTCCTGCTGTCTCTTGGCCGCTTCTGCTTCCGGGGCCACTCATTATCTTCCAGCGGTATTCACTGCACTCAGCTGTCTTTGGCTTTTTCGTCCGTGTTTGCGTTGATATCAGTATTCATCAGTTTATGGCTCTGCTATGAACTGGATTGAACTCTGACTGTCACTGTCAGTCTCAGCCTGCTTCTCGCTTTGTCTATACTGAGTGATGTAGCAGAGCTCTCCATGTGGACTACTTCAGACCGAGAATTTTTTTTTCATAAAAAACATGGAATTTTTTTTTGTTTTAATTCTAATAAAAATATTTTTCTCTGTGTTGTGTTTTTTTTATCTTTACTAGAAATTCATGATAGCCATGTCTAATATTGGCGTGACATCATGAATTTCAGGCTTAGTGCCAGCTGATAATACAAAGCTGGCCCTAACCCCATTATTACTCAGTGAGCCACCCGGCACCAGGACCGCTGGAAGAGTCGAATACAGTGCCAGAAGATTGCACTTCTATGAACGCATCATTTTCTGGATCAGCTGCGGACTGCAATTCGCAGCAGGGGGCCCAGTCTGTGATTGGCTGTTGGAGTAACCTGTAATCTAGCCATACATTTTAGATGATAGAATGTGTACACTGGTTGCAGGTTAATCCAGCAGCCAGTCACAGACACCCATTCTGTGTGGTAGCATCTTTGTTTGGCTGTTGGATCCCTCACACATATAGTAGTGTGAAAATCAATAAATAATTTTAAAAAATGTTGTATCGCTCCGCAGTATTTTTGATTCTCAGCTCAGATAAAGCAGACAGCTATGGGATGTCACCTTCAGCTGCCTGGCTTTACCTTGGCTGGCAGTCAAAATACATGGAAGCCCATTAATTATTTTTTACTTATTTAAAAAAATAATTTAAAAAAAACTGTGTGGGCCTTCTGCTGTATTTTGATTGCCAGCCAGGTAAAACCAGGTAGCGGGGGGCTGGGATTCTCAGCGTGGTAAGGCCTAAGCATTCTGGGCCACCCACACTGAAAACCATAGCTCGTAGCCACCCCTGGAAATGGCATATTAATTGTAGTACCATTTCTAGGTGCTTTACCTGGCTCATCAAACGGCCCTGGTGGGGGTGGCACGCTGGGTAACAATGGGGTTAATACCATCTATGTATTCTCAGCTGGTACTAACCTTGAAATTTGGCCACCATGAATTTCTAGTAAACAATGAAAAAAAAACACAACACAGACATTTTTTTTTATTAGAAATAAAACAAAAAACACATTTAGAGACTCCATCTTTATTAAAAAAAATCTTCAGTCCGACGTAGTCCACAGGTGAGGAGCAATGTCAGCTCTGCTTCATCACTCTGTGGAAACAAGGGTCTGTACAAAGCGAGAACCACGCTGACACTGACAGCGCCAGTCATAGTTCAACCAGGTTCATGGCTGAGCCATGAACTCGGGTTAACTCTGCCATCACTGTGAACATGTCGGCGGTTTTTGGCTGGTGTTGGCAGCCAGCCGAAAACTGCTGAGTGATGTGAGCAATGAATAACCCCGGGAAATTAATGAGCAGCCCCAGAAATAGAAGCGGTCAGGACAGCGGGACGGCAGGACGTGTCGTAGGAGCGGTAAATATAATGACAATATTTCTTATTAACCATATGCTTTCTTTTACAGCTCCCCCCACACCATCCAATAACTGTAAAGTCCAAGCTCGCGCGTTCGTACGCAAGTTTGTGTCATGTTCAACCTTGAGCTCGGACTTTTACAAAAACATCATGCAAACCCGCCTATCTCGACCATCGGCAGGTTCGCCAATTACTAGTTACCACTAATGTGAATGCTACCCAAACAGCCTTTTTCATAACCTGCAATAAACAGAGAACTGGAGCTTAATAATCTGAGGTCTAATAAATACTCCTTTTTTTATCTTTGCTTCAATCAGAAACTTATCAATAAAATACTTGAATGCTTTTGCATTTTTAACCATTGCTTTTACAAAGTTCTTCATTAAGCCTAACTTGATATGCCATAGGGTACCTTTACAACATGGTAGAAAACAACCGGGTACTTCACGTGCACGAGCACGCACGAACGGTTACAAACGGTACCCGCACCGTCTTTACACGCCGCTATAAGGTGCTTTACAGAAGGTTGAATCTATCTCTGGATGCACCGCCGGGTGCCTAAAGTTACCTTCTGAAAAGTACCTTACCTCATTTACACGCCACTACAGAGGGTAATATGGGAGGACCTGGTGCAGCAGGAACAACACATAGGTGTGCCAGAATTGTGGATTACGAGAATTTCGTACGCTGGTAGAACAACGCAATAGCATCATGATTGGCCAGCCAGCGCAGGAGGCTGACTAATACATGACGCTCGAGCAATTGTGTAGTGTGACTGGTCAGCTCCTTAAATATGCCGCCCTATGCAGCGACTACCAATCGTAACGCAGGAGCTTCCTCCAATGATCGCTGAAGGGGGGTGGTTTCCCGAAGCCTGTGTCACGCCCCAGGTAGATAGCAAGGTGAAGAAACAACCCTCTTGTTCCTTACTTACACGCCGCTACAGGCCGCTACCATCGGGTTGAAATCAACCTGTTTTAGAGCTCTGCTCAGAAACAGGTGCCGCAAGTGACAGGTGGAAACAACCGTCTTTACACGCCGCTACCTCGGGTTGATTTGGCGGTGCATGATACATTTCTCTCATCTACCCGGTTGCTTCCACCATGTTGTAGCGGCGTGTAAAGGTACCCATAGTGGTAACAAAATATTATGTGGATCAACAAGTGATGGAGGCAGGACATTATTACTCCCTGAGTGAAGTGAATGTCACAGAGGCCAGTCTCTTATTGTAGTGATATCCTTTTGTACGACTATCCCACTCACACAGAAAGCATCAGTACTTTGTGTATCCAGCTTAGAGATCAAGTACGAGGGCAACCACTTTTAAGTCACCACAGAGGGGCCACAAATGTTGGTTATAGTTCAAGCACCTCAACAGTTGTTTCATATTGTCTTAGGTTTCATGTGGACAGCATAAAAAATTAGAATTGAAGGTAGCGCATTGCCGTTATGCAGCAAGATGGCTTTTGCTCTTGTTTTGGACATCAATGAAGAGCCTCCATTCATCTAGATCATGATATGTCTTCAGAGCGTCCATAAAACTGTTAAAGTTGGTGCATGTCACAAGATAAGCCTCTATTAAGAGGTATTGGACAAGATTTTTATCATGGTTGCGGAACAAAGAAATCTGAACATTTCTGCCTAGAGATCACACTACCATACCCTAGAACCAAAGAGCTCAGCCATACTCTTGGGTAGATCTAAATCTCTAGCAAGATCATTCAGCTCACTTGGTGTTAAAAGGTGTGTTTCAGTTGGGGTTGTGGACAGAAATTTGAGGTCAGAGAGAATGATGATGCTTCATAACAACATGCACCCTCTTCTTCCTCACTTGAGTCTACAGAATATTTTTCTGGTGCTCTTGGAATCAGCATTTTTTCTGCATGTGGTAATTGATGTATTGCAAATGGAATATTTGAATACTGTAAAGTCCACTTTTTCTTCCTTTCCTGGGCCCCCATGCAGAAATAGCAATTAGTAGTCTGATCAGTTGGCTCTCTTCACATCATTGAGATTGGAAAAGGAATACATTGCCTCTTCCCATGCAACCACTGGGTAAGATATGCTGCACATCTATTGCAGCATGAGTGTGAAACCCATCTCTTGTACTGATCTATTTTGCAGCCAACATACGGGTCTTAGGCTTTCCTTATCACGGTAGTCAAGTTTCACCTTTTGATGAAAAAATATTTTTTCTGCATATGTAGTAAAAGCTGTCTGCTTTGTTAATGCAAGAACAAGACATATCTGAAAAAACATATAGAAACATGTCAATATGTAAAGAAACTAAGTCAAGGCATCTTAAAACTGTATACCTTACATAGAGAGCATTGACTGTATAAAAGTAGGTGATATTACTGTAATTAGGATTACATCATCAGAGTTGAATTGGTGTTTTTTTGATTGCTCACTCTAACATAATAGAATACTGAAGGCTCAATAGACTAAATATAATAGACTAGCAACTAACAATGCAATAATGATGATGAAATAATAAAGATGCAATTTTTCTATAAACCTGTATGGAAGATGTTATAAGGATGTGGATCTTGAAAATAAGCAATCAGCCACATTTAAAGAGGACCTGTCACACCCACATACATGCTGATCTAATTGCAGCACTGAATGCAGCATTTTCTGCTGCATTCAGTCATGGGATCCCCCATGTCTCTAGACCCCTGTACCGCGAGATAATCGAAATAAAAAACTTACAATGTGGAGCCAAAGAGGTGGGGTTTAGTGGCTGGAGCCACTTATCTTCACAGGGCAATTTCACGCTCCCTATAAGTATTATCCTCCCTCCACCACATCCCTCCTGTCACTCATGGTCCCCTCTCCTGCGCCTGCAGCATGAGAAGCTGGACGCCTGCCCCACTTCCTGTGGTGATGTCACTGCCTTTCCCTGCCCTGCTCTGTGGATAACATGGAGAAGGGTGGGTAAAGGAGCTGACATCACCGCAGGAGGCTGGCTGCCCCGCCTCCTGCCGTGACATCACTGCTTATCCCCACCCTGCTCCATGTTATCCACGGAGCAGGGAGGGGAAAGGCGGTGACATCACCACAGGAGGCGGGGCAGGTGGCCAGCACTCCAAAAACGATCCCTCGCTCTGCGCCTGTGTCCAGCTTCTCATGCTGCAGGAGAGGTGACCATGAGTGACAGGAGGAAGGCGGCGGAGGGAGGATAATATATAGAGGGGGCGTGAAATTGCCCTGTGAAGAGAAGTGACTCCAGCCACTAAACCCTATCTCTTTGGCTCCACATTGTAAGTTTTTTAATTCAGTTATCTCGGGATACAGGGGGGATGGAGAAATGGGGGACCCATTGCCTCAATGCAGCAGACATGCTGCATTCAGTGCTGCAATTAGATCAGCATGTATGAGGGGGTGACAGGTCCTCTTTAAGCATCTTATTTATTTCCAGCACCACAAAGTTAGTTGAGTTCAACTGTTCTCATCTCTAAACCAGTTTGGATGTAGAACAGTGTGTTACATGTTCCCAGTTTCTTTGCTCTCCAATTTTTTCCGTAGAGTTAGATTTCCAAATACTAGGCAGTTTGCACTCTTCTATATATCTTTGTGATATACCACATTCCCTCACCATTCCTACTCAAGGCAATAGCTACTTTAAAACCTATAACAATGACAGGGGGGCAAGCTCAGCATCTAATTTAAAGCACACAGAAAAAATGAAAGGGATTGTTCAGAAGTAATACTCACCTCACTGAGCCTGTGGGTCTCTCATTCCCCTGTTTTTCAGTTCACCATCAGCTTCTGCATTTTCACATTATGTGTACAAATATGTAAAACCAATCACTGGCTATAGCATTGTCACGTTGGTCACCACTAAGGTCATTGATTGGCTTTTATGATCAAAAACAGTAAATTCCCATTTTTTTTATTTAAAATCGCTATAATTATGCAGAAAAACATATTTAAAGTGAGCCAAGCAGCAGAATTTTGCCCAATCAAGATGAGATATTAGCATAATAGCACTAGGATGCAGATTAAAATGATACCTTTAGTTCAGAAATTTGAGACTTTGTTGCAGAATAATAATTGTTCAGATCTGCAGAAATGACGACACTGGTGGAGTAGCTTGAGCATTGGGGTGGACTGTAATAATTCCTCCTCCTTCCTTACCCCCTTTTCTTTATTTAAATCTCATGCTGCCACTGCCATTACCTCTGTTGGCGGCATGTGTGCATTGCTATTGTGAAGTTACCTTCAATAAAATAAGAATCAGCACGTGTGCATACCGCGATCTACCATGCCATGTTATTGAAGACACTGTGGAAATGAATATAAGTAGTAACGGCATAGTGGAGCAGTGGCTGACACTCATATTTCAATCCACAGAGTCTTCAATATAATAACACCAGAGATTGCATATGCACATGCGCTGATTCTGAAGCTATTTTATTGAAGACAACACCACAATAGCAAAGTGCACACGCTGTCAAAGGTGGTAATGGCAGCTTTGGTGGGAAATTTAAGTACAGAATAGGGGGCAAGGCATTAGGAATGATTACAGGGAACCCAACCCAAAAATTCCCACCCAATGCTCAAGCATTTACATATGGGGGCAATAATATGACTGTATAAGCACGTTTTCCCCTATAAAAATGATAGCTTTATTGTAGAGATCCATTGTGTTGGGCATAAGAAATCTAAAATAGAAGATTCCAACTGGAAG
This sequence comes from Allobates femoralis, assembly GCA_033576535.1. Classification (NCBI taxonomy): domain Eukaryota; kingdom Metazoa; phylum Chordata; class Amphibia; order Anura; family Aromobatidae; genus Allobates; species Allobates femoralis. Next base: position 138,892,336 of record JARQOC010000009.1, read on the forward strand.
AGAACTGGGTATGTGTCCATGGACACATGCCTATATACCACTACTTCCATATGAAAAAACATGCGGACAGGTTCTCTTTAGAAATAAAAGGTTATTTTTCATAAAAAATACAGTTACTTATATATACACTGCAGTCAAGATTGTAACTCCCTGAGGAAGGCGCCGGGTGTGGCGTTGAAACGCGTAGGAGGAATAAACAGGATGAAAAGTTGTCTGGCTCCTTGGTGAGTTTTTTTGAACCCAGAGCAGCGTGGACCGTGGCACACCATCACTCCCATCATTTCTCTTGGAACATACCACTGTCCAGTGGTAGGTGGAGGTCCTGCAGCAGTTTGGAACATTGTTTTCTAAATGCCTTCAAACCAGTTGTGGGGATCACAACTGGACCAGGTGAGTGGCTCCACAGCACCACCAAATTACACTAGTGTCACTAGTGATAGGGCACTATTGCGCCTCTTGTCCCCCCCCTTTTTATATTTTGCAAGATTGTAACTCGTCCCAATAGTTGTGGAATTACTTTTCTCTTTCAATCTCGGCTCAAGAAAGTGTACAATAGTTTGCCATAGATAATATGTAAATCAAAACAATAGTAAAAAAACTACTACTTCTCCTGGCAAAATTCCATAATACAGTTATATTAATGTCACAATAAAAAGTTTTGGCTCTTGAATTATGTTAAAGGATATGTCCAGGGCATTAACAATGAAGATCTATTCAAGGTCTGACCCGGGCAAAACTGCTCAGTTGTGCAGCTGGTCTGTCAAGTGAATGTTGGCAGGGGCTGTTTGCTAAATATCCGCCCACTTATCATATCAATAGGTGCAAATATACAGTACCTGGCCCCATTCACTCTTCTGTTTAAGGAGCTATGCAGCTTTGCAACTGAATAGTTCCATCCGCCAGCATTGGGAACCGCGAATTGGCAGGGTTACCTTGTGACCAGACATTAATGACCTATACTCTGCTCTGGTCAGACTCCACCTGCTATGGCTGCGTATATTTCTGGGCACCAAAAATCAAGAAAGACATTGATATATTGAAGCAAGCCCATACAAGAGCAACCAAGATGGTAGGAGGTCTGCAAACCATGTCCCATGTAGACTGACTAAAAAAAATAGAAATGTTTAGTTTGCAAAAGAAAAGCCTAAGAAGGAGACTAAGAGGAGACTTAATAGTCATCTACAAATATCTGATAGGTAGGCACAGTGCAGAGGGAAGTACCCTATTGTCATTAGCACTACAAGAAGCAATGGGATGAAACTAATGGCCACTTTACACGTCCCAACATCATTTCGATATTGTATACAACGGCACGGGAGCGCACACATTTTTGGCTGAAATTCAAGATCGCATAGGAGATGTTACACAGGGAGATATCTGCAGGCAACATAACTGCGATGTATATGCCCCCTTGTACGAGTGACCCAGGAACGACCATTTAACATGGGAGTGAATAGGGGAAGTTGCTCTCCAAGTCGGTGTTGGGCTGTCACACAGCACGATCCTGCCAGATCGTCCATCCAATATCGGGCAGTTGGAGAGCCTGCTCATTTCTCCCCCGATATCGTTTTCGCATCGTTCTTGCGTCGCATCGTATATTTGCACCATACAACGCACGAACGATATCAGGGCCAACACACGAACCACATGACTTTTTATCAAAGTTGGACGGCCATAAGAGGAAGGAGATACAGATTAGATATTAAGAAAAACTTTCTGACAGTGAAGTCAGTCAGAGAGTGGAACAGGAGGCCACTGGACGTTGTGAGCTCTCCATCAATGGAAATCTTCAAGCAGAAGCTGGATCAATATATGGGTGGGATGACTCAGGAAAACCTGCACTCTCGGGGATTTGGACCCGATGGCCCTTGAGGGCCCTTCTAGCTCTACCATTTTATAATTCTATGATGCTAGGGATAAGTCAATAGTATTAAAGTCTCACCCAGACAACATCTTTATTCATAAAACTAAAAACTCCTGCTATGTCCTGAAGGGCTAAATAGGCCATGTCCTTAGGGGATAAGCTATTGTAATTCAATGTAGTTACAAATCAAATATTTTAGCTAGGTATCTTAGATAAAGTATATGTAAGAGAATAGTTAACAATAATGTATTCTATCATTCCAGGGAAGCTTACTATCAGTTTACATAAAAGAATTGAAAATGTAAAGCAAGTTAATACCTGTCAGTTAGTAAAATATGCATCCTTCTTTTTTTTTATTCCAGCACTATATTCCTTTTTGTCTTTAACCAACCTTTGTATCTGCTGTGTTAACAAAGCCGAAGACATGAGCTATAATACCACACACAGCTCACACTACTTTGAAGCCTCCACCAATCTCAGCATGTCCCTGGGAGCTAGCGTATCTGATCTGGATTTCATGTGAAGTCCTGAGGGTATTAGATTTTAATTGACACTAGGTATTTCGCCACGCTGTATGAAATCTTGTCTCATTGCCAGGTTACTTAAAGTGCTTTTTAATGAATCAATTGCATTTTGATGATCCTGCACACACAACTTGATATTACTTCCCAATCAGTGAAATAAGGAACCGTATTTAACTCTTAATATAGCACAAAAAGAAAAAGGTCATAGAATCACATATACAGGTAGTTACGGTAATAAAATTCTTAAAAAAGTAGATAGAAAAGAAAGTAAAATAAAGTATACAGTTTAGCAATATTAGTAATGGGCATATAAAAAATTGCATGCAATACATCAATAAAAAAGGGTAGCTGTTATCACTTCAAGCATGTTCCTTTAATAAGCTGGAGATAAAAGTGTATCAATGTGGCACATATACCAGTGTGATAAGAAACTAACGTTAGCCCCCTTGCGTTGCATCTACTGTTCTATTTTCTTCCCGTTCTTCCTAGAGACATAACTTTTTAGATTTTTCTATTGTGAACCAATAAATAACTAGAGAATGTGTTATAGTTTTGAATGACACAATTTATATATTTACTAGCTGTACTACCCGGCTATGCCCGGGTTAATAAATAACTGATGTTAGCTACAGCAAAATAGAATTTGAATATGTCATATTAATGACCTGTAGGAAAATAGAAGCTGAGCTGTGATTGGTTGCTATAGGCAGCCTAATAAATCTCCAGCCAACAGTAATCCCTCCCCCTGGCCAGGCAGTATATGTTACCTCACACATACACATAATAGACAGCTCATGTGACTGACATCTGCCTTAATTCCCTATATGGCACGTGTGTTGCACATTGGCTGTTTTTAATCAGATGTTTATTTTTGAAAATTAAAGATAGCACACGTATGAGGCGAGTTGTGTGAGCTTGATTGTTTAAACTTTTATCTAATGACGTTTACAAGATTTAGAAATCTTGCTAAAACATGTTTTCCACTACTTGGACAACCCCTCTTCATTTCACACTTGCACCCCTTAAAATTGAAAAAGGCCTCCTGACGAAGCCGCATTGGTAGCGGTGAAACGCGTTGAGGGCACAGTGAGAGTTTTGCGTGGTGCAGTATTGTTTTCTCCCCCCTAATTCTTACCAGCAATGGCTCAAGCTATGTATATAGCAAATGGTTTGATACTATACATTGCTATATAGTGATTTCTACCTTACCTTGTGGTGTGAAGATTTCTTCCATAGCTGACTTAGTTGTAGTTAGGATGGGTGAGGAGCAGTTTTAGTTCACCTTAGGTGGGAGAGAGTCGAGTAATGCTGCAGGCTTTGTATAAACTGGTTAACTGTCAGCATAGGTGTATAGGGATTATGATATAAGTGCTGTGTGTATGGCTGATGGATCATTTGATCTACTAGGATATACATTATCCTTTTCCCTATAATCTCCCCCTTAAATTGTGATAGTGTAGGATGCTAAGATAGTAGAGCTCCTATTCTTTGAATATCCTGTGGGCACCACAGCATTGACCCTTGATTTTTTTACCTATTATAGCTCCTCAGTTGTGCTGGTATCTTTCTGTCACTTTGTTGTTTAACATTTCTATGTACCATATATACTCGTGTATAAGCCGAGTTTTTCAGCCCAAAAATTGGGCTGAAAAGTCACCCCCTCGGCTTATACATGGGTCAATACGGTAACTATTTTGCTGGGGAGGCTGGAGGAGGCGGGGGGAGGCTGATGAGTGAGCGGCCCGTCACGTGGGGCTGCTCATTAGATATGCACGGCTCCCCCCGCCCATCACAGCGGCAGGGGGAGCCGTGCATACAGCTCCCCAGTGTATACAGGCAGCCCCCAGTGTATACAGGCAGCCCCCAGTGGCACTATCCCCCCCCATCATGGAAACAGCCCCCACACTTTGCAGAGCCCCCCCCCCCCGCTGCATTATCTTACCACCCAGGGTCTTCACCGCGGGACCTGCAGTCATCATCGCGCGCTGTCTTCAGGTCTCACGTGACCCAGCGCGATGACGTCATTCCACTGCGACCGCCGGGTCACATGAGACCGGGAAGACAGCGCGCGAGGATGGACTAGAGGACCCGCGGTGAAGACCCTGGATGGTAAGATAATGCAGCGGGGGGGGGGGGGCTCTGCAAAGTGTGGGGGCTCTTTCCATGATGGGGGGGCGACTGCCACTGGGGCCTGCTGTATACCTCTGGGGCCTGCTGTATATACCTTGGGGCCTGCTGTATACCTTTGGGGCCTGCTGTATACCTTTGGGGCCTGCTGTATACCTCTGGGGCCTGCTGTATACCTCTGGGGCCTGCTGTATATACCTTGGGGCCTGCTGTATACCTTTGGTGCCTGCTGTATACCTCTGGGGCCTGCTGTATACCTCTGGGGCCTGCTGTATATACCTTGGGGCCTGCTGTATACCTTTGGTGCCTGCTGTATACCTCTGGGGCCTGCTGTATACCTCTGGAGCCTGCTGTATACCTCTGGGGCCTGCTGTATACCTCTAGGGCCTGCTGTATATACCTTGGGGCCTGCTGTATACCTTTGGGGCCTGCTGTATACCTCTGGGGCCTGCTGTATACCTCTGGGGCCTGCTGTATATACCTTGGGGCCTGCTGTATACCTCTGGGGCCTGCTGTATACCTCTGTGGCCTGCTGTATATACCTTAGGGCCTGCTGTATACCTTTGGGACCTGCTGTATACCTCTGGGGCCTGCTGTATACCTCTGGGGCCTGCTGTATACCTCTGGGGCCTGCTGTATATACCTTGGGGCCTGCTGTATACCTTTGGGGCCTGCTGTATACCTCTGGGGCCTGCTGTATATACCCTGGGGCCTGCTGTATATACCCTGGGGCCTGCTGTATACCTCTGGGGCCTGCTGTATACCCCTGGGGCCTGCAGTATATACCCTGGGGCCTGCTGTATATACCCTGGGGCCTGCTGTATATACCCTGGGGCCTGCTGTATACCTTTGGGACCTGCTGTATACCTCTGGGGCCTGCTGTATACCTCTGGGGCCTGCTGTATATACCTTGGGGCCTGCTGTATACCTTTGGGGCCTGCTGTATACCTCTGGGGCCTGCTGTATATACCCTGGGGCCTGCTGTATATACCCTGGGGCCTGCTGTATATACCCCTGGGGCCTGCTGTATATGCCTCTGGGGCCTGCTGTATGCCTCTGGGGCCTGCTGTATACCTCTGGGGCCTGCTGTATACCTCTGGGGCCTGCTGTATACCCCTGGGGCCTGCAGTATATACCCTGGGGCCTGCTGTATATACCCTGGAGCCTGCTGTATATACCCTGGGGCCTGCTGTATACCTCTAGGGCCTGCTGTATACCCCTGGGGCCTGCTGTATATACCCTGGGGCCTGCTGTATATGCCTCTGGGGCCTGCTGTATATGCCTCTGGGGCCTGCTGTATATGCCTCTGGGGCCTGCTGTATATGCCACTGGGGCCTGCTGTATATGCCTCTGGAGCCTGCTGTATACCTCTGGGGCCTGCTGTATACCTCTGGGGCCTGCTGTTTATACCTTTTAGGGATGCTGTATATACCACTGGGGAGGCTGCTGTATATACCACTGGGGAGGCTGCTGTATACTACCACTGGGGAGGCCTGTATACCACACTGCTGGGGGCTGTATACCTGTGCTGGGGTCCACCCTAGGCTTATTCACGAGTCAATAGGTTTTCCCAGGTTTTGGGGGCAAAAGTAGGGGGTCGGCTTATACACGGGTCGGCTTATACACGAGTATATACGGTACTTTTAAAACTACTGTCTTTTTTGTATATTTAGTTTGTGCTTCTTTGAATAAAATTTGCATATTTAAAATTTCACCTGGGTTCAAGTGACTCACAATATTACTTCACCTGTGATTCTGGGTGGTGGTATTTGGGGGTAATTTAGGTTTATTATGCTGAGATTGTTCTCAGTCTGCTCATTCCCTGTGCATAGACATCTATATCTATGCACAGGGGACGTAGCAGAGAGGACATCGCGTTTTGGACTATGTCGGACGGAAGAGGATTTTTTTAATTAAACATGGAGTCCCTAATGGCTTTTTTTTTTTATTTCTAATAAAACATTTTCTCTGTGTTGTGTTTTTTTTAACCCTTTATTGGAGATTCTTAGTGGCCGGGTCAAACCTGGCCTGACATTAAGAATCTCGGGCTTAATACCAGCTTGTATAACAAAGCTGGTATTAACCCCTTTATTACCCAGCGTGCCACCGCCACCAGGGCCGCTGGAAGAGCGGGGTTCAGCCCCAGAGGATGGCGCTTCAATGAACGCGCCATCTTCTGGGGCGGCTGCGGGCTGCAATTTGCAGCGGGGGGGTGCCCAGAAAGTAGTCCAAAACGCGATGTCCTCTCTGCTACATCCCCTGTGCATAGATATAGATGTCTATGCACAGGGAATGAGCAGACTGAGAACAATCTCAGCTCTGCTACATCATCTCTGTGCACAGGAAGAGCAGGCGGGCTCTAGGACCCTGGAGCTGCGGCAGCCTGCAGGCTGAGAGCAGACACAGAGCAGACAGCTGGACTCCTTACTGTGCGAGTTTCCCTGCGATTACTTGCACAGTAACGAGTCCAATGCAAGTCAATGGCAATCCTAGTTTGGTCAGAGTCTCTCACAAAACTAGGATTGCCATTGATTTGCATTGGACTCATTACTGTGCGAGTAATCGCTGGGAAACTACAGAGTACCGAGTCCTGCGAGTCCCTTACTGCTCGCAGAGTAACGAATCCTAGCGAGTAGATTCGCCCATCCCTAATAGCACCTAGTGTTCATATAGTTCAGAATTAATTGAAAAGTAAAGAATAGAGATGGGTGAACCTGCAGCTGTTCAGGTTCATTGGAAATTGAGCCCAAATCCTCAACCCCATATTAGACTATAGGGAAACAAACTTTAGTGATATAAAATGGCTACAGTAAGGGCTGGGGGGCGATTAAAGCAGGAGAATTTTACTTATCAGTCTCCCACTGTAGTCACACTTGCTTCCAGGTCCACTCAATAAGCTTCATGTTTATTCACTGCACTGTTTGCAACAACCAATCACAGACACCCACTCTCTGTGACAGTGTCTGTGATTGGCTATTGCAGTCAGACTTTTGCCCCCACAATCTGTGCGTGTGGTTGTAATTATTTTGCCATATACATGTAGAACAATGAACCTGCCATCATATGAGTGTAAAAATAAATAATTGAAAAACATCATCTAGGGGTCCCCCATATATTGATTCTTAGAGCAGAAAAACACTTGTGGAAAAGAAAAAAAGGGGCGCATGTGTAGAACTATAGGTGGTAGGGGTTTGAAGCGATGGGGCAGATGGGCTGCTCACCTTAATTGGTTTGCCATCCTGCACAACCAGGCTGTGTGCCTTAATGTGGATTTGCGATGCCTGGGCCCAGAAGTATGAAGACTGCTGGCGATGTAGCTGCTCCCACGTTACTTTCAGGTGCGGTCACGTGACCGGGGAGCCAGAAACACGTCACAGAAGGTCCTTCAGCTGCCGCTGTCCGAGGTCCTGTAACCATTAACATTAGGTCTATGGGCAGCACACCCCCATAGACCTAATGTTAATGGTTACAGGACCCTGGACAGCGGCAGATACTATACGTACATTACGTACAGTATCTACTCTACTGTCAGGGGAGCCGCGGCTTCATTCATACATTTCTACAAAGCCAACAATAGCCGGCTTACTGTAAATGGCTTATTAACCCCTAACATGCTGAGAGGAGTGGACAGCATGTCTCTAGGGGGGTGAGCACTCCCTAGAGACATGTTACCCACAGCAACTTTTAATATTTAATGTGTTAATACACATTTAACACTTTGCTTGCACATCCTGAGCAATCTGGTTACCGCATTGTGGTTGCCAGAATGGCTGAGAAAACTACAGCCTGCATGATTGCTAGCGCAGGCTGCAGATCCAGAGTCGGTAACCGGATTGCATGTAAAGCAATCCGGTTACCATAATGGGCTCCTATGAGGAGCGTTTCCTGATCCGATTTTGAGCTTTTTGAAAGCTCAAAACCGGATCAGGATTTAAAAATTATGCCGCATGTGTGACCCTAGCCTAACACACTGCACTGACAGACTTTTTGTGCTTTTTAGGCTACATTCACACACGTTTTTGCTCCGTTTGGTCTGGTGCGGTTTCTATCTTTTTCTGCTGCAAAACTGGATCAGTTTTTCAAAAAAATGCATCAGAAAATGGATCATCTGTTTCTGATCAATTTTTCATCCGCTTTTGGTGCTGCGTTTTTTTTCTCCATTTAGAATGGTTCCTATGGGAAAAGCAGATCAGAAAAACGTTACAGAAACTAACATGCCCTTTTCTTGGATAGATCACTTTTCAAGGGAAAAAAACGGATCACATCACAAATTCCCTATCTGAACGGCAAAAAGTGAAAACCCTTTGACATTTCCGGGATTCCATTTGAGTGATCCATTCACTGCATTTCACTGCAAAAAATGGATGCAAACAAATGGATCAGATGGTGTGTGTAAATATAGCCTTAAAATGTAAAAATGTTAATAAAATAATTCCTTTTTGGAAGAAAATGACTGTTGTGGCTGTTGTTTATACACCCCTGTGACACATACGCACACACCCAGCCAGAACCTCCATCTTTATGTAAAGTGCTGAGTTGCGACAGATCACTGACTCGCCCAAAACTAATGTCTCATGCCACACTACACATAAGTAAAGTTTTCGTTAACAGGAATCTGCCACCACATTTGACCTATCTAAACTATTAGTATAGACTAGGGATGGGCGAATCTACTCGCTAGGACTCGTTACTCGGCGAGTAGTAAGGGACTCGCAGGACTCGGTACTCGGCGAGTTTCCCAGTGATGACTCGCACGAGTCCAATGCAAATCAATATCAATCCTAGTTTTGTCAGAAACACTGACAAAACTAGGATTGCCATTGTTTGCATTGGACTCGTGCGAGTCATCACTGGCTACTGTGCCAGTGATAGCAGGGAGACTCGCAAAGTAACTGCTGTTTCTTTGCGAGCCGAGTCCAGGTGTCTTCTCTGTGCAGCTCCAGGGTCCTAGAACCTGCCTGCTCACAGACATGATGTAGCAGTGCTGAGATTGTTCTCAGTCTGCTCATTCCCTGTGCATGTAGCAGAGAGGACATCGCGTTTTGGACTACGTCGGACGGAAGAGGATTTTTTTAATTAAAGATGGAGTCCCTAATGGCTTTTTTTTTTATTTCAAATAAAAGATTTTCTCTGTGTTTTTTTAACCCTTTATTGGAGATTCTTAGTGGCTGGGTCAAACGTGGCCTGACATTAAGAATCTCGGGCTTAATACCAGCTTGTATAACAAAGCTGGTATTAACCCCTTTATTACCCAGCGTGCTACCGCCACCAGGGCCGCTGGAAGAGCGGGGTTCAGCGCCAGAGGATGGCGCTTCAATGAACGCGCCATCTTCTGGGGCGGCTGCGGGCTGCAATTTGCAGCGGGGGGTGCCCAGAAAGCTTGGGCATCCCTGCGCTGCGGATTCCAGCCCTCAGCTGCTTAGCTGTACCTGGCTAGACATAGAAATTGCGCGGAGCCCCACGCATTTTTTTAAAATTATTTAATGAATTTCAGAGTCAGAGTCTCAGAGTCAGAATCTCAGAATTTCATGAAATAATTTTAAAAAAATGCGTGGGGCTCCGCGCAATTTCTATGTCTAGCCAGGTACAGCTAAGCAGCTGGGGGCTGGAATCCGCAGCGCAGGGATGCCCAAGCTTTCTGGGCACCCCCCGCTGCAAATTGCAGCCCGCAGCCGCCCCAGAAGATGGCGCGTTCATTGAAGCGCCATCCTCTGACGCTGAACCCCGCTCTTCCAGCGGCCCTGGTAGCGGTGGCACGCTGGGTAATGAAGGGGTTAGGGCCAGCTTTGTATTATCAGCTGGCCCTAAGCCCGAAATTTATGGTGGTCACGCCAATATTAGACATGACCGCCATGAATTTCTATTAAATTGTTTTAAAAAAAACACAACACAAAGAAAATTTTTTATTAGAAATAAAAAAAAAAGCCATTAGGGACTCCATCTTTAATTAAAAAAATCCTCTTCCGTCCGACGCAGTCCAAAACGCGATGTCCTCTCTGCTACATCCCCTGTGTATAGATATAGATCTCTGTTCTCAGTCTGCTCATTCCCTGTGCATAATCTCAGCTCTGCTACATCATCTCTGTGCACAGACATTCATGTCTGTACACAGGGAATGAGCAGACTGAGAACAATCTCAGCACTACTACATCAGGCAGCAGGCAGGCTCTAGGACCCTGGAGCTGGCAGCCAGCACAGAGGAGACAGGACTCTTATCTGTGCGAGTCAGTGATTACTTACAAAGTAAACGAGCAATGCAAATAAATGACAAAACTAGGATTGCTTCAGGCTGAAGCTTCCGAGACACATCTGCGAGTTGTAAATCTCACACTACTCGCTATTACTCGCTTCCCCATTCATTAACATTGGACTCGCTAGACTCGCAACGAGTAGCGAGTCCTGGGCTCGGACTCGCTAGAGTCAAGCGATTCCGAGTAATTTAGGATTCGCCCATCACTAGTATAGACATACAGGCTATAGACTGCTGAAAAAAGTTCTACCTGTCTGCCTCATATCAGATGCCTTGTTGTAGATAAATCAACTTTTGTCACTTTATGTAAATGAGCTCTTCCAAGCCATAGGGTGGATGTTGCTTGTAAAATCCCTGCCTCCAGGGATTATATTAAATAGAAGGAGATGTTACCAGTATGATATATGATGATGGCCACTCTCTGCTCTGCTGATATCACTGCAGAGCTCTGTGTCATTATAACTGACACATCTGCGAAACCGCACTTGCGGCACCTGCCGCAAGCCCCATAGATATTGTGTGGGGCTTGCCGCAAGTTAACCGCAAGTGCGGCCGTTATGCGGTAATCACGACACTTGCGTTTTTTTCACCGCAACTGCCGCGATCAGCGAAAACCGCTGATGTGAAAGTGGCCTAAGACTCTCTTTTTTAATGTGCATCAGCACTGTAGTAGTACACCGTAATGCAAGCAGGCCTTAGTTTCCCCTTATGTGGAATGAGCCATGCGCTTTGGCCTCCTATCCCTATACTGTTAAAGCCTACTATGGTGCTGCTTGGTCGTCCCTCATCTTTATACTGGTTGTTAAAGTCTCAATAATTAGCTGTACTAGGTCATGTGATATGATGGCTCAGGGAATTATAGTAATGCCGGCGAGGTTGTGCCTTATATCATTGATGGAATTAAAAGTCTGCAGTGTAAGGTTATGTTCACACTGGATGTTTCTGATCCATTTATTTGTGGTTTTTTTTTAAAGTGAACCAAAAATAGATCAGCCGCAGTGTCTGCCAGTAAAGTGAATGTGATTTTCAATTTGCTGTGCAGGTTGTCAGCATTTTTGACTGCTGCATTAGTGGTGGAAAAAGCACATCCAGAAAATAATGAGTGTCAATTATTGCTTCATTTTTCTGGTGCACTTTCTACACCACTAACATCCAATAACTCACCCTACCCACGATCCCACAATAAGCCCCGGTGATCCAACAATGATGGAGGGACCACCCATATGTTTGAGTAAGAGCAGTCTCTCCCTAATGTATAGTACAGGGCCACCAGAGGACCCTCACAAAACTCAAATTTCCTCACACCTGTTGGTGGCATGGAGGTTGTGTTGGAGGAGGAGGGCAAAGCATTAGCTGCCATTGTAAAGAGCTGGGAAATATCTGAAGAAAATGTATGAAAGGGACTTACATATTGTATAAGTGAGAGCCATTCCAAATGTATATGGAGAAAAAAAGGCTAAACACTACGTGTGAACATATGTAAAAGGGGAGTTTTTTTCCTCTCTTATATTAATTTCTGCCTTATATACAAGTTATTATGCATGAAAAACTGTTTCTGAACATCTGTCCTTGTAAAATCCAATTTAGGTTTGGTTTGGTAGGAGTTCTTGTGTACCCGGTGTTCAGCAAAGCCTTCATGGGGTTCCCATCCAGCATGACAGGCAGGACCAGCCGTAGTCCCACTTACCTGTCGTGCCAGTGAGGCGGGCCGGACGGGTTTAATCCTGGGGTTGGTCCTCAGCCCCAGGAGTTTCTCGTTTAAAGTGTAAAATCTTGCTAGGTGAACCGCCTTGCTGCAGTAGCGGCAGATGGATTGTCCTGCAGCGTCATAGTGGTCGGTGTGTTGTCCTCGGCTGGCGGGGTATCTCCTATGGAATATCGACATGATGTCATCTGGGCTGGAGCCTAGGTGAATTCCCTCTGGCGGTCTGGATTCTTGGAAAGCATGTACTGCTTTGGCCAGGTCGGCCATCCCTTTGGTTAGCTGCTGCAACTGGAGGCGCATAGCTTCGGGGGTAGGTTAGAGCCAGCCGCTGTGAGCGTGCGGTGCCACTGGCAGTGGTGCACTTCAGCAGCCGGAGGGCCAAATCTTTGAATTCTGAAAAATCTATCCCAGGGAATTGCATGGCCAGGGCCTACAGCTGGACCATGTTGGCCGGACACCAAAGGCCCCCAATGAATTGGTTGGTGCCGTGCACTCTCAGGGTCGGCTTGCTTCATGGCCTTCAGCACCTGCCTCTTGCAGGTTCGAGGCATAGCTACGCACACTGTCCTTCACCCCTTTTTTGCACCCGAAGAATCAGACTTTTAGCTCTGGCCGTCCGTGTGTCGAAGTCCTCTTTCAGTCTAGCAAAAATTAGTTTCACAGTCTGTTTTTCAGCAGCTAGCCAGGACTTTGCCTCGCGCTGGGCCTCACCGGTCAGCTGTCCCATCAACATAGTCACCCGTTGTTCCTCCATCATGGGGTACACTCCGAACACACTTTTCATCCTAAGTCACTGAGGGTGTTGGCTTCCCCTGAGTACTGCGAGACCCATGCCACTACCAGGAGGTACAGCATGGTGAACAGCAAGATAGCGGCTGCCACTGACGCTGCATCCTCTTCCCCGACGGAGGCATTGCCAGGTGCTGCGGCCTGCTCCACCGTGGGCTTCTCTTCATCTTGGGCGGACATCGTTCTCCCTCTTGGGGAACCACAGCCCTAGTTCGGCTTTCAGTTATCAGATCGCTTCTCTTTCTCTCAGCAAGGAGTTCAATATGTTTCGCAGGGTATCTAGTCTAGGCCTTCCTGCAGGGAGACTTCCGGTACAGGACTTCCTGCAGGGAGTTCTGGTGCAGGACTTCTGGTGTTGCATAGACTGACAACAGAGTGTGGGGCCTTTGTTTCCATTGGCGCCCTTTCCTCTGCCCTGCCCACAATGACATGCCCCCTTGCTTTCCCACGCACCACGTAGGGCGAAAAGAAAAATGAGGAATGTTTACAGCTCAATACAGTCTAAGGCACATATTACCCATTAATTTTGGGCACGTATCCTATTCGTGACGCCAGAACCTGACTCGCCCCAGTGGGGGCAGTTTGGTACTCGGAGCCAGGCCCTCTAGATGTCATCCTCGAGGTCTCTGGGATGTCACGATGGCGGGACCCGGTTCGTGGTCCCCTAATGGGCAGTCAGTAAAAAAAGGTAATTGAAAAATGGTAAAAATAAAAGTAAAATGAAAAAAGTTTGTCGTGATGCCACCCATGGAAGGCGGCCGGTAGGGGTCGCTGCTGCTATGTGGGACCTCTGAGGATGATAGAGCTGCAGCTCTGATGGTTTATCTCCACATGGGAGGAGCGGGTTTCCAGGGCAACCGTTAGAGTCTATGGAGGTAGCAGGCCGTAGGGGGTGCAGGACTTAGCGTTCAGAATAACCAACAGACATAGGGATTGTAGTCTCTGTTAACTTTACTGAAAGAAGTAGTAGGTTCGTCAAGGGTACTGTCCACAAGAGGTGTTTGGGGTCTGGAGCCTGGGAGCAAGTTGAGGTCCTCCACACCTGGCGAGTTCTGAGGTCTCCCTACTGTGCTGCTCTTGGTGAGTCCTGGCTGCCTGTAGCTCTGCTGCGACTGTCTCCTCTCCTGTGTGCTGTCTTTGGCCTGTATGACAGGCAGCTTGAGCCCTTCTTGGATTACTCTCCGCTGGCTACTTCTACCTGAGCTCTCTGGTGCTGCTGTTTCTCCTGGTCCTCGTGGTGGGTGAGCAACGTAGAATCTCTCACCGTGTTGACTACTGGGCCTAGAGTCCCTCACAACCTCGGACTCCTGTGTCCACTCCTGCTCTCGGTGCTGGGGCGAGCTGACACTGGCTCCACTCCCCAGACCTACTGATCCACTTCCTCAGACCCTCTCCTACAGGTCTCTGTCTCTGCTGGCTAGTCTACGTCCCAGGATGAGTATCATTCCGCTACAGTCCATGGGACCTCTTCACAGTTCTCCTAGGAGCTGAACTGCCTAACCCCGACCCCAGACCAGAATTTAAAGGGGGACCTCCCCTTAGGTCAGGTTTCTGAGCTCCCCCTTCTGGGCTGGTGTTGGGAAGGTGTTGTGTGCGTGGTTCACCTGGTGTGGGTACCTTCCCTTGCTTACAAGCACACCATGGTCCCCCGGGGAGACAGCGCTATTGTGGCAACCGGACACTGGAGTGCCACATTACTCATGATTAGAAACAACTACTGTTAAAAAAAGATACACAAATTTAAAAAAAAATAGTATATTTAACTTAAGCTTTTTCATCTTATTTCACACCTCTGCAATTCTTCTGAAAATAAACATGCTTGTCTGCAAACCTGATGAGTGGCCTAGCTGATACTTCTTGGGTGAGACTAATGTTTGGTTCACAACTAATCAAGTGTTTTTACAGTTAAAATTCTTCTCTGCTGCTTATACTATGTCATTGCATTTTTTAAATAAACAGCTTAAGAAACTGAAGCTCCATTCCCCTCCTCCCTGTGTTACTTTCATTGACTTTACATACACTTACTTTTGTTTTTTGCTAAATAAATATGTTCACTTTCAAATGAAACCAAAAGAAAAATTCTGCAACACCCATATGCCAAGATAAATCAACTGGACATACACTGATGAGCAAAAGGGTTACAATGTTCAGAATCTTTGACTTTCAGGCTCCATATCTCACTATTCACTACAGCTTTGAGCATTAGACTACCTTCATTTTATAGACAATCATCTTGGCTATATATATATTATATACATTTGATTTGCAACTATTTAGCATATGATGCAGATTCTTCTCATGTCACTGCATTGTTACTGTTTTGCTCCCAGCAGTGGAAAAATCTTTTTCTCCCTGTATACTACAAGTTACAACCTGTTTTCACATTCCCTAATATACAGCTCTGAATTTTATTAGGTTGACTCCCAAGCGTAAGGTCATTGGTTCCAATCAAGGAGCAGCCAATAAGAAGATTTTCTAAAAAAGAAGCATCATCTGACTCATCGATAGTGGTCTTTCGGCCAAGAAAATTACCAAACTGCATCATGTGAGCGCCATGACAATTGAAAGAATACAAAAGAAAGTTAATCCATTAATTCAAAAGTCAAGAGGTGGACGTCTGGGCCAAATATCAGAATCAATAAGTCGGCTCATTACAAGATCTGTCAGTTCTGATCCAACAAACATGGCAGTGTAGGTGGCTCATATGCTTCATAATAGTGAAGTCACAGATGTCCATGCAAACACCATGTGACACACGTTTCACAAGTCTTGAATGGAGGCCCAAAAAAAGGGGAAGAAGCCTCAGCTTCAATATCATCACAAGAAGGGTTGGCTTGAGATTTTCAAAAAAGTATGCAAGTGGACAGGATTGATGGTGGTCTCAATGCTGAACTATATGTGAGTATCGTACAAGACAAGTTACTTCATGCACTCAAGTACTATGGGTATGAAAAGAACAACATAGTGCTCCAGCAGGATAATAACCCAAAGCCTATGTAAAGATTGGTGAAGAAATGATTAAATGACAATGAAATAGAGGTGCTAGATTGGTAATGATAGTGCTAGACCTCTTTGTCCTAGAACACTTTGTGGGTAGAGTTGAAGAAAATGCTGTATACACACCCAAGTAATTCGACTAGTATGTACCAACATTGGGAATGCGTAGAACAAACCTGGCATAAAATTTAGGTTGAGACATGCTTGACTCTTATTAAGAGAATGACTAGAAATCCAATATATGTATGAGATAGAGTAGATGATTGTATATGTAATGAAGGTAGTCTCATGCTCAAATCTGTAATGGAAGGTGAGATATGAAATGCCTGAAATTCAAAAGTTATAAACATTGTTACTCTTTTGCTCATCAGTGTATATACATGGGAGCGACTTATCCACACCTGGAAAGGTTACATTTTCTCTGAAAAATATACCTGCCTGCAATTGTGTAGCCAGGCTCTGAATCATGCTGGCATGAATCAACTGACAGGTTTCCATTAGGCATAGTTTATAGATTATCATATTTCACGTATTTCATGTATTCTTTTATGCATAAGCATAAAAGGGATAACAAAAAAAATACTTATGGTGATTCTATTGTTTAAAAAGCAATACACAAGGAAAACATATCTAATATATAATTCCCCTAAAGCACTTCCGTAAGTTTCGGCGCTACTTCCGTTGTCGTGGACGTGGCTGCCAAGTGAAGCGGCCATTGCGAGTCTCCCGCACCGGCGACGACCAACGAGAGCCGAGCGCCGTGGCCGAAAATAGAACCAAGGGCCCGGCCATGCACAGCTCTAAAGAGAATAGCGCCTCACTTACAGCGGTAAATTTGAAACTCAAAGTCCTCCATTATATGTCAATGGGAAGTGAGGCGCTATTCTCATTGGTTGCTGTGTGCTGGCGCCGACCAATGAGAATAGCGCCTCACTTCCAGTGGTAAATTTGCAACTCAAAGTCCTCCATTATATCTCAATGGGTAGTGAGGCGCTATTCTCATTGGTCGGCGCCAGCACACAGCGACCAATGAGAATAGTGCCTCACTTACAGCGGTAAACTTGAAACTCAAAGTCCTCCATTATATCTCAATGGGAAGTGAGGCGCTATTCTCATTGGTCGCTGTGTGCTGGCGCCGACCAATGAGAATAGCGCCTCACTTACAGCGCTAAATTTGAAACTCAAAGTCCTCCATTATATCTCAATGGGAAGTGAGGCGCTATTCTCATTGGTCGCTGTGTGCTGGCGCCGACCAATGAGAATAGCGCCTCACTTACTGGCCTAAATTTGAAATTCAAAGTCCTCCATTATATCTCAATGGGAAGTGAGGCGCTATTCTCATTGGTCGCTGTGTGCTGGCGCCGACCAATGAAAATAGCGCCTCACTTAAAGCGCTAAATTTGAAACTCAAAGTCCTCCATTATATGTCAATGGGAAGTGAGGCGCTATTCTCATTGGTCGCTGTGTGCTGGCGCCGACCAAAGAGAATAGTGCCTCACTTCCCATTGAGATATAATGGAGGACTTTGAGTTTCAAATTTACCGCTGTAAGTGAGGCGCTATTCTCATTGGTCGGCACCAGCACACAGCGACCAATGAGAATAGCGCCTCACTTCCCATTGAGATATAATGGAGGACTTTGAGTTTCAAATTTACCGCTGTAAGTGAGGCGCTATTCTCATTGGTCGGCGCCAGCACACAGCGACCAATGAGAATAGCGCCTCACTTCCCATTGAGATACATGGAGGACATTGAGTTTCAAATTTACTCAAAGTCAAACTCAAAGTCCTCCATGTATCTCAATGGCCAGTGAGGCGCTTCTCTCATTGTACTCATGACAGTAGCAACATTAACCCCTTACATTCCGTTTTATCTGTAATTTCTATAACACAGTGTGTAGTTGTACTGCCACTGCGAAGTTAACCCCTTATATACCATTTCTGCCTTAACTCCATACTTTGTAGTCTCTATTACTACTGCCAGTAGGAACATTAACCCTTTATATTTCATTATTGTTGTTATTTCTATTACACAGTGTATAGTTGTAATGACACTGTGCAATTAACCCATTATATACCAGTTCAGCATTAACTGCATATTTGGTAGTGTTTATAACTACTGCCACTGCTACATTAACCCCTTGAACACCATTTTGGATATAATATACAGCGCTGAGTCTGTTGTGGGAGTGCCTGTGGGACATTAACTCCTTCAATAACATTTTTTATATCATTATAAGTTCCTACTCTGTTATAGTCCTGTTAGTCGGACATTAACTCTTTCTACACCTCCACTATATTGCTACCCTCCCAGTTCTGCCTACATCGCCTACTTTGTCATATATCTGGTGTTTAAGTCTATTATTTAAAACTCTTAAAAAAATTATATAGAGATTCTAGACTCCCGATTCTTTAGAATCGGTCTCACAGCTAGTTTTAAAATATAATTCTTAGGGGCCATCTACAGCCTCTAAAGGTTTTATTTAATTCAATGAAAGCATACAAATCAATCCAAAAGACAGACAAAAAGTCTGATATCTAAAAGAGTAGTTCACACAAATCCAAACAAATCTAATATATACACCCAAGATCTGAGCATAGAGGAACCCTGAAAATAGCAATGCCGAATCGTTTATGGGAAATAAAGGCAAGGTAAAGTGATAAAATGCATGGGAGGGGCTAATTACCCTCTTTGTGTTTCCTGCCCCTATTAGGGCCGAGAGGCAACCTCCTGTTGTGCTGTCGTGGTGGATGGGAGGAGAAACACTGCTTTTACATTGTCTAAATCAAAGCTAAAAAGATGTCTCAATGCAAATATTGCACGGACAAAGAAAGCTTCACGGACAGTCATATCACAATTCTTATTTTAAAGCAAGCCATAATAGGGCACCCATAGAGTCTCATGTTGTTTTATTACCCATTAGTATGCCAATGATTCTTTATGGAGGCTTCTTTTTGTTTTTCATTCACATTTAGATGATAGTTAAGACATTGCATTCAGAGGATGTGACAGCAACAACAATAAATGTGACATTCAGCTGCAAACTATGAGAATCAGCTTCTTCTGAGACCTACAGTTTACTTTCATTTCTTACAAGGGAAGTAGACTAGAAAAGCATCATCTTTCCCTGTAGAAAATATTTGCGTAACCCTCTGAACACACAGTTTAGTTAATTTACAGTTGTTAAAGGCCTTGTCCATCTGAAATATGCAATAGCGGCAGGGGGAGCGGTGCATATTGCATATATATTTGCCTCCCCCCTGGTAGGGCTCCCCCATCCTTTGTTATGTGCCCCATGTTTCCGCCACCATAAAATAACAAACGTTCTTACTCACCCTTCCGACGCTCTGCACTGTCTGCGGGCTCCGGGTGTCCTCTCTCCGGTCGGCCGGCTTCTAATCATGTGACCGGCGCTTCAATGACGTCATCGCTGCTGTGCCGCGGTCACATGATTAGAAGCCGGCAGACCGGAGGGAGGATGCTTGGAGCCCGCAGACAGTGCAGAGCGTCGGAAGAGTGAGTAAGAATGTTTGTTATTTTATGGTGGCGGCGGCATGAAGCACTTAACTAAGGATGGGGGAGCCCTGCAGGGATGGGGGAACCCTGCAGGGATGGGGGAGCCCTGCAGGGATGGGAGAGCTCTGCGGGGATGGGGAACTGTGCCAGGGATGGGGAGCCCTGTAGGGATGGGGAGCCCTGCAGGGATGTGGGAGCTGTGCAGGCATGGGGAGCCCTGCAGGGATGGGGGAGCTGTGCCAGGGATGGGGAGCCCTGCAGGGATGGGGAGCTGTGCCAGGGATGGGGGAGCTGTGCCAGGGATGGGGGAGCTGTTGCAGGCTATATACCAATAATGGAGGCTATGTACTGTGATGGGGGCGCTATATACTAGTGATGGAGGCACGATATTATGAGGGGCTATATACACCATTTTGAAGGGCTATCTACAGTAATGACGGGTTATATACCAGGACGGGGGAGTGCTGCATTTCCCACCCTAGGCTTATACTCGAGTCAATAGGTGTCCCCAGTTTTTGGGGGTAAAATTAGAGGCCTCGGCTTATACTCGGGTCGGCTTATACTCGAGTATATACGGTATTTTAAACTTATTACATAAACTGATCATATTCTGAAGCACAGAATAAAAAGGTAAATGAGATGAAATAAAAACACACTGATCAAAATTAGAGAACAATTTCAGATATCTGCCAGTTATTGGTATTAATCTGGCACCTGGTGCTACTTTCCTTAATTATATGACAAACAATATGTAACTGGCACCCTAGCTTTCCAGTTTGCACTCACTTTGCAAAAATGTGTGCCATTCTAAAGTAACTGAAACCCTCTGGCAGCAGGTTGTTCACATGAAGGCCAAAGGGGTCTCCCTATCAGCCATAGCAACAGAGGTTGGTCGTTCCAAGTTTGTTATTTCTAGAATATTGCATCTTTACAACATCACAAATTCTTTCAAGTCCACTAAGTAGGTTGGTTACCCTCAAAACACAATGCAAGAGAAGACAAGATAATGGGCAATCATTTCAATACTGCAGCTGGAATAGATCACAAGTTCAACACTAAACAGGATAAAGATCTGTCTCATCATACAGTGTCATGACATTTAAGAGCATTAGGACTGAAAGCCCACTGTGCGGTGACCAAACCTCTTATTAGCAGAAATAATTAAAATACTAGACTTACCTTTGGTGAGGAGCATGTTGTTTGGACAGGGGAGAAGTGGTCCATAGTTCATTTTAGTGATGAAAGACAGTTTAATTTATTTGGGTCTTATGATGAACATTATGTTCATTGACAAACTCAGGAAAGACTGAACCCAAAGTGTGTAAAGAAGTCAGTGAAAGGCGGTGGAGTGTCATGTTTTTAGGAATGTTTTCTGTTACAGGGGTTGGACCTCTCATAGACTGGGGTCACATTTGGGCAGGCAATTGCGTTCACCCCATCCAGATTTGGATGCGGTGAACGCAATTGCCTTCACACACATTTTGTTTCCAAAATTTGTGCTGTGAACCGCAATGTGGTAACCGGATTGCTCCAGATGTGTAATCCGGAGCAATGCAGTTACCGTATACTTTGCTCATCCCTGCTGCTGCAGGGATAAGCAAAGTGTTAAATGTGTATTAACACATTAAATATGAATATTAGCTGTGGGCAACATGTCTCTAGGGGGTGCCCACTACCCCTAGAGACAAGCTGTCCACTCCTCTCAGCATGTTTGGGGTTAATAAGCCTTTTAATGTAAGCTGGCTATTGTCGGCTTTGTACAAATATATGAATGAAGCTGTGACTCCCCTGACAGTAGAGCAGATACTGTACGTAATGTACGTATAGTATCTGCCGCTGTCCGAGGTCCTGTAACCATTAACATTAGGTCTATGGGCAGCGCACCCCATAGACCTGATGTTATTGCTTACAGGACCCTGGACAGCGGCAGATACTATAGGTACATTACGTACAGTATCTGCTCTACTGTCAGGGGAGCCGCGGCTTCATTCATACATTTCTACAAAGCCGACAATAGCCGGCTTACTGTAAATGGCTTATTAACCCCTAACATGCTGAGAGGAGTGGACAGCATGTCTCTAGGGGGGGTGGGCACCCCCTAGAGACATATTGCCCACAGCTAATATTCATATGTATTGTTTTAAAACACATTTAACACTTTGCTTATCCGCAGGGATGAGCATAGTATACGGTAACCGCATTGCTCCGGATTACACATCCTGAGCAATCCGGTTACCACATTGCGGTTGCCAGAAGTGCTCCGAAAACTGCAGCCTGCATGATTTTTAGTGCAGGCTACAGATCCGGAGCCGGTAACCGGATTGCATGTAAAGCAATCCGGTTACCATAATGAACTCCTATGGGGAGCGTTTCCTGATCCGGTTTTGAGCTTTTTGAAAGCTCAAAACCGGATCAGGATTTAAGTATCCTGCCGCATGTGTGACCCTAGCCATAGAGAATGGCAGAGTGAATGCAAGTGTGTATCAGAACCTTCTTCAACAACACATGATTCCTTATATGCATTCACCACTCAATCAGCCAGCAATTTTAATGCAGGACAATGTGCCATGACACACAGCCAAATGGGTAAAGCAGTCCCTTGAAACAGAAAAGATTGGAACAGTGAAATGGCCAGCCCAGAGTCCTGATCTAAACCCAATAGCAAACCTCTGAAAATTCCTTTGTGACAAGGTTATGACCAAAAAACCTACAAAAGTCACAGAACTGCCGAAGAGACTGGAAGAAGACTGGGCCAAAATCACACCAGAGCAGTGTGAGAGACTGGTGATGTCCTATGGTCGCAGATGTGCTAAAGTAATTCAAAGCAAAGGCCGGTACACTTCATACTGATTGGTGACTCTTGTAACCTTCACAAAATTTAGCTTTATTCTTTCTCAGTCATTGCTGCTCTCTTATTATGATCATCACATTCTGTGTAAACTAAAGGTTTTAAGTTGAACAAGTTTGGTTATTTTGGAAAGCATTGTTCTAGTGACATGGTGTAACCCTTCCATAAAAACCTTCAAATGATGATGAATGTAGATTACATTGTCTATGAAAAAATCAAGCAACCACACACACATTGTACTGTAATTTGGATCACCAGCATATCTAATATATAAAGCTGAATGTGTGTATGTGTGTATGTGTGTATGTGTGTATATCCGGGATTGGCATCTACACCGTCGCAACTATAGCCACAAAATTTTGCACAGTCACACGTCTCGACCCCAGGAGCGTCATAGGCTATATTGTGAGGCGAAATTTTAACCCTGCACGTTCCAGTTCACCAAACCATTTTGGCCCTATCTACATAATGGGGAAAAAGTGAATGGAAAAATATTGGAGGAAAATCGACAGCTGTCAGCTATAGAGACAAAATTTTGCACAGTCACACGTCTGGACCCTTAGAGCGTCATAGGCTATGTTGTGAGGCAAAATTTTAACCCCGTGCGTTCCAGTTCACCAAACAATTTTGGCCCTATCTACATAATGGGGAAAAAGGGAAAGGAAACGTGTGGGAGGAAAATCGACAGCTGCCAGGTACAGCTACAAAATTTTGCTTAGTCGCACGTCTTGACCCCGGGAGCGTCATAGTCTATGTTGTGAGGCGAAATTTTAACCCTGCGCGTTCCAGTTCACCAAAAAATTTTGCCCCTATCTACATAATGGGGACAAAGTGAATGGAAAAGAGTTGGAGGAAAATCGACAGATGTCAGCTATTGAGACAAAATTTTGCACAGTCCTACGTCTGGACCCCGCGAGCGTCACAGGCTATGTTGTGAGGCGACATTTTAACCCCGCGCATTCCAATTCACCAAACTATTTTGCCCCCATCTACATAATGGGGAAAAAGTGACAGTTACTAGTTGACAGTTGTGAATGAGAGGGGCTTAATGATAGTGCCAAAGACTAACAGCACATACCAGCATAAAGTCACTAAGGTGGGGCCCCAACATGAGATATTCACCATGCACGGGGACATGTATACACAACACACGCACACAAAGAGTAACAGCAAGTGTATAGTCGCTAAGGTGCAGCCCAACATTGGATACTCACCACGCACCCGAACAAACACACACACACACACCACAAAGAGACACACACAACATAGACACACACACACACCCCCAAGGGGACACACACACACTCTATAGCGACACATGCACTCACCCCACAGGGACACACACACACACCACAATGAGACACACATGACACAGACACACACACCACACAGACCCCCCCCACAGGGACACACACACATAGCCACCCTATAGGGACACATGCACTCACCCCACAGGGACACACACACACCACAAAGAGACACACACACCACACAGACCCCCCACAGGGACACACACACATACACACCCTATAGGGACACATGCACTCACCCCTCAGGGACACACACACACCACAAAGAGACACACACCACACAGAGACACACACAACACAGAGACACACACACCCCACACAGACACCCCCCCCCACAGGGACACACACACATGCACACCCTATAGGGACACATGCACTCACCCCACAGGGACACACACCACAAAGAGACACACACAACACAGATACACACACACACCACACAGACCCCCCCACAGACACACACACACATACACTCCCTATAGGGACACATGCACTCACCCCACAGGGACACACACATACACACCACAAAGAGACACACACAACAGAGACACACACCACACATACCCCCCCCACAGGGACACACACATACACACCCAAGGGACACACACACCACACAGACAGACACAGATGTGCACAAATCACCTCACACAACTCGCCTCATACGTGTGCTATCTTTATTTTCCAAACATAAACATCTGATTAAAAACAGCCAATGTGCAACACATGTGCCATATAGGGAATTAAGGCAAATGTCAGTCACATGAGCTGTCTATTGTGTATGTGTGAGGTAACATATACTGCCTGGCCAGGGGGTGGGTTTACTGTTGGCTGGAGATTTATTAGGCTGCCTATAGCAATCAATCACAGCTCAGCTTCTATTTTCCTACAGGTCATTAATATGACATATTCAAATTCTATTTTGTTATAGCTAACAGCAGTTATTTATTAACAGCAAACAGAAAAAAATAGCCGCACTCACCGACATTCGATCTCTTACGTTCTTTATTCATAGTCCATCTTCATGAAAAGCTGACCATGCTGAGCAGGGAGGGGAGTGCAAGGGAGGCGGACGACGGTTCACCGTTTCGCGGCCGTATGCCGCTTCTACGGGTCCTCTACGGGTACAGGACCCGTAGAAGCGGCATACGGCCGTGAAACGGTGAACCGTCGTCCGCCTCCCTTGCACTCCCCTCCCTGCTCAGCATGGTCAGCTTTTCATGAAGATGGACTATGAATAAAGAACGTAAGAGATCGAATGTCGGTGAGTGCGGCTATTTTTTTCTGTTTGCTGTTATTGGATAATTGCTATTCCGCCAGCACCGCATGGCTAACCCGCAGGCTTGAGTCACATCTGTGATAGTGACCTTTTGCAAGTTAGTGCCCAGCAGTTCTTATAATTGGGCAGTTATTTATTAACCCGGGCGTAGCCGGGTACTACAGCTAGTGTATATATATAACTAGAAAAAATTCCTCTGCAGCACTCAGCTACTACCAATGATGCACATATGCTAACAAGCTGTATATATTTGAGAAAAAAATGTAAAAACTTACGTTTTTTTCAAAAAACTCAAAAATTCTTATTTTTTTATTTCTGGGGTTCTTAGTACATACATTGTCTGTTTGCTCATCAACTGCGACAAAGTGACCCCAGGTCTGATGAGTCCTAGCGATGACATCCCTGTCCTCCTTTTCCTCCCTATCCCAGTACTAAGTGGGCGGACACCATCTCGACCCTAGACCACTGTAGGTGATGAGGTGATAGTTAGTCCTCCTAACCTGCTGAAGCGCCTTATACGGCACGAAACGTCGTGCCCTCCGTCCTCCCACCCGCATGCCACCACCTGCTGTGTGCACTGAAGCACAATAAAGAACCGCTGTTTACAGAAGCTCTGAGTGCGACTTCTTTTTCTTCTCCTATAACATATATAGCTATGACAGACTTGTGCTGTCTACCTTTACAGAGATGATAGATATTCTTGCGCCTATGTGGCTCCTTGTTTATAATGACAGATGTGGTTTCTGCTTATAACCACCGATCAAGTGCCTCTGGAGGTCATGTGATGAGATGTGGTCATGTGATTGCGCCTGTTGATGTAAGGGTGGAAGTGACGTTCCGCGGCGCTCACAGACTGCTCTGTATCCTGTGTGGTCTCTAAGCAACAGAATCAACATCGGAGGTGACGTAGCGGCAATCGTCATTTCCGGTCTAGCGACCGGAAGTGATGACAGATGCCGAGACTCCGGTCTCCTGTATATAAGGATCTCATTCTCGCACCATGGTCACCCCCCTCGGAAGAAGCCTTAGCGAAACGCGTAAGGGGGCGGTGGCCACAGACAGGTAATATATTCTTGACCCATGATCTGATTTTTGGTCTATAGTTTTGCGTATGTGTATGATGTGTACCCAGGTTTTGGGGCAACTACTGGCTTGTGCACGTTACGTGATGCATTGTATCTAGCTACCATACTCATATGTAATTTTTCATGTGATCACCTGTCACGTGTGCCGCCTGGGCATTACTTTTATTGCAGTAATTATGCAGTGATTTTAATAAAGAGCACTTTGATTGTATTTTGGCCTGACTCCAGGGTTGTTTGGAGGGCCTTTTATTTCTATAAGGAAGTTTTTTTAAACTAATGTACAGAGGTGAAAGTTATGTTATGTGAGTAATAAGCGGTTTATGACAGAAAAATTAATAAACTCGCTGTTTATGTTACACTACACATTGTAGTTGGTGTTAATTATGCTGCCAAGTGGGTTCCCCAGGGGTGCTACCTCCTAATATATATATATACTGTATATTTATATATTTATATATATATATATATATATCGTATATACTCGTGTATAAGCCGACCCGTGTATAAGCCGACCCCCTTACTTTTGCCCCCAAAACCTGGGAAAACCTATTGACTCGTGTATAAGCCAAGGGTGGACCCCAGCACAGGTATACAGCCCTCAGCAGTGTGGTATACAGCAGCCCCAGAGGTATATACAGCAGCCCCAGTGGTAGTATACAGCAGCAGCCCCAGTGGTATATACAGCAGCAGCCCCAGTAGTTAGTATACAGCAGCCCCAGAGGTATATACAGCAGCCCCAGTGGTAGTATACAGCAGCAGCGCCAGTGGTATATACAGCAGCAGCTCTAGTAGTTAGTATACAGCAGCCCCACAGGTATATACAGCAGCCCCAGTGGTAGTATACAGCAGCCCCAGAGGTAGTATACAGCAGCCCCAGAGGTATATACAGCCCCAGTGGTAGTATACAGCAGCCCCACAGGTATATACAGCCCCAGTGGTAGTATCTAGCAGCCCCACAGGTATATACAGCCCCAGTGGTAGTATCTAGCAGCCCCACAGGTATATACAGCCCCAGTGGTAGTATCTAGCAGCCCCACAGGTATATACAGCCCCAGTGGTAGTATACAGCAGCCCCACAGGTATATACAGCCTCAGTGGTAGTATACAGCAGCCCCACAGGTATATACAGCTCCAGTGGTAGTATACAGCAGCCCCATAGGTATATACAGGCCCCCCCATCAGTTTACAGCAGCCCCAGTGGTAGTATACAGATGCCACAGAGGTCCCCTCATCTATATACAGCCCCCCCCCCCCCGCTGCAATCCTGTAAGGGAAGAGATTAGTATACTTATCCCTCCGCTGCCGCTGTCCCGCCGCCATCACGATCCTCCGTCTTCTTCCAGCGTCTTCCGTCTTCAATGACGTCATTGCCTGTGACCATCGGAGGAAGCCGGAAGACGACGGAAGACGCTGGAAGAAGACGGAGGATCGTGATGGCGGCAAGACAGCGGCAGCGGCGGGATAAGCAGGGGCGTAACTACAATAGGTGCAGGGGTTGCGATCGCACCCGGGCCCTGCAGCCTAGGGGGGCCCCAAAAGTCCCTTTGGCCTATAGAAAAAGAGCAATACTATTAAAGATTTGCAATAATTGGGGGCCCCGTTGGAACTTTCGCATCGGGGCCCTGGGCCTGAAGTTACGCCACTGGGGATAAGTATACTAATGTCTTCCTTTACAGGATTGCGGCGGGGGGGGGCCTGTATATAGATGGGGGGCACTGTATACTGTATACATTGTATACAGTATACAGTGACTCGCGTATAAGCCGAGGGGGGACTTTTCAGCCCAATTTTTGGGCTGAAAAACTCGGCTTATACGCGAGTATATACGGTATATATATATATATATATATATATATATATATATATAGCTGCACAAGCTGCAAATTCAAAACATAGCAGGAAAAAAAATATATTGTCATTGAGGCTAGGGTCACACATAAGCCCTTGGTCCGTTTTTGGCATCATTTTTAGCTTTTTTTTTTCTAAGTCCAAAAACTGATAGAAAGACAGATTATATGTAATAAACAACCTATCCGTTTTTTTCTGCACCTAAAAACATTGCTAGGAACATTTTTTACCCAAAAACGTTGCTCCCAACGTTTTGGGGGGCCATTTTAAACATGGGGCCCGATGGAAAAACGGATCTGTCCAAAAACGTTCAGGGGCACAAGAGGCTCAAAAAGCACCCAAAAAAAACGGATTGGTCATGGAAAACACTTCCAAAAACGGATTGCTATGTGTGACCCGAGCCTGACTGAGGCATAGGGCAGTGGGAAAAAATTAAAATATATGAAGTTAAGAAAATACACATAACATATGAAAAGGTTGAATACCAAGTGCGTGCCACAAGCTGCATAACATTGTATATCTGGAGCCCGATGATCTATTTTTTTCTTTATAAACATTATATTTAACAAAGTTGACATTATTTTTTGTGTGATTATCATACATGGTAAAATTCTATTTCCTGTAATAAGGATATTGTTTATTTGCTTATACGGGATATGATATTACCAGGATCTAATGGGGTAGTAGAGTGTAATGATTGCTATTACTTTTCTAATTCTTTTCAGTATAACTAAGGTGGCAATTATTGGATAAAAGTACAAATGAAAGTTAAGTAACCTACTGATACTTGTACAATCAGCACACCAGGCCAATAATAATAGCTGCCAGACACAGCCGCTGAGCTCTTTTCTAATATCTTTAGCAACCACTCAGCAATTACAATGTGACAGTGGGAAACATGGCAACAGAGACTGTAATAATCAAATATTCAAAGCAGACTCTGCCAAATGCATCCTATAAGCCTAGAAGACAGCATGATTGGCCATGAACACAGCACAATGCTGAAAGGCATACAGGCATTGTATTTATATCTTTTAAGTTAGCCATTTTGCTAAACCAGAGGGTTGGCAAACGGATCTAAAATTAAAAAAGAGGACCTTACTACTCATTTCTTTCACCCGCCTCCACTGCTCGACTTTCCATATTCAGGCCACGGTGCCTCTTCTTATCACCACTAGAGATGAGTGAACCTTTTTAAAGTTTGTGGTTGGCTCGCTAAACAGGCACATGTTTGCCAAGTAGATTGGCGAACAGTTCACCAAATTTCTGAATCCTATTCAAATCAATGAAAGGCAAAAGCAAGGGCATAGAAAACACCTTGAAAGCAACCCAAAAGCTCCCAAACACAGCTCAAGCGGTTATAAAGTGGATCCCTGCTGTTTTGGCACAGACATTATTTTCCTACACTATTACTTAGCAAGCTTTAGCACAGCTGTCAACATGCTTCCGGGCATGCTCATGAACCTCAGACATCCTTGTGATTTCCCTGAGGTTGTCCCAGGTTACACAGGGGAATTCTGCTATGTGACCTGAGATAACCTCAGTGGTGTCAGTGCTCATAATAACACTAGCTGTCTCATGAGAGTCGCGATATTGCACTAGACGTATTGGATGTATCTTGCCGGTATCGTGAGACAGAGCATTTGAGGAGCAGTGATGTCAGAGAGTGCAGTGCAGTTCAAACTTGCAGGATAGTCCCTGTGTGACCCCTTGAGTCTGAAGTGCTTTAATGTTTGTGATGGCATGTCCTGCCACACTATCACCAGTGCCTGTGTGCCTGCCCTCACAGCATATGGGGGATGCTTTCTGTCAACATGACCCCGTCATACTGTTGCAAGGCCCCATGCCCACAGTACATTTTTTGATGCTTCTTTTTAAGCAAATTTTGATAAGCTGCATCAAAATCTGCATGTCTGCCCTTAAACAAGCAAAGTGTATGAGACTTCAGAAGTGCTGTGCCAACGTGTTTTTTTTCCTTGCTGATTTGGTGCAGATTTTGGGGCAGAATAATGAAATCTGAACCACATGTGCAAGAAAAAAAAAGCATCGTGGGCACAGCCGTTCTATCCTATCATAGACTTTGCTGGCCTCAGGATAGACATGTGAATTTTGATGCAGAATCTTAAAATATGCATGAAAAAAGCATCAAACAATGCACCATGGGCACAGGGTCTAAAAGTGTCAAGGGAGAGCTGAAGCTGTGATAAAAGGGCTTGAGGATTCCTTTTGCCCCAGGTTACCTCCACAGAGACTTCTAGAGCAGAGGTGGCCAACTACATTTCTTAAAATCTGAAAACAGTGCAAGTTTTCATTATTTCCTTAGCATTGCACATGTGCTAATTTCATCAACTGCCGATGTGATGATTTCAGCACCTAATGCTAAGTAAATCCTGAATACATGCACTGTTTGCAGACCTTGGACTGTACATGGCAAGTCCTGTTCTACAGTAGTGTAAGTAGTGTCTTATATTTCCATACCGTTGACCATCAGGCCAGATGCATGCGGAATGTTTGCCAGTCTGTAGGGCAGTATCAAAGCACCTCTTTGCAGAAATAGTCCAGCACACAAGGTGTGAAGCAAAACATCTTTACAGTAGCAGAGATGATAAGTCTCATGCACACTTATATAAATATACACAGTATATGTATATATAAGGAAAGTCCCACAGGGATCAGCAGAGTCCATTACAATGGTGCAAAGTTCATTAAGGGCAAAGGTGTAGCCCAAAGGCTGCAAACCAGTGCTCAACTTGAGAAAGTGAAAATAAAATTAACAGAAAAACAGGCCTTGCTCTTCAAAGAACTCAAAAACAACTGAAAAAAGTATTTCCCTGGACAAAATGCAAACTAAGAGCCAGTTCAGCGACCCAACAACATGCCTTTTTGGGGAAGTCCACTTTAATTGAAGTAAAAACTCTCTTGCAGCTTTCTCAGTGCTGCACGGGTAAGAGTTTGTCTTTCCTCATTGTACTCCGCTTTGGATGGTTTTGCAGTGGTCACTCCTCCAGGGGCATTCTTTACCACCTCCTACCCCCAGCACACTCCGTCATGGCCACTGTTGGTGAAGAGGATGGAGGAATTAGGAGATGACCTTCCCCTCTAGGAGAGATGTGAGCAACTTGGGCAGCACTGAAAAAGTCCTGCAGGATCGATGGCATCTGTGGGTTTAGGTTCAACAGGCTGGATAACCAAGAAATTGATGCAATAGCCTCTCCAGGCCAGCCTCCTGCTTTCATGGGGTGGTTATAATGGACAAAGAGGTAAGGTAGCAGGATGGCAGTGATGGACAATGGCAGTCAGGGGAACTAGTCTGACCCTTAGACTGGGGATCCCTAACTTACCCTGTTTCCAGAGGTATCTCTAAAGGTGAGGCTATCTGGCCGCCACCCTGGCCCTATTCCTAACCAGCGCTAGGCTAACATGCCCTGAACTCACACTAGGAACCAGGATAAGAAATTCCCACACACAATAACAATCTCCAAGAAGGCTACAGGAAAGCTGCAGCAGGAACTGCAATAGCATGCACACAGCTCACAGTCATGCAGAGAAAGAACTCCATCAGCAATATTAGGTGATGGGTCGTGGGACTACTTAAAGGGACTTTATCAGGTCATTTTTCAGTATGATACTAATAGTACCCTAAATAGTGTATGGGTAGACCTTTTAGAATTTGTAAAAATCATTAATCTAGTCTTTGTAGTGCTCTTACTATAGGCTCCTGCACACCCAGCAGGCATCTGTAAAAGCTGGTATTGTGTCCCTCCACTCTGCTGAAGTTACACTGAATCTCAGGCTTTTTTAGGCTGCTGGGGAGGGGGTTGAGAGAGGAGAAATGTTTTGTGCTACAATTCTTGTAGTGACATCACTAGCCTGTGCTGCCTGTGAGAGATTTCTGTTTATATGAACTTTGGTCTTCCTGTATACATGTAATCTCTGCTGCTGAGCAAATGATCAAATGTTGATACAAACACAAAGAAATATCTCAGAGCACACAATACACACATGCCTCAGAAACACAAAATGAAGATGTCAGAAAATTATATCAGTTACACATGGATTTCTGACCTGACAGATTTTCTTTAAAGGCTGGGACAGTGGTCAAACACATCACCTTATACACACTGCAATAGCAACTGATACTGCAGAACCAAACCGAAATGAACCCTTAAGGTACAAAAGGGAATTTGCTCCCTATTAGTGATGGGCGAGTCCTAAATTACTCGGAATCGCTTGACTCTAGCGAGTCCGAGCCCGGGACTCGCTACTCGTTGCGAGTCTAGCGAGTCCAATGTTAATGAATGGGGAAGCGAGTAATAGCGAGTAATGTGCGATTTACAAATCGCAGATGTTTCTCGGAAAGCGCTCGCATTGCCGTTTTGGAAACACAAGCAGGTGGCGTACGTGCTATTTGCAGGTAGGAGAGCAGCAACGCACTGGTCTGCCACAGAGAAAATAAAGCTGAAGGGGTTATTATGACCCAAAATCTATCAGGTGCAAAAAAATAAGAAATAGTACCTCAGCTAAGCCTCTGACTTCAGCTATTAGGAAAGCTGAGTGAGTAAGCTAAGCTATGAGGTCGGTCCTGTGTGCACTGTAAGGCTGCTCCTCTCTGCCTGCCTGCCTATAGTCCTCTACACAGTACTCCTCTGTCCTCCTGGTAGCTCTCAGAAGAGCTGTTTGGGTTAAATATAAGGAATTTTGAAGTTTCCCTACACTGACTGACACTCCCTATGATCTGCTCCAGCATCTACCTCACCCTGCACTAGCTCAGATCGTCACAGAAATATGGAGGAAATGGCGGTGGCAAGGCTTATATACAGCCTCGCCTCTCATACATGACATAGGCATCACGATGGACAGAAGCCAATCATAGTCCTGCCACAACCAACATGGCTGTGGCATTACTGAATATGATTGGCTAACATGCTTGTCCATCTTCACAAGTTTTCTGACCTAACACGCTAGGCTGTCTCGGAAGCTTTGTCGGAACATAACAGATTCTGTATTCGCGAGTCCCGAATACAGTATACAGGACTCGGATTCGTAGACTCGCTCAGACTCGCTCAGACTCACTGCTGACAGCGGGTATCCGTGAAGCGGTGCAATTGTTTAAATGATTTGGGGAGATTCAAGCTACATAGCGATGTGATATAGCGAGTCTAGCGAGTGAGAAAAAGTAAACTCTGACAAAACTAGGATTGCCATTGACTTGCATTGGACTCGTTACTGTGCGAGTAATCGCTGGGAAACTCGCCGAGTACCGAGTCCTGCGAGTCCCTTACTACTCGCCGAGTAACGAGTCCTAGCGAGTAGACTCACCCATCCCTACTCCCTATTAACTACTCACTGCGGTTCAGTTCACAGAGACTGCAGAGCAGTCTACATGGTAAACCTGTTCTCAGTGTTCCAACTTATTGGCAGTGGCAACCTGACTTATGCCAATCGCGAACCAACCCTTGCTTCCCATCACCTTCATGAAGGTGACCTCCTCCCCAACATAGATTGTGCAAAGTTTTTTGGGAAGATGGTCATGCAGCAGGGTGGAGTGGTTAACATAACACTGATGACCAGTAATATTTTGGCTATGAAGCCAAACCCCCTCAGCTGGATGAATGTCACCACCTTGCCTTAATGAACTGCAAAGAGAGGAGAGAAATCACAATAGAGTTTTATGTTTATGAAAATTAAGCAGCTTGAACAATTGTCTCTGCTCACCTGGGACGGTTGTGTCACTCACAACAGGTATGAAGGTATGTAACGGCTGCCGCAGGATCCACACTCCACTTGCAATAGTGGTGGCCAAAAACGAACGGAGGAACCGGACAGTGTTTCCTGGATCTGTGCTGCTCACGCAATGAAACAGGATAATACCACTGTTATCGTGACTATGTTGGCTCCCTGAGGAAGGAGTTGGGATATAACTCTGAAACACATTGGAAGGATTGGAATAAACGCCATCATTGCATGATAACCATGGTATTATCCTGTTTCATTGTGTGAGCAGCACGGATCCAGGAAACACCTCCTTGCCTTAGGCACATTGGGCATCATAGTTATTGGCCTTAGGTTCATGCAACAACTCTTGGGCAATGGCATCTGCAAGCCAAATCTCCTCAAGAAAGGAGACAAGATGGGGTGGTTCATGTTGTATTGGATAGTTGCTTGTAGGGGGTAGGGGACAGGGGTTCCCACATGACACCCTCCCAGTCAAAGACCTCTGGTGGGGGTGCTACACAAGACTGGGAAACTGGGCTTTCTGTTTCTACTACTTCCTCCTGTATCTTGTCCTCATCCTTCTTGACCTCTTCTTCCTCCTCGACTTATTCATCATTCTAATGGTCTTGTATTTGCCGATCCAATGGCTGCAGCACCAGCTGCAGGTGTAATAATGCCAGGCATGTTGAAAGATCCTACTGAGTGTGACATCTGCTGTCTCGGCTGGCATTTGGAATGACTCACCTCCTGACTGTGATCTTCACAGGTCCTCCTCTGGCATCCAAGCTCAGAACTGGATCCTGACCTCACTGCATATGTGACCCAATGTGGGTAGCGCGGTGGAGCTCCAGGTAACATATGAGTTCTGTCAGGATGCATCAGTTCTGGTGCTAAAGCACTCTCTGCCCCTAGGGTGGTGAGGAGATAACATCCTCCAGAACTGGCATGTCTTGCAGTGAAGCTA
The DNA here is from genome assembly GCA_033576535.1 of Allobates femoralis. NCBI lineage: Eukaryota > Metazoa > Chordata > Amphibia > Anura > Aromobatidae > Allobates > Allobates femoralis. The sequence continues at coordinate 138,927,153 of JARQOC010000009.1, forward strand.
TCATTAATATCACTCACTGGCTGCATGCTGAAGACACATGGTAGTAAAGTGTAACACAGTGTAGCTTAGTTTTACTGCACTGAAAAGATGGCACTAAGCTCCATGGTGATGCGTTTTTACTTTGTCTAGGGGACCGCCTCTTCCAGTTCCAGTACACAATCACTTACAGTATGTTATTGTTTGTAAGGGTGCTTTCACATTACGATTTTTTGGGATCCGTGGCTGTCCGTTGTAAAACAGACAGCCACTGATCCGATTTGGCCCCCATGTTAGCCAATGGGCACTGATCGGATCGGATTTGCCCTTAGTGGCATCCGATTTTTGTCAGATCTGTTTTGGTCCGATTTTTTCCTGACCCAAAATCGGAGACTGCTCCGATTTTGGGCACGGTGGATCAAATCATGCCGAATCAGATCCGACATGATCCTTGGCCCATAACATGGGGGCCTATGGAGCACGGTCCGAGAAAATATCGGATGCTTTCTCGGACCCAATTTTAGTGTACTGAGCATGCTCAGTACACTAAAATTACTCCTCTCCAGCTAATTTTACTTCTGCAATGTATATATACATTGCAGAATTGAAATTTAAGTAACATCAAGTGTTAAAAATAAAAAAAAAATCGCTCCTCACCTGTCCAGCGATCCAGCACCGTGAGCATCTCTGGATGTACAGGACCTGGCCTGACGTCACAGTCACATGACAACCATCCGCTATGAGGCTGAGCTGCTGGTAAGGCAGCACCCCGAGAAACCCTGAGACCCTTAACCCTATACAGGGATCAGGAATTACAGCGAAGCCCAGGGGGTAGCTGCCTATTATGAGCAGCAGAGCAGGAAGGTCACCAGGAAGGGAAAAAGCAGGACCCGAAAAACGTAGTCAGGAGTCCGAGTCAAAACTGAGAGGGTAGCGAAGGCACAAAATCGTCAGGCTGTAGCAGAGTCGAAAATCCAGGCAAAGGTCAGAGTCAAAACTAAACACACACTATATCACTGGGGAACCAAGACTATATCTGGCGGCCTGCAAGACAGGCTCCAATATATTTGAAGGGCGCGGTTACCTCCCATAGGCTGGAGCTCACAGTCTGATGATCTCATTCGGACCGACCCTAGAACCAGGCCTGATGGTGATGCACGACTGGCACCAACCACCCCACTTCTGACAGAAGAACGAAGGCTGCGCCTATCAGACACCTCTGCAGGGCCCGCTCCTCTGCAACCAACATCACCCAAAGGAGAAACACGGCAGCGTTCAGTGACAGAGGCAGACATCGAAGGAGCAGGTCCATATGAGAACAAGGCCCTCCTATCACCGGCACCATCAGCTGAAGGAATCCGGCGACTCCCAGCGGCCGAGGCAGGAACACCAGCCACCGAGTCCAATGGCGATGTGACAACCGGTTACCGTAATGTATATATACATTGCGGAAGTGAAATTACTCCGCACAGCGCTTTCTGTGTCCGGATCTGTGATAATTACGGACCTGGATACAGAATAGGTCACCCCCTGTGGTGTCCGTTCCTGTCCGTGGAATCCTACAAAAAGTTGGATCCTACGGACAGGAAAAAAATCGTAATGTGAAAGCACCCTAAATCTTGTTGCTTAGCTCCTCATTAACCCCTCCATGGGTTGGGCTGCAGGAGGCTGATTACTTTACAAATCCCATTCCCCATGCACATGTAACACCTGAGCTTGCAGTTAGGTGGAGTGATAACTGAAGCCTTTCAGGTTTGGAGGAGAAAGAAGGAAAATAAATATCTTTTCTCAGCTTACCACCTATTCTTCTGAGGTGCTGAATAGACAGATTTGGAGGAGAAAAAAGGAAAATAAATAAGTTTATTCAGCTTCCCACCAATTCATCTGAAATGCTGAATAAGGCTAGTTAGCAGCAATGCAAGGACAATTTCAATATTAATGATAGATATAACACATTTGTGCACATGTCAAAAAACTGCATATTTTCATGAATCAATATCCACAGTATGGCGTTTCATGAGTGGGAACACACCTATAAGGCCATGTACAGTACAGACCAAAGGTTTGGACACACCTTCTCATTCAAAGATTTTTCTGTATTTTCATGACTATGAAAATTGTAGATTCACACTGAAGACATCAAAACTATGAATTAACACATGTGGAATTATATGCTTAACAAAAAAGTGTGAAACAAATGAAAATATGTCTTATATTGTAAGTTCTTCAAATTTTCTGTATATGTCCCCTCTGAATTGTAAATATGTTGGCGCTATGTAAATAAAATTATCATTATTATTAATTGAAAGTAGCACATTGCCATTATGCATCAAGATGGCTCATAGCCTTGTTTTCAATGAATTGATAAAGACCCTCTATTCTTCTGGATTATGACTTATTTTCAGAGCTTCCATTAAAATGTTGATGTTGTTGCATGCCTTCCATGAATAAGTATTGGACAAAATCTTTATCATAGTTGCAAAATAAAGAAATCCAGTCATTGCCTAGTAGGAGATTCCACTGCTGTAGCCTGAAACTAAAGAGCTCAGCCATACTCTTGGGCAGATCTAAATCTCTAAGGCTGCCTTCACATCACGATTTTGAGGCATCCGAGTGTATCTGTGTCAAATCGGATACACTCAGATGCAATTTGACCTCTCATGTATTCCTATGGTGCATGGATCAGATCAGATGTTATCCCTATGGGTATCCGAGTTTCGCTCCGTGCGTAGCTGTCCGATTTCATCACGGAGGCTGGGATTTTGGTGTCCGTGACTAAAATTGGACACCACAGATCCGTGTTGGATCAGTGATGGTCCGTAGGACTACACAATGGAAGCCTAAGGACATCAGATCTGACTCTAAATCGGATTTGATGTCGGCATGCCCAGAGGCAGTGCTCAGTACATAACCCTGCCTGTCCCTGTCTGTCACTTTCTCTCCCTCCTCCATCTCGGTTCCCCCCTGTCCTCTATCCTCTCCCCCCTGTCCTGTTCCCTCCAGTCTGTTACAAAAAATAAAATCCCTCCCGGAGGATACATCACCTTTCCGGCGCCTCCGGGGATGATGCGACAGTCTCCATTTGCTGGAGACAGGACCTCTCGTGATGTCACAGAGCCGGTCAGCTGACGTGTCACCTGATCGGCTCTGTGACATTACGAGAGGTCCTTGCAGCCAGATGAACACTGCCGCATCACCGGAGCCGCTGGAGAGGTAAAGTATCCTCTGGGAGGACTTTTATTATTTTTAACATACCGGAGGGGACAGGACAGGGGGCAGAATAAAGAATAGGATATGGGACATGATAGAAGGTAAACAAACTATAAGCAGTCTAATTGGAGGCGCTCAGGCACAAAGGCAGCAGGCATTGGGATGGTTTTTCAACAGACCTTTATTCAGACTCCCCTCATACTCCACAACATGGCCACCTGAGGAAGATAGAGAATCTATCGAAACATGTTGTGGAGTAGGAGGGGAGTCTGAATAAAGGTCTGTTGAAAAAACATCCCAGTGCCTGCTGCCTTTGTGCCTGAGCGCCTCCAATTAGATCGCTTACAGTTTGTTTACCTTCTAATATAAATCCCTCTCTGAGGGTAAAGCGGCGGGGAGCAGCTAGGCGCAGAGTGCAGCTTAACGTGAGGACCTGGCGTCGCCTGGCAACAGGAGCTTTAACTGAAGGACCTGCGGTGACGTGACAGAATGCTCGGAGCCCCCCGGAGCATGCGGTGTGTGGAGGAGCTGGAGCCTGTGAAGGTCGCCTTATTAAGTGTATTACTGGGTTGTGCAGGGATAGCACAACCCGAAAAGGTGAGTGGCCACCTATTAGTACGCCACACTAAATAAAGACCCCCTGGTAACCGCACTATTGCGCCCCTTCTCTCTCTTTTCTCTTGCAGGGGACATAATAGGGAATAGGATAGGGGACAGGACAGACAAGCGGGGGGAGAGGAGATAGAGGAGGGAGAGACAGGGAGAACAGGAAGATGCAGGGAGAGACAGGGATGGAAGCCGGATGGCAGCTCTCTGCCATCCGGTTTCTATCTGTCTGAGACAATCCGGGAGAATTCAGAATTCTCTCACGGACACAAAAACGTTGCTTGCAGCGTTTTTGTGTCCGAGAGGAGAATATGTCCTCTAATTGCCTACTCCCGATTCTCCTGGATTCTCCCGGATCCGGGGCAATCCGGCACTCCCTAACATGGGAGCCTATGGGGCCAGATTGCACCGGTCTGGGAGGATCCGGGAACCGGATACCTGCGGCTGCACCTAGCTCCCTGACAGCCACGGTCCTGATTCAGCAGCAGGGGCAGCTGCGTCCGGGTGCATACCGGATCATAGGGCATATTAGCCCTCCGGTTCTGTGTGATCATCCGATCCAGGGCTGTCAGGTTCACCCTGACAGCCTCGGATCGGATCTGACCCACAATGTGAAGCTGGCCTAACAAAATCCATAATTTCAGTTGCATTACCTACCTTTATAAATGCTCTCTATGTAAAGTATACAGTTTTAGTATTTCTTAGCTTAGTTTCTTCACATATGGACATATTTCTTTATGTCTTTTTTCCGATAGGCCTTGTTGTTGCAATAACAAAGCAGTTAACTTTTGCTAAATATGTAGAGATGAATGGACCCATGGAAGTTCAGTTCATGCAGGCTGAGCCAGACATTAGATAAAGTTTTGTTCTGAACCCAAATTTGACCCAAACCAAATTGGAAGTCATTGATTGGGCAGTTCAGCTGCTACTATGGGGCCAAAATCCAGTCCGGTTTACACAGACAGCCTCGGATCGGATCAAACCCGCTATGTGAAGCTGGCCTTATCAGAGCAGAGTTTAAATTATTTGATTGGTCAACCCAATATGATAGACTACCTAAGGTTCAATAAACTAAATAGACAATGTAATAGACTAGCTACTAACAATGCAATAACAATGATTAAATAATAAAGATGCATTTTTTCTATGAGCATGAAAAGTTTCAAAAGTATTTACAATCTCTTCTGGATCTTGAAAATTAGAGCTAATCAGCAAATTTAAGCATCATATTCATATTGAGTTACATTCATCTATTTTAACTTTGAACCAATTTGGCTGTAGAACAGTGAGAGTGAAGCAAATTACGAAAAAAAGCTAGGAAAATAATAAGTGAATAAATGGCCAAATATTCCTGCTTCCAATATCGTAATTAAATGAAAATAGCTAGGTCACTATGTTTGCGAACATATGCAGGGGCGAACTGTGGGTTAACAGGTTAGTCCTCTTTAGTGTGTATTATAATTAAAAACATTGGCACTCAATCCCAATACTAAAGGCAAGAATTGTAAATGACTGATCATATGGCAACTATGTCAGATGATTCTGGATGTCAGTACTCATTTGTAGAGGTGAATCTCCAAAGTCTTGAAATGTCGAGACAAATAGAGGCAGCTGGCAAATCGAAATCCAACTTGCCACTGTGTAACAAGCAGGATCTCAATGATGATTATTGTCAAACAACGCAAACATGCCAGTAAACAGGATCTTTCCATTTTAATAATTAATACAATGCACAATGCACTGACTTGTCATTTGTAAATATGGATAATGTTTGGTGAATGTTAACCCACTTTTAATTTACTATAAGGCTATGTTCTGAAAGGGCACTTTATCTGCAGTAACACCTGATGTCTTGGGAGTCAAAAAAAAGATGCATTTCTTTTGTTTTGTGCATGAAAAAGGCAGCTGTGTGTGTTTCACTCTTCGTTGCTTTCAGCGGTAAAAAAAAATTGCTAAAACGCTGAAAGAACTGACATGCTGCTTCTGGTAAAAACGCAGCTGAAACCGAGCTGTCTTCCATTTAAGTCAGGAAGAAACGCAGATGCGTGCCTGTATGATGAGATTTCTGAAATCTCATAGTGTACTTTTATGGCCGCTTTACACGTCCCAACATCGTTTCGATATTGTATACAATGGCATGGGAGCCTGTAAGAGAGTAAACTAATAAGCTGCTAAAACCAAGCAGACTGCCATTTTGTAGTGGCCCAGGAAAGTGAAAACACAGTCTCTGGTTGCCATGGTGACTACTCTGTGTCTAGGAAAGTGAAAGCACAGTCTCTGGTTGCCTTGGTGATGGCTCTGTCAGTTGCTCCTGTTGTTGTTGATTTCTCTCTGCGGTGGCCATTACTAGTGCAAGGATTACAGCAGAGCCAGTGCAAGCTATATGGGCCTTTAAAGTTGTTTGCAAGCCCTGTTGTGTGAACTAAAGACTTTATCTTGAACTGAGCAAGTGTCCAGCATCTGAGGAGAGGCTGAGGAGATGTTCCCCCTGATGGAGCGAGTGATTGGTGTCCAGGAAGGCCGTGAGTGACTGCGAAAGGAGAGCCGGCGTCCGGTGCCATCCACATTGGGAGGATCCTGACAAGGAGGCAGAGGAGATGTTCCCCTGATGGAGTGAGTGATTGGTGTCCAGGAAGGCCATGAGTGACTGCGAAAGGAGAGCCGGCGTCCGGTGCCATCCACATTGGGAGGATCCTGACAAGGTCCTGACAAGCCCTAGAAAAGAGTGCTCCACAGATTGCACCCCAAGCTTACAGAACTAAAGTACTGGACATGCGAATCTGGCATTGGCTGGTAGCTGCCAAATTTTGCTGTTTTTTTACAATACGTTTTTTTTTCTTTTTGCGCAAAAGGTTTTTTTTTCTTTTCTTTTTCTGGACTTGCTGCAGCCCACGTGGAATATACACCGGTATAAAGCTACATTTGAGGTTGATGGTACCATAGTTTTGAGATACCCGGGTATCCCTGTGCTAAGTGTATAGCCAGCATTGATATAGTGTATTGTATTGTTATTAGCTGTGATAAGTTATACTCAGTGTGCCATCTCAGAGGTCCCATCAGACCGCCCACAGTTGATGTACATAGCCTTTAGTTAAGTTAAATCCTTGATAAGTCTAACATGTAGGTAAATTTGCTCCTGGTTCTGAGTGTGATTTACATACCCTGGGAACTCTGAGATCGGTGCATTGATGTCGGCTAACGCTGATTGTGTGAAACTGTTATTGGTAATATTTTAAGGGGATTTTGAGACTTATACATTCCATACTGAACCATACTTTGATCCCCATATCAGCAAAAATACTGTTGTTTATTTATGCCTTTGTCTCAGTCTGTGACTCACTGGATCTTAATAGGACCTCCGGTCATTACAAGCGCTCACTTTTTTGGCTAAAATCCAAGATCGCATAGAAGCTGTCACACAGGGAGATATCGGCCGGCAACACCACTGCGATGTATACGCCCCCTTGTACGTGCGAACCAGGGAATGACCATTTAACATGGGAGTGAATAGGGGAAGTTGCTCTCCAAATCGTTGTTGGGCTGTCACACAGAACGATCCTGCCAGATCGTCCATCCAATATCGGGTAGTTGGAGAGCCTGCACAATTCTCCCCCGATTTCGTTTTGGCATCGTTCTTGCATCACATTGGACATTTATACCACACAACACACGAATGATATCGGGGCCAACGGCCGAACCACATGACTTTTTATCGAAGTTGGACGACGATATCGGGACGTGTAAAACGGCTATTACACGTTGCAAGTATGGATGGGCGAATCTACTCGCTAGGACTCGGTACTCTGCGAGTTTCCCAGTGATTACTCGCACGAGTCCAATGCAAATCAATATCAATCCTAGTTTTGTCAGAAACGCTGACAAAACTAGGATTGCCATTGTTTGCATTAGACTCGGCTACTGTGCCAGTGATAGCAGGGAAACTCGCAAAGTAACTGCTGTTTCTTTGCGAGCCGAGTCCAGCTGTCTGCTCTGTGCAGCTCCAGGGTCCTAGAGCCCACCTGCTCACAGACATGATGTAGCAGTGCTGAGATTGTTCTCAGTCTGCTCATTCCCTGTGATTCTGACTCTGACTCTGACACTCTGACTCTGAAATTCATGAAATAATAAAAAAAAATGCGTGGGGCTCCGCGCAATTTCTATGTCTAGCCAGGTACAGCTAAGCAGCTGGGGGCTGGAATCCGCAGCGCAGGGAGGCCCAAGCTTTCTGGGCACCCCCCGCTGCAAATTGCAGCCCGCAGCCGCCCCAGAAGATGGCGCATTCATTGAAGCGCCATCCTCTGGCGCTGAACCCCGCTCTTCCAGCGGCCCTGGTGGCGGTAGCACGCTGGGTAATAAAGGGGTTAATACCAGCTTTGTTATACAAGCTGGTATTAAGCCCGAGATTCTTAATGTCAGGCCACGTTTGACCCAGCCACTAAGAATCTCCAATAAAGGGTTAAAAAAACACAACACAGAGAAAAATTTTTATTTGAAATAAAAAAAAAAGCCATTAGGGACTCCATCTTTAATTAAAAAAATCCTCTTCCGTCCGACGTAGTCCAAAACGCGATGTCCTATCTGCTACATCCCCTGTGCATAGATAGATGTCTATGCACAGGGAATGAGCAGACTGAGAACAATCTCAGCTCTGCTACATCATCTCTGTGCACAGACATTCATGTCTGTACACAGGGAATGAGCAGACTGAGAACAATCTCAGCTCTGCTACATCAGGCAGCAGGCAGGCTCTAGGACCCTGGAGCTGGCAGCCAGCACACAGAGCAGACAGGACTCTTATCTGTGCGAGTTTCCCAGCGATTACTTACAAAGTAAACGAGTCCAATGCAAATAAATGACAAAACTAGGATTGCTTCAGGCTGAAGCTTCCGAGACACATCTGCGATTTGTAAATCTCACACTACTCGCTATTACTCGCTTCCCCATTCATTAACATTGGACTCGCTAGACTCGCAACGAGTAGCGAGTCCTGTGCTCGGACTCGCTAGAGTCAAGCGATTCCGAGTAATTTAGGATTCGCCCATCACTAGTTGCAAGCAATTTCTATTTTGTTGCTGTGTACAAATGTAACAATGTGTCCATGATTTCACTGCAACCAGTAAGTTGCAAGTGAAATTGTATACAATGTTGCGACGTGTAAAGGTACCCATAGGCTTTGCAGGTACGGTAAAAAGCAGCTTTTTATTAGCATGTATTTGCATAAAACCAATTAATAAAATATGCAAAACAATGGTGCAAGGATGTCCTGTGTTAACATAGTCTAAGGCTACACTCACATGGTGCTTATTTGGTTTGTTTTTTTTGAGGATCCAGTTTTTCAAAAAATGCATCATCCATTCACACAGTGCTTTTTTTATGGATCCGTTTCTTTGAGCACATTCAACAATTGGGGCAATGGAGACAGCACACCGGGAAAAACGCCAATGAATTGACATGCTAATTCCTTTTGAGAATCCATTTTTCAGCCAAAAGCAGATCCTCAAAAAATGTTGAATCTGAACACTAAACTTGGAAATGCATTGACTTGACTGGGATGTGAAACGTCACTGCATTTCACAGCAAAAACATATCCTCAAAAAAACGCTGCAAAAATGCCCCGTGTGAATGTAGGCTAAAGGCCACTTTACACACACAGATATCTGTGTCCAACTTCTGAAAGGGGCGGGGCTATCGGTATGACGTGAACATAGCCCCGCCCCTTTCATGACGTGGCCATCCTGAAAACACAGGGTGAAGGCCACAGGGGGCGGCCATCATGATTTCGTGGGCGGAGGCAGAAGCACACAGCCCCGCCCATGGAGGGATATTGAGAGATCATGAAGAAGCATGTAACTATGCAACTATATTTGTACTGTAATAACTTAGTTTATGCCACAATTAGGGATACTTATAACAGAGGGGTGCAGGCACCCCTCTATAGAGATACGGGGGGGGAGGTTGGGGAACATGCTCGGAGGAGCCCGTGACATGGGGGCATTGTAGGTGTAGCCCACCTGAGTGGGCGTCCGGTCTCTAGGGGGGACTAAGCCCCCCCCTAGAGACCTCAACCATTCTTTTATTTATTAAATTACAATCTTTAGATGAGAAAGAACAGTTTGCTCATGCCGGCAATAGCCGGGATCAGCAAACTATGCAGTTGCCGGATTGCTCAGGATTACACATCCTGAGCCATCCGGTTACTGCAGTGCGGTATTCTGCACACATTTTTGTAAAAAAATGTGTGTGACCGGTATTGCGTTCACCGCATCCGGATCTGGATGCGGTGAATGCAATTCACGTTTTAAATGTGACCCCAGCCATAGATTTAATTTTAAGTGGCATCCAGTTTAGACCTTCCTTGTTCAAAGCAAACTGCAGAGGTGGCTGCCATGTGTTTGACTGCATGGAGATTGATTTAATGGGAATGTTTAAACAGAAATGTATCTATTAATTAATTCTGGTTTTTATGTCATTTATGTTTTTTAACAATGATTTTTTTTTCATATCTCAATCTGTATTAAAAAAAAATATTATAAATCTGCATTTTTTTACACTGACCAATGGAACTATTCTAGGTTTAAGAACATTAGCAGCAATAGATGGACTAAAATCCTACCTTTTGCACTAGAGCATCTAATGAGCGTGTGCAGAGGTCATTCTGATGGCAGGGTGTGTAGGGGGAGTAGTGACATCATCTATTGTGAATGGTGAATCCTTTAGTGTCAGTTGGGTATCAAGGTGTTAGCTGTCAATGTAATCCTACCTCTGTTGGTAATGTAACTGCTGAAAACTTTTCCTGGAAAGACAGGAAGTATGACTGTAAGGCTATGTGCACACGGGGGCGGGTTAGGGGCGGCGGCGGCTGGGCGGACCCGACAGGAAGCTCCGGAGCCGTCCACCGGCTTCCTGTCGGGTCCGAGCTGCGGAAGACGGTCGGGTGTGCGGCGGTGCACAGCGGGTTAGTGGCGTCGGTTCTGCAGCGGCTGGAAGCAGCACATGATTCTGCTTGCAGCCGCTGCAGAACCGGCCGGTTTATAGGACATGCACATTCTTTGCTAACCCGCTGGGGACCCAGCGGGTTAGCAACGGATGAGCATGTGGAAACCGCCGGTGTGTGCACACCGGGTGTCGGTTTCCATAGGTTTCTATGTTGATCCAAAAGCCGCTTTTGGATTAACATAAATTTGCATAAACCTGATGGAAACCGACCGGCGGTTCCGCTCCTAAACCTTCACTAAACCTTCCTGTGTGCACATAGCCTAAAATTACCCCAGTGGACAGTTTGAAAACATTACTAATGTTAGTTTTTTTTAGATACAGATCCTAATATGAAATAAAGGCATTGCCATTTATTTTAAATACTTGTAGCATAAAACATATTTAGGCTAGGGTCACACTGAGTGCTGCACCTGCGGCAGCCGGATTCCATTACAGCAGAGCTCAGCCTGCTGTAACCACCAACGGTAACGTCGGGTGCTTCGGTGAACGCTGCCCTTAGTTACCCGATGTGTACCGTAGTTACTGGCCACACACAAAGCTGCCTGGACTGTGGTAATCCTGCACAGTTTTTCTCTGAGCTCAGGATTACCGCAGTCCAAGCAGCTTTGTGTGTGGCCAGTAACTATGGTACACATCGGGTAACTAAGAGCAGCGCTCGCCCGAAGCTCCAGACGTTGCTGCTGGTGGTTACAGCAGGCTGAGCTCTGCTGTGATGGAATCCAGCTGCCGCAGGTGCAGCACTCAGTGTGACCCTAGCCTTAGACCAGGGGTGGGGAACTCCAGTCCTCGAGGGCCGCAAACAGTTCAGGTTTTCACGATTGCCTTAGTATTGCACAGGGATTGGAATCATCACCAGTGCAAGTGATTATGTTATCACCTGTGCAATACTAAGGAAATCCTGAAAACCTGCACTGATTGCGGCCCTCGAGGACTGGAGTTCCCCACCCCTGCCTTAGACAAAAGGTCAAGACTACCCAATCTGTGGCTCCATTATATGTGGCTCGTGCCTGTGTGCCAGTTTAGTATATTAGCACCAGTAAAGAGTTATGAAGAGTAGATCTCCAGATGGTTACATTTGTGACTTTGCACTGCACAGAAGACCAGATCTGGATGCCCATATACTGGCCATGTGGGTTGAGAGATAAATATTACATGATGAAATTGGATCATACAGACAGAGGGTTGCTTGAAGCTGGATGTGACAGTGTGGTGTGTAGAGATGAGCGATGTTCGATCCAACATGTTTGCCAATTTCAAATTCGATTTGAGTCATTCGATGAATGCGAATGATTTGCTAAAAATCTGGTAATTCGAGGATATGTTCGATAACCGTTCATTGACCAAAAGCGTTATTGACTTTTCACAGTAATGCTTTTGTTCAACGTTGTTATTTGTTTCAGTGTGTAGGAACGGTGGGTGGGGGGGCTGGGGGAGAGGTCTGTGGTCAAAAAATATTTTTTTTTCTTCCCGCACTTACTGTGGGTGATCCAGTTTGTCAGCCTATCAGCACGCATAGATAAAAGTGAACTATTTTCACACAAGGGCTTGTGTGATTGGCTGGGTATATCACATATCCTTGCCATATAAGAACCGACCTTTTTCCCTCCTCACCATTTTATCAGTGTTGAAGCTCAGTGTCAGATGCCGCCACTGGTGGTGTGTGTGCTACGAAGTTTGTTAGATAGCGATTCTATTCCAAGGTAGATAGAGAGATAATAGGTTTAGAGACTACTTCCAAGAACAGCCCTTTCTAGGGCTTAAAAGCACTGTGTGCCAGGCATGTCTGTTGCAGAGCTGAGCAAGCATTTTTTACATCATCTGGCCAAATCTAGCCACGTAAATCCTTTTTGGCTAGTAGCAGTGTGTGGCAGGCACAAATGTAGCAATGTTGTGAAGAGAGCTACACCGCCTGTATTTTCTAGCCTTTTTTTACTGCATCTAGCCAAACAAATTCTTTTTGGCTAGTAGCAGTGTGTGGCAGGCACTGGTGTGGCACTGTTGTGAAGAAAGCTACACCTCCTGTATTTTCTAGCTTTTTTTTACTGCATCTAGACAAGCAAAACATTTTTGGTTTGTAGCAGTGTGTCGGGCACTGGTGTAGCACTGTTGTGAAGAAAGCTGCACTGCCTGTCTTTACTACCCATTTTTTACTGCATGCTGCCAAGGAAATCCTTTTTGGCTAGTAGCAGTGTGTGTCAGGCACTGGTATAGTACTGTTGTGAAGAAAGCTACACCTCCTGTGTTTACTAGGTTTTTTTTTATTGCATCTAGCCAAGCAAATCCTTTTTGGCTAGTAGCAGTGTGTGCCAGGCACTGGTATAGCACTGTTGTAAAGAAATCTACACCTCCTGTGTTTACTATCCTTTTTTTACTGCATCTAGTCAAGCAAATCCTTTTTGACTAGTAGCAGTGTGTGCCAGGCACTGGTCTAGCACTGTTGTGAAGAAAGCTACACCGCCTGTGTTTACTAGCCTTTTTTACTGCATCTAGCCAAGCAAATCCTTTTTGACTAGTAACAGTGTGTGCCACGCGCTGGTATAGCACTGTTCTGAAGAAAGCTACATCTCCTGTGTTTACTAGCCTTTTTTTTAACTGCATCTAGCCAAGCAAATCTTTTTTGGCTAGTAGCAGTGTTTGGATAGGTAGCTGTGGTCCAGTGTTCTGTTGAAATCTACCACCACACAGCACAGAAAACACTTTTGTATTGCTTCTGCCCAAACCTACTTACCAAAACCTATTTAAGGTAGTACCACTGTTTGACTAGGTAGCTGTGGTCCAGTGTTCTGTTGAAATCTACAGCCACACAATGCAGAAAAGTTTGTATTTCATCTGCCCAAACCTACTTACGAAAACCTATTTAGGGTAGTACCACAATTTGACTAGGTAGCTGTGGTCCAGTGTTCTATTGAAATCTACCACCACACCACACAGAAAACACTTTTGTATTGCATCTGTCCAAACCTACTTACCAAACCTATTTAGGGTAGTACCACTGTTTGACTAGGTAGCTGTGGTCCAGTGTTCTGTTGAAATCCACCACCACACAGCGCAGAAACGTTTGTATTTCATCTGCCCAAACCTTCTTACCAAAACCTATTTAGGGTAGTACCACAGTTTCACTAGATAGCTGTGGTCCAGTGTTCTGTTGAAATCTACAGCCACACAATGCAGAAAGGTTTGTATTGCATCTGCCCAAACCTACTTACTAAAACCTATTTAGGGTAGTACCACTCTTTGGCCACTCAGCTCTGCTAGCTTTACATCCATGTTTTTTGTGCCACAAACAACAGAGTTGCCAATTAGTTACCCTTAAATATGAGTGTTAATAGTTCAGCTGATGGTGGAAAGGGGAATAGGCGTGTTGGAAAGAGTAAAAATCTTTGTGTCCGTGGGGTAGGTGCTAAAGTCACAGAAACAACCTTAAAGCCAAACTGAAATGTCTACTTCTTTTTGTGGACGATCTGCTATCATCATTTTCTTACGAAGCAGAGCATTGCTAAAACTTGTAATTCAGGCTCAAAAAGAGCAGGTGCTGCAATGGATATCAAGCACTCCATCAAGTGTGCTCTCATCCACCTCAACTTCAACATCACAAACACTCCAGTCCTCAGAGGTGTCACCCCAATGGCCCTTGCTTCTTCACAGCTCACAAGTCTCCAGCCTCCCTACTGACTATGAGTTAACACAGATGGGTGAGTCTGCAGAGCTATTCAATCGTATTATAGCCTGGGAATCAGAGGTCTGATCCAAAGCTTCATTGAGTCAAGATGAGGAAATGATCTGCACCGATGCCCAAAACCTTTATGAGTCGGATCCAGGCCCAGATGAAGAAGTGTCCAAGCATAATGTAGACCCTCATTCCCAAACTGTAACTCCTGTTGTGGAGACAATGAGGCAGATGATGATGGGAGTCAGATACATGATTGGAACATCAACTTGACTTTGAGCTCAGTGCAGGAAGAGGTTGGCTCTGAGGACGACAAGTGTGAGAGCACACAGGGTGATGATGAGGTTGAATGTCCCACTTACTGTCAACCCACAGGCAGGCAGTTGATGAGCTCAGCAGAGGAGGTGGAAGATGATGCTAGTGACGAGATTAGGTTGCGGCTTTCTGGACAGAGACGGAGTCCTGGAAGCACGTCAAAAACTGAGTCCTCAACCCCAACTCTGCCTGTGTGGAGACGCCATAGTGGCTCTGCAGGTCGCTAGGGCGCTAAGCTTTGCCTAGCCTGGGCCTTTTTTCAGATCGCAAAAGATGACCCAACTCATTTTATCTGCAAAATTTGTAAACAAAATCTGAGTAGAGGCCAAAAAATCTATAGTTTGAGTACTTCATACATGGACTGTCACATGGACATGAAGCATAAGTCACAGTGGGAAGCTCACTGTGCTACAATGTGGCCTAGCGGGCCTGGCCAACCACCGTCTGCCCCATCAAGTGCATCTGAAGTTTCTTCATCCTCTGTGACTGTGGGGACAGCTGTCACAAAGGCTTTCGGGCCTCAGAATTTTCAACTCTTTACCCACAGCAGCCAGTGTGATTGACATGTTGTCAGCTGTTTTGGAAGTGGAAACACCTGCTGATGTTTAGCGCTGTCAGTAATCGAGAGCACCACCTTTTTATGAATGCGATATAATATGTCTGCCTGCACCTCCCTCACAGTCTAGCAGTTTGTCTGGGATGCCCTACTCAACCCTGTCTCAGCACAGTAGCCATCCCTCGGTCTCTCAGATGGGACTAGTAAAAGACCATTTCCCCACCACTACTTCTCGAAGAAAGCTCTGCCTGCGCTAAACCAGCATATTGCACACATCACCACTTCCTTGAGAAACTCTGTGTGTGACAGAGTGCATTCCACCACAGACACCTGGACGTGTAAGCATGGACATATGTCACAGACTGGGCACTGGGTGACTATGGTGACAGCAGGAGAAGGAGCTGTTGTACAAGTCTTGACATCCCCACAGGTTGTGCGTCAAACCTCTGTATGTAGAAGTTCCTCCACTGCTTCTGCCTCCTCCACCTCTTCCAGGTCTTCCACCTGCACCCAAAGCCTGTCTGATGTGACGCACATTCAAACTGCGCAGAAGGAATCCAGCACACCTCCTTACTATGCTGGGAGCAGGGCTTAACATCATCAGGCGGTATTTATGTTAAAATGTCTGGGAAATGTGAGTCACACAGCTGAGAAGTTGTGGTGAGCTCTGGAGATAGTTTAATCAATGGTTGTCTCCACTGAACCTGCAGCCAGGGAAGGCCATGTGCGACAATGCTGGAAACCTGGGTGCGGCCCTTCGCCAGGACAAGGTGACACACCTGCCTTGTATGGCTGATGTCTTGAACCTGGTCGTCAAGAAACTTTTAGCCCACTTTCCCAGCCTAGATGCGCTTCTGCAGAGGGCATGGTCGCTGGGTGCTCACTTCTGCCATTCGCTTCCCTCAGCTCAACGACTTGCATCACCACAGAAGTCTTTTGGCCTGCCGGTTCACTGCCTGAAATGCGATGTGCTGAGACGATGAAATTCCACTCTGCACCTGTTGCAGTGACTGTAACAGCAGCGACTAGCAATGGTGCAGTATGTCATGACGTATAGCCTGGGCCAATGTGATCCTGAGATGGGACAAGTCACACTGCTTAGATCAACGACCTCTGCTCCTTTTTGCAGAGTTTTGAAATGGCTACTAAGATGTTAAGCACTGACTAGCTGCTGTGTGACAGGGTCCCAATGACTGCCGAGGTCGTTATACGGGTCGCCGTATTGTTGCTGCATCGTTGAATAGATCTGACGGTTTGACATCTCACCAGCAACCATGTAGCGATGTTCCAGAGATCTTTACCAGGTCGTATTGTTGTCAGGATCGCTGGACTGTTGCCAAGTGTGATGGGACCCTTAGTCTCTTGGACCCAACTTGCTTTTAAGGCTAGTTCCACACTGCAGTTTTTAACCCTGATCAGTTTCCATCCAGTTTATTTGCCAAAACCAGGAGTGTCTCCAAAACCCAGAACAGGTGTCAATCTTTCAATTATACTTTTACTCTGCAAGTTCCTCTCCTGGTTCCTCTCCTGGTTTTGGCACACAAACCTGATCGAACCGGATCAGGAAAAAAAAACTGCAGTGTGAAACCAGCCTGAGTGTTTTTAATCCTTGATTTGGCCATTTTGTTTCATCACAATAAAACCACTGTTTTGCACTGCATTTCTGGTGTGCGCTCCTTACCCTGAAGTTCTTTTCTCCTTTTTCTGCCTGCTTTGAAAGCTTCCGTGTAGCTGTACCCACAACATTGATCTACCGGGCGGATGCACCCCATATATTAATTGTGTAGAATGCTGAATGGGGTATTGTGGAAACCCTTGGATGTAAATACACTGTCTCAGTGTGATTTTTATGGGAAAGCTTTGACTGTCATACAGGTATTGGGAGCTCTGGATGTGACTTGAAAACCTCTTTTAGAGCTGAATGTGGCTCTCAAAGTAAGAAAGGTTGGAGACTAAAAATGAGCAGACCCGTGGATGTTCAGATTTGCCCAGTTTGTCAAGACTTTAAAAAAAGTCGGACTTGACCCTTAACCCAATAAAAGTCAAAGGGGACCCAACAACAAAGTGCTGTAAAATTGTGGTAGTAAGGGCTAAAGGCTTGAAAAAGGAAGCAAAATGGGGATTGAAGCAGGACAATTATAAATACATTGTTTCCTGAGCAGATAAGACTGTTTCTGGCCATGCTCATTAAGCCATATGAATATTCACTGCTTACCCACCCACGCTCTGTTATATCATCTGCAAATGGTTAACGTTAGACTGCTTTACATGCCACCACCCTCTGTGTCGGCATCTGTGATTGGTTGCACTCAATCTGCTGTTTCCTGCTTATCACATTAGCTATGTGTAGTGTTAATTAATCATTTTAAAAAAAATGATGTGGCGTCCCCTGCGTTTGATAATCAGCCAAGGTAAAGCCTTTAGCTAGAGGCTGATTTCATGCTGGGAAGGGGCCAATATCCATGGGTCTTTCCACCCTTATAATATCATCCCACTGCTGTCTGCTTTATTTGTGCTGGTTATCAAAATAGAGGAGACCTCTCATTCAAAAAAAAAATAATTAGAAAAAAAAGCCTGACAGCATTCTTATTTTCCAGGGAAACAAGGGATGTGTAATTGTACTGCTGTTAACCCTCTTTTGCTGCCCCCTCTCACTGCTGTCTTAAGGCCGCTTCACACGCTAGGATATCGTTAATGATATCGTTGAAACATCACGGATTTGTGAACGTGCTAACGATATCGTTAGTGCGTCCTTGCATGTAAACGAACAATGTAGGATGGAAAAATCGTAACTGTCATCACAAAAATGAGATCGGCCATGTCCACACACCTCCGCTAAATACTTAGGTTTTTTTCAGAGAAGCGGAGGTGCATGTGCGCCGCCGCTTTCTGCGGACGCAGCCCCTGGTTACCCGATGTGTATCGTGGTAACCACTTCACACAGCAGGCTGCATAGTGTCCGCTTTCCCAATGCGGACAGGGAAACGCTGCTAGCAGTGTTTCCCTGTGCGCTCGGCTTAAGAGGACACTATGCAGCCTGCTGTGTGAAATCGTTACCACGATACACATCGGGTAACCAGGGGCTGCGTCCGCAGAAAGCGGCGGTGCACATGCACCTCCGCTTCTCTGAAAAAAACCTAAGTATTTAGCGGAGAACCGCCAAATACTTACAGCGGAGGTGTGTGGACATGGCCATCCTGACCTCAAATCTATCGTTCGTTGTCCAATTAACGCAGCTTGAAGGCGTTACATCGTTCAGTGTGACACCTTTATCAACGATGTCGTTCAAAAATCTCCTATTCCTGTCGCTTTAAAACATTGTTCAGTCCTTGCTCTCCTATTTAACTGGTGCGTTTCCGAATGGGATATCGTTAACGATATCCTTGTGTGTGACAATGCACTAACGATGTTAGAACAATTACTGTCACGTGATCGATCTATGGATATCGTTAACGATATCCTAGTGTGTAACAGCACCTTTAGCTTCCAAGAAACGCAGAAGACAGACAGCTTTTCAACGAGCTTTATTTGGATGCTGAACTCAAACAATAACATGGATGTACAAATAGAAGTCTGTGTTTTAACAGTTCGGGTTCACTCATCTGTATTTGAGATCATCACAATAGATCATTTTCTGATTACACATTCCCTTTAATACAGTTTATTATGGGACTTGTATGCCCAAATACCAAGTGAGCAAAGCAAAGAAATAATTCCAGAATGTTTTGCTCATTACCTGTTTTATTGTTATGGGGTCCATTTCAAACCTGGCATCTATTATATAATCGCGAATCGGCTTTTTGCCCCGGCGTGGTCATGTGGATACGCGCGAAGCATTGGCCGCGAAGCGGCCATTGCGAGCAGTTCTAAGGCGACTCGCTATGCCCGCGCAGCGGGCATGGCGAGTCGACTTAGCAGCGCGAAGCATTGGCCGCGAAGCGGCCATTGCGAGTCAGAGACTCGCCCTTCTAGAATCCCGATGCATGTGCATCGGGCTCCCAGCTAGTTAAATATAATGGCTCCCAAATTGCGAATTTAAGAAAAAAGTCAGTACATACTTTGCAGTTTTTAGCACATTTTTCCTAAAATTTTTGGGTCAATAACTAGAACAGAGAAGTACAAATAAAATATTTAGGAATCATTCATAGCTTCTTAATCTTGTCCAATCTACAGCTTCTATATCTTATCAACATCTTAGAATTCAAGTTTAAGGAGAAACAATTGCTTTGTTTGTCTGGGTGCTGTGCACTGTGTAAAATAAAAAAAGAGAAAACTTCCTGAGCAGGACTGTTTGAAGCAAGTGGTACAGAAGGAAAAGGTGATCTAAAAGGCCTTGTAAGCATGTATCAAGAAGTCTTTGTGGAGGTTACTACCGTGGGTTCTGCCCAGCCGAACAAGAACTGTATGTGCCCAGAGATCAAATCTGCAGAAAGAACAATTGAATCTTTTCTTAGTGTTGCCATAATGAACTTACTGCAGAGATATACAAGTCTAAGGAAAATTTTGTGCTGTCCAGTATATTAATGCATTGGTAAGTCAGACCCGGTCATTCTTCCAGTCTAAGGCTACGTTCACACTTTGCGTTTTTTTTGTGTGCTTTTATGTGCACAATTTTCAAAAAAGCGCACCTGGGTCTGCGTCTGCCGGCAAAGTGAATGGACTTTCACTCTTGCTGTGCAGACGCTGCGTGAATATACACTGCGCTTTTATGGGAGAAAGGGCCCGCGTAAAAAGTATGACCATGTCAATTCTTTACGCAGCCGCGCTTTCTCCCATAGGAGCCATTATACCCGCTGGAATTACGCATCGCCGTTCAAACAATGTGCAATTCCAGTGGGAATAATGCCGGCATTGCAAGATTTGATGTCACACAGGGGAAGAACGATCCTGTGTTCCTCCCCTGTGTGACATTTGTGACAGCCCCTTTTGGGTTTCGTAGTGTTTTCATATACACTGCGAAACCTAAATCAAAGTTATCCAAATGTCTTAAAAATAATAAAAATTGAATACTTACCCTCCTCCGGGTGTTCGGGTTATCCGGAGCTGAGACATCCACATCTTCTTTCCTTCCACAGCCTGGCAAGATCTGTGATTGGCCGCTCGCAATCATGTGATATGCATGGGACATATCACATGACCGCGAGCGGCCAATCACAGATCTTGGCAGCTCCTAGAAGGTCAGTACATGTGGATATCTCAGCTCCCAGTAACCCGAACAGCCAGCGGAGAGGTAAGTATTCAATTTTTATTATTTTTAAAACATTTGGATTACTTTTATTTAGGTTTCGCAGTGTATATGAATACACTACGAAACCCAAAAGGGGCTGTCACAAATGTCACACAGGGGAGGAACACAGGATTCCTCCTCCCCCTGTGTGACATCACTTCTCCCCTGCGCTTTTGGGGGTGAAGTGCGCCTGTAGAAATACATGGTGTGTGAATGCACCCATTATTTTACTGTGCTTTTTTGCGCGGCCGCAAAACGCAAAATGCGCCTGCGCAAAAAAAGTGCTGCGTGTGAACGTAGTCTAACATTGCAGTTAAGCTTTCTTAATGTCAATAAAGATGAGTTGCAATGCCAGACTCCATAGGATAAAAATAAGAGGATACAGCAGCACTCTGTGAGCACCAACATATGTGAACATTGCCAGACTCTACCCTGGAGTAAAGACCGGAGGCCAGGGAGACTCCAGATCTCCTGGCCACAGCAGCACCTGAAGGCAAAGCCGCTTCTCAGAGCTCAGGGTCTGCAGGGAGTACAGCAGTGCCCTGCAGAAGAACTCTCGCCGCCTGCGATATAGGTAAAGACAGTAGGAGAGGGTCAGGGCCTAGCTCAAGGCAGCCTAGAACAAAAGGCAGAGAAAAATGAAAACACATGAAACGGTGTAGACTGGTTAACTGTGTTTTATTATTGTCTTGCAGTAAAGCACATCGTCTTTTTTCTCAGTTCAAGTAAAGTTTCGACGTATCACGCCTTCATCAGACATGCTGAAATTAACTATATGCGATTGTGCTTAACAAGGATACTGCAAAGCAAGTTGCTAACAAGGAACCAGTGACAAAATCCAATAAGGAATGTGGTAAGAGCAAGGCTAGGGGTCTAGGATGTCATCCGTCAGGGGATCCCAGTGTGACGGCTAGTGTTAATATGCGCTGAGCCCATAAAAGTTAGCTTAGTATAGGAAGGAAAGTGCCCCTTAATCCAAATAGTATCCCAATAGGCCTGGATGCTCAAGGAAGAGTGTATATGCCTGGTGCAGAGCAACTGTGCAGCATGCAGTCCTCTCTGGAACTGAACTGCTGACTCTGCCTCCAGGCCTGAATTTTATAAGGGACCTTGCCTGAACTCGGCCTGTAGAGCTCGCCCTTCAGGTCTGGAGTGGAAGGTGTTGTTTGCGGGCTTACCTTCTCTGCCCCAGGTATATCTCTGGCAATCAAACCCTGGGGTGCCACAGAGGCATTGTTTCTGACAGCCCTTTTTTCTCAACCAAGCAACCCCTATCATGGTTACTTTTTTCCCTATTGCATAGCATAAATTGTAACTCAGTTACAGTATCTAGAATGGCTATGCCAATTATACACTGTGCACCCCTCTTAATATATTTGCCATAACTTACAACTGGCCTCTGTCACAAATGTTCTCCATTTAGGGTCTGGTGCAATTCATGCCATCTTTGTGGTGCAAATTGTTATGAATTTTGCAGTCAGCTTTTCTACGCTCTATCCTGCTCCAGCTTTCTCCACTTTGGCAGAGCTGGGTCTGGTATAATAATGATAAAGTCACAAAATGTTTGCGTGATTTCAAATTGTGAAACAATTTGACAACCCTTCAGAGAAAACTGGCAAAAACACCTTGATAAATCAAGTCCTGAATATCTAGAGTAGACAACCCCTTGCAAACTCTAGGAAAATAGAATACCGGTAAATGTGAGATCCCATTAGAAATTAAAAAGAAATCTGTTCATACAGTCCATTAAAGCATAACTACACTACTGAGCACGAATATCACATTACCAAATAAAGGGAGAATACGTTACTTTATTATCCACCATTAAACATTATTAAAAAGCATAAACATGTAATCCCCATGTATACATATTAAATCTGGTATGCACCTCAGAGGCCAATTTTATCGCTGTGCAGTCAAAACACTTCAAACAATATTGCATGTATCATAGAAAATTAGCCCAGTACATCTAACCTCTAATTACTAAGGAACATTTAGCTGCTGTTATGATTCTGGTTAAACAGAAGAACAGATAGATTTCAGTCTGATCTGAATGGGCCATAATGGGGGTGTTGGAAGCCGGCTGATGTGGAATGGGTTGAAGAGTGATCTATGTTTTACTATTTATTCATCTCTGGGTAATAAACCCCACTGTTCTAAGAATATTTTATATGATACAGAGGCAGATATATCGTTGGTACAACTGTACAGGGGCATAAAAAGTAACGGGACCCATTACATCTCTAACACTGGTGGGTATGTGCATTATGATGAGCTATTAGATTGCAAAGGTCCCATATATTTTTGTAGCTTTGGGGTCCTCTTTTGTCAGTGTCTACTCTTAGTACGATAGCATAACAAATACCAATTGTGTCCAAAGTGTCTTCCGTGCTGTCACTCTAATAATTGTGCTTATATTACAATACAAAACTCAAAGGTGGTCCCAGAACCAATTAACCCCTTTGTAACCATGGTCATATATGTATATGTCCCTCTCTTTGATGCGAGCTCACGCGCTGAGCTCACATCATTCTCTGCACAAGTCTATTGATCTGATCAGCTGACATGTGTAGCTAACAGTACCGATTGGATAGGCGATCCTATCAGCACTGTTAACCCTTTGGATCAATCACTGACAGCATGTTGTAAAGCACCATAGTGGGGATCGCACTGTTCCCTGCTGGTATCAACGTCCCCATGATGTGATCACAGGGCCTCGATGCATTGCCATGACAGCGTGGGGGCAGATGATGACCCTGGATTCTGTCATGACTCACTCCCTGCCAGCGATCCCTGAGCTGCGTCACCAACAGCAAGTGATCATTTGTGTAGAAGCATTACTCTGCATTACACAAGCAATTACACACTGCAGTGCTGAGGCACCCTAAAGGGCCATGTAAAATAAAAGTAAAGTTTAAAAAGTTTAAAAAAAGCATGACAGAAATAAAAAAAGCAAATGTTCAAATCATCCCCCCCTTTGCCCCATTGAAAAGAAAACTAGAAAAATACACATATTTAGTATCGTCACATACAGAAATGCCTATCAAAATATTAAATTATTTAATCAGATGCATAACAGAAAAAAAGTCCAAATGAAAAAATGTATGTTTTTTGGTCGCTGCAACATTGCAATATATGCAATAACAGGCGATCAAAACAGCACATCCACCCAAAAATAGTAATATTAGAAACATCCATTCAAGCTGCAAAAAGAAAGTCATACAGCCCCAGATCCCGAAAAATGAGAACGCTATAGGTCTCAGAAAACGCAAGCAAAAGTGGAATTCTTTTTTTTAAAAAAAACTTCTTAATATTATTTCACCACTTAGATAACAGTAAAAATATACATGTTTGGCATCTATGAACTAGAACCGACCCGAGGCATCCTTCCGACATGTCAGTTTTACCATATAGTGAACATGATAAATAAAAAAAAAAACATTGTGTAATTGCACTTTTTTGCCATTCACTGAACTTGGAATTTTTTTTCCCATTTACCGGTATATTACCGTATATACTCATGTATAAGCCGACCCGTGTATAAGCCGACCCCCCTACTTTTGCCCCCAAAACCTGGGAAAACCTATTGACTCGTGTATAAGCCGAGGGTGGACCCCAGCACAGGTATACAGCCCCCAGCAGTGTGATATACAGCAGCCGCAGAGGTATATACAGCAGCCCCAGTGGTAGTATACAGAAGCCCCAGAGGTATATACAGCAGCACCAGTGGTAGTATACAGCAGCAGCCCCAGTGGTATATACAGCAGCAGCTCCAGTAGTTAGTATACAGCAGCCCCAGAGGTATATACAGCAGCCCCAGTGGTAGTATACAGCAGCCCCAGAGGTAGTATACAGCAGCCCCAGAGGTAGTATACAGCAGCCCCAGAGGTAGTATACAGCCCCAAGTGGTAGTATTCAGCAGCCCCAGAGGTATATACTGCCCCAGTGGTAGTATCCAGCACCCCAGAGGTATATACAGCCCCAGTGGTAGTATACAGCAGCCCCAGAGGTAGTATACAGCCCCAGTGGTAGTATACAGCAGCCCCAGAGGTATATACAGCCCCAGTGGTAGTATCCAGCAGCCCCAGAGGTATATACAGCCCTACTGGTAGTATCCAGCAGCCCCAGAGGTATATACAGCCCCAGTGGTAGTATCCAGCAGCCCCAGAGGTATATACAGCCCCAGTGGTAGTATCCAGCAGCCCCAGTGGTATATACAGCCCTAGTGGTAGTATACAGCAGCCCCAGTGGTATATACAGCCCCAGTGGTAGTATCCAGCAGCCCCAGTGGTATATACAGCCCCAGTGGTAGTATCCATCAGCCCCAGAGGTATATACAGCTCCAGTGGTAGTATACAGCAGCCCCAGAGGTATATACAGCTCCAGTGGTAGTATACAGCAGCCCCAGAGGTAGTATACAGCCCCAGTGGTAGTATACAGCAGCCCCAGAGGTATATACAGCCCCAGTGGTAGTATCCAGCAGCCCCAGAGGTATATACAGCCCTAGTGGTAGTATCCAGCAGCCCCAGAGGTATATACAGCCCCAGTGGTAGTATCCAGCAGCCCCAGAGGTATATACAGCCCCAGTGGTAGTATCCAGCAGCCCCAGTGGTATATACAGCCCCAGTGGTAGTATACAGCAGCCCCAGTGGTATATACAGCCCCAGTGGTAGTATCCAGCAGCCCCAGTGTTTTATACAGCCCCAGTGGTAGTATCCAGCAGCCCCAGAGGTATATACAGCCCCAGTGGTAGTAAACAGCCCCCCCCTCCTTATTATGGGTCCCCCTGTGCAGTAATAAACAGCCCCCCCTCCTTAGTACGTCTCCTCCCCCCAGGCTGCGGCAGCTGTCAAAATAACAAACACTTTATACATCACCTTCCGGCGCAGCTCCTCCGGTCCTCCGCTCCTCCGCTCGCCGGCTTCTTCTTCCTTCTTGTGCCGACTTCTGTGACCGCGCGCAGGAAATGACGTCATCTCCTGCGCCCGGTCACATGACACCGGCAC
Source organism: Allobates femoralis (assembly GCA_033576535.1). NCBI lineage: Eukaryota > Metazoa > Chordata > Amphibia > Anura > Aromobatidae > Allobates > Allobates femoralis. Next base: position 138,952,712 of record JARQOC010000009.1, read on the forward strand.
AAGCAGGAAGAAGAAGCCGGCGAGCGGAGGAGCGGAGGACAGGAGGAGCTGCGCCGGAAGGTGATGTATAAAGTTTTGTTATTTTGACAGCTGCCGCAGCCTGGGGGGGGACATACTAAGGAGGGGGGAGCTGTTTATTACTGCACAGGGGGACCCATAATAAGGAGGGGGGGGCTGTGTAGTGCAATATGCAGGGCATCCCCCCGCCGCTGATGGACGGGGGGATGCCGTCCATATTCATTGCACTAATGAGGCGGCCCCATCGTGATCGCTTGCGGTCACCGCTGCCCCCTCCTGCCTCCTCCAGCCACCGGTGCAGCCCCCCCCACAGCATACCATATGACCCGTGTATAAGCCGAGGGGGGGACTTTTCAGCCCAATTTTTGGGCTGAAAAACTTGGCTTATACACGAGTATATACGGTATATGGAAAAGAAAATGATGTCATTCAAAAGTACAGCTTGTTCCACAAAAAACAAGTCCTCATATGTTTATATTGATAGAGAAATAAAAAAAGTATGGCTCTTGGAAGAAGGGGAGGAAAAAACAAAAACCGGAAAATGGAAATTCACCCGGGGGTGAAGGGATTGTTTTTCCAGGGACCATTGTACAATAATTAGTTTTATAGATACCATATTTTTGGACCATAACAAGTACATTTTCCCCGCAAAATTGTTGGGGAAAGTGGGAACACGTCTTATGGTCTGGATATACAGACCTGTGGGGCTATGCTGGATGTGCTGGAGGTGGGAGTGGCTCTGGATCAGTATGTGGAGGCAGGAGCAAGAGGCAGCAAGAAGTCATGTGCTCCCACTCATTAGCTTCATGTAATATGCACTGTATCCCGTTGTCCACCACCTCAGTGCTGAAGCCACGTATATTGTATGTGTCTAATGTCCATCCTGGACATGGTTTCCCCCCCCCCCCGGTCATAGCATATGACCCCCTGCTGGGGTGCAAATATAAATAATAAACAATGTTAACTTACCTCTTCGTCGCTTCCTTCCTGTCTGTGCCTGGTATCTGATCATGTGATCGGGTGCAGCACAGTGACATCATCGGTGTGCACCCCGGTCACATGATCCGATACCCTGGGCATACAGGTAGAATGGAGGATGCTGCAGGCAGGGAGCTACGGAAAGTGAGTAAACATTGTTTATTATTTTTATGTGCGTGCCACCAGGGTAGCATATACTGTGACCAGGGGAAGGGACCACATGCAGGATAAGGGGACCATATACAGGAGCAATATCTGTGATGGGGGCCATATACTGTGGCTGGGGGGGCACAATATGCAGGATGGGGGACCATGTACTAGGATAAGGAGGAATATATATATACGAGCTATATCCATGATGGGCTGCCATATACTGTGACCGGAGGGGCCATATACAGGATGGGGGACCATGTAACAGGATAAGGAAGGCAATATAAAGGAGCTATATCCATGATGGGGGGCCATATACAGGATGAGGGGGTATATACCATGACCTGGAGACCATATCCAGGATGGGGGGCTAAATACAGGAAAGGGGTCATATACCATGACCATATACAGAATAGGGGCCATATACAGAATGGGTGGCATGTACCATGACTGGAGGGCCTTATTAAGGATGGGGGCTATATACAGGATGGGGGGCATATAACATGACCGGGGGGGGACATATTCTGGATGGAGAGCTATATACAGGATGAGGGGCATATACCATGACTATATACAGGATGGGGGGCACATACCATGGACGAGGGGCCATATCCAGGATGGGGGGCTATATACAGCAAGGGGGGCATATACCATGACCACATACCGGATGAGCGGCTATATACAGGATGGGGAATAATATATCACAATGGAAGGAGCCCAGGATGGGGGACATTACAACCATAACAGTGTAAGCAGCAGATCTCCCCACAATAACAGTGCATTATAACCACATTTATGCTTAATTTGTCCCCTACTTTCCTCTTCTAACATCCCAGTGCGCCTTATACTGTAGTCTGATGCGTCTTATAGCCTGAAAAATACGGTATTTGGAGAAAATGTGGGATATTGTGAAATATTGAGGGCTTTAATTATCCCTTTGAGAATCAAAGCTCCACTCCAGTGGTTTTTTTTGTGGTTGTTGTTTTACTGTTAAAGTGGTGTTTTTAATCTACGTTCCCTGCACTTAGTCTTATACTTACCTGCTGCTGTATTCACCTTCTGTTGTCGCCTCTCTACTCTGTCTCCTGCAGTTTGTGACCCATGTTTCTTAGGCAGAAGTCACAACTTAATGTAAGTCTATAAGATTCAGAGCAAGCCTCTCGTGGGCTTATATTGAGAACTTCAAGTCAGTCATAAGTTTCAGTCACAAGATGGTTGATCAGGAACAGTTTGGTACCAAGTAGAGCTGAAAATGGTGACTGGTCAACATAATACTAGGCTCAGGGACCTCCAGCAATCCAGTAAGAATAATACTCTAAAGTGGTGCTTTAAAAGACTATTCTTGAAATTTAAAACTGTTTCTTTGAACTAAAACTAAGGTACAAAAGTAACAAACCATCCAAATCTTACCAATTCTTCCGCTACAATCCCTTATCGCTAGTGTCCTGAATCCCCCACAAAATGTTTACTTCTTGCTGCATGGTGACACTTTACATCACCCATAAGCAGTTCTTGTTATACGTCTCCTATGGACATCCACCAGGCAACCAGGCACTGCTATAATGTACCATTATTAGTCATCATTGCTATAAGATTTCCCTCATGTACAGTTGAAACCAGAAGTTTACATACACAATATAAAAAGACACATATGCATGTTTTTCTCACTATCTGACATGAAATCAGAATAAACCTTTCCTGTTTTAGGTCAATTAGGATTGCCATAATTAGATTGCCATAATTATTCATATTTGCCAAACGCTAGAATAATGAGAGAGAAGGGTTTAAGACACATTTATTGCTTTCAGCAATGTAACAAGTTTACACACACTAAGATTACTATGTCCTTAAAACATTTGGGATAGCCCATATGTTAATGTCAAGTGTTTGGAAGCTTCTTAAAGGTTTATTGGCAACATCAATTTTAATGATAGACACACGCTGTATTTTAATGCACACCTGAAACACACTGCTTCTTTGTGTACCATAATGGGAAAGTCTAAAGAGATCAGCCAAAATATCTGGAAGAGAATTGTGGACTTGCACAATTCTGGTTAATCCTTGGGTGCAATTTCCAGATACCTAAAAGTGCCTCATTTATCTGTATAAACAATTATATGCAAGTACCATCAAGATGGGAATGTCGTGCCTTCATACCGCTCAGGAAGGAGACAGGTTCTGTGTCCCAGAGATGAGCGTGCTGTGGTCTGACATGTGAATATCATCCTAAGAACAAAAGCAAAAGACCTTGAGAAGATGATGGCTTAAGTTGGTAAGATTGTGTCATTATCCACAGTGAAACGAGTACTGTAACAGGGGCTGAAAGGCCACTCTGCCAGGAAGAAGCCATTACTTCAATAGAAAGATGAAAAAGCCAGATTAAATTTTGCAAACACAAACAGCAAAAAAGACCTATATTTTTGGTGACATGTCCTGTGCTTTTGCGAAAGTAAATTTGAACTGTTTGGCCATAATGACCAGCGTTATGTTTTTAGGAAAGAGGGAGAAGCTGGGAATCCTAAGATCACCATCCAAACTGTGAAACACCGGGGTGGCAGCATCATGTTGTGGAGTTGTTTTGCTGTTTTGCTTCTGGAGGGACTGGTGTACTTCACAAAATAGATGGCATGATTAGAAAAGATGATTATGCAGCAAAATTCAAGCAACAACTTAAGACAAAAGCCAGAATGTTAAAACTTGGGCAGAAATAGGTCTTCCAAATGAACAATGACCTGAATATTAAGAAACTAAAAAATGATGGTGTTGGCCCCTTTAAAAATAGTCTGGGTGAAATGGTGGATGAGGATGAGGATGAGGAAAAAGCCAATATACTAAATGACTTTTTTTCAACAGTATTTACACAAGAAAATCCCATGACAGACAATATGATCAGTGATAACAAAAATTCTCAATTAAATGTCACCTGCTTAACCCAAGAGGAAGTACGGCATCGTCTAAAAATCAGTAAAATTGACAAATCCCCGGGCCTGGATGGGATACACCCCAGAGTGCTGCAGGAATTAAGTACTGTCATAGATAGACCATTATTTTTAATATTTAAAGATTCCATAATAACAGGGTCTGTACCACAGGACTAGCGTATAGCAAATGTGGTGCCAATATTCAAAAAGGGGACAAAAACTGAACTTGGAAATTATAGGCCAGTAAGCTTAACCTCTACTGTGGGTAAAATCCTAGAGGGTTTTCTAAGAGATGCTATACTGGAGTATCTGAAGAAAAATAACCTCATGACCCATTATCAACGTGGTTTTACGAGGGACCGTTCCTGTCAAACTAATCTGATAAGCTTCTATGAAGAAGTACGGTAAGTTCTGGACTGGACCAAGGAAATGCAGTGGATGTGGTGTATATGGACTTTTCAAAAGCTTTTGATACGGTGCCACACAAAAGGTTGATACATAAAATGAGGGCAATGGGGATAGGGGAAAATATGTGTAAGTGGGTTAAGAACTGGCTTAGTGATAGGAAACAAAGGGTGGTTATTAATGGAACACTCTCAGAATGGGTCATAGTTAACAGTGGGGTACCACAGGGGTCAGTGTTGGGCCCGCTTCTATTTAATATATTTATTAATGACCTTGTAGGGGGCATACAGAGTAGAATCTCAATATTTGCGGATGACACTAAACTCTGCAGGGTAATCAATACAGAGGAGGACAATTTTATATTACAGGAGGATTTATGTAAACTAGAAGCTTGGGCTGCTAAATGGCAAATGAGCTTTAATGGGGATAAATGTAAAGTCATGCACTTGAGCAGAGGAAACAAAAGGTATAATTATGTGCTTAATTGTAAAACACTGGGCAAAACTGTCACTGAAAAACACCTGGGTGTATGGGTAGATGACAAACTCACATTTAGTGGCCAGTGTCAGGCAGCTGCTGCAAAGGCAAATAAAATAATGGGATGCATTAAAAGAGGCATAGATGCTCATGAGGAGAACATAATTTTACCTCTATACAAGTCACTAGTGCGACCACACTTAGAATACTGTGTACAATTCTGGTCTCCGGTGTATAAGAAAGACATAGCTGAACTAGAGCGGGTCCAGAGAAGAGCGACAAAAGTCATTAGAGGACTAAGGGGTCTGCAATACCAAGACAGGTTATCAAACTTGGGGTTATTCAGCTTGGAAAAACGAAGGCTTAGGGGTGATCTTATAATAATGTATAAATATATGAGGGGACAGTACAGAGACCTTTCTAATGATCTCTTTACTCTTAGGCCTCTGACTGGGACAAGGGGGCATCCTCTACGTGTGGAGGAAAGAAGGTTTAATCATAATCACAGACGCGGATTCTTTACTGTAAGAGCAGTGAGACTATGGAACTCTCTGCCACATGATGTTGTAATGAGTGACTCACTACTAACATTTAAGAAGGGCCTGGATGCCTTTCTTGAAAACTATAATATTACCAGTTATATATACTAGATCCTTTGATAGTGCGTTGATCCAGGGAACTAGTCTGATTGCCATATCTGGAGTCAGGAAGGAATTTTTTCCCCCAATGTGGAGCTTAGTGTTGCCACATGGTTTTTTTTTGCCTTCCTCTGGATCAACATGTTAGGCTATGGGTTGAACTAGATGGACTTAAAGTCTTCCTTCAACCTTAAAAACTATGTTACTATGTTACTATGTTACTATGTTACTATGAAGCATACTGCCAAACTAGTTACAATGTGGCTTAAGGATAACAAAGTTAATGTTTTGAAGTGGCCATCACAAAGTATAAGGGTTCAATCCTATTGAAAACTTATTGACAAAGCTGTAAAGGTTGGTGCGAGGAAGGTGACCTACAAATATGGCTTCATTACACCAGTTCTGTCAGGAGGAATGGGCCCAAATGCCTGCCAACTATTGTGAGAAGCTTTTGGAAGGATAACCAAAATGTTTGACCCAAGCCATACAGTTTAAGGGAAATGGTACTAAATACAAATGAAATGCATGTAAACTTGTGACTTTACATAACATAATAAAAATATCTTAAAACATTCTCTCTCATTATTCTCCCATTTCGCAATTATTAATAATTATGGTAATCCTAATTGATCTAAAATGGGAAAGGTTTATTCTGATTTCATGTCAGATAGTGATAAAAACATGCATATGTGTATTTTTATATACACTGTGTGCAGAATTATTAGGCAAGTTGTATTGTAGAGGATTATTTTTATTATTGATCAACAACTATGTTCTCAATCAACCCAAAAGACTCAAATATCAAAGCTTAATATTTTTGGAAGTTGGAGTGTTTTTTTTTTAGATTTGGCTATCTTAGGAGGATATCTGTTTGTGCAGGTAACTATTACTGTGCAGAATTATTAGGCAACTTAATAAAAACCAAATATATTCCCATCTCACTTGTTTATTTTCACCAGGTAAACCAATATAACTGCAAAAAATGTAGAAATAAACATTTCTGACATGCAAAAACAAAACCTCAAAAATTAATGATCAATATAGCCACCTTTCTTTATGATGACACTCAACAGCCTTCCATCCATAGATTCTGTCAGTTGCTTGATCTGTTTACGCTCAACATTGTGTGCAGCAGCCACCACAGCCTCCCAGACACTGTTCCCAGAGGTGTACTGTTTTCCCTCCCTGTAGATCTCACATTTTATGAGGGTTCAGATCAGGTGAACAAGGGGGCCATGTCATTAGTTTTTCTTCTTTTACACCTTTACTGGCCAGCCACACTGTGGAATACTTGGAAAAAATATAATGTGATCAAAATACTCATTTGCCTAATAATTCTGCACACAGTGTAATGTATGTAAACTACTCGTTTCAACTGTATATGGAGCCCAGAATAGAAAGAAATTTACCCGGACAATGATGGCCCACTGACTTGAGATGTCCAAAAAAAGGGTACTTACTCTATTCTTACGTCTAGAGACATAGGTAAAGAAAAAGCCCTGTAGCTCCTCCCAGTGCCATAAACTTTCCGGGGTTTAAGTTACCGGGGGTAGCTGAGACCCTGGAGATCATGAATCAGGAGGTTTTTTCCCATCACGGGTAATGTGATTTACCGGTCATCACATTACAATAAAAGTCTCCGCCGGTATAATTACTTTCTCTTTCATCTGACATGAAAACACATGTCTGATGAAAGAGAAATGTTAACCCCTAAGGTCCTCAAGAACCCCAGTAATGGAGATCTCCCTCCCACCCCCACTGCTCCCCCGGATCATCCCAAAATGGCGGCGGCGCATGTGAAAATGCGCCATCTCCCCTAAAGCTACATGCGATCTGACATGTCACACATGTCAGATAGCATTGGAATCACATCCCCTGGTGCCCCTTAGTCCCCCCCGGGTTCCTCCCCACACTTTCTGCAGCCTTCGACACCTCTATCTGCCTCCTCCCACCCCCAGTACCCGCACACACTGCCTCCTTCTCTGAACACCATCCAATGTGATGTTTTGAAATGTCATGTCGGATGGAGTTTGCAGACCCCATCTACTCCCCCTGCCCCTCCGCTCCCCTAGCCCCCCTTCTCTGCTCTCCTAGCCCCTCTCCTCCACTCCCCCAGCCCCTCTCCTCCGTTCCCACAGCCCCCCTCCTCTGCTCCCCTAGCCCCTCTCCTCAGCTCCCTCAGTCCCTCTCCTCCGCTCCCCAGCCCTTCTCTCTTACCCGCATCCAGTCCCACAACCCTGGCACCGGCGGGCTCTCATCTTCTGTGCACGTGCCTCTTCTGTGCACGCGCCTTTGTGCAAACACTCTCAAGGGAATGATAGGTCATGAACTTTGTAAGTTCATGACCCATCACAATCCTGGGGTTACACAGGGGTTAGCTGTGATCTTCATGGTGATCTGCTTTAGATATAATCATGAAGATTAGTTAATCCCTGTGTGACCCCTGAATCGTGATGGGTCACGAAATTACAGAGTTCATGATCTATCATTCCCCTGGGGTCACTTATCTACATGATGAGCTCTAAAGCAGATCTTCATGAAGATCACAGCTAACCCCTGTGTGACCCCAAGGGAATGTTAGTTCATGAACTTACAGAGTTCAAGTCCTATCATTCCACTGGGAGAGTGCCTTCTCTTATAGCATATGGGGGATGTCACCATATGCTATAACACAGAATCATCATGGGACCGCCCACTGGACTACGTCAGACATCACAGACTAATAAAGATGGGGTCTAAATAAGTGTTTGTGTTTTCTATACCAATAAAAATATTTTCTCTGTGGTGTGTTTTTTTTACTATTTACTAGAGCTTCCGATTGGCTAGGTCTAATATTGGCCTGACATTATGCATCTTGGGCTTAGTTCCAGTTGCCAAAACAAAGCTGGCATTAACCCCGTATTACCCATTCTGCCACGGCTACACGGCAGCTGGAAGAGTAAAAAAATGATGCTTCTATGAACGCGCCATTTTCTGGGGTGGCTGCAGACTGCAATTCACAGTGGGGAAGGCCCAGAAAGCTTGGGCCTCCCCACACTGAGGATACCAGCCCCCAGCTGCCTAGTTGTACCTGACTGGACCAAAAATATGGCGAAGCTCCACGTAATTTTTTTTAATTATTTCAAGAAATAATTTAAAAAAAAGGAACTGCCCTATATTTTTTGTTTCCAGCCAGGTAAAACTAGGCAGCTGGGGTTGGTGGCAGCCCATAGCTGCCTGCTGTACCTGGCTGGCAACAAAAATATGACAAAGCTGCACATCATTTCTGTTAAAAATTTTATAAAAAAATACAGGAGAGGGGACGCCCAGGAAACAATGTCTCCAGATCTCCGGTGCATATGCCCAAAAAGTAAGAAATGTTGTTAAAAAAAGAGAATGTTCAATATGATGACCTATTGTTATTAAATTCTGTGAAGTTGCTGTAGGTTCCAAATGCTCACTGTACCCCTATATATAATCCTTGAGGGGTCTAGTTTACAAAATGGGGTCACTTGTGGGAGGTTTCTGCTGTATAGTTACCCTAGCAACCCTGCAAATGTGACATAGCGCCCGCAATTTATTTCAGTTTTTCCAAAATTCAAGTATTGCTCCTTCCCTTCTGAGTCCTCCCATTTGTCTAAACAGAAAAGCAAAACAGAAAAGAAATGAAAAGGGTATCCGAACCGCACTCCCATCTGGGGAAACCAATTAACTTCAGAGTAGTACAGCTCCCCACAGGTGGAGCTTTACCTCAGGGCAGCGGGGGTTGATGAGGAGAGTAGTAGTCCTCACCGTTTTGATGCTGTAGGAGCCCTCCGGGCAGCAGAGCAAATGAGAACAGACACCAGATCAGCTCAATTCCAGAAATGACGCGTTTCGCGTCATTACAGCCCCATTGCAGCCCAGGCAGCGCCCAGGAGAGCTGGGAGGCGCTGATTACAATATGCATTGAAGATCACGCCTATTAAGGCATGATATTAGGATGAAGATGGCCCACCTTAGGGACTAAAGAATATAGCCCCAGCTCATTATCATCACTAATGAGTAAGTTATAAAACGTTTTTCTACACTTTTACAGGATGCTTTTCTGAGCAAAAATGAGTGTGGAATTAGTGATGGGATGCTGCAGGGACATGTTTGGATAGCTTAGGAGGCGTTTTTGGGGTGACAGGACCCTTTAACACTTAAACAGAAAAAAACAAGGTTACAATGGGCTAAGGAAAAGCAATCGTGGACTGTAGATGACTGGATGAAAGTCATATTCAGTGATGAATCGCGGATCTGCATTGGGCAAGGTGATGGTGCTGGAACTTTTGTTTGGTGTCGTTCCAATAAGATTTATAAAGATGACTGCCTGAAGAGAGCAGGCAAATTTCCACAGTCATTGATGATATGGGGCTACATGTCAGGTAAAGGTACTGGAGAGATGGCTGTCATTACATTTTCATCTTCAATAATTGCCCAAGTTTACATTTTATTTTGGACACTTTTCTTATCCCATCAATTGAAAGGATGTTTGGGGATGATGAAATAATTTTTCAAGATGATAATGCATCCTGCCATAGAGCAAAAACTGTGAAAACATTCCTTGAAAGAAGACACATAAGGTCAATGTCATGACCTGCAAATAGTCCAGATCTCAATCCAATTGAAAATCTTTGGTGGAAGTTTAAGAAAATGGTCCATGACAAGGTTCCAACCTGCAAAGCTGATCTGGCAACAGCAATAAGAGAAAGTTGGATCCAGATTGATGATGAGTACTGTTTGTCACTCATTACGTCCATGCCTCAAAGAATGTAAGTTGTTATTAAAGCCAGAGGTGGTGCAACAAAATACTAGAGTGTTGGAGTGTTTTTTTGTGTGTTTATTTTTCATGATTTCATAATTTTTTCCTCAGAATTGAGTAATTCCATAATTTTTCCTCTCTGCTTGGTCTGAAAAAAGTTAACCTTACTTACTACATGTTTAACCCCTTAAGGACCGAGTCACTTTGCAGCTTAATGACCAGACCATTTCTTGTAATTCTGACCACTCTCCCTTTATGAGGTAATAACTCTGGAACGCTTCATTGGATCTGAGCGATTCTGAGATTGTTTTTTCGTGACATATTGGGCTTCATGTTAGTATTAAATTTAGGTCGATAATTTTTGCGTTTATTTGTGAAAAAATAAAAAATTTAGCAAAAATTTAGAAAATTTCGCAATTTTCTAATTTTTAATTTTTATTCTGCTAAACCAGAGAGTTATGTGCCACAAAATAGTTAATAAATAACATTTCCCACATGTTTACTTCACATCAGCACAATTTTGGAAGAAAAAAAAAATTTTGGTAGGACGTTATAAGGGTTCAAAGTTCATCAGCAATTATTCATTTTTCCAGCAAAATTTACAAAACCATTTTTTTTTAGCGACCACATCACATTTGAAGTCTCTTTGAGTGGTGTACATGACAGAAAACACCCAAAAGTGACACCATTCCAAAAACCGCACCCCTCAAGCTACTCAAAACTATATTCAAGAAGATTATTAACCCTTCAGGTGCTTCACAGGAACTAAAATAAAGTTGAAGGAAAAAATGGACATTTTAATTTTTGTAACAAAAATGTTCTTTTAGCCTCAATTTTTTTCATTTTCACATGGGCAACAGGATAAAATGCATCCTAAAATTTGTTGGGCAATTTCTCCTGAGTACACTGATACCTCATATGTGGTCATAAACCACTGTTTGCGCGCACGGCAGGGCTCAGAAGGGAAGAAGCGCCATTTGAATTTTGGAGTCAATTTTCCATTTAAAAAGTGAAATGGCGCTCCTTCACTTCTGAGCCCTGCCGTGCGCCCAAACAGTGGTTTATGACCACATATAAGGTATTGGTGTACTCAGGAGAAATTGCCCAACAAATTTTGGGATGCATTTTATCCTTTTGCCCATGTGAAACTGAAAAAATGTAGGCAAAAAGAATTTTTTTGTGAAAAAAAAGTGTTTTTTTCATTCTTATGGATGAATTTGTGAAGCATCTGGGGGTTCAAAAGGCTCAGTATGCGTCTAGATACGTTCCTTCGGGGGTCTAGTTTCCAAAATGGGGTCATTTGTGGGGGACCTCCAATGTGGAGACACACGGGGACCCTCCAAACGCGACATGGTGTCCGCTAACAATTTGAATGGAAAATGAGCTCAAATTGTTAGCGGACACCATGTCGTGTTTGGAGGGTCCCTGTGTGTCTCCACATTGGAGCTCCCCCACAAGTGACCCCATTTTGGAAACTAGACCCCCGAAGTAATGTATCTACATGCATAGTGAGCACTTTGAACCCCCATATGCTTCACAAATTCATCCGTAAAAATGAAAAAGCACTTTTTTTTCCACAAATAATTTCTTTTTTCATTATTACGGATCAATTTGTGAAGCATCTGGGGGTTCAAAGTGCTCACTATGCATCTAGATATAATCCTTTGAGGGTCTAGTTTCCAAAATGGGGTCATTTGTGGGGGAGCTCCAATGTGGAGACACACAGGGACCCTCCAAATGCGATATGGTGTCCGCTAACAATTTGAGCTCATTTTCTATTCAAATTGTTAGCGGACACCATGTCGCGTTGGGAGGGTCCCCGTGTGTCTCCACATTGGAGCTCCCCCATAAGTGACCCCATTTTGGAAACTAGACCCCCCAAGGAACGTATCTAGGTGCATGAGAGCACTTTGAACCCCCAGGTGCTTCACAAATTGATCCGTAAAAATGAAAAAAGAAACTTTTTGTGGAAAAAAAAGTGCTTTTTCATTTTTATGGATGAATTTGTGAAGCATCTGGGGGTTCAAAGTGATCACTATGCATCTAGATACATTCCTTCGAGGATCTAGTTTCCAAAATGGGGTCACTTTTGGGGAGCTCCAATGTTCAGGCACACAGGGAGGGGCTCTCCATATCCGACATGGTTTCCGCTAACAATTGGAGCTAATTTTCCATTGAAATTGTTAGCGGACACCATGTCGCATATGGAGAACCCGTGTGCCACCAGCACAAGGGCAACTGGAAGAGTTGGGGTACAGCACCAGAATATGCCGCCTCTAATGAATGCACTATTTTCTTGGGTGGCTGTGGGCTGCAATTTGCAGAGTGGGGGACCCACAACATTTGGGTCTCTCCACGCTGAGGATTCCAGTCATCCAGCTACCAAGTTGTACATGGCTGGCTACAAAAAATACAGCGAAGGCCTTTTTTTTATTTCTAGAACTAATTCTAGAAAAAAAAAATGACGTGGGGCTCCGCCATATTTTTGGTCCAGCCAGGTACAACTTGGCAGCTACAGACTGCCAGCAACCCCCAGCTGCCTCGTTGTACCTGGCTGCAACCAAAAATACAGTGAAGCCCATTTTTTTTTATTTCTAGAACTAATTCTAGAAAAAAAAATGACGTGGGGCTCCGCCATATTTTTGGTCCAGCCAGGTACAACTTGGCAGCTACAGACTGCCAGCAACCCCCAGCTGCCTTGTTGTACCTGGCTGCAACCAAAAATACAGCGAAGCCCATTTTTTTTTATTTCTAGAACTAATTCTAGAAGAAAAAAAAATGACGTAGGGCTCCGCCATATTTTTGGCCCAGCCAGGTACAACTAGGCAGCTGGGGGCTGGAATCCTCAGCATGGAAAGGCCTAAGCGTTCTGGGCCCCCCATGCTGCGAATTGCAGCCCGCAGCCGCCCCAGAAAATGGCGCATTCATTGAAGCGCCATTTTCTGGCGCTGTACCCATGCTCTTCCAGTTGCCCTGGTGCCGGTGGCAAACTGGGTAATAAAGGGGTTAATGCCAGCTTTTTATTGGCAGCTGGCACTAAGCCCGAGATTCATAATATTGGGCCAATGTTAGACCTGCCATTAGGAATCTCTGGTAAGTAGTTAATAAATACACACAGAGAAAAATATTTTTATTAGAAAAAAAACACAAACAAATATCATACTCCATCTTTATTATAAAAAGTTCCGACGTAGTCCACAACGAAGGTCCCACGACGCTCGATCGTTTCCGACGTAGTCCGCAACGAAGGTCCCACAACGCTCAATCTCCTCTGCTACATCCAGAGACTGCAGCAAAGGAATCAAGTGTCCTCTTGTTGCAGTCTCTGGTGTCGTAGTGATAATGCACTGTATGGCACATCATTGCCATGCAGTGCAGCATCACTGTGCAAACCCAAGTCTCAGAGATCACATGATCTCAGAGGCTTGGGTCAGGTGACCCGACGTTGCAGTGAAGTGATCTGACAGCCCCATAATGGATCACTGTCAGATTAGTTCACTGCAGGATGATCCCCTTGCATCCACACAGTGGATCACTGCGCCTGACCCCCTGCATGGGGATTGAGCTGCAGAAAGCAATTCAGTGGTCTGAAAGCCCGGATCACTGTGCAGTGGATCACTGCGCCCGAGCTGTCAGATCACTTTCTGCAGCTCAATCCCAATGCAGGGAGATTGCTAGGGATCAAGATGGAGAAAGCGATCTGACAACTTGGGCACAGTGATCTACTGGATCACTGCACCTGAGCTGTCAGATCTCTTTCTGCAGTTCAATCCCCCTGCAGGGGGATGGGGGATCAGGGATCCCCCTGCAGGGGGATGGCGGATCAGGGATCCCCATGCAGGGGGATCAGGGATCCCCACGCAGGGGAATGGGGCATCAGGGATCCCCCTGCAGGGGGAAGGGGGATCAGGGATCCCCATGCAGGGGGATCAGGGATCCCCATGCAGGGGGATGGGGGATCAGGGATCCCCCTGCAGGGGGATGGGGGATCAGGGATCCCCATGCAGGGGGATGGGGCATCAGGCATCCCCCAGCAGGGGGATGGGGGATCAGGGATCCCCATGCAGGGGGATCAGGGATCCCCCTGCAGGGGGATAGGGGATCAGGGATCCCCATGCAGGGGGATGAGGGATCAGGGATCCCCATGCAGGGGGATGGGGCATCAGGCATCCCCCAGCAGGGGGATGGGGGATCTGGGATCCCCATGCAGGGGGATCAGGGATCCACCTGCAGGGGGATAGGGGATCAGGGATCCCCATAGCAGATGGGATCAGGGATCCCCCTGCAGGGGGATGGGGATCCCCCAGGGATCATGCAGGAGGTCTTACCAAAACGTTGGGCGGCGGCGGTGAGAGCGGCAGTGAGAAGAGGCTGACAGCAGGAGGAGGCAAGCGGGAGACGGCGGCGGCAGGAGGAGGTGAGTTGAAGGAAGCGGCGGGAAGAGGTGATCACCGGGTCGGTGATCACCTCCTCCTGCCGGTCACCGGCGGTGGCGGGGGGCCGGGGACAGTGGGGGGGCCCAGACAACGGGACGGGGTCGGGAGGATAGCGGGGGGGGCCGGAAACAGCAGGGGACAGGCGAATGAGCCGGGGGGCAGACACAGCGGGAGACAGGTGGATGAGCAGAGGGCACAAGCAGAGGATGATTGCAGGAGCCGGGCACAGCTGACAGCCCGGCTCCTGCAGAGATCATGCATTTCGCTGCGTGATCTTGATGTGATCGGTCGGTCAGATTGACTGACCGATCACATCGCTCTGAGTGTGGGGACCTCTAACAGGGGTCCCCACACCTCTTCCCCAAACCCTTGGCTGTCACTGACAGCTTTTAGAATTGAACTGTCACTGTTCGTTTAGAAGCAGTGACAGTTCAAAGCCATGACGAGTATACTCGTCATGATGCGGGAACTGACATCTTTTCATAACGAGTATACTCGTCATTAGTCGTAAAGGGGTTAATCTTGATTTCTTTTAGTGTTTCTTAAAGCCATAAAGTTGCCATTTGAAATGACTTTACTTTTGCGCCATGTCTGTGATCTGCTTTTGTTCTACAACATTAAACAACTGAATGGACTTCCTCCAAATCCGATGATTCCATAATTTTTGCCAGGGGTTGTATAATGAAATAGTCTATGTTTGTCTATAGTTATGTGTTCAGGAGGTCCATGTTTATCTAAACCTACATTTTCTTGCTCCTCATTATGTTAAATATCAGCTCTTTTTTATGCTTTTAAGATAAAAACCTAGTTGCAATTTGAATGGACAAACATATGATTATGGATTATACAATGATTACGAACAAAATTGTTAGAAACACATGGAATAAAATACTCCGTTTCTGATTATATCATGTTTTTTTCCAAATGGATTTTTTTAAAAGAAAAAAATATGTTTTTTCTTTAATACTTCTATTCTATGCGTATTGCTGGATACACCTATATCCCTTTGTATATGCTACTGACACAGCTTTTTCCATTCACCATCCTGTATCCACAAATTGCATATAATAGGAGAACGGGATATGTTACATGGTTTTTGTCACATATCAGAGGGATAGTCTTCAGTTGTCTCTTGAGTAGATTAGAGCTATGCGAGTTCCTTACAGTCTCCTCACTTCTGGTTTATGGCACGGTGGGCACTCCTCCTTGGGTAAAATTGGAAGAATAATTACACATACCTGCTATTTTAGAGGGGTGGACAGCATTTGGCTTTTCAATAGATTTTCTTTAAAAAATAAATTTTTCTTTTTTGGTGTGTCAAAAATACCTTACTTTTCCTCGAGTGACAGTGCTGGTGAGCAGAACTGTAGTATTAGGCTATGTAAACACATTGCACATTTTTGCACGCGCTTTTCAAAGTTGCGCAATATGTGTCTGCGTCTGCCAGCAAAGTGAATGTGAAATTCACTTTGGCGTTCGGACAGTGAGTAAAGATACGCTGCGCTTCTATGGAAGAAAGTGTGGGCGTAAAAAGAATGACCATGTCAATTCTTTACGCACCTGCGTCAGCGCTTTCTCCCATAGAAGCCCATTATGCCCGCTGGTATTACGCATCGCCATTCAGACAATGCGCAATTCTTTACGCAGCCGCGCTTTCTCCCATAGGAGCCATTATACCCGCTGGAATTACGCATCGCCGTTCAAACAATGTGCAATTCCAGCGGGAATATGCCGGCGTTGCAGGATATGATGTCACACAGGGGAGGAACAATCCTCCCCTGTGTGACATCTGTGCCAGGCCCTTTTGGGTTTCGTAGTGTATTAATATACACTGCAAAACCCAAAATAAACTAATCCAAATGTGTAAAAAATAATAACAATTGAATACTTACCTCTCCGCCGGGTGTTCCGGTTACTGGGGGCCAAGAGATCCTCCACATCTACTGTCCTTCCAAGGCCTGTGATCGGTGATTGAACGCTCGCGGTCATATGATATGTGACGTGCTTTGACGTGCACATCACATGACCGCGAGCGGCCAATCAGCGATCTTGACAGGTCCTGGAAAGTCGGTACCTGCGGTTGTGTCGGCTCCCGGCTCACAAAAACCCAGCTGAGGGTAAGTATTCAATCTTTATTATTTTTAATACCATTTGGATTACTTTAATTTGGGTTTCGCAGTTTATATTAATACACTACGAAACCCAAAATGGGCATTCACACATGTCACACAGGGGAGGATTGTTCCTCAACTGTGTGATATCACTTCTCCCCTGCGCTTTAGTGGGAGAAGTGAGCCTGTTAAAAAATGCGGTGTGTGAATGCACCTCATTTATTTATGGGGCTTTTTTGCGCAGGTGCAAAAAAGCACAAAAAAAAGCAAAGTGTGAATGTAGCCTTAGTAGAACTATAAATCTCAGCACAAGTTCTGCTGTAACATTCAACTGCTAGTATTTGTTTGTAGTCTACATTGTTATCATTATCTATATATATAGAGAGAACATTTGAACAACCTCACAGCTCAGAAAAGAAAGCCAAGAGCGGTGATTATGAGGACTGCTATGGAAGAAACCAATACTGAGCATTTGTCATTTGAGTGAGGGAAAGGCGAGCAGAAAACTGCTGGATAGAAATCATTGGGCAGGAGACAAAGGTGGCTGGGATGTGAGGAGTTACATATTCTTCTAAATTTTAACTACTGCACCCTCTTGGCTAAGGGTCTGGACAGGTAAACCAGCTGTGCACTATAGACAATAAAAGCTTTCATTGAAAGAGAATGACTGCAGATAGAAAAAGCAAGTCATTTGCAATCTTATTTTTTTTATGTTGTCTAAGTAAATAAAGCAATTCAATGATTTCAGAATGCACCGTTAATTCACCACTGCCCTTGCATAGTGCTGCCCAGGTCACCTGCTGAACCTAATGTTTGCTCTCCCACCGGGGATGGCATCAGACTGCTTGAAGCCACTGATTAGCTCAGTAGTCATATGAACGTATGATCCCTTGTAAGTCCAAAATAGAGCTGCCGGGGTCTACAACTGGTCTACAAGAATCGTTTTCTGGTAGGGAACATAAATAAGCACTTGAGAATTAGTAGATAAGTATACATTTTGATAAGGTGAGATATATTTGTATATTAAGTTCTAAAAATCATTATTTTCAAAAGCTTGCTGTCCTCTCCAACAGCAACAGGAACATTTCCCTGCAACCAGAGTAAGTGCAAAACCTATCCATTCATAATGACAACTGACAAGATAAAGATTCCCAGCACAGATCAGGACTACAAGATCCCAGGTAACTTCAGTTGCACCACAACCAATGTGGTGTATTTAATTATATGTAACAAATGTAAAACAAGGGGTCAGTATGTAGGTGAGACAGGGCAAAAACTTAGAACAAGAATGAAATCCCATTATCACACAACAAAATAAAGATGTGTAGATCTACCTGTAGCTAAGAATGTTTGTAGCTCTGATCACAATATAATACACATGAAGTTTCTCATTTTAACAAGTAACTTCAAATCTCAGAGAGAGAGACGATTTTGGGAATACAAATTAATGATAACCTTTGACACATTCAAAGTAGGAATGAACATTTCATATGGGTTCATGTCTTTTTACATCAATTGAAAGGGCATTTGGAGTTATCATATGTTTGAACACACCCCAATTTAAGGACAATAAAACTTAGACATTTCTTATCAGTGAACTGTTCCGATATTTAGTACCATAACCGTCTCATTCTCTTCTGCACTATCTCACTTGTCTTAAGAACTGCAGTATTCCATGTCAAAAACTATCTGTGCCTGTTATCTCTGAACTCTGATTTTACTTCCCCAGCTGCTCTCACCTCCTCCCAAGACAGACCACTATATTCTGCTTTATGTCACCTGTCTTATGTATTGCATTATCCAACCCCGTATGTGTATATATGTGTGTCTCCAGAAGTTGTGTCATTATTAAGCCTGATGAAGAGGCCATAGGGTCTCGAAAGTTTGATATTTGTTACCATTTTTCAGTTAAAAGGTACATTGAGAACTCAAGGATTTTAAGATTTTAATAAATTTGGAGGCATTTTTAGACCCAGTGGGTCATTTATTGAAGAAAAACATGAACATTTCCTTTTGAGATGAGAAAAGCAAAATAGCACTCAAAGTATAAAATCCTGATGTCGAGGACTGTAGTGTAGTATAGTGCTGCCTGCACAACAATATAAATAGCAAAGAATATTTACTCTTGAAGCACACTCCCCTATAGGGAATATGAGTCATGTATTTATCTCTGGCTGTCAAATTAACCTAACAAAATAAGAAGCACACATAACGTTTTTCAGCCTTCAATCTTAGCATGTCTCAGGATGTAATGTTGGCAAAGAATGATGGGTGTGAGAACGGTACTAAAACGTATTTTATTGTGCTTACAGCTAAAATCCAAGGAGATGAACTTGGCTTTGACCCTCATCCTCTCCATTTCTTATTTACTAGGCCGAATAGTGAATGCCTAAACCTCTAGACCCACACACTACAGATATGAATCTTGGCAATCTGTCAACTACAAACAAGTTTAGAAGAATAATAGAAGGTGAATAGAGCTGCACAGACAAACAAATGACTATTAGGTAACTTGGTGCATATGTAGGATGGAGCTGAGCAACTCCTATCCATTTTTTATCATATAACTGATTAACACATCAGATATGGTACAACTGTGTAAGATTTACAGTAAACTTTCTGTGAACCAAGACTATGGAGAACTGGAGCTGCATACAATTTGCATCTTGTTAAAATTTTTCTTCTCTTTCCCTGCAATAGCAAAAAATATACATCCCAGTCTAGTCTGTGTTTTTTTATATTCTTTTATTATTATTATTATTATTATTTATTTATTTATTTATTTATATAGCACCATTAATTCCATGGTGCTGTACATGAGAAGGGATTACATACAAAATTATAGATATGGTTTACAGTAAACAAATTAACAATGACAGATTGGTACAGAGGGGAGAGGACCCTGCCCTTGCAGGCTTACATTCTACAGGGCAATGGGGAGGAAACAGTAGATCCGAGTTGCAGCAGATCTGGTGGTGGAGAGGCAGCAGCTTCGGTGGCAGTGGGGCAGCAGCTCTGGAGGCAGTGGGGCGGCGGCTCGATCATTGCAGGCTTTAAGCTTTCCTGAAGATATAGGTTTTCAAGTTCCATCTGGTGGATAATCTGACGTGTTGGAGTGCAGAATTCCAGAGGATGAGAGATATTTGGGAGAACTCTTGGAGGCGGTTGTGTGAGGAAAGGATAAGTGTGAAGGAGAGAAGGTGGTCTTGGGAGGATCGAAGATTACATGAGGGAAGATAGTGTGAGATTAGTTCAGAGATATAGGGAGGAGACAGTTTATGGATGGCTTTGTAGGTCAGTGTTAGTAGCTTGAACTGGATTCGTTGGGGAATTGGGAGCCAGTGGAGGAATTTGCAGAGGGGAGAAACAGGGGAGTAGCGAGGAGAGAAGCGGATTAGTCGGGCAGCAGAGTTGAGGACAGAATGTAGAAGTGCAAGAGTGTTAGCAGGGAGGCCGCAGAGGAGAATGTTGCAGTAGTGAAGGCGGGAGATGATGAGGGCATGTACAAGAATTTTAGTAGATTGAGGGCTGAGGAAAGGACGGATTCTGGAAATATTCTTGAGTTGGAGGTGACAGGAGGTGGTGAGAGTTTGGATGTGGGATTTGAAGGATAGGGCAGAGTCAAGAGTTACTCCAAGGCAGCGAATTTGAGGTGTGGGAGAGAGCATGATACCATTTACCATAATAGATTATTTTGGTAATCTAATTTGGTAATTTTTAGCTGAATTTGAATTATTGAAAATGTACAACACTTATTCTGTATTTTTTGTACATGTACTGTATGTATGAAAAATACGCTGCAAAGGATGAATGCTTAAAAATAAACTAGAAGTGCTAATAATGGTAATTTTTAACAACAAAAAAGTAAAGTGAATGAACAAAAGTTAAATGTAAATAAAATCAATATTTTGTGGGATAAACTTTTGCCTTCAAAATAAATCAGTTTTTCTAGAAACAGTTGTACACAGCTTGTAAAGGAACTCAGGATTAAGGTTGTTCCAAACATCTTGGCGAACCAACCCCAGATCTTCTGTGTATGAGGCTTGTACAAATTCTTCTGTCTCTTCCTGTAATCCCAGGTGGACTTGATGATGTTGAGATCAGGGCTCTTAATCCAAGATAGCTGGCAAGCAGGCTGGACGTGCCTGATTATCTTTCTCCATCCGCACCTAAATCAGATTCATCCAGGCCGGAGGATCCCAGAAATACCAGGGATTGCATCCCATCCTCTAGCCTACACCATAGTGGTGCTTTGAGAGGAGCAACTTTATCCCCCGCTTACACCTACATCTGAGTGCAAGAGGCCTGCTCCCCCCTTCTCTCTTTCCCATCTGCAGCTAACGCTCCCACCCAGCGTCCCTGAGGAACAACGAGGCTCGAGCACGGTGTTTCATTTACATCGGAGACACCGACTGAAGGAGTATTTCTATGGGATATACAAGCGGTTGTGAGGGATGACTGGACAGACTCCAGTAGCAGAAAGCCCTCACTTCTGATGGGACCTTGGACTCTCTAGACGGCCCGGCCCAGGCGCTGGAACACCCAGAAGCCCCTAGCCTATACTGCGGAGGCTCATTTATATCCAATATGCCGAGCTGCAGACACCCTCGACAGGACTCACAGATTGTCATGAAAGAAGAGAAGACCAGAAGGGCAAACTCTGCATACAGCATGGCCAATGCACCAGGACACCCAGAAGTTCCAGGCTCATAACACCGAGGCAGCAGGTATCAGGAAGGGGTGCTGGGGGAGACAGTGGCATTAATCAACATCACCTCATATCCCAGAGTGAGAGGGAAGTTTACAATACTTGTCCTGAAGGTGCCACCCTCCCCCTTCACTCATACCTCGTGGTGACCCGCTCCGGTATTATAACTGTATAACTACCTAAATCTCATCCAGGGCTCTCATTACCTAGCGGACCCCACAGCAACAGTAAAGTATAAGCAGGGTCCTGAGTTACATTTTACTGCCACCCTGATCTGAATCATGTAGCAATTTCAGATGTCCAGTGGCATTAAGGTTTCCATTGATGAAGAATGGCCCCACTATCTTTGTACCCCATACACCACACCATACCATCAATTTTTGTATTCCAACAGTCTTGAAGGGATCTATCCACTGTGGGTTAGTGTCAGAACAATAGCGGTGGTTTTGTTTGTTAACTTTACCATTCACAAAAATGTTTGCCTCATTAGTCATCTGAAGGCTATTGTCCATGCTGTGAAGGTACGAGATGTGCAGCATCTGAAACAACAGATACTGGAAGCCTGTGCTAGCATTTCTTCAGCAGTGTTCGAATCAGTGTGCCAAGAGTGGGAGAAGAGGGTTCCATTGACAATCCAACACAATGGGCAGCACTTTGAACACATTTTATGTGTGGTCATAAAGTTGTAAATAACTCATGAAATAATAAAGTTACATTAAAAACAAGCACACCATTGTTTCTCTTATGAAATTCTCAATACGTTTGATGTGTCACATGAACCTCTTCCCATTGGGAAAAATAAAGTTGGATTCAAAATGGCCAACTTCAAAATGGCCGGCAAGGTCACCACCCATCTGGAAAAGTTTTCCCCCTCCCATATACTAATGTGCCACAAACAGGAAGTTGATATCATCAACCAGTCCCATTTTATATAGGTGTATGCATTTAAATGGCCGACCCTGTATTTTTGCAACTCTCTGACTTCATGGGAGGCTTATCCTTGATGAAACATACACTACTCCAACGACCTCCATGACGACGACTTGTAAGTTATTTCATGTTCTGTCCCATATTGTCCATGGTTTTAACTTTCCAATTCCTAGATCTCAGACCTTACACCACTTTAAAAGGATCCTGTCACCTCCAAAATGCCTCCTAAGCTATCAAAACATGTCCCTGCACCATCCTATCACTAATCTCACACTTCTTTTGTCTCCTAAAAGCATCCTGTTACAGTGGAGAAAAACTATATTCTTTAGTCACCAGGGGGTGTTGTTTTGCAGCCTGAATGATCCAGCCCTCTCTCTGTCTGTGCTGCTGTGAAACTGAAACTGAAGGCAGGACTAATGATTTGCATTCTGTGAGTGATAGAGAGGGAGAGGCAATGCCTGCACATCACAGCAGAACACACAGAGACAGGGTGGATCCTGAAGCTGCAAAACAGCCCGCCTTGGTGACTAAAGAATATAGTCACTGCTAATTATAATCACTAATGAGTAAGTATTAAAACGTTTTTATGCACTTTCACAGGATGCTTTTAGTAGACAAAACAAGAGTGAGATTAGTGATGGGATGCTGCAGGGACATGTTTTGCTAGCTTAGGAGGCATTTTGAAGGTGATAGGATCCCTTTAAGAAAGCTAAATATAACATTGCTGTTACAAGAAACTCATGTTATGACCGAAAAAAAAACAAAATTTGAAAAGTATTTCTATGACAGATGGCATCATGTATTGGCGCCTCAAAAAAATGCAAGAGGGGTGGCGATAGCTTTTGCCAAAGATATCTCTTTTCTCCTACACAAGACACTGATAGATCTTGAGGGTCATTACATAGTTATTAAAGGCTTACTCGGAGGGAACATCGTGACTATCTGTAGCCCCTATGCTACTAATAGTCACCATCTACAATGACTTAAAAAGTCCTGAATACACTACGTCTATTTCAAAAAGGTGCTGTTATTGTTGGTGGAGACTTAAATATAGCATTAGAAACCTCTCTCGACACCTCAACGCAGAAAAGTACTGTTCCCCTAAAAGACCAGGCCCAGATTAGATCTGTATTTCGTTCCCTGGAATTTATTGACGCCTGGAGGTATCTCCACCCCTCAGACAGGAAATTTACATATTACTCCCACCAACATAAAACATATCACTGATTAGATTATATATTGATTACAAGAAATCTTCTCCCCACTATATCAGATGTCGACATACTTACGATACAACATTCAGATCATTCTATGATAACAATTAATCTGGAATTTCAAAAACCTCTCTCTGACTTCAGGACCTGGAGATTAAATGAATACCTCCTTCAATTATGCGATGTTAAAGCTAAAATTCAAATGTCCATATCAGAATATTTTGCTATTAACAGCACCCCAGATGTAGACCCGACTGAGGTATGGGTAGCTCACAAGGCCACAATTAGAGGAGTACTTATTTCGGCTGCTTCCATTATCAAGAAATAAAAGAAAGATGAGATAGAAACTTTTTATAATGACATTGCCCATTTAGTGACTCAACATAAACAGCCATACCAGATTTGTTATAAAACGATGTTTGGGTGAGCGCTGGGATATGAAGACAGCTACACTTCAACAAGTATTTTACCTGTAAGTTTATTGTTCAAATCACACTAGGTCCTCTCCCAAAACATGTTTCGACGCTCAGGGCGTCTTCCTCAAGTGGAGGAAGACGCCCTGAGCGTCGAAACATGTTGTGGGAGAGGACCTAGTGTGATTTGAACAATAAACTTACAGGTAAAATACTTGTTGAAGTGTTGCTGTCTTCATATCCCAGCGCTCACCCAAACATCGTTTTATTCCATTGCCTGCATATCCATCTCCCTATGGGGAGAGTGGTGGAGCAACTCCGGAGGAGAAGACAAATCTAACAGAGGAGAGGAAAACACGTGACGGATCACGTGCAATTACACAGGCGGACACCGAGGAAAAAGGAAAAGAAATCCACACCGTCCAGAGAGAGACCCCGTGCACTCACTACGTGAGCCCCCTGTTGTGCGGACAGCACAACAGGAAAAGGTGAGTGTAACGGTGACTTAACAGAGGGTGGATATAAAACATAAAGCAGCGTGGCGCAACCAATTTCTACATCTCATTATACCAGATTTGTTGACTCAACTGACCCAAAAAAGGCAATGCTTGTGAGATTTATTAAATAAACAATCTGGTAAATACTATGCCTCATGGAGGAACCGCCTCCTGGTTCAGGGAGACAAAGCATTCAAACTAATGATGTCATTAATTAAATGGTGTCAGGCGCATAACCTTAAACCATAACCTGTCATAACCTTAAAACAGCTGGAGGCCAGACGACGCAGAATTATGATCAAATAGTTAATGCTTTCCTCTCCTTCTATAAAGACTTATACTAGCTGAAGCTTCATGAACTGGAGGCAGAGAAGTCCCAGAGGGCAAGAGACATTAAATCTTTTCTCTCTTCTCTTTCACTTCCTCATCTTTCTGAAAAACAGCAGGACGCCCTAACCAAACCCTTTGACTTACGGGAGGTCCAGTCCATCCTGTTGGGAAGACCCAAAGGGAAATCACCAGGACCTGACGGCTTTAGGACACTCTGTTATAAGACATTTGTAACAGATTTAGGTCCTCATTTGCTAAATATGTACAATGATGTTCTGAATGGTAGCTCCTTTCCTCCCCAATCTCTAGAGGCACATATATCTCTTTTGTATAAAGAAGGCAAGGACTTGAAGCTCTACGGGAGTTATCAGCCTATTTCCCTCCTTAACGTTGACCTTAAAATATATGCATGCTTAAAAGCAAGACATTTAGTGGGTTTGCTGCGTCAACCTATCTCCTTAGAGCAAGTGGGGTTTGTGACTGGTAAAGAAGGGAAGGACAACGCAAGCAGAATCCTACATCTGTTACGACCATCATGCAAGAATTAACAGCCTGCAGTGGCGGATTATAATGAGGTCAATATGGGCAGTAGCCCCGGGCCCAGTGCTGTGGGGGGGCCTACCAGCCCAGGTAAATGGCCCCATTATAATCCGCCACTGTCTGTCAGCACTCTGCACTGCTGCTGCCCTGCCCCCGTTCTTCCTTCCGCATGTCATGACGTGAACATGGACCTTGGCAAGTGACCGCGGGTGCCGCTGTGTACTTTTCACCTGTCAGTGTGCGGCTTTGTTCCTCCTCCTCTCTCTCCTGCTCTGCACCCGGCCAGCTCCACTCTCTGGCTGGCTTTCCATAAGCCACGACCCCTGGCTGTCGTGCAGCTTTCCAGCCAGAGAGGAGCTTTACGTCACTGTCGCACTCTGTAGGACGGCAGCCATTGGATGTTCGGCTGCGTTCAAGTGTGATTTTGGCGGGGGCTGGGAACGCTGCCTGTGGAGACTGTGAGCCGGGGCCAGCGGTGATATACTACAAAAGTAAGATAAGAAGCTGTGCTGAACAGTGTGTGATGTATTTATGTCTTGCCTGGGATGGGGGAAGGAGGGAGGGAGCTAATGTAAATAGATCAGCTGCAGGCTGCATTGTAAAGAAACTGAATCTTAGTCCATGAGTGTCTATGTGTCTGTATCTCTGTGTATATGCTGTGTGTCCCTGTATGTATGTTAGTATGCATGTTTGCGTGTCTTTGTCTGTTAGTATGTGCTTGTGTGTATACATGGTTGTGTCTTTGTATGTTAGTATGTGTGTGAATATAGGTGTCTTTGGGTGTGTATGTATTTTTTTTATGTATATACGTGTGTATATGTGTATTTATATCTGTGAATGTATATATGTGTATGTCTTCATGCCTGTGTGTATGTGTGTGTTTCTATATGTGTGTGTTTGTATGTATGTGTATATGTGTTTGCCTGTGTGAGTGTATATATATAAATATTTATATATATATAGTATATGTATGTACTGTGTATATATATCATTGCAACGTCACTGTTTTTTTGTGACATTGCAGCGACCTCGTAGCGAAGTCGCTGTGTGTGACAGGTACCAACAATCAATGATCAGCTTGCTGATCGTTGATCGTTGGTTTATGGTCAGGACCATAAATCTGTCGTTGGTCTCCCGCTGGTCAGCACACATCGGTGTGTGTGACGGGGCCAAATGACCAGCGATAAGTGGAGCAGGCTGGTAACCATGGTAAACAGCGGGCATCTAGGCAGTGCACAGCACCTACTTACCTGATGTATACCCTGGTTACCAGCCTGCTCCGCTTACAGGCTGGTATCCAAGGTACACAGCGCTGTCTCTAGTTGCCCGCTGTGTACCTTGGATACCAGCCTGTAAGCGGAGAAGGCTGGTAACCAAGGTATACATCAGGTAACTAGGCGCTGCGCACTGCCTAGATGCCCGCTGTTTATCATGGTTTCCAGCCTGGCAGCGGGAGCTAGACATTGTGGAAAGAATATTTTATTCTTTTCCATGATGTCGCTGGTTCACTGGGACATTGTAGCGTGTAACGGGGCCTTTACACATGGTGGATGGATCAGCGATTTGCCTGCCACTCTAAAGCTTTTGGGTTACACTGTCAAACACTGACAGAATGATTTAAAGCAGCACGGCAGGGATTGCGCTATTCACTGCCGAAATCAGCGGCCCCATGTCGCAATCGCAGGGCGTCGATGTGTTGCCATATCGGCATGCAGGGTCTTCATCAGACCCCTGGCTGTCATGACTCACCTCCTGTGCGCGATGCTTGAGCAGCGTCGCTGACAGGAGATGATCATTTGTGCTGTGCAGAGCTGTGGATCATCAGGGCTCTGTACAGCTCTAGCGATCAGACAGTGCATTGCTGAGGTGCCCTAAGGAGCCAAGTAAAACAAGTGATTTTTTTTTTTTAATCTAGAAAAAATCAAAAAAACTCAAAGTTCAAATCGCCCCCCTTTGCCCCATTGAAAAAAAACTATTGACAAAAAACATGCACACATTTGGTATTACTCCATTCAGAAATGCCCGATCTATCAAAATATAAGATAAGTTTCACCACACTTGGAATATTTTCCCATTTTTCAGTACACTATATACAGTGACGGAAAAATATCTCCTATCATGTGGATCGAGGATAAGCTGGTTTTTTTTTTTTTTTTAAATATCCCTTTAAATCTATAAGGCCTCTATTTAGTGATTACACTAGGATGTTAAACTGTTGACTCCTATGGATTCTAAGGGTACCGTTACACGTCACAATATCGTTTCGATATCGCCTGCAACTTCACAGGAGCGCGCATGTTTTTGGCACTTGTCCAAGATCGCATAGGAGCTGTCACACAGAGAGATATCGGCAGGCAACGCAACTAGAATGTTGTACGCAACTTATTTGCGATGCATATGAGCAACCCAGCGAGCGATTCTTAACATTGTAGTGAATGGGGGAAGTTGCTGGCAACATCGCTATTGCTTCTTCACACGGAGCGATCATGCCACATCGCTGATGCAACATCGGCCGATTGAACAACATGCACAATCTCATTGCAATGTCGTCCCTGTGATTTATTGCAGTTGCATCGCCCTGTTACACGACATCCGCTTAAAACCTAGTTTATGCCAGCCTGAGCGCATAACGTTAACGGAATGTAACGCTGTGCTCAGGCTGTGTATTGATCGCTATGTTTACCTGTAAGCAGCACAGCCAGCAGCTTCATTCACAAGGACCGGACCTGCGCTTTTGCTGAGTGCACAGGAAACACGGTTTGCAGCATTTTTCTGTCACATGACCCATCACATGGGAAGGGGGGGCCCAGAGAGTCGGAACAGCCCCGGGCCCTGGCTACCGTTAATCCACCCCTGACAGCCTGTCATTGGTCCTCTTGGGGGCGGATGCTGAAAAGGCTTTCGATAGGGTGGACTGGACATTCCTTCGTCAAACCCTCCTAAATTTCCGCTTTCCAATTTCATTAGTCCAAGCAATATTTAAAATGTTTTCCTCCCCTACCGCAAGATTGCTCATAAATAACCAATTATCAGATCCTTTTTGATTCATAATGGCACACAACAGGTGTGCCCTCTGTCACCCCTCCTTTTTGTCCTTGTCATGGAACCTCTTCTGTAGTGTATCCAACAAAAGATGGAGATTAGAGGGGTACAAGTAAAAGGTGTTCTTCACAAATCCGCTGCTTTTGCAGATGACTTGCTAGTGATTTTATCGGAACCTGACAGAGGCTTCCCTGCCCTCATGCGTGTACTACAGACGTACAGTACTCTATCCAGCTACAAGATTAATCCAACTAAATCTGAAGTGTTAAGCCTAAACATCCCCAAAACCATAATTGATAGATTTAAAACACTATACCCTTTTAGATGGCCACCCAAAAGTATCATGTATCTAGGGATTAAAATTGGGAGATCAGAAAAAGATCTCCTTGACCTTAATGCACTACCAATGCTAGATAAAACTATCGAGATGGTGCAAACCTGGAGAGCACCTTTTCTTTCTTGGATTGGCAGGAAAAACCTATTAAAAAGCATAATCTTCCCTAAACTCCTTTATCTATTTAAAATTCTCCCTATATACATACCTACACGATACCTCTCTAAAATTAACTCTTTTTTTTAACTTTATCTGGGCTAAAAGGTGACCTTGCATTAACTCTTCTACTCTAAGATTCCCAAGGTCTAAAGGGGGCATGCGAGCTCTGGATATCTTTCAATATTACAAAGCTGCAATGCTCAATAGCGTACTGGAATGGATCAGGAGCCCTACAGACAAACTATGGCTACCAATTGAGGAACAATTAGCGCAAACCTCATTGAGATCTTGTGCTTTACTATATGATTTTCCAACAGATCCCCAGCATCATCAAATGATATAACCCGAGCTGTCCTTGCAGTTTGAGGGAAGGAACACTATAAGGTGATTCCACCTTTGTCCCCCATTTTGACAATTCAAGATTTAACTGCCCCCCTATTTCCAATACACTGGTCTGCCTCTCTCATTACTTCTGGTCTCCCCACCTCCCACCTTACCCCGATTGACCAGCTATTTCTGGAAGGCACACTGCTTGCCTTTACTGAACTCCAACACACTGAATCCTTAGCTAATCTCACATTTCTACAATACAATAGACTAAAAGACTACTTTGACAAAATATAAAACATGCTAATTTACTACGACCTCTCACACATTTTGAATGACTCTGCATAGAACAATGCCCCACTTGTAAAACTTTATCACAGATCTGCATTTACTTCACCTGTAAAAAGCTCAGGTTAAGAGAGCATATATAGGCTTATGGAGGGAGGCTTAATATCCTAATATCACTTTTACAGACGAGCAGATATGCCAGATATATTGTAGATCTCATGGACCCTTGCAATGTGTGAAGGTTCAAGAAAGTTCATATAAAGTAATTTCCCGCTGGTACCGCACCCTGGTCCAATTGCACAAATGGTGCTCTTCTACTTTTGACCTGTGCTGGAAGTGTACTGCTGAGGCTGGGATGTATTTTCATATCTTGTGGCTCTGTCTAAAATAAAGCTATATTGGGAAGACATTTCTCAAATTATCTCAGAGGTTTTAGATCGAGAAACGATTTTATTACTACAACATGCTCTCCTCAACCTACCAATATTTCCTGCAGAAACCAGGGCATCCAGACTAGCTGGCAATTTTTGGGTACCAGGTAGGATTTTGATTCCCTATTTTCTGAAACTCCCCCAAACCCCTGCGATAAAACAAGTCCTCAAAGAAGTAAACTTACTTTATTGGACAGCTGAGCTAGCGGCTCTTTCATATGGCTCACTTCCTTCATTTGAAAAAACTTGGTCATCATGGTTGTACTAGCACTCTATCCCAAGATTCATTCAGACTACCACAGACTTATGAGATACTACATCTCTCTGACATAGTTCAAAATAAAAATGCTATTTAGGTGGCGATACTACTCCTTTGCCTTCTTCTCATTCTTATGGATCATCATAATTACCAATTTTGGTGCTGCCTCCCACGGACTATCCGACTCTCCCACTTTCTCTCTTTTTTTTCTATAACCTTAACTCTCATCTTCTCTTCTTTCCTGTATTCTACCTCTTTCCATCAACTAATGCCTCTGAAATTAACGAAATAGTTACTATATTGTCAATCACGGAAGGTTATTAATGTCCTTTTGAGCAGATACATATTTCCCATCAAGAGGCCGATCAATTCTAGATTTCATTTGTATCTAGAACATATATTTCAGTGGAAATATCTCTTGACTTGGTCTCGTGTTTTTCGGCTATGCTCATATACATGCATTACTACTACTCTACTTCCCTATTGCCGAAATTGTCAGTGTATTTATTTGCTTATACTAACCTGCAATTTTGAGTTGTTTTATGCTATTTTTTGGTGGCATATACTAATAAAAAGAACATTAAAGACCATGGGCTCTGTGGAGTCAGATAATCACTTCCAGGACTCCTTGTTCTTCTTTATGATGAATACTGTTCTAAATGATATATTCAGTATGATTGGGGTGCTTATACTTGGGCAAACAAGATGAATAGTCTCTGTCTGTATTTCTCTACATTGAGTATAACAATTATTCTGAGAAAATACCCATCTCAATTTGTTGAAATGCAGCCCCAAACTTGCAAGGAACCTCTACCATACTTTACTGTTTCTTGCAGACACTTGTTAATGTACCATTCTCTAACACCACACTAAACAAACTGCCTCTGCTGCAGCCAAATATTTCAAATTCTGACAAATTATGACCACCTGCTACCGTTTTTCTACAGACTTGTTCTATGTTCTTAACCTGTTTACTTGTCAAAGATAAAGCTTTTCAACTGCAATTCTTAAATGAAGACCAATTCTGGCCAAATGTGTCCAAACAGAACATGGGTGTAACTGGGTCCTACTGGTTTCTGCCAGTTGTGAGCTGTTAGCACTGCTGCAGAGCTTCTCTTTTATAAAGGAAGTAACCATGATGTGTCACTCTGCTGCAGTAAGTTTGCTTGGACAATAACTATGTCTATCGTCCTCAACATTTCCCACATCTTGGTGCTTACTCAAAAGAGCTTTAACTGAACATCTTGAAATCCAGTCCATTTTAAAATCATTCCCAGGGAGAGACCTTGGTGTTGCAGTATAACTACCATTTTTTGGATGATAAGACACACTTTTTTCTCCAAAAAAAGTTGTGGGGAAATTGGCAGGGGTGTAACTACCACAGGTGCAGGGGTTGCGATCACACCCGGGCCCTGCAGCCTAGGGTGGCCCCGAAAATCCCTTTGGCCTATAGAAAAAGACTAATACTATTAAAGATTTGCAATAAATGGGGGCCCTGTTGAAGCCTTCGCATCGGGGCCCCTGGGCCTGAAGTTATGCCACTTGAAATTGGAGTGTGTCTTATAATCTGGTTATACCTGATGGTGGAGCAGGGGCACAGGGGCAAGCGTGCAGACCAGAGGATGGGTGTCCCAGCAGTGGTGGCATGGAAGGGCAATGTAGCGAGGGTGTCCCGGTGACAGCAGCATGGTGAGGCAATCCTGAGGGGATCTCCTGGCAGCACACAGTCAGCATCATTGATGTCTTGGCAGTAGAGACGACGGGCAAAGGATTATGATCTTAATCTGCGTATATGCGCCACAGCCATTTTTCAGAAGTAGAATGCATAGATTGAGATTTCAGCAGTCCAAGATCATCTTCTGTGCCTGCGCTGCTGAGGCAGCCATTTTTCATAAGCCCATCACATCTACTGCAGGGAAAATCAATGACGATAACCAAGCACCTCCGGGATACCCCCGCAGCATTGCCCCATTATGTCGCTGTTGCGGGACAGCCCCATAGGATTGCCCAACACATGCTGACACAGAACACACCCAGAGGACAGCACCACCCTGATTCTGCCACTGAGACATGCCTGCAGCTTCACCCCACTGATGCAGCCGCCATCTGAACATCCCCTCCTTCCAGCCTCAGGCCTGCAGTATCGCCCCACTCATGTTGCCGCCAACACTCAATAATCTAACTAACTTTATAAGATGCAATTTATTATGAGAAGGAACCTCTTTATGTACAATTTAAAAAAAAACATTTTTTTCCTAATTTCTTCCTCTAAATTTGGGGTTCATCATATAATCTGTTGTGTCTTATGAAGTGAAAAGTATGGTACCTTGTGACATGTGTCTTGCACCAGTGCCACCTTATTCTTGCCCCACATAAGCTTTGTGAATTTTATCATCCCTTCTTCATAAGTTAAACAGGAGGTGTCTGACCACCACATGGCCAGATAACATAGGAAAATGTTAAAATTACATTTCCAGTGAATGCTTTTTTCAGCATTGAAAGCAATGACAAAAATGTAAAGCAAAAACGCTACCTGTGAACATAGGTTGATAGGCTTATATACAATTAATTACACAGGAAAGAATGTTTCTTAATACTTTTCCTGTAAAATCAAATTTAGGTTTGGTTTTGTAGGTTTTATTGTCACTCTGTAAAAGTGGCATAATACTGTGACAACATTATTCCCAGAATCCATATGCGAGTCAGAAATGCACGCAAAAAATCCAAGGAGAAAAAATGAAGCCGGGCTTGTCAAACTGTGCTGACAATAAAGCATCCACTGAAGAATGGTCTCAAGTTTTCTTTATTAGCCTACGCGTTTTGTGGCATAAAACCGCCACTTCATCAGGGCATCCTAGGATTCCAGGTTCCAGGTGAGTCATACTGATTGAAATATTGGGATTTTACATTGAACGATAAAACCCTTTGTGTGCTCCCCCTTCTTTTATTTTCTACAAATGCATGCAAACATATTCTCCAGGCTCTTCTCATTCTGTTTCATCACTTTCCCATCTATTTCAGCATTTTAAAACCCCCCTTCCCAGACCTCCTAGGAGGGTCTGCATGAAAAATATTCGAGTGCCAGTTTGACTTGCATTTGGTTCATTATTCACGGTGATACATTTATACGATTTACTTGATATGAATAAACCAAACCTGAATATTTTACTATTTGCCCATTGCAAATTCTTACATGTGTCTCTGCCTCGAGTATGCATTTATTAAGCAATATAGCAATATATAGGTACATTCTCTATATCCAATTACTTGAATTTTTACACTGGCACCTATATTCTGTTACATAGCACGTTCTCCCTTTTCCTTAATGTCCCAAAATACCTTGTATGCACTTATACATCCTCTTTGTTTCACTATTCTTTATATTTTAATATATGCTGCTCAAAAAAATAAAGGGAACACTTCAACATTACATTGTGTTGTTACATGTTCCCTTTATTTTTCTGAGCAGTATATTTTATTCTAGCCCAACTACTCTGCCATCAGCCACATACATACATACATACAGCAAGATTACTTTTCCTTTACTTTATATATGTCTACTCATATGCACGTTTATGTTTCTTCATCCTATTGTTTGCTATGTTTCTATCCATTTTATGACTTTTTGTTTCCTTTCTTCTTTTTTTCCATTTTTTTTATACACTTTCCCTTGTCTGCCTTTTCCCTTACCTTTCATCACATCCCCTGTACGTTTTCTTATACCCATCTATTCCATGTCCCTGTCTTCACTTATACCTGAACTTTCCAATGTATCATGTATCAGCTGGTATTGTACAGGGTCTATTGTTTGACCTGTATCCTTGTTTGATTCCCTATGGCCTGTTCTACTCCAGTTGTTACCAACATTTGACAATAACTTGAATTTTGCTATTGGCCTCCTATATCATGATGATTATCATTTTTGTGTAATTTCTCATAATTTATTCATTGTATCTCCATTTATCCTATTGTATTTTACTGAACTCCAGAGTTAACATATACCTATACATGTGCATTCTATTTGGTCTTCCTCCCTGTTCACTCCCACTGCAGCTTTTTGCTTTTCATCTTCACCTTTTTTTATACACTTACAGTATGATAATTTGTTAAAATTATCTCTGTTTAGACCTTTCATAGGTCCAAACGTTGGACCATATGTGCTTCTTACTCTGACAGTCTAAAAGGCTTACAAACTGAATGGCATTATCTTATTTTCTCTACTGTGCTTGGGTTCCATGGTATGATGAACTAGTCCTGAAGACTGTTATTTGTGCATTAATCATCAGGAACAGTGATATTAGCCTTACATCTCAAGTAAGTTTTACCATGTCAGAATCAGATTTATGTTTTCCAGCAGCTCAGGCAAGAATTCAGTTTGGAATATCGCCCCTCTCTATACAGAGCTCAAGTAGTCTAAGTAATCATCATGTGACTACTTATATGCAATTTGCACCTATACAGTCGCATGCTGAAGAGCTGTTCTTCAGAATTCTCCTAATGTATCTCATATGAGTGGTCAATTGATGACTGCTTGAACCGGCAAGCAGAGCTGAATCTTGACAATTAGTATATTAAATGCCATTAAGATTGGGTATGCTACAGTGTTTACTGTTAATATTACAGGGGTTGTCCAGGTTTATGATGAAAGTTTGCAGTTACTCTATATTACTGAAGACTATGAATCCTCCCAGCAATTGTACTGGACACTGTCATGACTTACGGGTGCTGGTGGCAACTATACAATGTGCATACTTCTGGCCACATAGCTGCAGTTACATGACTTTCTGCTCTCACTGTCAGCACCAGTGAATCCTGATAACGTGCTGTGCTTGTGCTGTGAGGATTCAGAAGTCTACAGCCACATTGATTAACTGTAGACTTTTATCACAAACCTGGCAAACCACTTTAAAGCTCCTAACATAAATACTGAACAAATGTAGTAACCCTTAATTTATTAGTTGGTCCCACACTTTATTAATATAGCCATGAATCAAGTAATCCTCCGAGTTATAGATTGTTACATGTGTACAGGATCAGAACCAATAACTGCACTGGAACACATCACCAGAAACAGTGGCATAACTTGAAGCCACCAGCAGTACAGAAATAAATCACTAGAAATCCTATCAGTGCAGAAATACATCACTAAAACTACTAGCAGTGCAAAAATAAATAACCAGAACCATCACAGGTACATGAATACATGACTAGAACCACCAGCAGAACACAAATACATCACAGCAACCACCATCAGTACATGAATACATGACTAGAGCCAATTACAATACAAAAAAAAAATCACTAGAACCCCCATTAGTAGATAAAGATACTATCAGAACCATCAGCAGTGTAGAAATATACTTGCATTGAGCAAGGTGGTAACCATCTAGTTGGATTCTGGCCAATAGTATGCATATTACATACTCGTGGCCATGTGAACGCTGTTCACAGCTCTGACACCACTGAATCCTCACAGCACACAGTGCATGCGATGTGAGGAATTACAAGTCTCCAGTCACGAATAGTAACACACATTGTGACTGCAGACTTGTGGATTTAGATCAGACAATCCTCTTTAAGGCTAGGATCAGAATTGCGTCTGCCCCTGAGCCTGCTGGATCCGTCAGAAACTTAGTTTCTGCATGGAGCAGCGCATAGCATTACCAGCAGGTAACGCTACGCGCCGCCAGGCTATGTATCTCTATGTCAACCGGACGCTTACTGCAGCTGCTGACTCCATAGAGGACTCCCAGATATGCACATATCCTGGAGATCCCTGTGGAGCTGGCAGCTGCGGTAAGCGTCCAGTTACCATAGAGATACATAGCCCGGCGGCGCATAGCGTTACCTGCTGGTAATGCTATGCGCTGCTCCATGCAGAAACTAAGTTTCTGATGGATTCAGCAGGCTCAGGGCAGACGCAATTCTGACCCTAGCCTAAGACACACATGTATGCAGGGTCCATACATAGGGCAACATTCAATTGAGCTATGGTGTGGTGCATTTTTCCAGTTATCTGAAAATGAAAAGAAAACATTGCAGTGTCACCACAATTTTCCCAAATGTCTGTGTTTTAACATAGCGTACAATACTACAGATAAAAAGAGAAAAAACAATTATTACATAAAAAAATGTGAACAGTTACGCTGGTAAAAGAACTAACAGCATACGATACTAATCAATTTATGCCTCCGAAACTTATAACTGTAAAATTCAAAATATAATAATAAATAAATCACATTACATACTTACAATCAGATTACAAAGTTACCGATACATGAAACATTAGCCAATAAATCTGCTGCAAATTGCTTATATCTAGTGCAAGAAAAAAAAAAAAAAAATTAATAGAGCATAAAACTAAATTATTAACTTCAATTGTAAATCAATAACAAAGTGCTGCAAAGCTACATCAACCTGAAAATCAATCTGCAATATAAAACTAAACATGGCAGAGGAATATTATCCAAAGTTAAATGGAGTAAATCAGAAGGCCAGAGGACATCGAGCTAAATGACTGATGACCAAGATCTGGTCCCAGAAGGCTGTTCCTTTGGTTTGTCAAAAAAAACAAGACTTGATGGACATAATATTAGCCAATGTTGATGTAATCATTTTCTTTGTTCCTTCCATGTTCAATTTCCACAGCCAAATACTTTCTTAAGACTACCAGGCATTCAACTTGTATTTTCGCAAAGTTACTATGAAACCAGTGTGCATGTGTTGCAGCTAATAGAAGGAACTGGGATATTTCAAGCCAAAAAGGTCAGAAATCATTGGTTAAATATATGTGACTAGATGTGGGTCCAATGCTAATGCATCGGGAGGGTGGTGTCTATGCGCTGTCTGTTGTCTCTGTGCTTGTCTCCCCCTGTGCGCTGTCTTTTGTCTGTGCCGTCTCTCCTTTGTGCTTTTTTCTCTGGTCAGTGCCGTCCCCCCCCATGTGCACCATCTGCCCCGTGTGCGCTGCCTCCCCCGTGTGTGCTGATTCTGTCTTGTAGGTGCGCTGCCTCCCTCGTTTGTGCCATCTCTGTCTGTCATGTGTGCACTGTCTCTCCTTTGTGCGCTGTCTTTGTCTCTCCCGTGTACCGTCTCTCCTGTGTCTGGCATCTCTGTCTGGCTGTCCCCCTGTGCCTCTGCCTGTTCCTGTGCCTCTCCTCTCCCCCTGTGTCTCTGCCTGTCCCTCTGTGCCTCTCCCCCTGTCTGTGTCCCCCTGTGCCTCTCCCCCTGTGTCTGTGTGTCCCCGTGCCTCTGCCTGTCTCCCTGTGCCTGTGTCCCCTGTGCCTGTGTCCCCCTGTGCCTCTGCGTGCCCCCCTGTGCCTTTGGCTGTCCCCCTGTGCCTCTCCTCTCCCCCTGTCTGTGTCCCCCTGTGCCTCTCCCATTGTGCCTGTGTCCCCCTGTGCCTGTCCCCCTGTGTGTGTCCCCCTGTGCCTCTCCTCTCCCCCTGTCTCTGTGTCCCCCTGTGCCTCTCTTCTCCCCCTGTCTCTGTCTCCCCCTGCCTGTCACCCTGTGCCAGTGTCCACCTGTGTCTCTGTGTCCCCTGTGCCTGTGTCCCCTGTGGCTGTGTCCCCTCTGCCTGTTCCCCTGTGCCTGTGTCCCCCTGTGCCTGTGTGTCCCCCTATGTCTCTGTGTCCCCCTGTGACTGTGTCCCCTCTGTCTCTATGTCCCCCTGTGTATGTGTCCTCTGTGGCTGTGTCCCCCTGTACCCTCTTCCTGTCCCCCTGTGTCTCTACCTCTGCCTCTCCCCCCTCGTACTCCGTCCTTTCCCCTCAGTTCCCCGCCTGGTTATAATGATGGCGGCTGAAGACTACAGGAATAGACTCTGCCTGGAGCGGGTCATGTGACAGGGTGGGCTGATGTGACGTCACACAGGCTGTCACATGACCCGCTCCAGGCAGAGTCTATTCCTAGAGTCTTCAGCCGGCATCAGTATCGCCAGACTTGCCAGGCAGGGGTGAGAACGGAAGGGGGAGAGGACGGAGCGGCGGGTGGCGGTGGCAGGGGTTCCGCTGGCAGTAGTGTGTGGTAGCACTGCCAGCAGCGGATGCCATCTTGTTGCACCCTACTTGGCTGTATAATTGCGTTGTGGCTTCCGCCGGATGTAACATATCGTTAGAACCGGATGGAAGTTGCCACAAGGCAACTATAAATAAGATTCGTGCTTATAGAGCAAGACTTCCAGAATCAACAGATGGATTAGATCTTCTAAGCATCAACCCTTTACTTTACAAAAAGGGGATAAGACTGACTCATAGATATTAATGTATGTTGTCATTAAAATCAAGCATTCTATGAATATCCATTGATCAAAACTATGTAAAGAATTGGCTTATAGGTGAGGTATGAATGAAGGAATAGTCAAAGGGATCTATTTATTTAGAAAACAATTGTGGCACCTATAAATCTAACTGATCAGCTTCTCAAATCTGAAGATTTGGTAGACTTTGCTTACCTAATAATAATGGGTAGGAGGAAGTGTCTGTCACTACTGTACAAGAAGAGCTAGAGCTGGTGTTATAAGGTCATTAACTAGATTTTTTTCTGGGTTAGTGAACACATTCTCACTAATGACTCTTTCAGACAGGAGACGTTTATACCCTCACCCTCATCTCTGCGTCCGATGACCATACATTTATTCATCACTGGTCATAGGTGTAGCAGCGTATGTTGCTTAAAGGCAATCTGTCAGCAGGATTTCACCCCAAAACTATTTAGGCTGAAGGCACACTACAAGCGTTAAAAACGGAGCGTTTTTGTTGCACGGCAGTCCTGCGAGTGCTTTGCGTATTGACCTGCGAGTGTGGTGTGAGTGTGGTGCGAGTGTGGTGCAAGTGCAATGCGAGAGCGGTTTTTGGCCACATCTTGAATCCAACAGCAATGCGTATTTCTCTCACTGGATTTTCAGGTTTTGCAAACAATTATGATCAAATCAGCTGCCGATTGTATAGTAAATGATGGTCAATTAGCTCCTTAATAAGGCTAGGGTCACACTTGCACGATTCTAAGTCCCCTGAGTTCTTTGCAGAAAACCTTAGATTCTAAAAATTCTAAGTTTTCTGCAAACAACGCAGGGGACTTAGAATCGTGCAAGTGTGACCCTAGCCTAAGCTGGATCACGCTTGTTCCATATTACTGGATGGTCCTGAACAAGTACAATTAACATCTCAACATTAAAATACTGGGACATGATGCAGGATGAGGCTCTGTGGAGGAGGAAACAGCTTGTGCTTGTGATGGGACCCTAATTACAGCTGCACTTCCTGATAAGCTGATGAGTCAACTTACTGCTCCAAACTGTTTTTGTGCATTTTTCACGCACGACACTCGCCTTGTGTGTTACAATGGTGCGTTTTTTTCACGCATCCATTGATTACATTGGGCTCTCGCGCGTGAAAAATGCGTGCAATCGCAGCATGCTGCGATTGTACTCGCATTGCCCTTGCAATGCGTGTTCAACGAGAGAAAAATGCCCCAATATGCCCTGCAGCATTGCTTAACATTGGTCCGAGTGAAATGCGATTTTTTTCATGCATTGCACTCGCGCGAGTGTCACGCCACTGTGCTTTCAGCCTTAGGCTGGGGTCACACATAGAAGTCCGTTTTTGGAAGTGATTTTCATCACCAATCCGTTTTTTATAGGGTGCTTTTTGAGCCTCCTGCCCCCCTGAACGTTTTTGGACTTAGTCATTTTTTCATTAAAAACGCATGTGCGTTAACGTATGCATTAACGCAAGTGCCTATATGTGCCATGCGTTAACGCATGCGTTTCCCATAGGGCCCCATGTTAAAAAAACGCATGCGTTAAAAACGGACAGCGCAATGTTTTGAGGTCCAGAAAAAAACGGATGTTTATTACATCCAATCCGTTTTTCTGTCAGTTTTTGGACTTAGAAAAAAAAAATGACAAAAATGAAGCCAAAAACGGACCAAGGGCTTATGTGTGACCCCAGCCTTAGTCTGTTGCCAGTCTGTTGCTCATTGGAGTCTATGGGTGCGTTAACGCATTAATTTGCAGAAATTTAAAGATGAAACAAATGCATCCTTTTGACGAATGCTTGGCGCTAGTGTGGCCCTAGCCAGAGCCTTTGGATATTCCCACCTCAACCTCACAAAAGCTGCTGAAACCCCCGACCTACATAATGGCTGGGATCAGACAGCATTTCCTGTGGGCTGCTGAAAAGCGAACCTCCTACAGATCTGTGTGCGGCCGCTGTCAAGGTACACTGCGGGTTGCTATGGGGCAGCGTCGGCAGCCAAGTCTTCCCGTTAATCCTGGCCGCTTCTGCTGAAAACGTTTAAGTTTTTAGCGGAGCCGTTAGGAGCTGGGGCAGACGCAAGTCTGACCCTAGCTAATACTGTAGAATGTAAGCCTACAAGGGCAGGGTCCTGTCCCCTCTATACCAGGCTATCATTGTTAATTTGTTTACTGTAACCTATATCTGTATTCTGTATGTAACCCCTTCTCATGTACAGCACCATGAAATTAATGCAGGAGATAAGCAAACTATGTTGGAACATGTTCTCCAATTCCAAATATGGACTGAATTTAGTAATGTTCGCTTAGCCCCTCAAACCCGAACGGTTTGCTACAAAGTCGGTAGTTTGTGTTTTGTTTGGTTACTGTTCAGATTAAAAAGCATTGGAGAGTTTTAGCAGTAATGCTTCTGTTCTATGTTTTCATGAATGTCAGCGTCTGGGATAGTGGGCGGAAGGGGAGGGGAAAGAGGTCTCAGGTCTGATAACTTAGTTGAGATAAGCACAGGTCTCTATTTTTTTTCTTTCTCACATTTACTGTGGATGATCCAGTCTGGCAGGAATCAGCATGCATAAAGCAAATTGAACTTTTTCCACACAAGAGTTTTTGTTGTTGGCTGGGTAAGTCACTGTGATACCAATGTGATAAGAATGGTGGGTGATTGTATTTAGATAGGTATCCTGTTAATAGATAGTGATCACAGGTCTTATTATTCTTTATTTTACTCAGTACAAGTTAGGCTGCCTTCACACTTGCAGATGCATCTGCAGCGTTTTGCAGATGCATCTGCAAGTATCAGCATGCAGACCGCGGCCCCTATGTTTATAATAGGGCGCACCGCGGTCTGAAAGCTCTCATTCATTCTTGTATGTGAAGCGTCCGCAGGCGGATGCCTGCTGACAGATCACACACTCCCGCCCCGCACCTTGGACGCAACATCTCGCGTCCATAGTGCGGGCGGGAGAGTGTGATCTGTAAGCAGGCATATGCCTGCTTACGGCTCACATATAGGAATGAATGAGAGCATTCACACCACGGCCGCGGTCTGCATGCTGATACTTGCAGATGCATCTGCAAAACGCTGCAGATGCATCTGCAAGTGTGAAGCCAGCCTTAATACAGCTGAATTTTTAATGATTTTTGTCTTGCCATGATGAGATTATGTGCTCTGGAGCTGGATACAAGCAAGGTCAAATAAATTGCTATAATAAGAAGATCATAACACAAACAAGGCTCTATATGAGCGAGGTCAAATGAAATTGTTTACTTGACAAAATAAGATCACGTGCTAGGGTGCTGGATACAAACAAGTGTCCATGAGAAGATTAAGTAAACTGAGCATGTTTCCTCTTGTAATTCCAAATGTGTATAAAAGTACGGGACTACGCTCAGTGAGGGGGAACTTTCCGGAAGACAACGTGGACGCACTTTCTTCTGTGATGTTGATGCCAGGATATTCCCCTACTCACTGATCGAGTCCCCCCCGATGGAAAGGGTGACGCTGCAATATCTGGTAAAAGTATTGATGCTTACTTGCTCCTACATATGTTAAATATGTATTAGTAAGGGCTGCTATATTCTCTTATTCAACTTATGCCAAATTATGTGCCTAATTAATAATCTTTAAAACTTAATAAATCAAGTAGTTTTGCTAAAGAGAATCTCTGTATTCTTGCCTGATTCGTATATCAGTGAGCGCTACGTAAGTAGGGGTTTCTCCCCAATATAGTGTAATTCAGCAAACATAAATTTGGCATACTCGGCAGGATACCCTATTGTTGCAGGTATATAAAATAGTTATCGATCTTTTGGCACCAAAATTTTCAAAAAACGTAAGGTTAAGTCAATAGAAGCTTTTGTAGAGACTCCCGCCTGGACCGAGGCTCCATATAGCATTGTGGCACATGACTTGCATAATTGTGGATTGGCAGAGCAATTGTAGGATAAGCTCAAAGATTCTGAAGCCTATAATGTTGTTGATGTACTTATAGGGATCCCTGCAAAGGCAGGTGATGTGATAGCCCCTCGATGTTGTGAAGTTACTCGAGGGATCCCTGTAAACGCAGATGATGTGGTAGCCCCTCGATATTGTGAAGTTACTCGAGAGGGTCCCTGCAAAGGCAGGTGATGCAGTAATATTGGGGAAGCGCAAATGGGCGCTAGCCTCAGCCTATAGGGCAGTTCATAGGTATAAAGGAGTCCAATTAGGTGTGATCCCTGGTCAACTGGCATCAGGGATAAAACGGAGGAACATTGGCAAGTGAAAAACACATAGTCACACTTGTGAGAATGAGATAAGCTGAAACCAAGTATTTTGTTAACGTTGCGAAACTAAGCAGAAAGACTGGGAATACAGTCTGGCTTGTCCTGTCCGTGTTTTGCCGGTGGCCTATGGTTTTGCAATAAACT
Organism: Allobates femoralis; assembly: GCA_033576535.1. Lineage (NCBI taxonomy): Eukaryota > Metazoa > Chordata > Amphibia > Anura > Aromobatidae > Allobates > Allobates femoralis. Next base: position 138,995,747 of record JARQOC010000009.1, read on the forward strand.
AACTAATATTTGGGGAGGTTGCAAGTGAAACGATTGTGTTGAAAGTTCCGCAGATTTTGAGTGGGTTGTGCAGGTTTCAGAAAAAGTTGGATGCCCGAGGCTGGTCTGAGGCTTCCTACAATATCATAGCGCTGGAATTGCTACATAGTAGATTAGCTGATGCTTGAAATAATAAGATCAAGGGTTGATAACCCCTCGATGTTGTTAATGTACTCGAGAGAATCCCTGCCAAGGCAGGTGATGCTATACAGTTAGGAAGGTGAAATTGGGTATTAGATATTTTAGGTAAATAAAAGCGAGATGTTACCTCTATGTGATAAAGAGGCATAGTCAACAACCAAAGATACTGTGTTTCATGTTGATGCCCATATACCTATTGACTTACTTGAACGTTTGTTTAATTCTGAAGCAGATAAAGCAGCAGCCATTCGACAGACCAGCACCAGAACTGATAAAGAAAAGCTGAACAAGTCAGACACCCATTATGGGCAAAGGAGGGATAATTTGAGTGAGGCATTACAGATAAGCAATAATAGGCCTATTACTGACTCAATGACTCAATGACACCTCTCATGAGAATGTTGACACCTAACCTCACCATACATGAAACCCATGTGGTGGACACGGTTATCTACTGGAAAGTACAGAAAGAAGCCCAAATTCCAACAAGAGCTACCCCATTATTTGCTGGTTTAGATTTAAGTGCTCTGGAAATGGTGGTAATTCCCTCAGGTAAGGTGAAATCCATTCCCATGGGGTTGGGGTGTCAAATCCCCAAGGATCATTATGGACAGATAGCCACACAGTCAAGTCTGGCCCTAAAGGGAGCCATAGTGGTGGGGGGGGAGTTATTGATGCTGATTATCAAGGAGAAATCAAGGTTCTCATGTTGAATCTAGGGGCAGAAACCTTAGTATTGTCTACGGGAAAAAGGATTGCTCAAATGTTACTCATACCTGTAAATGTTTCCCAAGTTAAGGAAGGAACAGCCGCTACAGAATTGACATTCAGGGGAGATAAAGGTTTTGAGTCCTTCAATATCACAAATGTGGGGCCAAAATATGGGTACAGAATACCCAAGGACCACCATCTGAGGCTGAGGTCATTGCAGTGGGAAAAGATAGAACTCTGCTAATAATGAGACCTGGAGTAGAAAAATGGGAGTATATCCCACAGGAAAAATGCTATTTGCGAGAATAATGGTTGATTTTAAATTACAGATTGTGTAAAAAAGTGGAATCCGTGGTGTTGGATATTGCGAAGATCTCGTTGAGAACAAAACGGAGAAATTTCTGTCGATAATATTCATCTCCATGGTCACTGGATGGAGCAATTTACACCAAGAAGAGCCGATGGCCAACAAGTTTTGAATGCACCATCAAGTAATAACAGAAGCATTGAATAACAGTCAATATACAGATTGTTGGATTTGCACTCATTTTCCTGTTAAGGTACCTTTATACGCTGCCACTGCATGGTAGCAACTGCCTGGCAATGGGGATATTTGTGCCTGTTGCGTTGAAATTGCTACGAAGTGGCGGCGTGTAAATAGGGAAATTCCTCCGGTGTCCTGCAGTTGACTCAGATACCTGTTTCTGAGCGTGCTCAAAAACCGAAAGCAACACAAAGGCACAATTGCCATGGTAGTGGTGTCTAAATGGGGTACAGGCATGGAATCACCATCCCCTAGTGATTTCCCAGGGGCGTGCCACAGCCTCATGGATACTACGCCCCATGATCATTGGTGGGGGCTACTGGGTTACAATTGGCTGACCCTGCACAGGGTGCCATATTTAAAGAGCTGTCCATTCACATTCCACAATTGGAATGGCGTCATGTATTAGCCAGCCTTCCTGCGCAGGCTGGCCAATCATGACGCTATTGCGTTGTCCAATCAGCGTATTAGTGTCACAAAATACACAACTCTGTCACGCCTATGTACTTGCGGCACGAAAGATGTATGACCAATAATTCCTGTGTGGATAGCGGCGTGTGAAGCGGCGAAGGTATTCAACAGGAAGTAAGCTGCAGGATCTGTCGGAACTTCCGGGGAACAAATATACCTTCAGTTGACAACGCAATGGCGGCGTGTATATGCGGCATCAGCGATCGGTATCAACCATCAAAAACGTGCGCGTGCACGTACAGTTGATACCTGTTGCTAGGCACTGTGCGGCATGTAAAGGTACCTTTACAGCCACCAGTATTCCTTTTCTGGCTATCCCAGTATTGATGGAGGAAATTTTAATGTGGAACAATTGCTCAGATATCTTTGCCAATAAGGACACCCAAAATACTCGATTGTGGAATACTACAGTACCTATCCCTGTAGTAGGATGGGTTAATCTTCCATGGTGGCAAGGAAATCTGAGTGGGACTCTTGCAGGGACTTTTCCAAATAATATTGTTTTTTTGTTTTGATATATGCATGAGGGCCACGTCACACACACAGATAGTTGTGCAGATATTGTTCACAGATCTCTGGTTGCAGTGAAATCATGGACACAATGTTCCATTTTGTGGCTGTATATAAATGGTACGTGTCCATGATTTCACTGCAACCAGAGATCTGTGAACAATATCTGCACAAATATCTGTGTGTGTGACGTGGCCCTTAGTTAAAGTTATTATATTTGTGATCCGATGTTTTTTGAAACAATCAAATAGTTCAAAATCAGATATAATGATGGTCTATTTAATATAGAAAGGTTTAGTATCAGTATGCTGTATCCTATCACTGGTGAGACATAATCTTTCTTTTCAGTTGAAAAAAGCTACTATACTGGATAAATCGTCTAGTATTAGTAATTGCCATAATAGTAAATATCCTCATGAAATTGCTATATGGCATATTAAATGTGCTGTAGAAAACCAAAAGTACTGATGGTGACTTATGGTAATGGAAAATAATACCTGTGCTCAAGGAACGATTGTGATATCAATGTGATAAGAATGGTGGGTGATTGTGTTTAGATAGGTATCCTGTTAATAGATAGTGATCACAGGTCTTATTATTCCTTATTTTACTCAGTACAAGTTAATACAGCTAAACTTTGAATGATTTTTGTCTTGCCATGATGAGATTATGCGCTCAGGAGCTAGATACATGCAAGGTCAAATAAATTGCTATAATAAGAAGATCATAACACAAACAAGGCTTTTATGAGCGAGGTCAAATGAAATTGTTTACTTGACAAAATAAGATCACGCGCTAGGGTGTTGGATACAAACAAGTGTCCATGAAAGATTTGTAAATCGCTGTATCCATCATGGTAGACTAATCTTTCTTTTCAGTTGAAAACGCTACTCTACTGGATAAATCTGTTATATAGTAATGCCCCCTATTTAAGTAATTACCTCATGGAATTGCTAGTAATGCATATTAAATGTGCTGTAGAAAACCAAAAGTACTGATGGGACCTAGGTAAGGAAATAGTACAACTGTGATCAAGGACCGATTGTGATACAATGTAATAAGATGTGGTATTGTGTTAGAACAGGTATCTGTTAATAAGACGTGACACAGTGTGTTGATTATTCCTTATTTTACCTATCAGTACCAATTAATATAGCAAACTTTGAAATGATTTTTGTCTTCCATGAGACGATTACAGCGCTCAGGCAGCTTTAGATACATGCAAGGTCAAATTTTGGCTATATAAGGAAGTCATACACAACAAGGCTTCTATATGAGCGAGGTGAAATAAATTGTTTACTTGACAATAAGATCCACGCGCTAGGGTGCTGGATACAAACAAGTGTCCATGAGAAGATTATGTAAACTGCGCATGCTCACATGTAACTCTAAATGTGTATAAGTACGGGACTACGCTCAGTGAGGGGGGACTCTCCGGAAGACAACGTGGACACACTTTCTTCTGTGATGTTGATGCCAGGATATTCCCCTACTCACTGATCGAGTCCCCCCAATGGAAAGGGTGAAGCTGCAATATCTGGTAAACGTATTGATGCTTACTTGCTCCTATGTATGTTAAATATGTATTAGTAAGGGCTGCTATATTCTCTGATTCAACTTATGCCAAATCATGTGCCTAATTAATAATCTTTAATACTTAATAAATCAAGGAGTTTTGCTAAAGAGAATCTCTGTATTCTTGCCTGATTCGTATATCAGTGAGCGCTACGTAAGTAGGGGTTTCTTCCCAATATAGTGTAATTCAGCAAGACAGTCACATGCCCTTTGCATATAAGGACCAGCCATTTCCGGTCATCAACATTTTCACAGTGTTAGGCTAGGTTCAGACCTGCATCTGCCCTGAGCCTGCCGGTAAAACTTAGAAAATCTCAGGTTTAGCGCATAGCATTACTGGCAGGTAAAGCTATGCTCCGCCTGTGTATAGTATCCCTATGGCAACCAGAATGATCACGCTCCCGCCGGCTCCACTGACATGTCCCGGATATGAGCTTTTTATGAGCGCACATGAAAACACTGGAAACCGCGTTTCCAGTGCGCTTTCTAAAAGCACATATCTGGGACATGTCAGTGCAGTGGAGCCAGCGGCTGTGCGATGATTCAGGTTGCCATAGGGATGCATATACAGGTGGTGCATAGCGTTATATGCCAGTAATGCTATGCGCTCATGCTGAGGAATTCTACGTTTTTGATGGATTCCTCAGCCTGAGTCCTGACGCAAATCGGACCCTAGTCTTGGAGCTCAGGGACAGCCTTGCTTCTTTCACCAATGCTGTGTGTGCTATTTAGAAAAATAGCTAGCAAGCGACTCGATTCCTTTTTAGATAGTCGGATCAGTCACCCCTTCCTGAAACAACCCTTTTTAGGGCTTGAAAGCAGTGTTACTAAATCAGGTCTGGTGCTGTCGTCTTTTAAAATCTCCACAAATTCAGTGGTTAAAAACATTTATTGCTAGATCTGCCAAATTCTAGCCATCAAATCCTTTTTAACCCAGACAAAAGATCTACGGCAATTTCAACTCCACACTTGGGTTTATGAATGCATTAATGTATTAATTTGATTCAAGTCACACAAATAGATAAAACCATCCCCTAAAACAACTCCAAGACAGTGTGGTTACAGTTTCATGTTTGCTTTTACAGGCTTATATACCATAAACAGTACAATCAGGATTATGCCAGCATAAGATAGGTATAAAATTTACATTAGATCATATACCTCCCTTTTCCCTTTCATATCCTCACTTGAGGCCAGGGATACAAGATGTACATTGTAAAATTATCCCATGCACATCTTATAGCACAATTGCCCAAATCAAAATTGACTGCATACTGCACCACACTGCCCAGCACCTCATTGTTTCGCTCACCGCTTATTCAGGAGGAGCGCCCCCCGCAGGATTCAATCTTCACATGTTCATGATGGCTGTAATTATTGTTAGGGGACCTCCTTAATTCCTACATTTGTAGCCAGTTATCAAGCAGAACTCACAAGGCATTAAAGGGATGTCCAGGATTAATAAAACTTTACTATATTCACTCAAAAACAGCACCACCCCTGTGTACAGGTGACATGTGGTATTACAGCATAGGCCCCTTCCCTTCAATTAAGCTGAGCTGCAATATCACCCACAACCTGTACACAGGGGTGGCGCTGTTTTTGAAAAAATCAGTCATGTTTATAGAATTCTGGAAACTCCTTTAGGGTATGTGCACATTGGAAGTTTTGTGGGCTGTTTTTTAGCGTTTTCCGCCGGCGTTTTCCGCTGAGTTTTATGTTAATTTATGTTAATCCTAACCACCGGTTGGATTAACATGCTAGTCAATGGATTTCAGAAAACGCTGTCTACATTAGAATGTTTTTTTTTTTCTCCTTTCCACTTTCTTCACCGGTTTTCCACCGGTTTTCAAACACAGAAACAAGTGACTTCTTTTGAGCGTTTTTCCGGCGTGTTCTAGCTTACAAGTGCACAAAAAACAGTCTTAAAAACGCCAAGAAAAACCGCCAGAAAACCGCCGACAAAACGCTGTATAAACGCTATAAAACCGCTTAAAAACCGCTAAAAAAACCGCTAAAAAAACGATGGACACTGCTGAGGTCAGGAATCTCAGTTTCTGAAATTCTACACCGGTTTTCTGACGGTCTGCAATGATGCAGAACCGTCCAGTGGGCACATACCCTTAAGGTCAATATTTCCACTAGTAACCCCAGAACAAAACAAGACACCAGGATTGGGCTTAATTCAAATGTATTTTTTTTATAATATGAAGAATATAGCAGATCTTTGTTAAAGATGACATTTTAAGACCTGTGAAACGGGCAAACCGCGAAACAGGACCTGTCGTCTGTACCTTCATGCACCCCCTCCCGCACCTCTTCAATAAAGAAAGCCCTGACGAACATACGGTGAGTGCCGCCTATTTGTTTTCTATACTTGGTGTAAATGCTTGACTGGCATGTATGCAGGCGTACACCACCAGGTGCTGGGGATAATGACACGGTCGTCTTTATGAGGAATAAGAATAGACCAATAGTCCTGAGGTGACACGGTGTCCCCAACCTTTCAAATAACCATTTAAGTGATGATCTATGGAAACATTCCTCTTACTGTCTCTCCAGTGTGTAAATCCTATTTCATTAAACACTTGTAGGTAATTTTTAATCAATATAAGGAGTCATGTGTTCACAATCCCCATCTCTTGGTGAGAGGATAAGAGGTTAGAAAGAGCGACTCTCCCTGGAGGAGCCGTCCTGTGTGACACAGACAGTGATGGGAATGGATGTGTGTCTATGTGTGTGTGCTCGGTGTATACATATATATGTGGGTCCATGTCTGTGTGCTTGGTGTATAGGTGTAATATATAGTGTTTGTGTCACCTACCGTGTGTTGTGTGTATGTAACATCCACATTTATAAATCCCAGCAGCACAGACAAGAGTTTCTAGGTGTAAACAGGTCGGCAATCGCCCAACAAACGAGCAAAATGCGGCTCATCATCGGGTGATTGAATGTTAACGGAGGAACAAAAATCCTTGCTCTCGACAGCAGATCCCCTGCTGCAAACTGCAGAAGTGCTGCTGATAACATGATACTGTAGAGGACAGATTAATCTACCAGTGATGGTTCTGCACCCATCATTCTTCATCATCCCATAAAAAGGCCGGAAACAAGCGCTGAATGTCTTCAATATTATAAATCGCATTCATTCACCAGTCTGAATTCAGCGCTTGTACATGTAACCCAAATGTCTGAGTGTGACGGTGCAATATGTGAGCATTTAGGGCCCACTTTAGCCTTTTGCCCAGGGCCCCTTTTTGCCTAAAACCGGCCCTGGGTAGGGGGATTATAGCCACCTTCACAGAATGCATCATAGGCACTGCTGAAGGTGGCATTTATAGTTTAAAAAGCAATGTATGCCCAAGAAATTCCTATACAACTTTAATTCAATTATGTAATAAACACTTATTTTTTTGGAGACAAAGAGACAGTTGCTTCTGATACATTATTGTCCTGAGGGGGCTTTCTATGTATGTACCTGTTCTCTATAATTTAATTAGGACCACACACACAAAAAGTCTTAGGCCGGCTTCACACTGCGGCACAATCCGGTCCGGGGCTGTCCGGGATGACCCAGACAGCTGCGGACCGGATCAGCACACAGGACTGGGGGGCTAATATGCCCTCCGGTACGGTGTGCAGCTGCAGCCGCTGACAGGAGCCCACGGTCCTGACTTATCAGCAGCGGGAACTGCGTGCACTGCACACCGGACCGGAGGGCATATTAGCCCCCCAGTCCTGTGTGCTGATCCGGTCCGCAGCTGTCTGGGTCATCCCGGACAGCCCCGGACCGGATCACGCCGCAGTGTGAAGCCGGCCTTATGGCCCCTTTACACGCGGCTACATTTCTAGCTTATCCACAGGTAACTTACTGGCTGCAGTGAAATCATGGAGACATGGTTCTATCTTGTTGCTGTGTACAAATGGAATAATGTCTCCATGATTTCACTGCAGCCAGTAAGTTACCTGTGGAAAACCTGTTACCTGTAGCTGCGTGTAAAGGGGCCATTATGGATCACATGCTGAGTGGCGACATCACAGAAGAACATTCCAAGTAGCAGTCATTCACCATAACTCTTGTTGTGGACTTTAACCCCTTTACGACTAATGACGAGTATACTCGTCATGAAAAGCTGTCAGTTACCGCATCATGACGAGTATACTCGTCATGGCTTTGAACTGTCACTGCTTCTAAACGAACAGTGACAGTTCAATTCTAAAAGCTGTCAGTGACAGCTGAGGGTCAGGGGCAGAGGTGTGGGGACCCTTTTTAGGGGTCCCCACACTCAGAGCGATGTGATCGGTCAGTCAATCTGACCGACCGATCACATCAAGATCGCGCAGGAAAGTGCTGAATGCCAGCACTTCCCTGCATGATCTCTGCAGGAGCCGGGCTGTCAGCTGTGCCCGGCTCCTGCACACATTCCCTGCTTGTGCCCTCTGATGCTCATCACCCCCCCCCCTCATCCCCCTGACCCCCACTGTGTCTGCCCCCCCTGCTCATCCCCCTGTCCCCCGCTGTGCCTGCCCCCCGCTCATCCCCCTGTCCCCTGCTGTATCTGCCCCCCACTCATCCCCCTGTCCCCCAACTGTGTCTGCCCCCCCCGCTCATACCCCTGTCCCCCGCTGTGTCTGCTCCCCCCCCCCCGGCTCATCCCCCTGTCCCCCGCTGTGTCATCTGAAGCTCATTCCCCTGCCCCCCCCCGCTATCCCCTTGTGCCTTGTCCCCTTCTTTTTCTGGGCCCCCCCCGCTATCCCCCGTCCCCTGCTGATTCTGGGCCCCCCCGCTGTCCCCGGCCCCCCGCCACCGCCGGTACTCACCTCCTCCTGCCGCCGCCTCCCGCTTGCGTCCTCCTGCCTGCGTCCTCCGGCTTCCTTTCACCGCCGCCCGACGTCTGGTAAGACCTCCCCCATCCCCCTGCATGGGGATCCCTGATCCCCCATCCCCCTGCAGGAGGATCCCTGATCCCCCTGCATGGGGATCCCTGATCCCCCATCCCCCTGCATGGGGATCCCTGATCCCCCTGCATGGGGATCCCTGATCCCCCATCCCCCTGCATGGGGATCCCTGATCCCCCTGCATGGGGATCCCTGATCCCCCATCCCCCTGCATGGGGATCCCTGATCCCCCTGCATGGGGATCCCTGATCCCCCATCCCCCTGCATGGGGATCCCTGATCCCCCTGCATGGGGATCCCTGATCCCCCATCCCCCTGCAGGGGGATCCCTGATCCCCCTGCATGGGGATCCCTGATCTCCCATCCCCCTGCAGGGGGATCCCTGATCCCCCTGCATGGGGATCCCTGATCCCCCATCCCCCTGCATGGGGATCCCCCATCCCCCTGCATGGGGATCCCTGATCCCCCTGCATGGGGATCCCTGATCCCCCATCCCCCTGCATGGGGATCCCTGATCCCCCATCCCCCTGCAGGGGGATCCCTGATGCCCCATCCCCCTGCATGGGGATCCCTGATCCCCCTGCATGGGGATCCCTGATCCCCCATCCCCCTGCAGGGGGATCCCTGATGCCCCATCCCCCTGCATGAGGATCCCTGATCTCCCATCCCCCTGCAGGGGGATCCCTGATCCCACTGCATGGGGATCCCTGATCCCCCATCCCCCTGCATGGGGATCCCTGATCCCCCATCCCCCTGCATGGGGATCCCTGATCCCCCATCCCCCTGCATGGGGATCCCTCATCCCCCTGCATGGGGATCCCTGATCCCCCATCCCCCTGCATGGGGATCCCTGATCTCCCATCCCCCTGCAGGGGGATCCCTGATCCCCCTGCATGGGGATCCCTGATCTCCCATCCCCCTGCATGGGGATCCCTGATCCCCCATCCCCCTGCATGGGGATCCCGTCGGAAACGATCGAGCGTCGTGGGACCTTCGTTGTGGACTACGTCGGATCTTTTTATAATAAAGATGGAGTCCGAAATTTGTTTGTGTTTTTTTTCTAATAAAAATATTTTTCTCTGTGTGTATTCATTGACTAATTATCAGAGATTCCTAATGGCGGGTCTAACATTGGCCCAATATTATGAATCTCGGGCTTAGTGCCAGCTGCCAATAAAAAGCTGGCAATAACCCCTTTATTACCCAGTTTGCCACCGGCACCAGGGCAACTGGAAGAGCATGGGTACAGCGCCAGAAAATGGCGCTTCAATGAATGCGCCATTTTCTGGGGCGGCTGCGGGCTGCAATTCGCAGCATGGGGGGCCCAGAACGCTTGGGCCTCTCTATGCTGAGGATTCCAGCCCCCAGCTGCCTAGTTGTACCTGGCTGGGCCAAAAATATGGCGGAGCCCTACGTCATTCAGGGGGATCCCTGATGCCCCATCCCCCTGCATGGGGATCCCTGATCCCCCTGCATGGGGATCCCTGATCCCCCATCCCCCTGCAGGGGATCCCTGATGCCCCATCCCCCTGCATGAGGATCCCTGATCTCCCATCCCCCTGCAGGGGGATCCCTGATCCCCCTGCATGGGGATCCCTGATCTCCCATCCCCCTGCAGGGGATCCCTGATCCCCCTGCATGGGGATCCCTGATCCCCCATCCCCCTGCATGGGGATCCCGTCGGAAATGATCGAGCGTCGTGGGACCTTCGTTGTGGACTACGTCGGATCTTTTTATAATAAAGATGGAGTCCGAAATTTGTTTGTGTTTTTTTTCTAATAAAAATATTTTTCTCTGTGTGTATTTATTGACTAATTATCAGAGATTCCTAATGGCGGGTCTAACATTGGCCCAATATTATGAATCTCGGGATTAGTGCCAGCTGCCAATAAAAAGCTGGCATTAACCCCTTTATTACCCAGTTTGCCACCGGCACCAGGGCAACTGGAAGAGCATGGGTACAGCGCCAGAAAATGGCGCTTCAATGAATGCGCCATTTTCTGGGGCGGCTGCGGGCTGCAATTCGCAGCATGGGGGGCCCAGAACGCTTGGGCCTCTCTATGCTGAGGATTCCAGCCCCCAGCTGCCTAGTTGTACCTGGCTGGGCCAAAAATATGGCGGAGCCCTACGTCATTTTTTTTTTCTAGAATTAATTCTAGAAATAAAAAAAAATGGGCTTCGCTGTATTTTTGGTTGCAGCCAGGTACAACAAGGCAGCTGGGGGTTGCTGGCAGTCTGTAGCTGCCAAGTTGTACCTGGCTGGACCAAAAATATGGCGGAGCCCTACGCCATTTTTTTTTTTCTAGAATTAGTTCTAGAAATAAAAAAAATGTGCTTTGCTGTATTTTTGGTTGCAGCCAGGTACAACGAGGCAGCTGGGGGTTGCTGGCAGTCTGTAGCTGCCAAGTTGTACCTGGCTGGACCAAAAATATGGCGGAGCCCTACGCCATTTTTTTTTTCTAGAATTAGTTCTAGAAATAAAAAAAAATGTGCTTTGCTGTATTTTTGGTTGCAGCCAGGTACAACGAGGCAGCTGGGGGTTGCTGGCAGTCTGTAGCTGCCAAGTTGTACCTGGCTGGACCAAAAATATGGCGGAGCCCTACGCCATTTTTTTTTTCTAGAATTAGTTCTAGAAATAAAAAAAAATGTGCTTTGCTGTATTTTTGGTTGCAGCCAGGTACAGCGAGGCAGCTGGGGGTTGCTGGCAGTCTGTAGCTGCCAAGTTGTACCTGGCTGGACCAAAAATATGGCGGAGCCCTACGCCATTTTTTTTTTCTAGAATTAGTTCTAGAAATAAAAAAAAATGTGCTTTGCTGTATTTTTGGTTGCAGTCAGGTACAACGAGGCAGCTGGGGGTTGCTGGCAGTCTGTAGCTGCCAAGTTGTACCTGGCTGGACCAAAAATATGGCGGAGCCCTACGCCATTTTTTTTTCTAGAATTAGTTCTAGAAATAAAAAAAAATGTGCTTTGCTGTATTTTTGGTTGCAGCCAGGTACAACGAGGCAGCTGGGGGTTGCTGGCAGTCTGTAGCTGCCAAGTTGTACCTGGCTGGACCAAAAATATGGCGGAGCCCTACGCCATTTTTTTTTTCTAGAATTAGTTCTAGAAATAAAAAAAAATGTGCTTTGCTGTATTTTTGGTTGCAGCCAGGTACAACGAGGCAGCTGGGGGTTGCTGGCAGTCTGTAGCTGCCAAGTTGTACCTGGCTGGACCAAAAATATGGTCACAAATTGATCCGTAATAATGAAAAAAATAATTTTTTAGTGGAAAAAAAAGTGCTTTTTCATTTTTACGGATGAATTTCTGAAGCATATGGGGGTTCAAAGTGCTCACTATGCATCTAGATACGTTCCTTGGGGGGTCTAGTTTCCAAAATGGGGTCACTTGTGGGGGAGCTGCAATGTGGAGACACACGGGGATCATCCAAACGCGACATGGTGTCCGCTAACAATTTGAGCTCATTTTCCATTCAAATTGTTAGCGGACACCATGTCGCGTATGGAGGGTCCCCGTGTGTCTCCACATTGGAGCTCCCCCACAAATGACCCTATTTTGGAAACTAGACCCCCTAAGGAAGGTATCTAGATGCATAGTGAGCACTTTGAACCCCCAGATGCTTCACAAATTCATCCATAAAAATTAAAAAAACACTTTTTTTTTCACAAAAAATTTCTTTTTGCCTACATTTTTTTAGTTTCACATGGGCAAAGGGATAAAACACATCCCAAAATTTGTTGGGCAATTTCTCCTGAGTACACCGATACCTTATATGTGGTCATAAACCAATGTTTGGGCGCACGGCAAGGCTCAGAAGTGAAGGAGCGCCATTTCACTTTTTGAACGGAAAATTGGCTCTAAAATTCAAATTGCGCTCCTTCCCTTCTCAGTCCTGCCGTGCGCCCAAACAGTGGTTTATGACCACATATGAGGTATCGGTGTACTCAGGAGAAATTGCCCAACAAATTTTAGGATGCATTTTATCCTGTTGCCCATGTGAAAATGAAAAAATTGAGGCTAAAAGAACATTTTTGTTACAAAAATTAAAATGTCCATTTATTCCTTCAACTTTATTTTAGTTCCTGTGAAGCACCTGAAGGGTTAATAATCTTCTTGAATGTGGTTTTGAGTAGCTTGAGGGGTGCAGTTTTTGGAATGGTGTCACTTTTGGGCATTTTTCTGTCATGTACCCCCCTCAAAGGGACTTCAAATGTGATGTGGTCACTAAAAAAATGGTTTTGTAAATTTTGCTGGAAAAATGAATAATTGCTGATGAACTTTGAACCCTTATAACGTCCTACCAAATTTTTTTTTTTCTTCCAAAATTGTGCTGATGTGAAGTAGACATGTGGGAAATGTTATTTATTAACTATTTTGTGTCACATAACTCTCTGGTTTAGCAGAATAAAAATTAAAAATTTGAAAATTGCTACATTTTCAAAATTTTTGCCAAATTTTTTATTTTTTCACAAACAAACGCAAAAATTATCGACCTAAATTTAATACTAACATGAAGCCCAATATGTCACGAAAAAACAATCTCATAATCGCTAGGATCCGTTGAAGCGTTCCAGAGATATTACCTCATAAAGGGAGAGTGGTCAGAATTACAAAAAATGGTCCGGTCATTAAGCTGCAAAGTGACTCGGTCCTTAAGGGGTTAAGATAGTTTTCAATCCAATTACAAACCTTACTTTCTACACTTATAGAGCTTCATCTACACATTACTTATTTGTGTGGGACAATGTCAAATGCCTTTGCATGGTCCAATAACACAATAATCACACCTATCGATGTTCCAAATTATTTAAAAGGTTAGTTTCACAACTTCTGTTCTATTTAAAACTGTGCTAATTTTAACTAATAATATGTTACATCATTTTCTGCCACATACTCCTCTATCCCTTATTAATCCCTTTCAAGCCATACAATAGTTTTTTTAATCTTAATAGTTACTTGTTGAAGTTTTCTGTTTGTCGTTGTCATGCCCTAAAAAAATCCATTAGGAAAGCATTGCGCTGCCCATACCAGGTACAGCTTAATCCAATTTATTTATTTGATGTTATATTATTTTTAAATAATATTTGAAAGAAGGTTTACTAATTACCTAAAGTGAACCTGACAGCTGATACATGCTGTCTAAGCCACGGACAGCATGTATCAGACACTCGCTGTATGATTCAAAGCAAAAGATGGTTTGCAGAAATATCTTAACCCCATTTAGGGTGAATGTCCACTGCAATGAGCCAACTTGGTATCTGATACAAAACTCAAATGAAAGGACAGAATCTCATGATGATGATGATGAATCAAAAATACTTCTCTGCATGATGTCAGCCAGGTATGCTTGACCGATAGGACCAGTAGGTCCCTGGCAGCGTCTCCCGCTGCCATTGAGTGAAAGATCTCTACTGGTGTGCATGTATAGGGAGAGATCAGTCAATTCAGGGCAGTAGGGTGCAGCTAACCTGGGGCCCACATGTCCAGCTAGTCTACAGCGCTGCTCAGTCTCTGGCGACTTATAAATTATACAGTGTCCGATACATGCTGCGCACCGATGGGGCAGCATAAACTAGCTGACATGTTCCCATTAAAAAAATTCTTCACCCACAAACTGAAAGATCAATGTAATCTTTAATTAATCATTGTTCTCATAAGGTTCTGGAACCATGGCTAAGATCAGAGATCCATAGGAACGTCTCCGTTCCTCGAAATCCTCTTCCAAAAGCTATTTAGCCAAACAGAAGTGACAAAATATATTCTGTGTCATTGTCACTCAGCTCTACACAAACTATTGCTGCATCCTTTATCACTGGGGATATTCTTAGCTATGATGATTTAGGGAGCAATGGTATGACAACCCTGTCACTTCGAGTTGATTAATATCACTGCTAAATAAAGTTTCTGCACCATAAAACTGTGCAGTAGGAAACTTCTAACAAAGCTTTTGGAGGTGAGAGATTACTGAAAAATCCTGTCAAAACATACATTTTAGTTTTGGATTGAAGTCTTTTTTTTATAAGGGCTCATGCAGAAGGTAAAGCAATGTGCACAGACCACATACTGCTGCACAGAGGCTCCTAGGGTCGTTTGCTGCCTTATGGAACCTGAGTCTGGCGGCTCTCCCTTGTAAGCGTTGTACAATATACAGGAGTAATACAGTATGCACCAAATTAGGCTACATCCTTTATACAAGAATTCATGCAGATTCTATGTTCCTCCACATAAAGTCTGAAGCACATGGAGGTAGCATACAGGTCCCCAGCAGGCTACAGGCATCATTTTAAGACATTTTCATAACTTTAATAAGTAAAATAAGCACTATGTTTCAGTCCAAAATCCATGGGATAAACTGATGTCTTATATGATAAGATGTTTTTGTAACATTGATTTTTACATCTTCTAGATATGGTCAGTGTCTAATGCTATTTTATGTTATATTGTTTTAGATTACGTCATTTTAATTGTTAGTTTTTTTATATAAGCTCATTTCACTGCAGAATTGCTCTATATCTGCAGGTTAATACATTTATGAGACTTGATGGGTTCTGTTTAATAAAGCTGGGGACACACTAGTATATGGTATCATAATCCAATGCAAGAGGTATCAGACATGATATGCCAATGACGATCGGCTCAGACTCTGCTGCGAGCATAAGCCAACTGTCATTATACAGTAATCTAATCCTGTGATTGGATCACAGCTGGGAAGGAGGAGAGATTCATCTCCCCATCTCCTCCATTGTCGGCCTCTTCGTATATTTCACTGCTCTTGCATGTCTGCCAAGGTCATCTGAGTGCAGTGCGATGTTTCACTTGCACCCGTAGACTTGCATAGGTGTGAGTGAACCGAGACTTGCCGACAATCGCATCTTGCTGCAATTTTCTTCCTCAGACCGTATAGAGCTGAGGAAAGACCCACAGGTCTGAGCTGCCTGATTGTGTAACATGGGCACTAGTGCAATGCAACATTTTTAGCCTGATGTACTGTTCTGGTGTTTGTTTTGTAATTGATAAATTTGAATAATGTGGCCTGACTTTGTTAAAATATAGCCCTGTAGGTAGCATTGGAAGCTTTTAAGGTACCGACACACGTTGCAATGTTGAAGCGATGTCGGCAGCGATTCCGTGGGTGCATGCTCACTTACAACATCGCTTACTGAGGTGTCACACGGAGAGATGTTGTAAGCGACGCAGCCACGATATTGCAGCAGCTATCGCTCGCTGGGTTGTTCACAACCCAGTGAGCGATACGCATCAATGTTGTGAATAGGCGACATCGCTTGCAACATTATTATCGCCGTGTCTCATGTGGCGATGTTAGCAGATCGCTGGAGCAACATTGCCAGGTTTTACAACATGTTGGTACACCTAATATCTTATTAGGGAACCACCCAGATCTTAGTGGTAATTGGATGCTACATCTCAACATTATATACACAACGGGCAAAAGCATGTACAAATGCATGCCATAAAAAATTGTCAAAACTCAAGTCTGAATGCAGTTAAAATTTGAAATTTAATACAAAGTGCAGTGCATCAGAACAAGATATGACAATGTGATTAAATAACATGGATAGGTCAGGCACAAAGGAGGAGGTGAGAGACACACAGTGCCATTATTCAAATCACAGGGTACGTATTAGGCATATATATCTCAGAGAATTACATAATATGTGGAATATGTAAACAGAGACAATTCATGTACATGGCTTGGTGAGGTTAGAACATAGCCAGTTTCACATCCAAAACATTGTAAAAACAAGGCCCAAAATAACCATAGACAGAAAGAGAAAGAAAAGGGCACATGTAGACACACAGGGCTATTTGTATAAATAAAAACAAAAAAAAAGTGCCAGTGCACTCACCTATAATGGTTGTGTATGGCTAGGGTCACACTTAAAACTTGAATTGCATTCACCGCATCCAGATCCGGACGCGGTGAACGCAATACCGGTCACACACATTTTTTTTCAAAAATGTGTGCAGAATACCGCTCTGCAGTAACCGGATTGCTCAGGATTTGTAATCCTGAGCAATGCGGCTACTGCATAGTTTGCTCATCCCGGCTATTGCCGAGATGAGCAAACTGTACTATCAATTGTAAAGTGTTTAATTTAATAAATAAAAGAATGCTTGAGGTCTCTAGGGGGGCTTAGTCCCCCTAGAGACCGGACGCCCACTCAGGTGGGCTTTGTTTGCAAAGTTCAAATGCGCCACTGCCCCCATAGCTGGCGCCAGACCCCCAAACTCCCCCCCCCTATCTATATTGAGGGGTCCCTGCACCCCTCTTTGCAGGTTTTTTTTTTTGCAAAACCCAAGTATTAAAGTTAATAAAGATGCTTATAGTTACGTGTCTCGCCTTCAGTTTCATTATTGTGGCATAGGCGGGACTGTGGGCTGATGCCTCCACCCGCTAATTAATTATGGCCGCCCCCTCTGGCTTGGCTTCTGTGTTGAGAGGACGGCCGCGTCATGAAAGGGGCGGGGCTATCTCTATGACGCGAACTTAGCCCCGCCCCTTTCATGACGCGGCCACCCTCTCAACACAGAAGCCAAGCAAGGAGCAAGCGGGGCAGGAGGGAGCGAGCGGGGCAGGAAGGAATGAGCAGGGCAGGACGAAGCGAGCGGGGCAGGAAGGAGTGAGCTGGGCAGGACGGAGCGAGCAGGGGCAGGATGGAGCGAGAGGGGCAGGACAGAGCGAGCGGGACAGGACGGAGCAAGCGGGGCAGGAAGGAGCGAGCGGGGCAGGATGGAGCAAGCGGGGCAGGAAGGAGCGAGCAGGGCAGGACAGAGCGAGCGGGGCAGGACAGAGCAAGTGGGGCAGAATAGAGCAAGCGGGGCAGGATGTAGCAAGTGAGGCAGGACGGAGCAAGCGGGGCAGGACAGAGCGAGCGAGGCAGGACAGAGCGAGCGTGGCAGAACAGAGCGAGCGGGGCAGGAAGGAGCGAGCGGGGCAGGAAGCAGCAAGCTGGGCAGGACGGAGCAAGTGGGGGCAGGACGGAGTGAGCAGGGCAGGAAGAAGCGAGCTGGGCAGGATGGAGCGAGCGGGGCAGGACGGAGCAAGCGGGGCAGGAAAAAGCGAGCGGGGCAGGACAGAGCGAGCAGGGCAGGACAGAGCGAGCAGGGCAGGACAGAGCGAGCGGGGCATGATGGGGTGAGCGGGGCAGGAAGGAGCGAGCGGGGCAGGATGGAGTGAGCGTAGCAGGAAGGAGCAAGCGGGGCAGGATGGAGCCGGGGGGGTGGGATGGAGCCGGGAAGGGAGGCAGGATAGATGTGGGGGGGGGGGCAGGATGGAGCCAGGGGGGGGCAGGATGGAGCCGGGAGGGGACAGTATGGAGCCGGGAAGGGGGGCAGGATGGAGCTGGGGGGTGGGCAGGATGGCTGTGGGGGGGCAGGATGGCGCCGGGGGTGGGCAGAATGGCTGCGGGGGAACAGGATGGTGCCGGGGGGCAGGATGGCTGCTGGGGATCAGGATGGTGTCGGGGGGCAGAATGGCTGCGGGGGTGGGCAGGATGGCTGCAGGGGGGGGCAGGATGGCTGCGGGGGGGGGGGGCAGGATCACCCTCGACCCCCTCTGTTCTCACCCACAGCATTGCACTGTGTACAGCGACATGTGACAGGGCGGGCTGTGTGATGTCTCATTAGCCTGCCCTGTCACATGACAGCTGTAAAGGGAGAAGACGGGTGAAAACAGCGGGAGGCTGTGGAGGGAGGCAGGAAGGCAGGAAGGTGAGGAGGGAGACAGGGAGGCGAGGAGTGAGGCAGGAAGGCGAGGAGTGAGGCAGGAAGGCGAGGAGGTGAGAGGGAGGAGATGGGTACCAGTGCTGGGGGTTGCCACCGCCATACATGTAGCCTGGCGACAGCGATGCTAGCAACGTTTCCCTGTCTGCTCTGGGAAAGCGGACACTAGGCAGCCTGCTGTATGAAGTGGTTACCATGATACACATCGGGTAACCATGGGCTGCGTCTGCAGAAAGCGGCGGCGCACACGCACCTTCTCTGAAAAAACCTAAGTATTTAGCGGAGAACTGCTAAATACTTATTGCGGAGGTGTGTAGACATGGCTGAAGATGGATGGAGATAAATACAGAGTAATCCTGGGAGAAAATCTGCTAGAGGCTGCTAAAGACCTGGGTCATAGGTTCACCTTCCAGCAGGATAAAAAACCCTAAACTTACTGCCAAATCTACAATGGAAGGTGTAGATCAAAGCATATTCATGTGTATGAATGGCCCAGTCACAGTCCAGACCTATATCCCATTGAGAATCTGTGACTTGAAAAGTGCTGATCACAGCCGTCCCCATCCAATCTCACTGAGCTAGAGCATGTTTTCAAAAATGAATGGGCAAACACGTCACCTCTAGATGTGTAAAGCTGGTAGGGACATCCGCCCAAAGACTTGCAGCAGTAACTGCAGGGAAAGGTGGTCCTACAAAACTTTGACTCAGGGGGGATGAAAACAAACGCACATCACAATTTTCAGATATATATTTTTAAAATATTTAGAAAACCCATGTATCATTTTCTTTACATTTCACGAATGCTTGCTACTTACTGTAGGTATCGCATAAGATCCAAATAAAATACATTTAAGTCTGTGGCTATACTGTGAAAAAATGTGAAAAGGTTTGAGTTCTGAATACTTTTTCAAAGCACTGTAAGCCTTATGTATAGTTTGTATGTTCACAGGGTATAAATACTTTCTCAAGGATCTGTCGGTGCAGCTTTAATTGGTTCATTAATAAGTCTAAATATAGAGGTGCATCTTATATACAAGGACCAAAGTGAGAAAAGAGATATCAAGCAACATTTTAAGCAATGTACAAAAGTTTGCAAAATAAGTATAAAAATATGTATAAAAAATATAAAAGTTATATTATATCATATTGATCGATGAAAAAAGAAAAACAAACTGGGAAAGAAACTCTCCTTTGAATTTCATTATTGATGTAAAGTTATGCTGAACTATTAAGCAGCTTGTTCTTTATAGCGCTATTGCTGCCGGGTTACTGAGAAATGTTATGGCTGGAAAAGCTCTGTATTTTATCACTTATTGTATGAAGTGTTGGCTTCTCTCCCTCAGGAGCATATGGATGTTCCGATTATCCGTTCCAAATAGCAGTTGCATTTCCATTTTGCTAACAGGGAGATATTTCCCTTTTAACATTATCAGGCTCGATATTTTTGTAGGTCTGCACCTGAGAGAAATAAAGCTTAATAGCAGGCAAAAATCGGTAATGAGGAGATGGCCAAAAGTCAGTTATGATGAGAGATAAGCCAATACAACCCGATTGACATCTCAGCTGCCACTTATAGAACAAAAGAGAATTGAGGCTCCCAGGGAAATCAATGCACAATATCTAGTTTGAACATAATAACAGAGTTCATATAAGTTTACAAACTTAAGTACCAGCCACTTTTGCAGCATCTCAGATTAGATAGGTACCATACCAAACATTGTGCCACAACCATAGTGGCTACTGCTGGATCTGTCGCCAGATTTAGCAATACAAGCTGTACACATTAGTAAATGGGTCCCTTAGGTTGCCTTCACACTGCGGTCAGGTCTGCTCTGGGGCTGTCAGGGGTGAACCTGACAGTCCCGGACCGGATCAGCACAAAGAACCGGAGGGCTAATATGCCCTCCGGTCCGGTGTGCAGCCAGACGCAGCTGCCGCTGCTGATGATTCAGTACCGCGTCTCGCATGGAGCTAGCCACAGTCCTGAAATAACAGCATTGTGCAGCCGCCGGTATCCAGTTCCCGGATCCTCCCGAATTGGGGCAATCTGGCCCCATAGTCTCCCATGTTAAGGGAGCGCTGGATTGCCCTGGGAGGATCCGGGAGAATTCAGGAGGATCCGGGAGACGCCAATTTTGGGGAGATTGTTCTCCCCGGACACAAAAACGTAGCAAAAACATTTTTGTGCCCAGGAGAAAAATCTGAATTCTCCCGGATTCTTCCAGAGAGATGGAAGCCAGATGGCAGATAGCTGCCATCCGGATCCATCCGGTCCCATAGGAATACTATGGGGCCAAAATCCGACCCCCCTGACAGCCCCGGATCGGACCTGACCGCAGTATGAAGGCAACCTTAGACCTGATAAAACAATTGTCCTTACTTTAAAAAATCCATCTCAAAATAGTAGTGCAATCCTGATATAATATTCTCATTTCACTGAGTCCAGATAAAGAGTTTCCAAATGAGGAAAAGCCCGTCCCCGATCTAATGCAAACCAATTTACTGTACTAGATCACAAGAAAAATTAAAAGCATATAAGCTGGCATGGTGCCTCGTCAGACGCGTTTCGCTAAAACCTTTATCAATGACAATGAACTACAAAACCGACACACGATATATACACATAATTACAACACATGTTAAAATCACAAATTAGTTTCAGAAGAAATCAATTAGAATAATTCATTTTAAAGCAATCACAACGCAGGAAGAATATTGACAAAGAAAAATGTGAATTATATATACACATATATATAAAAAGGAAATATAAAACAAGATGGAAAAACCAAAGAATATACATATACATACATATACATCCAAATAAAAAAATGAACATGGGAGCAAAAAAATAATATCAAAATACTAATGAACGCATAATAAATAAGGATAAGTATTCACTTGTTAAATCCTACATAATACCATGAAGCTCATCACCATGTGCAAAATATGCATGAATACATATAGCCGCTATACAAGATGTGCCAGATGTTCATAGAGGTAAACGATCAAGCAAACAGGGAAGATACTTGTTGGAATTACTTAATAAAAATACATAAGGACATTTCTAAAATGTAAACAATTGTAGAAATCTACTATTAAAACAAAGTACAACCAATGTAGTCTACACTGCACTGTGTACAAGTCGCCACCTAGACTACAAAGGTACAAGCACAATTAATATAACTCTTGATTTTAAATGTTTTGCCACTTTATCACTGAATGAGTCTGCTCTTACAATGAATTTACATAAATTACACTGTGGTTATCCACATCTGTAATTACCAGTATGATGCAACTAGAATGGTTTTGTGTTGCATCTATCTGAATAAAACATACTTGGTGAAATAAAGTTGACAAGATCCCTACCCCTTCTAGGAACACACCTGAAACCACCCTCCAGTAACCTACATACATAAGGATCCTGATAGAGTACAGGGACATATTTATGCAATATGTCAACTATGCCCCTGTAATCCATACTATATGGAGTTGAAAAAGTGATTAACTGATTGTTGCCTTTTTCATCACCTCTTTTACCATGGTTTGAACAACTCCCTCGTATGTGTGTGTATGTGTGACACATTGCATGCCAATAGATCCTCCCTAGTCTTTCTGGTGACAATATTTTTTGCACTGTTTATCATCCAGCTTTTATAGCCCCTGGCATATAGCCTATTCTCAATGTCAGCACACTGCATGTGATAGTCATTTGTCTCTGAACACATTCTTTTTGCCCTTGTAGACTTTCCAAAAGGCAAACTTTTAATTGTATGGGAAGGATGGCAGCTGCCAGCATGGAGCAGCAAATTATTGGAAACAGTTTTCCTATATAAATTAGTTGTAGTTTCCCCAGTATCCTCATTACCCACAAGTGTAGAATCCAGATAAAATGCTCTACTGCCGTGATCCTCCGTGGTAAATGAAATGTTCATGGTGTTATCATTACAATAAGGGACAAATGCAGCCACATCTGTGTCGGTAGATACACTGAACGATCTGTACCAGATAAGGATCAGATCGTCAATGTATCTCCTGTACCATCTAGGACCACGCATGAAGGGGTTACCTGCAGCATAAAGATACTCCTTTTTCCACACAGACATGTATAGGTTGGCCAATGAGGGGGAGAATTTCACCCCCATCAGACAACCACACATTTGCTGGAAAAAGAAATTGTTCTTTACGAGAAAATGAACTGACATGAGAACAACTTAGTCATGTCTTGAGAGTATGTTGATTTACTCAAGACTATAGCCAAGGCTTCCATGGCCAGGTTGAGTGGGATGTACGAGTACAGCGATACTATGTCCATAGTAATCCATCTATCACCTTTCCCCACTTCAAACCTTTCAGGGCATGTAGTAGATGCTTAGTGTCACGGATGTAACCAGGTATCCCAAAGACCAAAGGTTGTAACCTTTGATCCACCCACTCAGACAAATGTTCATTCAAAGATCCAATACCGGATACTATAGGTCTGAAGGGTGGAGGGAAGCAATTCTTATGAGTCTTGGGTAAAGCATGGAATATGAGGCATACAGTGTGTGACCCCAGCATATATTTATGTTGTTTCTCATCTATTATCACCATCTCATCATCTCTTCCAGTAACACCTACAAATCATTTTGTGCTGTTGATGTGGGGCCAGATCTCAGAATACAATATGTGCTTCTGTCTGCCAGAATGCCCATGACTTCTCTACAATATAGGGCGCATCAAGAATCACAACAGAGCCGCCTTTATCTGAGCCCTGGATGCCAATATTAGGATTGGTTTGTAATTACTTAAGGGGTTGTCTTTGAGAGATATTATCTGTGGCAGCACTGTCAGCCATCAACAAATTCTTAATCTCTCCTTCCACGATGGATAGGAAGGAATCCATTACTGAAGCCCTCTATTTTAGAGGGTAAAAATATGAATTGGGGATAGTGCTGCTGACACAGTCAATCTGGGTTTTGGGAGCAACATCACCCCCTTAGTTTCCAAACCATTCAGGATAGAAACTGCACACTGGTCACCAAATGGTAGAGATAAATTGTCAGGATTAAATGCACCCACATCATAGGCAATATTACCGACGATGTTATCACATACAACAGAAGGTGTCTGTATAAAAAAAATTTCATTATTTTGCTGGCCAGTCTCAGACCGATCAACGAAGTGACGATTGATGGTAAAATTCCTCACAAATTTATTAACGTCCTTGATCGTCTGAAACAGGTCAGCCCTGCTAGTGGGTGCAAAATTCAAACCCCTGTTCAATAAGTCATATTGGTCAGAAGAAATTATGCATGCAGAAAGATTTAATACATTCAAATCATAAACAGGAGCAGAATAAACATTATTACAGTCCCTACTGGCATTCAGTAGTGTTGGTACTTCCTCCGCTTCGCTCTTCTGGGGTACCGTTCATCTCCTCCTCCCTCTTTTACCCTTTCATTTCTTTTCCCATTTTTTGAGGGGAAAGTTGGGGTGTTGAACCCCTATTCAGGGGGATACATCAGGTGTAGTTCAAGATTTATCAAGCGAGGACTTAACCCCCTCAGAGCTTACACTGGTGTCTATGTGGGACGACGAGAATCTTACGTTACAATGGGAATCAGGAGTATTCTTTAGTATTGGTTTTGGTCTTTTTCCGCTTCCAGTTATAGACTTCATTGGTCTCATAATCCTTACAATCTCTCGTAAATTTATTTTTCTTGGTTGCGATAATCACATCCTTAAGTTCTCCTACTTTCCTTTGAAAGTTAGTATTCAGAGTCAAAAAAATCTGAATGGGATTCAAAATCTTTGACCATAATGTTAAGTTCCTGAATAGATTGTTCCAGCATTGATAACCGTTCAGATTCTTCTTTAATGATCAATTCCATTAACTTGATGAAACATGAGGAAAGAAAGTTATACTACTGTTTCATAAAATTATCCCTGTAATAAGTTCTTGGCAATTTCTTAAGGCGTAAGCCTCTGGGGATCATACTTTGTCCAATGTACTTATCCAGCGTTAAATAATCCCACAAAACCTTGAGGTGCTTGATCATGAGTTTCTCTAGGGACAGAAAGGTGCTGTAAATGTCACCAGTTGTAGTAGGTACAGACTCATCTTTTGAAAAGATAGTGGCTGCATTTCTTTGTATCTGCTCCTTATACAGGTTGAGATTGTTGGATCGTGGATCCATGTTGTGAATAATTGTCAAAATTATATGTGTATATATAATTCACGTTTTTCTTTGTCAATATTCTTCCTGCATTGTGATTGTTTTAAAATGAATTATTCTAGTTGATTCCATCTGAAACTAATTTGTGATTTTCACATGTGTTGTAATTATGTGTATATATTTTGTGTCGGTTTTGTAGTTCATTGTCATTGATAAAGGTTTTAGCGAAACGCGTCTGACGAGGCACCATGCCTGCTAAGATGCTTTTAATTTTTGTTGTGATCTTCATATGAAAATAAAGTAAATTCGTTTGCATTGGATCGGGTGTTGGCTTTTCTTCATTTGAAAATCCTAGGACTTTGGTGATTGCCAGCCTCCGCAGTGCACCTGACCCGCATCATTATCGAAGGGGGAGCTTATCCACTTCCCCTTTCCTCCATTGTGTCCAGCTAAAGAGTGAATGAATTCATGAGACCAAGTGTATTCAGTCTCCATATACTGAGCCTATTTGTAATAATTCTATCATATGGCAACTGTTTGCCCAACACAATATTAAACATCTTTTTAGGTTTTATATCATATATCCAATACTGGTCTTGATGGGACCAGATTTGCAGGTTATGACTATTGTATGTTTTTCTATCCACAGTTACCCAGACAGGGTTTATGGATTTAAAAAAACATGAGAGGAATTGGGTTCCCCAGCTTGGTTCCGTGTTTGGTGAGAAGGGGGTGACAGGACCCGAGGAGCAAGACACTGCCGAGTTGAAACAGAAAATTTAAAATCTACTTAAGAAAAGAGTAAGGTTATGGTGGAACAAGCCTACCCTTGAGAACTACTTACAATGTTGTATTGTTCCAAGAGGTTTGCGTATCCAACTATTCCTCACAATTAGTTCCCTGGATATGGTTTTTGTGGACAGATGGGAGGAGGCCCTCACCAAGTGTTCAACTACTCTATTGGAACGATTGATTGGAATAAATAAAAAGTCATTAGAATTACGAGATACACAGGTGGAGAACATCAGAGGCCAACTCCAAGTAAAACCTTCTGATGAAGAACTGATAGCATTCAATGGTTCTTTGGATGAAATATTGAACAGGTTGGAGATTGAGATCCAAGCAGGCAAGGCTAAGAAATTATTGAGGGATCTGGCAGATTACCAGAATCAAAGAGTTTACTGGTGTCAGACAGGGAGCAAGGAGGCAGCAAGATAACCAGCACGCTCTCCATCAATTACTAGTGCATCATCTGTCTTGGAGGAGGAATATGCCGATTCTTTTAGCCAAACGAGGGGTGTCGGCCAAAACGCCAGGAACTGAATCGGTTGGTCCTTTCCCCCGAGGTCAAGGGCAAAGATTTCCCCAGCGCTACAATATGAGAAGAAGGCATCCGTGCAAGAGGAATTAAAGGTAATAAACTTATCAAAATATGTTCTTACTGATGCCCAGAAATCAGTCCTCTCATGGGGCCTTTCCTTCTCCCCCCGTGGAAAGGTTTGACTTTTTCATGGTGGTGAAGGACCTCGATATATTCGCTAGAAAATTGATGTTGAGGAAACAGTTTCGCTCTGAGACCCCTATATCCGATTCTGATGTTGAGTTACAAACAATGAGAGATCTCAACGCATTATTGGATGGGAGCCAAATTGACAGTGTGCCTAGAGTACCCATACCTCTGCACGTTCAACACATTTCCCGCCCTTGGCCGAGTGCCCACAGATTGGCATTTTCTTACATTTGATAAAGCAAGATCTGAAGAGATTACAACCCTTTGGGGGAAGAGATAATCTCAGTAGAGAGCAAAGACGTGCCATTAATTCAATTAGGGAACTAAGAGATGTGGTGATAAAACCGGCCGATAAGGGCGGGAATGTGGTTGTTTGGCCTGTGCAGATGTATGAACAAGAAGTGTACAAGCAGCTTAATACCTCCTGCTATAATAAATTGGCTCAGAATCCAATGCGTGGATTCAAGGATGCTCTTAGATCCTTGCTGGATGATGGGGCAGAGAGCCTTGCCATTACCCCTAAAATGAGGGATTCTCTGCTCCCTGAACATCCAGTAACAGCGACATTCTGTTTATTGCCTAAGGTTCACAAGGACCCCCTGTTCCCACCAGGGAGACCGATAGTCTCTGGAATAGGGGGTCTTTGTGAACCTAGATGCCAATTTGTGAATTTCTATCTAAAGCTGTGTTTGACTACACTCCCATCATACATACAAGACTCTACTGATGTGCTGAGGAGACTTGACGGGGTGAGTTTGGTGGATGATATGATTTTGGTCAGCTGTAATGTGGAATCACTTTATACCTTTATTCGCCATGACCAGGGCTTAAGGGCAGCAGAATTCTTTCTGAAAATGAGCAACATTGGTACAGTGTAGACGATGTTTGTCATCAAACTACTAAGTTTTCTGCTATCTCATAACTTTTTTCTTTTCAAGGACCGCCCCTACCTACAGTTCCAGGGAACAGCGATGGGGGCGGCCTGTGCGCCCTCATATGCAAATTTGTTCCTAGGACTGTGGGAGCGGGATGTTGTCCTTGAAACCCCTGGTCATGAGAAAGAGATCCTGTGGATGCGTTTTATCGACGATATCCTCTTTACCTGGCAGGGTTTCACATCGCAGCTTGAGGAGTTCATGGGCCATCTGAACCATAATGAGCTTACGGTAATATCAAATTGACATGGAAGTCCAGCTTTCTCCTTCACCACACTGATTGTTAGGTCCCGGGCATAGAGTTCTTGTACTCCGCCGGGGTTTCGTGGTTGGGGCTTAAAGCTACCCGGTCACATCTACAGAGCCAGCACTCTGGTTCTTTGGCCCAGCCACTAGTGTCCCGGGCCAGTCGGGCACACCTGGCTACTTCTGTCCTTCCATGGGTTCAGCCTAGGTTCCCGGACGGCCATCAGTGCTGCAGGCCGCCGGGCCCCTCTGTTCTCAGTGTGGTCTCAGTCACTGGTTAGCTGATGGGTGTTTCTGCTTGGGGATGCTTCTCTCTTTACCTCCTCCAGGGAACCTTCTCTTGATCACTCCCTAGGGAACCTCCTCCTCCAACTTAGTGTTCCTGGGTTTTTACTCTAGTTCCTCCCCCCCCCTTCCCAAGTGCTATACTACGTTCCACACTCATTTGGCTCCTCCCGACAGCCCATGCCCAACAAGAAGTGACTTAGGCTCATGATCGGAGTGTGTGTGGGGGGTGTTGATACGAGGTGACCGTCCTGCCAATCCCTGCTGCAGATCTCCTCTGTGGCCACC
Source organism: Allobates femoralis (assembly GCA_033576535.1). Classification (NCBI taxonomy): domain Eukaryota; kingdom Metazoa; phylum Chordata; class Amphibia; order Anura; family Aromobatidae; genus Allobates; species Allobates femoralis. The sequence continues at coordinate 139,023,796 of JARQOC010000009.1, forward strand.
CGGTCACAGGAGCGCTATATTAGCATATTCAAGTGATGGATCTGCAAATATGGCGCCAGCTGGTGGTAGTAGCATCTTGTGCAGTAACGTCAGTGGTGCTGCCGACATCCGAACCCGACACCACCCAAAACCGACGCTAGGAACTCTCTGCCACAGAAGCTACTGCACATGCCACCTGCAGACTTCGCCCGCCATCACCACCGCCCAGAGCTGATTGACTAACTGCGCCTGCGCATATCCAGCAAGCACAGGCGCAATTAGTCATACCCCCATTATCTTTAGACACTAACTGCGCATGCGCACAACGGGTGTGCGAAGGCCCTGTTAATCATGCTGCCACTATCTTTGGACACTTGGGTATACAAAGACAGTGGCAGTGTGATGCAGAGGGGGTGCAGAGAGAACACACAGGGGGCACAGTGGGGTACAGAGAGCGCACAGGGACACAGACAGCCCATAGGGGCATAGAGAACACACAGGGGGCACAGAAAATACACGAAGACATGGAGAGCTCACAGGAGACACAAAGAGTGCACAGGGGTACAGAGCGCACACAGGGGAGGCAATGAGAGTGCAAAGGGGGGGCTCAGAGGGTGCACAGGGGGACACAAAGTGTGCACACGGGGGTACAGTGAGTGCACGGAGGCACAGAGAGCACATATGGGAGGCACAGACAGTGGACAGGGGGCAGAGAGAGTGCACTGGGGTCACAGAGAATGCACAGGGTGCACAGAGGGTGCACAGGGGTGGCACAGAGAGCACACAGGAGGGCATAGAGAGCACACAGGGGGACATAGAGCACACAGGGGGGCACAGATAGTGCACATCATGGCATAAAGAGTGCAGAGTAGGTAAAGAGAGTGCAAAGGGGGCAGAGAGTGTACGGGGGAGTGCACAGTGAGAGGGGCAAGCACACGGGGTGAGCGCACAGTGGGGAGGGAGAGAACGTGCATCGGCCGCAAGTGCCTGGGTACTTGGAAAATCTGGGGTATCAGTCTGTTCAGTAGTCAAGGTGGCAATCACAGAAGCCATGGCCCTGACTGAGCATGTTGAGGGGATATTTACAGGGGATCAAAGTCTTTTTCATGACGCCACCTGGGGTGTCTGGTCAGGGGTGACCAGTGCTGCAGCTTAGGACCCCAGAGGATAGATGTTGTGGCAGCTTAGATGAAACACTCCACACAGGTGTAGCGGGCCCCTGGGATGCAGTGTGGTGAAATGTGAAGATGATATGAGTATTTGTGGTGCAGGAAGGCACAGCAAGAGCAGACAGACACAGATTTGCAGTTCTTGCCAGCCTCTTTCCTTGCAACTTAGTTCAGTGCCAACCCAGCCGGGGTACTGTGCTCTTCCAGTGTGCGGCTCAACCAGCCCTCAGACAGTCCAGGAACATTCCTCTAAGACACCCCTCATAAGCCTTTCTTTGTTGCCCATTCTGCACTAATCTTCTCTCCTTCCCCTGTCCTGAACCTTTGTGCTACTAGTCCAAGGCAGGCGACTGCGGGCCCTGTTGAGCGACGGCCTGGCACGTCCTCTTGCCTCTCTGTAGTCACTGTGCCTGGGAATGTACACGGGATTGGCTACTGCATGTAAAGTCCAGTAGCCTCCAGTTTCCTGGCTTGAACATACAGTCTCATACCAGATTGGAGCCAGTCCCCTCATGCAGCTAGCTCCTCTACCAATGACCTGAATGGCGGTTGTAGATTCGGTGTACCACTGGCCAGGTTTCCTTGGTGACCTACCCACTGGTGCAATTAGCACTAGCGCTAGTCTCCCCTAGAACTCCATCTTGCTGCTGCATTCTCCTCTATCTCCTGCAGCCTGCTCACTACTGTGTTTCCACCCCCTTCTAGTCTACTCCTTCTTCCAGCCAGCAGATGGGATCTTCTCTAGGTGAGTTTCTTCCACCTATCATCTCCTGGCCTGGAGTTGGGAATGATGTTGGATGTAAGATGGTGTTTCTCAGATTTGTGTCCCTGTCTTACCTGAGAGCAATGGTACAACACCTGTGGATTAGGTGCAGTACCACTGTGGTGAAAAAGACACAAGGGCGCAACAAACACACAGTGGGGAGACAGGTCAAAGGAGAGGTCACAGAAGGGAGAAGACAAGGAAGAGAGACCACATACAGGGGGAGAGAGAACATCAGGGGAGAAGATAGCACACCAGGGAGAAGCACACAGGGGGATAGAGAGAGAGTGCACAGGGGGGAGCCTGGTCAAAGGAGAGGGCACGGAGGGGAGAAGACAGACATGTAGGGGAGAAGACAGCACAGGGGGGAGAGAGAGAAGACAGGGGGAAGAGACAGCTGCTGTGCCTAGCGCCACAGAACCTTACCCCATCGTGATGTCACCAGCTTACTAATGCGATAGCATCGGACCCCCATTTAGTATTACAGATATAGATAGTATTATAGCTGTTCCTTCACCCCAACGACACCACCTCCCTCCACCTCCTTCCCCTCCTTCAAACTGCACTCTGTTTGCATTTTCTCCCCCTGCAACCTTCAGCTCGCGGTCATCTACTGACCCCCGGGACCCACCACCTCCTTCCTTGACCACTTTAACACTTGGCTTCTCCACTTCCTCTCCTCTAACATCCCCACCATAATCATGGGCAACTTCAACATCCCCATTGACACCCCCGACCAGGCTACCTCCCGACTCCTATCTCTGACCATCTCCTTTGGCCTCTCCAATGGTCCTACTCAGCCACTCACAAAGACGGTCACACGCTTGACCTCATCTTCTCCCGCCTCTGTTCCCTCATCGACCTCTCAAACTCACCCCTCTTCCAATCTGACCACAACCTGTTGACCTTCTCCTCCCTCTTTCCCCCTACCTCACCCCCCCTCTCCGGAAACTCAGTCACCCGCGCAGAAACCTTAAACTTATCGATTTCAACTCACTCTCTCACTCCCTCCTCCCTCTCACAGACTTCGCCTCCTCACCCGACGTTAACACTGCTACCACCCTCTTCAACTCCACACTAACTGTGTCTCTCGAACAGGCTGCCCCGCTCACACACACCAAAACCTGCACACGCAGACAACCCTGGCTCACCTCTCTCACAAAAGAACTACGCCGAATGTCCAGGGTCGCTGAACGGAGATGGAAGAAATCCCACTCCACGGCCCACCTCACCATGTACAAGCAATCCCTCTCCAACTTCAAGGACGCACTCACCGCCGCAAAGTAAACCTATTTCTCTTCTTTAATCAACATACTGTCCCAAAACCCAAACAACTATTCAAAACCTTCAACTCCCTACTCCGTCCCCCGGCACCTCCTCCTTCCCCCCTCATCTCCGCTGACTACTTCGCCACCTTCTTCAAACAAAAGATTGATAAAATTAGAGAAAGCTTTGGCCCAACGTCACCCCAACCCACCCCCATTACCACCCAACCCTCCTTGACCAAAGGAAGCTTCTCCAATATGACTGAAGCCCAGGTCTCCGCCCTCCTGTCACGATCTCACCTTCCCACCTGCTACCTCGACCCACTCCCCTCCCATCTCATCCCAAACCTCACCGCTGTCCTCATCACTGCCCTAACCCACGTCTTCAACCTATCACTCACTACTGGCGTCTTTCCCTCATCCTTCAAACACGCTTTGATCTCACCCATCCTCAAAAAACCCTCCCTCGACCCATCATCTGTCGCCAACTACCGCCCAATATCTCTTCTCCCTTTCGCATCCAAACTACTTGAACAACACGTCCACTCTGAACTGTCCTCCTACCTATCCTCCTGCTCCCTCTTCGACCACCTGCAATCGAGTTTCCGACCTCACCACTCCACCGAAACAGCCTTTATTAACGTCACCAATGACCTACTGACCACGAAGAGTAAAAAACACTACTCTGTCCTTCTCCTCCTCGACCTATCCGCCGCCTTCGACACAGTCGACCACTCCCTCCTACTCCAAATCCCAGAATCCCTTGGTATCACCGACCTCGCCCTCTCCTGGATCTCCTCATACCTTATGGACCGCACTTTCAGCGTCACCTACTCCCACACCTCTTTCTCATCCTACCCCCTTACTGTCGGCGCCCCCTAGGGATCAGTACAGGGACCACTACTTTTCTCCATCTACACCCTCGGCCTAGGTCAACTCATTGAGTCCCATGGCCTCCAGTACTATCTCTATGCCGACGACACCCAGATCTACCTCTCCGGGCCTGACATCACCTCCCTTCTGTCTAAAATTCCTCAATGCCTGTCCACCATCTCATCTTTCTTCTCTGCTCGCTTCCTCAAGTTGAATATGGACAAAACAGAGTTCATTGTCTTCCCCCCCAGCCGCCCTCCTCCTCTACCAGACCTGTCTATCCTAGTCAATGACTGCTCCCTCTCCCCAGTCCCCCACCAAAGTGCCTCGGGGTCACCCTTGACTCCTCCCTCTCCTTCAAGCCCCACATCCAAGCCCTCGCCACCTCCTGCCGACTCCAACTCAAGAACATTTCACGTATCTGCCCATTTCTTAATCATGACACTGCCAAAACTCTCGTCCACGCCCTCATCATCTCCCGCCTTGACTACTGCAACCTACTGCTCACCGGTCTTCCTGCCTCCTCCCTTGAACCTCTCCGCTCTATCCTAAACTTAGCTGCCCGTCTAATCCACCTGCCTCCTCGCTATTCCCCTATCTCCCCTCTCCGCATGGCACTTCACTGGCTCCCCACCCCCCAAAGATCTCGATTTAAAATCCTAACCCTGACTTACAAAGCCATCCACAACCTGTCCCCCCCTTACATCTCCAACATGGTCTCCCGATACCAACCTGCATGCAACCTACGCTCCTCAAAAGAACTCCTCCTCTCCTCCCCCCTCATCTCATCCTCCCACAACCGCATACAAGCCTTCTCTCGCGCCTCCCCTATGCTCTGGAACTCTCTCCCCCAGCACATCAGACACTCGCCTACCCTTAGGAGTTTCAAAAAGAACCTGACAACTCATCTATTCCAACAAGCCTACAACCTATGATGAGACCCAGCGCCGCTCCACCACACGCTTGGCGCTTCCCCCCCTATTGTGTCCTTTCCCTTCCCTGTAGACTGTGAGCCCTCGTGGACAGGGTCCTCTCCCGTCGAGTATCAGCAAGCCTTGACTGTTCATATGTACTGTACCTGTTCTTGTTGCCCCCACTTTTTATGTAAAGCGCCATGGAACCAATGGCGCTATATAAATAAATAATAATAATAATAGATGTGTTTATTTACAATGTTTCTAGAAGAAAAAAAACAATGTAACTAAAGGTGTTCATTGCCTTGGGATCAGATGAAAAATCCTGGAGCATAGAGAAATTCACATGTATAAAAATACAGCATTGGGCATTACAAACATCATCTGTACTTTTCCATAATAAGATGTTATTGCATCATTTATCTAAGCAGGGGAGAGATTTCCAGCACACTTTAATAATGTGAATGCTACAAGATGCTAAACCTACGTATGATATAGTCGTGTTGGTCCTTTATGACTAATTATTCTCTGCCCTCCATGTTTCAATTTCTCAGCAATTTTCTAGATTGTCAGTATATTTGTGTCTAGGTGCCAGCGCTCTCATATGCAATCAACACAATAAGCTGCAGCAAGCAGACACTGGTCATCACCAATCAGACTAAAGGACATTTATTTGAAGATATTTCCCCACAGGCAGAGTCTATTATGTGATTAAGGCGGTTATTCATGCTTTATATGGAGCTTGCTGAGTGATGTGAAACTGGTCTGGCTCGGTACAGTATCATCTGAGAGGTACTTAAAGGTGTGGAAATAGAAACCTTTCTAATTGACTGAAAATTCTGTGTCGTATGGATTTGTTGTGACTGGCCTTCTGTTTAAACCATCATCCTTGTGCTGAAACACATTTGGCAACCTGATTCCTTTTCTCAGTATGATAATAATCTTTGTCTGCTTACTTTCCAGCCGCCACAATTGAAGCTGATTTAATCAACTAGAATAAAGATATCTCTCGATATTACCTCAATAGTAAATTCAGCGTTATTGGAGAAGGTAAACAAATGAATAAAAAAGTACAACGCTGCAGAGATGTCATATGTCCGAAACACACAACAAGGGATGTGCAAAGTTTTCTGTCCACACAGTATGCACATAATGACTGTTCACACCAAGTACAGGTACTCGGGGCATCATTGCAGGGCCACGGTCCGGGAAAAGGTATTTTGGTGCCTTAGGAAGACAAGACATGGTGCCCCCCTCAATGAACACTTAGCCCCAAGGAAAGAAATGGATCAGATACTAAGCAAAAACAACCCCCAACGCACCCTATTTCCCCTCCGATAGGTAAAATTGTTACCTTTGTAACCAAATAGTGTCTTCAAAGACTGTGAGGTCAGCGAGACTTTTATCTGATGAAGGCTTGTTATATGTTAAGCCGAAACGCGTAATAAAACAAGACATTATTTGGAATAATTTGCCATCCCTGTGATCCCTCTGGTAGCGCTTCAATTCAAACCAGAAAAAAATATTTTTTTCCTACCTTTGTAACCAAAGAATACCAGCAAATGTAAACAAAGTGATGTGCATTAGGGATGAGGCTCAACAGAGTTATACATTCTTTGTTTGGGAACCATTCACAAGATACAAGCGAAAAATAGCAATATCCATCCCTGACTCCCTATAATGTCAGGCCCATGGTCATCCATGGAAACTAATATAAATGAACTATAATGGGGGCTAATTGGTTTCCATTAAGATTCCATTTGGTGGATACCTAATGGAAAATAAGCAGACCTCATTCTAAATAAAGGGATACATATGATGGAGTAAACATCAGTCATGCGATAAATACAGTTTGCAACAAAATTCATGATGGCTCTGTGTCATGGCTCATTAGGGGTCTTGGACAGCTCTGGGAGCTGGATTTTAAATGTAGTTAATTTGTTTTAGACCAGCAAGGGTTACTGTTAGTTTTCTTTTGCTGGCAGCTTCATGCCTGCTTCTGTATTTGCGCCCAGATAGTTGACCACACCCGCATCCTATAAATCAGGGGTCTCAAACTCAGCCTCGAGGCCGCACACAGTCCAGGTTTTCAGGATTTCCTTAGAATTTGACAGTTGGTCATTTGATTTCCAACTGTCAAATACTATGGAAATCCTGAAACCTGCACTGTGTGCGGTCCTCGAGGCCTGGAGTTTGAGACCCCGGCTATAAATAGTCACATGACCCATCACTTGATGCCGGTGATAGAGTTTCTTATTCTATACTGACCTGGTGAAGTGAGGAGGTCACTTTCTGCTGCTGAAGCTTTACTGCTAGAGTCCTGGTTGGAGCAGTGTCACCTGTAGCCTCTGGTGTTTTGGCTACAGCATAGAAGTTTGCGTTGTATACTTTTTGTCTTAACCCCAGTCTGTTACCTGTCCTTGTGTTGAATGACAGCAGACGTGATGCCTAGAGTGCACATCATCCTTGGAACTAGATAGACCTAGTAGAGGTGGCAGATTGGGAATAGGCACGTGACTCACCGTGAGCCGGGTTCTCAGGTCTCAGGCGCTGGCTGTGGTCATGGTTCTGTGCCTGAAGCCATGGAGGCCCGATGGTCAATAAAAGGTTAAAGTGTAATGATTTCTGTTTCGCGACGCCACCTGTAGGGATCCGGTGATGGCACTGGCGCTGCTTGGACCTCCGGGGGATAGGCTGCAGCAAGATGGAACTGCTCCCTACAGGACGAGTGGGGGTCCCCGGGGTCAGGAACTGCAGTTGAGGAATATGGCAGCTCGGTTAGTTCTGTAGATAAAATGATTAGTAATAGTCCTGAAATAATGCTCGGACACATAGCTCCTCTGAACGGGTCTTTACTTAGTTCTTGCACAGTTTACAGGTATAACGGATTCACCTCTAGGTAACAGACCGGGTGGTCCCTGTAATGAACAGTGTCCCTCCAAGGCTCCACAGTGTCTTTCTTTAAACTGACTGTCCCTTGTGCTCTTCGCGACTTCTAACGTACCAGGCCAGGATACAGAGGAACTTCTGTTTTGCACCCGAGCCGTTGGACTAGCGACTCCCGATAGGTCCCTGAACCTCAATGGTGGATATCCCTCCCGGTACAGCTGCGGTGATGGTAAGCTGTGTATTGCGCTCCTGTAAAGCTCTCAATCACTCTGGTTTGTGGCAATGCCTGCAAGCTTCTAGTGGTCCTGTTGCCTTCGCAAACTAGTGATGTAGTATAGAGGTCTTGATGACCCATTGTAGAGATTTAGGGTCTAACTTTAGCAGCACAGTATTTTTTTTCATCCATGATGACCTTTTTCTACCCTTTTCTGTTCACCATAATAACGCAGCATGACTTGTGAATCAGACAAACCCCAGTGATTTGGTGATGTAAATGCTCTAATCACCCATTAGTAGTCAGGCATTGTGACCCAGAGGTCTTTCCATTTAGCTTTATTAATTCAGTGGATATCCTCGTTATCTGAATGGACATCCCCAAGGCCTCATAACCAGCGATCCTTTTATGTTTCCCCATTGTGTGACCACCTATGTCATCAGTGACTGGTTGCGCTATGATAACAGTAACATTGTTTGTGCGTGGATGTAAGTGAGATTAGAGGAGGGGATTATTCATTTATCAGAGCATTGATCATAAATCTAGAATAATAATACAATCTCATTGCATCACATTGAGGTCTAGAGAATATTAACCTTATCCGGCTGAATAGGTACAATTGTAACTATTCCGTTTAAATTGCAATAACTTTTTTTCGAAAAGACGTAGAAGGCTGAAATTTCATGACATCTCTACATTTTGTCCAGAATATATTGGCAAATTTCAATAAAATATCTCCACCTGCTTCCGAGATAAGGGGTCGAGATCTTTTTGCATCCATAACAAGCTGCATAGTACAAATGTACCTCACATATTTGAATGAAGATAATGCAAGGAAAAAAGCATAATTTTTTTTTAATGACAATGCTATTTAACTATTATAAACAAGTAAAAAAACTGTTCATTTACATTATAAAAGAAATGTAAGAAACTTTTTTTATTGATTTTCTTCGCAAGTAATGCATGTTGTCTTTGCTACCGAGTGTTCATCGCAAATGGGTTTCACACAAACCACACAAGACTTTCTAGTTTTACGTTGTTTTCGCTTCAGGTCTCGGCAGACATAGCAACTACCAACAGCAGGGGAGGGTCCACGACTACCATGAGGTATTTGAGGGTCAGCTGCTGCTTGCGATGCTACCATAATGCATCGTCCAAGCACCATTCTACTGCACCTCGAAGAAAATGGTTTCATCATCATTCGGTTTGTATTACGATCTTCAATTGCAGGCATACGCAGCTGATTTGTGAGATCTTTCAGGAACTTTCTTCATTGATCCTTTGCCCTGAAGCTTGGATTGTGTTCTCTGTAGATGATGTAGGATGCTAATCCAGTGACGTCAATCATATTGTAGAAAAATGCCAAAGTCCAACGTGATAATCGTCGTTTCACAGTGTACTCTCCCAACATTTTATCCATAACATCAACGCCAACCTTTGTTTTGTTGTAGTATTTATTATCTCTGGCTTGGCTGCTACTGTCTCTTCAACTTCTCCCGTCATGTGCATAGATGATAGATGAAATGTGTGTGCTCACAGCATTGAGATGAACAGCAAAATGGCTAATGAGAGGAGGGAGGCAGGAAGAGAAGTAGAAGCCACTCCCAGTTTGAATTAACTTAATTGACAGCAACATAAGTGACCAGTAAAACACTGGCCAATAGATATCAGCGTAACATTTGTAGCTGAATGAACTTTAGTTTCTGAAACCAAGTAAGTCTCCCCACAGTGAAGGTTATATGAAGGTACAATTGTACCTATGCAGCCTGTTAAGGTTGTAAAATTATGCAGCCTGACAAAGGTTAATAGCTGATTTAAGGCTCTATAAATACGACGGCAGCTGTAGATGGTAAAGAATCCAGTATTATTGCTCTTCTCTCCCATTCTAGAATTAATTCACATTCAAGATTTAGATTTCTGTTTGTTTTACACTATTGAATTTCATTGCTGTTCGGTTTCTGTGTGATGTAGAAGGTTATTCGGTGAACTCACAAGTCTTTGTATGATATAGGAAGGCGTCCTCATATATCTCTGACAGAATTTGTTAAGTATACCTTGGCAAAGGTTCAGGTGAAATGAAGGAGAAAGGAATTATTTGCCTCCCCTATAAATATCAGCAGAGCCTTTAAAATATGACTCTGTGACATGTATTTTGTTACTCACTGGTGTATCTGCAGCTTCCTTACGCCCCATACTGTCAGCTCCGGATAACTTATTGTCTGCCTGCCATTTTACCCGCACTTCCCAATTATTCCTTCTACTTTCTCCTTTCATTCATTTCTTTGGGTGATTTAGGGCCATTGTGCTCGGTTAAGCAATGTGAAGAGAATGGAAACCATAGTTTGAAGGATTAGGATAAAGTAAGAAAGGATCTGAACAGAGGAAACCTTCATATTGTGATTTATATCTTCCCATTAAGGCTTGGTAGTGGAGACATCCAGCAGGATATACATGAATCACAAACTGCAGCCGATAAAGCCACAAAGTGCAAACTCCTTCTCAGTCCCTTCTTTTCTTCTAGTTAAATGGGATTTTCCACTTACACTTTCTTTTATCCTTTAAGATTCTCTTTAGGTCCAAGCCTGATTTCATGGGGGTAATTTATTACCACTATACATTGTGGATTGTCACCACTGCTGTTTTTATGACCTCACCATAGTCATGAATTGGATGACAATCTGAAGGTCAGAAAATGCTTTACTTGTCCAAGAAATAAGACTATTGAGTATTAAATACAATGGACTAAATGGAAATAGACATTGCTCTGAATCTAATCCAAAGGGAAAGATTCTGCATGATGTTATTGTGCTGCTTACATGGAACATGAGTACAAAGTATCGAGACTGATTGGCTTTACCACATAGGAAGATGCCAGATCTATCCATGGCACATGGTGGCAGGGGCCACATTAGCAATTCTTATACTGGGGACCAATGCTCAGCAATTGTTCCCATTATATCTACTACAGTAACGATAAGTGCCTGGATCTTTTAAAAATGGATCTGTCGCAGCATTATGGCTCAATCACTCGAGCATGTAAGATGGACATGTGCTGCCAAGAGCAATCACTCAGTACACTAACCATGTTATTTAATAGGGCTGTTCAGATGACAGTTTTGTTTCACACTGACTGTCAACGCGAAAAAAATCACAACATGCACAAATTCTCCTCATACATCACCCATTCAATTTTATGGATGCATGAAAAAAAATCTATCATTTGTGCAACATCTGATTTTTATAAATATCTATGATGCCAAGGATCACATGACAAATAGCCACCATCTTAATAGTGAAACATAGTGGGTTATTTCACTACTTGGACCTTCTCACTCCCCATGTTCACCTCCCAAAGATTAAAAAGCCAATACTCACCTCTGGTGTCCGGCGTGGCTCTAATGATGTAACAAGGAGACAACAGAGCTTTTTATTGCTTAACAAAATGTGACAATTTTTATTACAAGTGCACCACAATTTTTAAACCAGGTGAAAAATTAACTGAAACAGATATAGTGGTTACAACGGCATAATAGAATATCACAGTGAGTACCAGGCTAGTAGAGAGGTTACCCTACCCTGGTCCTGGCATCTGCTAAGCCTTGCCATTAGGTGATATGCATCACCCATGAACTGATGTTGCTTTTACTACCTCTTTTTTGTATATTGACTGTATTGATTGAATTGATCATAATGTTGACTGTATATATGCTGCTACAATTGAGGGGCAATACTTTGGAATATGTGCATTATTACTGGTGCTCACTGTGATATTCTGCATGCGTTGTAACCACTAACCGTGGTCAAATGTTAGATTTGCAACTGGGGTTTAATGTGTCCTTGTTAAATTCCCACATTTGACAAAAGAAAAAAAGTTTGTTGTCTCCCATGTTTGTATGAGTTTTCTGGGCACTCGAGTATATCCTCCCACATTATAAAGACCATATGATTGTTTTACATTGTGAGTCCAGAGAGGACACTTACGTGTGATGGTATGTAAGCTGCCATGGGATATTAATAGTCCACTGACCATTCATGAACAAAATTAATAGTGAATATTCCTGCTTCTGTTCAGCTATTTGCCCTGCTTTTAAACAGATTCGTGGCGCATCTTGCATCAAAATTGCCTTGCTAAGCAAGCAAAAACTCTGTCGTCTCCTAATCATGTGTACTTCGATTGCGTGCTACTAGCGGAGTGTGATCACCTCACCCACCTCAATCTAAGCTACCAGCCCCAACTGAAGTTGTTCGTTTTTAGTATAATGATGTCAGAAGTTGCATCCCATGGACCAAGTGATATTGGTGACCAATCACTTCCTTCTCCCCATCTTCCAGCACAGGAGCAATTACCAGCAATTACCTGAGCACTCCTGTGTCCAAAGGAGGTAAAAAGGTAAGCCGGCAGTGATTAATTGCAGTATTCATGTGTCAAACAATGTAGACCCCGTAAACTCAACTTGTGACATTGCTGAACTGCATTGGCACCAGAGGCTATATAGCCTACTTTATTTTTAAGGGGCAAATATGGGGAATGAGAAAAAGTTGTTCAAGTATTTACAAGTATTAGTATAATTTAAAATTGCACAAGCCACTGATGGATGTCAGGTAAGGAGACTAATCACACTTTTTGTGCAGTAATATCCCAGTGTAGTAATAAGGTACACTCAGTTAAATATGTACATTGCCATTATTAACCAACAAAATTGTATTTGATCATTGTACATTTTAAACGTTGTAAAAATTTGGATGCCAGTAACATACATAGTTTTAAACATAGTAACATAGTTTTTAAGGTTGAAGGAAGACTTTAAGTCCATCTAGTTCAACCCATAGCCTAACATGTTGATCCAGAGGAAGGCAAAAAAATCCCATGTGGCAACACTAAGCTCCACATTGGGGAAAAAATTCCTTCCTGACTCCAGGTACGGCAATCAGACTAATTCCCTGGATCAACGCCCTATCAAAGAATCTAGTATATATAACTGGTAATATTATAGTTTTCAAAAAAGGCATCCAGGCCCTTCTTAAATGTTAGTAGTGAGTCACTCATTACAACAGCATGTGGCAGAGAGTTCCATAATCTCACTGCTTTTACAGTAAAGAATCCGAGTCTGTGATTATGATTAAACCTTCTTTCCTCCAGACGTAGAGGATGCCCCTTGTCCCAGTCTCAGGCCTAGGAGTAAAGAGATCATTAGAAAGGTCTCTGTACTGTCCCCTCATATATTTATACATTATTATAAGATCACCCCTAAGCCTTCGTTTTTCCAAGCTAAATAACCCCAAGTTTAATAACCTGTCTTGGTATTGCAGACCCCTTAGTCCTCTAATGACTTTTGTCGCTCTTCTCTGGACCCGCTCTAGTTCAGCTATGTCTTTCTTATACACCGGAGACCAGAATTGTACACAGTATTCTAAGTGTGGTGGCACTAGTGACTTGTATAGAGGTAAAATTATGTTCTCCTCATGAGCATCTATGCCTCTTTTAATGCATTCCATTATTTTATTTACCTTTGCAGCAGCTGCCTGACACTGGCCACTAAATGTGAGTTTGTCATCTACCCATACACCCAGGTCTTTTTCAGTGACAGTTTTGCCCAGTGTTTTACAATTAAGCACATAATTATGCCTTTTGTTTCCTCTGCCCAAGTGCATGACTTTACATTTATCCCCATTAAAGCTCATTTGCCATTTAGCAGCCCAAGCTTCTAGTTTACATAAATTCTCCTGTAATATAAAATTGTCCTCCTCTGTATTGATTACCCTGCAGAGTTTAGTGTCATCCGCAAATATTGAGATTCTACTCTGTATGCCCCCTACAAGGTCATTAATAAATATATTAAATAGAAGCGGGCCCAACACTGACCCCTGTGGTACCCCACTGTTAACTGTGACCCATTCTGAGTGAGTTCCATTAATAACCACCCTTTGTTTCCTATCACTAAGCCAGTTCTTAACCCACTTACACATATTTTCCCCTATCCCCATTGCCCTCATTTTATGTATCAACCTTTTGTGTGGCACCGTATCAAAAGCTTTTGAAAAGTCCATATACACCACATCCACTGCGTTTCCTTGGTCGAGTCCAGAACTTACTTCTTCATAGAAGCTTATTAGATTAGTTTGACAGGAACGTTCCCTCGTAAAACCATGTTGATAATGGGTCATGAGGTTATTTTTCTTCAGATACTCCAGTATAGCATCTCTTAGAAAACCCTCTAGGATTTTACCCACAGTAGAGGTTAAGCTTACTGGCCTATAATTTCCAAGTTCAGTTTTTGTCCCCTTTTTGAATATTGGCACCACATTTGCTATACGTCAGTCCTGTGGTACAGACCCTGTTATTATGGAATCTTTAAATATTAAAAATAATGGTCTATCTATGACAGTACTTAATTCCTGCAGCACTCTGGGGTGTATCCCATCCGGGCCCGGGGATTTGTCAATTTTAGTGATTTTTAGACAATGCCGTACTTCCTCTTGGGTTAAGCAGGTGACATTTAATTGAGAATTTTTGTTATCACTGATCATATTGTCTGTCATGGGATTTTCTTGTGTAAATACTGTTGAAAAAAAGTAATTTAGCATATTGGCTTTTTCCTCGTCCTCATCCACCATTTCACCCAGACTATTTTTAAAGGGGCCAACACCATCAATTTTTAGTTTCTTACTATTTATGTAGTTTAAAAATATTTTGGGATTCTTTTTACTTTCTCTGGCAATGAGTCTCTCTGTCTCAATCTTTGCTGCCTTGATTTGCTTTTTACAAATGTTATTTAATTTTCTGTATTTATTTAATGCCTCATCACTACCTACTTGCTTTAATTCCCTACATGCTTTCTTTTTGTCACATATTGCACCTCTTACCGCTTTATTTAGCCATAGTGGTTTCCTCCTATTTCTAGCATGCCTATTCCCATAGGGTATATATTGTGCACAGGTCCTATTCAGGATGCTAATAAACATCTCCCATTTGTGTTGTGTACTTTTATGTCTCAGGACATCATCCCAGTTTATTGCACTAAGATCATCTCTCAACCACTGGATATTTGCCTTCCTGAAGTTTAGTGTCCTTGTAGCCCCTCTACTACACGTCTTAGTAAAGGATACTTGAAAGCTTATTAAGTTATGATCACTATTACCCAAGTGACCTCCATATTTGATATGCGGTCCGGCCTGTTGGTTAATATTAGGTCCAGCAGTGCCCCCCTTCTTGTTGGGTCCTGAACCAGTTGTGAAAGGTAATTGTCTCTCATAGTTTTCAAAAACTTATTACCCTTGCTGGAACTGCAGGTTTCTGATCCCCAATGTATTTCAGGGTAGTTGAAGTCCCCCACAATAATAATTTCTCCCTGAGTCGTTGCTTCATCTATATGCTTTATGAGGATATTCTCCTCCACTTCCATTATTGTTGGGGACTTATATCAAACCCCTATCAGTAATTTATTATTTTTTCCCCCTCCCCTTATCTCCACCCACAGGGACTACATTTCCATTAGATTCACCTATATTATCACGCAGCATGGGTTTTAAGGATGATTTTACGTATAAACATACACCTCCTCCTCGCCTATTTGTACGGTTATTTCTGAACAGACAATAGCCCTGTAAATTAACAGCCCAGTCGTGGCTCTCGTCCAGCCAAGTCTCCGAAATCCCCACCATGTCATAATTATTTTCCAACAAAATCAATTCTAATTCCTCCATTTTGTTGGTGAGGCTTCTGGCATTAGTGTACATGCACTTTATGCATCTCTCTTTACCTCTATTCCTTCCTACTAGATTGACTGTTCTAACCCCACCCCCCATGCCACCCCCAATTTTATTACTTGTGCCCAGGTTACTATTTACACTATCTTCCCCTCCTATACAATGAATACCCTCCCCCCCAATCCCTAGTTTAAACACTCCTCCAACCTTCTAGCCATTTTCTCCTCCAGCACAGCTGCACCCTCCCATTGAGGTGCAGCCCGTCCCTAGCATAGAACCTGTAGCCAACAGAGAAGTCGGCCCAGTTCTCCAG
Source organism: Allobates femoralis (assembly GCA_033576535.1). Classification (NCBI taxonomy): domain Eukaryota; kingdom Metazoa; phylum Chordata; class Amphibia; order Anura; family Aromobatidae; genus Allobates; species Allobates femoralis. The sequence continues at coordinate 139,039,882 of JARQOC010000009.1, forward strand.
GAACCCAAACCCCTCCTTCCTACACCAATTCCTGAGCCACTTATTTATCTCCCTAATCTCCCTTTGCCTCTCTGGTGTGGCACGTGGTACAGGCAGTATTTCAGAGAATACTACCTTGGAGGTCCTTGCCTTAAGCTTGCAGCCTAATTCCCTGAAATCATCTTTAAGGACCTTCCACCTACCTCTAACTTTGTCATTTGTGCCAATGTGCACCATGACTGCTGGGTCCTCACCAGCCCCTCCCAGTAATCTGTCAACCCGCTCAGCGATGTGCCGGACTCGAGCGCCAGGTAGGCAGCACACTGTTCGACGATCCCTGTCTTTGTGACAGATTGCCCTATCTATTCCCCTAATAATTGAGTCCCCCACTACCAGCACCTGTCTGGCCTGCCCTTCTCTCCTGTTTTCCCCCTTACTGGAGCAGACACTCCTCTGGCTTTCAGAGGTCATGCCCTGCTGCAGCAGTGCTATCCCTGAACTCACACCCCCCTCATCTGCCAACATAGCAAATTTATTGGGGTGTGCCAGATCAGGGCTAGCCTCCCTGGCACCCTTCCCTCTACCTCGCCTTCTAACTGTCACCCAGCTGGCTACCTCACGGTCCTGCAGCTCCATACTACCATCCTCCCCCACATCTATCCCATTCAGCAGCTGTTCAGTGAGCAGCAGACTCCTTTCCATATTGTCTATGGATCTCAGCGTTGTCAGTTGTTCATTTAGATCCAGTATCTGGGCTTCCAAATGCACAATGTACTCACATCTCACACAGCAGTATGCACCCTCGACCGGCTGGTCAAGGAATGCATACATGTGGCAAGATGTACACTGGATGGCATTGCCAATCATGGAGCTCATTTCCTAATGGGGATTGCACCAGACAGAAATGATAAGTAAAAAGAAATGCAAGTACTAATTAAATACAACCAGCAATTCAGTAAGTCCTCCCTTCCAAACTCCCTTAATCCAAAGTCACTGAATCACAAGTTACACACGTACTTCTGTCGCACTTGCGCTCTGTCACACTCAGCTCGCCACACTCGCTAGAAAATCAAATTTAAATCTTTTTTTTTTTTTTTCCCTTAGCAGAAAATCAGCCTACAGCTCAGTGTACTTCCAAAGGCCAGGTATATTATTATTATTTATTTATATAGCGCCATTAGGTTCCATGGCGCTTTACATGAGGATAAGGGAGACAAGAACAAGTACACTAAATCTAGGCGATCAGGACATACAGGTACAGGAGGGGCAGGGACCCTGTCCACGAGGGCTCACAGTCTACGAGGGGCGTGTTGGGATACAGTAGGATGGGGGAGTGTCACGTATGGGGCGGTCGCCTGGGTCTCATGGCAGGTTGTAGGCTTGACGGAATAGGTGAGGTATATGTAAAATATGAATACATGGATGGCACACATGATAATATGAATACAAATCATCAGAGTTTTCTGGTTGAAATTTGGATGTTTCCTAATATGGTGGTGTTAAACATCTATGTGTTGTCCATATGCAGCATTGATAGCTTATGGACAGCACACTGACAAATGTAAGTCAAAGTGGAAGTTCACATCAACATTGTTACACATAGAATCCTAAAGGAAGTGTTTCCAGCTCACCCACTTTGATGCATGATCCGATGCTCAGAGTAGAGATATTCAATGAAAAAAGAATTTAACCAGCACACAAGACGTCCAATAGGTAATCAATTTATTCCATGTAAAATACAAAGCATAGACAATAAAGTACAATGCCTTTGAGTAAGGTCCATATCTGAGAGAAACGCATAGCCCCTCCGCCGCTTTACATCTCTTGCTGCTTGTCATGCCCCTATTTGTATATTTTTACCTATGCCGCTTTGTATTTTTCATGGAATACATTTATTACCTTTAGGTCGTCTTGAGTGCCGGTGAAACCTTTTTTTCTCATTGAATTTTTACACATCGACATATGGTCTGAGTATAAAAAAGCGCTGCAAGCACTACTTTGCTCCGTATTCTGGATCAGACTCACCCAATTTAAGTCAATGGGCGAATAAAAATCTGATCACATTCGGTTACCATTAGGGATGGGCGAATCTACTCGCTAGGACTCGTTACTCGGCGAGTAGTAAGGGACTCGCAGGACTCGGTAATCTGCGAGTTTCCCAGCGTTTACTCGCACGAGTCCAATGCAAATCAATGGCAAACGCTGACAAAACTAGGATTGCCATTGTCTTGCATTAGACTCGGCTACTGTGTTAGTGATAGCAGGGAAACTCGCAGATAACTGCTGTTACATTGCGAGCCAGTCCAGCTGTCTTCTCTGTGCAGCTCCAGGGTCCTAGAGCCCGCCTGCTCACAGACATGATGTAGCAGTGCTGAGATTGTTCTCAGTCTGCTCATTCTCTGTGCATAGACATCTATGTCTATGCACAGGGGATGTAGCAGAGAGAACATCGCGTTTAGGACTACGTCGGACGGAAGAGGATTTTTTTAATTAAAGATGGAGTCCCTAATGGCTTTTTTTTAATTTCAAATAAAAATTTTTCTCTGTGTTGTGTTTTTTTAACCCTTTATTGGAGATTCTTAGTGGCTGGGTCAAACGTGGCCTGACATTAAGAATCTCGGACTTAATACTAGCTTGTATAACAAAGCTGGTATTAACCCCTTTATTACCCAGCGTGCCACCGCCACTAGGGCCGCTGGAAGAGCGGGGTTCAGCGCCAGAGGATGGCGCTTCAATGAACGCGCCATCTTCTGGGGTGGCTGCGGGATGCAATTTGCAGCGGGGAGTGCCCAGAAAGCTTGGGCATCCCTGCGCTGCGGATTCCAGCCCCCAGCTGCTTAGCTGTACCTGGCTAGGCATAGAAATTGCGTGGAGCCCCACGCATTTTTTTTTTATTATTTCATGAAATTCATGAAATGATAAAAAAAAAGGGCTCCCCTATATTCTTGTGTCCGGCCAGGTACAAATAGGCACCTGGGGGTTGGGGGCAGCCCGTCGCTGCCTGCTGGATCCGGCTGGTTCCAGAAATACGGCAAAGCCCACGTGAAATTTTTTTCTGACAAATCCATAAAACAATGTAAATAAAAGGGACTGCATCTTTATTAACCCCTGGACCATGGACGAGGGGTTAATAAAGATGCAGTCCCTTTTATTTACATTGTTTTATGGATTTGTCAGAAAAAAATTTCACGTGGGCTTCGCCGTATTTCTGGAACCAGCCGGATCCAGCAGGCAGCGACAGGCTGCCCCCAACCCCCAGGTGCCTATTTGTACCTGGCCAGACACAAGAATATAGGGGAGCCCTTTTTTTTATCATTTCATGAATTTCATGAAATAATTTTAAAAAAATGCGTGGGGCTTCGCGCAATTTCTATGTCTAGCCAGGTACAGCTAAGCAGCTGGGGGCTGGAATCCGCAGCGCAGGGATGCCCAAGCTTTCTGGGCACCCCCCGCTGCAAATTGCAGCCCGCAGCCGCCCCAGAAGATGGCGCGTTCATTGAAGCGCCATCCTCTGGTGCTGAACCCCGCTCTTCCAGCGGCCCTGGTGGCGGTGGCACGCTGGGTAATAAAGAGGTTAGGGCCAGCTTTGTATTATCAGCTGGCCCTAAGCCCGAAATTTATGGCGGTCACGCCAATATTAGACATGACCGCCATGAATTTCTATTAAATTGTTTTAAAAAAAAACACAACACAGAGAAAAATTTTTATTAGAAATAAAAAAAAAAGCCATTAGGGACTCCATCTTTAATTAAAAAAATCCTCTTCCGTCCGACGCAGTCCAAAACGTGATGTCCTCTCTGCTACATCCCCTGTGCATAGATATAGATGTCTATGCACAGGGAATGAGCAGACTGAGAACAATCTCAGCACTGCTACATCAGGCAGCAGGCGGGCTCTAGGACCCTGGAGCTGCGGCAGCAAGCACACAGAGCAGACAGGACTCTTATCTGTGCGAGTTTCTCAGCGAGTCCAATGCAAATCAATGACAAAACTAGGATTGCTTCAGGCTGAAGCTTCCGAGACACATCTGCGATTTGCAAATCACACACTACTCGCTATTACTCACTTCCCCATTCATTAACATTGGACTCGCTAGACTCGCAAGGAGTAGCGAGTCCCGGGCTCAGACTTGCTAGAGTCAAGCGATTCCGAGTAATTTAGGATTCGCCCATCACTAGTTACCATCCATATGACGTGTTTTTCACGGATGCATTGCAAAGATGGGAAACTTTATTTGTCTTTTGTTTATTAAATTATTCATGTAAAAAATGGAAGCCATACTGATGAACAAACGTGACTTATGTATTGCTTAAAGGTGTTATTCTTGAAATTAAAAAAGCTAAATAACTAAAGGAAATGTCATTATAAAAGTATTCCTAAATACATTTTATTAGCAGATCGCAATCATTTTACCTAGGGGGTATATATCCTATAGAATTAAAATGGCCACCACCTTGTTCCCTGAGGAAGACCTGTGCTAGAATGTTAGCACAGGCGCCTGTGAGCATGTGCATTAGGAGGTGCCATCCTCCTTCTTATATAGGAACATGTGCTCCTCTAATACTACTGGATATATTAGAGGTGCTAATGTAAGAAGAGGCTGCTCACACTCTAGTGCACCCTGTCTTTCTGAACAACAATATTAGTCCCTCCAGGTCATAGCATTGGAGCTTCTATGTATATGTTCCCAGTTTCGGAAAGGTTCTGTCAGCGTAACAAAGTGATAGTCATTAAATTATCAATTGATTACTAGATATTTTTTACTAACGCAGCAGGTATAAGGAAAAAGACATATACAATAAAAATACTTTATTGAGATTAACACTCCACGAGACTTTCCCTCCTTTTGTTAACCATTTAGTTAAAAAAAAAAAAAAGAAAAAAATGTATAAAAACAAGTGAATCCTCCTGCAAAGAAAAACAAAAAATATAAAAACAGACTGTTTTTTAATTCACTTTGGACTACGTCGGACCTGCTGAGGATTTTATTCTTTTTAAAAGACAAAAAAAATTGGTGAATGAGGGAAAGTGTATTTTTTTCAATTTATCTGTATTTTTATGCTTCTGTTATTTTCTTCCATTGTGGTCTATGATGAATTCGCTGAAACTGCATATTTTTTAAAAATAAATTGGTAAACAAGGGGAGGGAAAGTGTCGGGGAGTTTTTATTTCAATCAAATATTTTTGTGTGTGTTTGTGTGTCTTTTTTTTTTACTGGGTTAGTAATGGGGGTGTCTAATAGTCACCTCTCCATTACTAACACCAGGGATTATTGCCAGCTCACACTATACAGCTGACATCAAGCCCAAAAGCCATTACCCTGATTTCCAAAGCACCAGGCAACCAGGAACAGCTGAGGCAAAATGCCATAATTGGAGAATCTAATGTGATGTGCCACTTCTGCGGTTGCTTTGTGCTAGTAGTTTTAGAACAAACAAACATTCATTTTTCCAGCTCCAATTTTTGGTTTAAAAATTTCCAGCTTTATTTATTTAGTAAAAAAATGAATGGATAAAACAGATAAACACTATCATGTTGATGGTACGAAGCCAACATAGGCCATAGTGCTACGCGTTTCGGCAGGGGTGAACTAAGCCTCCCCGCCGCCTGAGACAAAGACCGGGGGAGTGCTGGCGGCGGCGGCAGTGAAGACTGGTTTGCTGGCGGAGTAAAGACGGGGGGGGTTCTGGCGGCGGCGGGTAGTAAAGAGGAAGGGGGGTGTTATCACTGTACCTGCCGCTTTGGAGGCAGGCGGAGACAAGCTGCAGACAGGAGGCAAGAAGCCACTGTGTGCCAGGGTGCCACCCCCCTGCAGCACTGCCGCTCCCCTACCTCCTTGCCACCTGAGCCAAAAGGCTCATATTGTCAAATGGATGGTGCGGCCCTGCGTTTCGGATGCACAGGTATTATTGCGTCCTTTGTCCAGTATGCAAAGTCCTAATTGAATAATTATATAATTGATGACCTCCACCTGAATGTACCTAAGAGTCCTTTGTACCCTTAAATAAAGCTTCAGTTTGGGACTTTGCAAGCTGGACAAAGGACACAATACTGTGCGTCCAAAACGCATAGCACTACGGCCTATGGTGGCTTGTATCATCAGCATGATGTATTTACGTGATTTATCCATTTACTTTTTTTACTAAATAAATAAAGCTGGAAATTTTTATACCGAAAATTGGAGCTGAAAAATGAAAGTTTGTTCTAAAGTCACTCGGTGAGCCTGAGGATTTCCTGGCTCCTTCCACACAAATGGAGGACGTGAGCTGGTTTCACATTTCTTTATTGGTCTGGTAGTTTTAGGCTGGGAAGGGTCCAATAACCATGGAACTTCCCACCCTGGTAATATCAGCCCACTGCTGTCTTCTTTACGTTTGCTGGTTATCAAAAAAGGGGAGACCACACGCCATTTTTTAGATTTAATTATTTTTTGTTTGGTTAATAACCATACAAATAATCTAGCTAAATCTACTTATTGGCTATCTATCATCTGTCTCTCTCTCTTTTTTCTATATATCTAGCAGTCATAAAAACATGGACATGGGAAGATCACTTTAAATCTTATTAGGTGTGCATGCATACAAGTCTTCGGTACATGTGAAAACGGTTACCACACGTACCGGAAACACTGATGTGTGAAGGGGGCTTAAGTCTGGGTTCAAATGTCTATATTTTATGGACCATTTATTTACAGTGATTTTTGGTCTCCTGACTCAAACTCAAGAGCATCATAAATGTCTATGAGTCTGTAGTGTTTGGGTCAGGAAACATGCAGCTAGAATCATATTCAGTGCTCAGACCATGGTGCTTGGACATCTTAATTCAGTCTTATAGTTTCCATTTAAAAAAGAGCCTTGAAAGGACTTGTCAACTCACGAAAGAGAATTTCAAGTTCTACCAACGATGTCAGCAATCGTTAGGCCAATACATTCTTTACTCAGACTTACCTGAATGACAGCTTTTTCAATAACTGGAAGACAGAAAGTGGATGTTCTTCAGATCTTGGCTCTGACCAGCATGAAACACAGCCCGGTATTATGTACTATACTGAGCACAGTGTGCAGTTAGGATGCTCTATTATTGTGATAGAATTCACTATAATGGACTATGACATGTACATCTTCACAGTGAATAGAAAAACCACAGAACAGGGACCTAAGCACAATCAATATAATGTTATAGCCGTTTCAGCTGTATGAAGTGTAATTAGCATTTTGTGGGTCATGAAGTAAATGGTAAAACATTTTGGTTTTGTATTGTCATATGGCATTGACATGCCTTATCGTAGTTATTGGATTTTCCAGACTTTTATTTCTTTCTATTTTGGTAGCAATAATAGCCTTTGTGTTCTTTCTGAGAATACCTGTCTCTTCTACAAATAAAGACATTTCCTAGTTTTGCAAGAAACATTAACAAACACAGAATACACTTTTCTGGTCACTTATGGGGCTGACAGTGATGGTTACAGTGGCGGTTAGGCTTGACAGACACATTACTGCAGTAATTGAAGCTGGGATAAAAGCCTATTTTCACATATTTCTAAATTGTTTTGTGATACCGAAATTATCTTTTATTTTTAGAATTAAAGTTGTAGGTCTAATTCAGTTGTTATGTTTCATACCAAGACATATCCTCAGCTTCATTCATAGAGGGTTTTTTGTATACTCCAGCTTGTTTCTGGTATTATCTGCAATGTGTTAACTGCAGTTGGTTCAGCTGTTCTCCAGAATCCATAGGAAGCTCTGTGCCTATATTATACCTCTACAGGCTTACAAATTATTTTACATTCTTTGCTCTATTTTAAAACTTCACACAATCCCACTGGAAGCCACTATGTAAAGTAAAATGTTTTATATTCCTAATTTCATAGTTTTTAAGGTTGAAAGAAGACTTAAAGGGCTTGTCGGGCCTTTTTCTATAATTCACAGGTGTATCTAGGCTGTAAAATGTTGACAGTTTGTAATTTACATGCTGTCAACATTTTGCAGGGTTTCCCTGATATCACTATTTGCGTCTGGTGGAGAACGTCCAGGAGGCGTGTTTGTATTGGAGCCTGCATGTAAATGGAGAACTGGTCATTTACTTCCAGTCTCCTACAAACACGCCCCCTCCCCCAGTGTACAGTTTGGCCAGTCAGTCCCAGACTGCTATAGGCCCTCCCCAGCCCATAATATCACCACCCTCCCCCACTGTACACAGTGGGTCACCTCCTCCTCTGGCACAATGTACCGAATCTGCAGCTCTGTGCACAGATCTGTGAGCTGCAGATTCAGTACACTTGGTCAGTGGAGGAGCTGAGGGTTGTTTGCAATCCTGTGTACCCTCACCTCCTCCTCCCTGCTCTGTGCATGGGAGTCAGTCTCCTCTCCCCAGCTGCCGGCTCTCTATGCCCCCTGCTCTGTGCAGGGGAATCGGTCATCTCTTCCCAGCTGCCAGCTCTCTATGCCCCCTGCTCTTTGCAGGGGAGGCGGTCCTCTCTCCCCAGTTGCCGACTCTCTATGCCCCACTCTGTGCTGCAGGAGATACAGAGAGGATGAGCTTCAGCTCCTCTGCTCAGAGCAGAGGCGAAGAGAGTCGGCAGCCGGCAGCTGGGGAGAAAAGACTAGCTCCCCTGTATAGAGCAGGGAGGAGGATGTGAGGGGACACAGGATTGCAAACAACCCTCAGCTCCTCCACTGACCAAGTGTGCCAAATCTGCAGCTCACAGAGACATGCACAGAGGTGCAGATTCTGTATATTGTGCCAGAGGAGGAGGTGACCCACTGTGTGAAGTGGGGGTGGATTTTATGGGCTGGGGAGGGCCTGTAGCAGTCTGGGGGTGGCTGGCCATACTGTACACTGAGGGAGGGGGCATGTTTATAGGAGACTGGGAGTAAATGACCAGTTCTACATTTACATGCAGGCTCCAATACAAACACGCCCCCTGGACGTTCTCCTCCAGAATCAAATATTTTACCTGATTTTTCCCTTTTTATTCTGCAATCCCCTCTTCAAATAGTTTTTGAAAAATTTCAATAAAAATCACATTTTGAAGAAGAAAAGATATATATCTTTATATTTGCTCGTATGCATTTGTACTTTTATATTGTATACATTCCTTGAAATAAAAAATACAAATAAAAAAAACAAAAATCTAGACAAAAGCGAACTTATGTGAACTTAGTTATTAAATAAAATTCATGAATTAATTTTTGCTTTTTCACAGTCTGATTTGTCTTATTTAATATAAAATAGAGTCCAGCAGCACTCCGGTCATTAACAACTTTCAACTGTATTTATGGACCCTGCTGCTGGACTCTTTTCTCTATTGGACACAACTGCTTCAACTTAAAGCTGGCACCCGTTAATCCTTGGATATGGTTTATGCAGGGGCTGGCTGGCAAATTTTACCCTGGGGGGCAAGCACACAGCACTGGCCCATGAGTAGCAGCCATTCCTTAAAGGGGTTGACCAATCTTAAGCTACATGTGTACAGTCACTATATAAATCCTCACATCGTGTGCACTGTGCGCTGTGAGGATTCTCTAGTGTCAGTAACAGGCGGTCTTGTGAACATAAACATGCAATATGTATATTCTCAGCCACATTCCAACTAGACTGTTTCTGGCCTTGCTCAATACAGTTGCGTTACGCAGAACAAGTCTAGTCTGCATGTGACCGCATGTATGCAAATTACATACTGGCAGTCACATGCCCACTGAATCATCACAGCACAAGTCTGCAGTCACATAGAATGACACAGAGTGACTGCAGACTTGTGGCTTAAAACTGGACAAACCCTTTAACATGATTACCTCCAGCTGCTACATATGCTATGTTTACACACTACTGTAATGTCTTCTGAGTGCTGCCTGTAGATATAACTGACAGCACTCGGATCAGCTCAGATGAGCATTTCTATTGGTTAGAAAAATCACATATTTCTATTTTTAAACAGGATATAGATTTTTAGATAGGCAGTAAAGCAAAGTAAGCTGTGCTTTACTACACTCTTAAAAGGTGATCACATATATACATACACTACATACACATACACACTGTGACTACAGACACCAGATCGTATACCAGTCACGTATTACCTGTATATAAAAGTGTATTACATACAGTATAAAGGAGAATACATGACTGGTTTATGATTTACAGTGATACAAATATCTGTATATGACAAAGGGTATATTGTATAACATCTGATGTCTATACAGTATATCATACTAATCTGTACACTGGATGTTATGTACACGAATATACAATGCTCTATACTGGTCACACCTGGACCTGCCTACAGATCCTCAGGTATTACATATGGAGCCATATAACATAATCTGTGGTGTCCTGTTGGTTCAGGGTTGAACAGGCAGGGCAGGATTCTGTACAGTGATGTCTGTGAGCTCTACGGGAGTCAGTGTGATTCATTATAGGAGTCTGTAGTTTCTGCAGATTGGGCTATGCTGGAGCCGGTGTGTCAGCACTGACAAGATGACCTGATCTGCAGCAGATGACCCAGCACTGACAAGACAACCTGATCTGCAGCAGATGACCCGGCACTGACAAGACGACCTGATCTGCAGCAGATGACCCGGCACTGACAAGACGACCTGATCTGCAGCAGATGACCCGGCACTGACAAGACGACCTGATCTGCAGCAGATGACCCGGCACTGATTGGACGAACCTGAACTTCAGCAGATGACCCAGCAGTGACAGGACGACCTGATCTGCAGCAGATGACCCGGCATTGACTGGACGACCTGAACTGCAGCAGATGATCCAGCACTGACTGGACGACCTGATCTGCAGCAGATGACCCGGCACTGACTGGATGACCTGAACTGTAGCAGATGATCCGGCACTGACTGGATGACCTGAAATGCAGCAGATGACCCGGCAGTGACGTACGACCTGAACTGCAGCAGACGACCCGGCATTGACTGGATGAGCTGAACTGCAGCAGATGACCCGGCACTGACAGGACTGACCTGAATCTGCAGCAGATGACCCAGCAGTGACAGAACGACCTGATCTGCAGCAGGTGACCCAGCACTGACAAGATGTCCTGATCTGCAGCAAAGTTCAGACTCTGGCGATAACTCACAAAGGGTGGCCAATGACCTAACAATATAGACTCCTGTGAGGACTTGTCGTTGGGTTATCAGTATTCTTGTACCCTGACCCTATATACTTAGTACTAGGATAGCTATGTGATGTCACTTCAGCAGACACAGCCACCATTGTGCAGTGTGACGTGTCTGTATCAGCATGGTGTAGTTGGGTCAGCATCTTGCCCAGGAGTGCACAAGATTTTTCAAGCCAAGAAACAGATGCTGCTGAATCATTCCCAAGCGCCACTTACATGACTACATCACCATCACCACCACAATTAATACATCATTACAACCAGTTTTGAGCATTTGAGGAGCAGTTGGAGAGTTTTTGCTCCAAAAACTCAGTGTAAACACACCATAACTTACAGTGAGTTTTTGGAGCAGATTTCAGTTTTAACAAACAACTGTTCATCACTTTTTACTCTCTCCTCCGCCCATCACTTCCCCCTCCGACCTCCCTCATCTCTGCTGAGGACTTCGCTACATACTTCAAAAAAACATTGACCAAACAAGGCAAACCTTTATTGTTCCACCACCTCAACCACTCCATATACCAGACCTCTGCCCTTTCCTAAAAACCTTCCTCTCCAACATCACTGGAGAACTTACTTGTCTTCTATCCAAATCACACCTCACCACCTATGCACTTGACCCCACCCCTACCCACCTCTTCCCCAAACTCACTAACATGCTCATCCCAACCCTAACCCACCTCTTCAATCCATCACTATCTTCTGGGACCTTTCCCTCAGCTTTCAAACATGCCACCATCACGCCCATCCTCAAAAAGCCAAACCTAGACCAGAATGCTAAGACAAGCTACCGCCCCATATCACTGCTCCCATTTGCTTCCAAACTCCTTGAGCAACACGTCCATGCTCAACTTTCCTACCCACCTCTCATCCAATTCTCTCTTGACAATCTACAATCTGGTTTCCGCCCCACCACTCCACTGAAACTGCCCTAACCAAAATTACCAACGACTTACTCACAGCCAAAGCTAACAGACAATTCTCCATCCTCCTCCTTCTAGACCTGTTCTCTGCCTTTGACACAGTCGACCACTCCCTCCTACTTCAGATTCTTTCTTCCCTTGGCATCAAAGTCTTGCCCTGTCCTGGTTGCCTCATACCTTGCCAACCGCACATTTTGCTTTCCCACTCTCACACTTCCTCCTCATCCCGCCCTCTCTCTGTTGGAGTCCCACAAGGCTTTGTCCTAGGGCCTGTACTTTTCTCCATCTATACCTTTGGCCTAGGACAACTCATACAGTCCCATGGCTTCCAGTATCACCTGTATGCTGACGACACTCAAATCTACCTCTCTGGCCCAGATGTCAACTCTCTGCTGTCCAGAATCCCGGAGTGTCTGTCAGCCATATCCTCCTTCTCCTCTCGCTACCTAAAACTCAATGTAGAAAAAACTGAACTCATCATCCCATCTTTCATCTTCACCACCTGATCTATCTATTATGGTAAATGGTATCATGCTCTCTCCCACACCTCAAATTCGCTGCCTTGGAGTAACTCTTGACTCTGCCCTATCCTTTAAACCACACATCGAAACTCTCGCCACCTCCAGTCGCCTCCAGCTCCAGAATATTTCCACAATCTGTCCTTTCCTCAGCCCTCAACCTACTAAAATTCTTGTACATGCTCTCATCATCTCCCGCCTTGACTACTGCAACATTCTCCTCTGCGCATCCCTGCTAACACTCTTGCACCTCTACAGTCTGTCCTCAACTCTGCTGCCCGACTAATCCACCTCTCTCCTCGCTACTCCCCTGTTTCTCCCCTCTGCAAATCCCTCCACTGGCTCCCAATTCCCCAACTAACACTGACCTACAAAGCCATCCATAAACTGTTTCCTCCTTATATCTCTGAACTAATCTCACACTATCTTCTCTCACGTAACCTTTGATCCTCCCCAAGACCTCCTCCTTTCCTCCACACTTATCCATCCCTCACACAACCGCCTCCAAGATTTCTCCCAAATATCCCCCATCCTCTGGAATTCTGCACCCCAACACGTCAGATTATCCACCACACTTGGATCCTTCAGACGGAATTTGAAAACCTATCTCTTCAGGAAAGTTTTCAGCCTGCAATGACCGAGGTGCCGCCTCTACCGCCACCGGAGCTACCCCTCTCCACCACCAGATCTGCTGCAACCCGGACCTACTGTTTCCTCCCTATTGCCCCGTAGAATGTAAGCCCGCAAGAGCAGGGTCCTCTCCCCTCTGTATCTGTCATTGTTAATTTGTCTATTGTAAACCAGATCTATAATTTTGTATGTAACCTCTTCTCATGTACAGCACCATGGAATTAATGGTGCTATATAAATAAATAGTAATAAAAAAAAAATAATAATAACATAGCCATGTACCAGATTGGAACCACTTTCAGTCGATGAGTACAGAACCAGAACCACCTCAGTAGATGAATGCAGGGTCAGAACCATCAACATTAGATGACTGCAGGGTCAGAACCATCAGCAAAGGAATGCAGGACCAGAACCATATCAGTAGATGAATGCAAGACCAGAACTACCATCAGCAGAGGAATGCAGTGGCAGAATCAGGATCAGCAGAGCAATGCAGGACCTCAGTAGCTGAATGCAGGGCCAGAACCACCATCCTCAGATGAATACAGGGCCAGAACTACCATCAGATAAATGCAGGGCCAGAACTACCATCAGTAGATGAATGCAGAGCCAGAATCACTATCAACAGATGAATGCAGTGACAAAACTACTGCCAGTAGATGAATGCAGGGTCAGAACCATCTCAGTAGATGAATCCAGTGCCAGAACCACCATCAACAGATGAATGCAGGGCCATAATCACTATCAGCAGATGCATGTAGTGACAGAACAACTGTCAGTAGATGAATGCAGCACCAGAAACGTCAATACATGAATGCAGAACCAATGTCAGTAGATGAATGTAGCGACAAGCTTATTACAGTAATCAGTGTAATAATTTCAGTGTCAAATCAACCCCATGATACACTTATGTCATATGAACCTATACCTCCGAGCATGTCTTTAATAATGGTAAGGAGATGCTGTTCACCAGTCATTATCAGACTGCGGACCATATAGAAACTACAGTACAAATGAGACGCAGGCAGGATCACAAACATTTATATCTTTGTACCTTATACTGTAGATGACATCTTCTATGATTGGAGTTGTTCCCATTCCTTTTCTTCCGTTGTAGCACAGGCACCATGATGCCATTTGACATCCACAGCTCGTTTCTCCAGACTTCACCTTCTCCATCTTCAGCAGCACTTTCCGACATGATGCCCTTAAAAATAAAAGTATCACTATACTGCCCCAGAAGTATACATATCCCCCTACACACAGACCTACTATATTATGTCCAGTGCCTGAAAAAGACGTGCGGGTCGAAACGTCGCGGTCCCTGTGAATAAAGCCCACATAACTGAAATTGAAGGAAGTGCTGCCTCCATTTTTTGATTATTAGATGCCATTTGTGGTAGGGGGGCTTTGCACCCGACAAATAATAGTTGTGCTGTGTTTTTTTTTTTATTATATTATATTACTAGATGGTGGCCCGATTCTAACGTATCGGGTATTCTAGAATATAGAAATAGAGATTGCATGGGGAAGGCGGTGAGGTCTGAATTGTTAGGAACTTTGAAGAAGGAGCGGCGGGGAAAAGACGGCGTGGCAGGGGGAGAAGGGAGGACAGAGCAGCAGGGGGGAGGAGGATGGAGGACAGAGGAAGTAGCGGTGGGGTGTGGGAGGATGTAGCAGCACAGGCAGGGGGAGGAAGGAGCGGCAGGGGGAGGAGGACGGAGGATGAAGGGGTGGGGGAGGACGGAGCAGCACAGGCAGGGGGAGGATGGAGAATGGAGTGGCAGAGGGGAGGAGGACAAAGGAAGGATGAGGAAGCAGTGGGGTGGGGGAGGATGGAGCGGCACAGGCAGGGGGAGGACTGAGGATAGAGTGGCAGAAGTGAGGAGGACAAAGGAAGGAGGAGGAAGCGGTGAGGTGGGGGAGGATGGAGTGGCACAGGCAGGGGGAGGAGGGAGCGGCAGGGCGAGGACAGAGCGGCAGGGGGAGGAAAAAGTGGCAGGAAGAGGACAGAGCGGCAGGGGGAGGACAGAGCGGCAGGGGGAGGACGGAGCACAGAGCGGCGGGGAGAGGAGGATGGAGGAGACGAAGTGGCGGGGTGGGGGAGGCCGGAGAAGCACAGGCAGGGGGAGGATGAAGCACAGAGCGGTGGGGGGAAGGAGGATGTAGGATGGAGCGGCAGGGTGGAGGTGGACGGAGCAGCACAGGCAGGGGGAGGATGGAGGATAGAGTGGCAGAGGTGAGGAGGACAAAGGATGGAGGAGGAAGCGGTGGGGGAGGATGGAGCGGCACAGGCAGGGGGAGGACGAAGCGGCAGGGCGAGGACAGAGCGGCAGGGGGAGGAAAGAGTGGCAGGAAGAGGACAGAGCGGCAGGGGGAGGACAGAGCGGCAGGGGGAGGACGGTGCACAGAGCGGTGGGGGAGAGGAGGATGGAGGACGAAATGGCGGGGTGGGGGAGGCCAGAAAAGCACAGGCAGGGGGAGGATGGAGGATGGAGTGGCGGAGGGGAGGAGGACAAAGGAAGGAGGAGGAAGCGGGGTGGGGTGGGGGAGGATGAAGCAGCACAGGCAGGGGAGGACGGAGCACAGAGTGGCAGGGGGGAGGAGGACAGAGGACAAAGCGGCGGGTGGGGGAGGATGGAGCAGCACAGGCAGGGGGAGACCGGAGGATGGAGTGGCGGAGCGGAGGAGGACAAAGGAAGGAGGAGGAAGCGGTGGGGTGGGGGAGGATGGAGTGGCACAGGCAGGGGGAGGATGGAGCACAGAGCAGCGGGGGGGAGGACGGAGGACGAAGCGGCAGGGTGGGAAAGGCCAGAGCAGCACAGGCAGCAGGAGGACGAAGGATGGAGTGGCGGGGGGGAGGAGGATAAAGGAAGGAGGAGGAAGCGGTGGGGTGGGGGAGTATGGAGCGGCACAGGAAGGGGAAAGACAGAGCATCAGGGGGAGGACGGAGCACAGAGCAGCGGGAGGAGGAGCACGGAGGACAAAGCGGCGGGGTGGGGGAGGATGGAGAAGCACAGGCAGGGGGAGGATGGAGCGGCAGGGGGAGGACGGAGCACAAAGCGGCAGGGGAGAGGAGGATGGAGGAAAAAGAGGCGGGGTGGGGGAGGCCGGAGCAGCAGAGGCAGGGGGAGGACGGAGGATGGAGTGCCGGAGTAGAGGCGGACAAAGGAAGGAAGAGGAAGCGGTGGGATGGGGGAGGACGGAGCGGCAGGGGGAGGATGGAGCACAGAGCAGTGGGGGGAGGAGGACGGAGGACAGAGCGATGGGAGGAGAATGGAGGACAAAGCGTCGGGGTGAGGGAGGATGGAGCACTGTACGGCAGCTCAGTGGTTAGCAGAGTATACAGGGGCTCAGTGGTTAGCAGAGTATACGGTGGCTGAGTGGTTAGCATTGCACGGTGGCTCAGTGGTTAGCACTGCGCGGTGGCTCAGTGGTTAGCACTGCGCGGTGGCTCAGTGGTTAGCAGTGAGTGCGGTGGGCAGAGTGGTCAGCGCAGCCGCGCGGTGGGTAGAGTGGTCAGCGCAGCCGTGCGGTGGGCAAAGGGGTCAGCGCAGCCGCGCAGTGGGCAGAGTGGTCAGCGCAGCTGCGCGGTGGGCAGAGTCGTCAGCGCAGCCGCGCGGTGGGCAGAGTGGTCAGCGGTGGGCAGAGTGGTCAGCGGTGGGCAGAGTGGTCAGCGGTGAACGGACACACACACACATACTCCGCTATACTTAACACCAGCCCTGCGTCTTCCCCGCCGCCTGGCTCCTCAGCCCTCCGTTCTGCCAACATGTCGCCGCCCCCGGAGGATTGGATCCAATATGGCATCCGGGATCTCTCGCGAGATTTCCCGGACCCATATTGGATCCAGTCCTCCGGGGCAGCAACATACTTTGTCCAAGATGGCGTCTGGGAAGTTTTGCGAGACTTCCTGGACACCATATTGGATCCAGTTCTCCGGGGGGCAGCGACATGTCGGCGGAACGGAAGATCCAGGCCGCGGGGAAGACGCAGGGCCAGTGGTAAGTATAGCGGAGTGTGTGTGTGTGTGTGTGTGTGTGTGTGTATGTGTGAGGTGTGTGTGTGTATGTGTGTATGTGTGCGGGCAGCCATATTAGAACACCCATAGTGGGTGTAGAGGCTACTTCAGCCAGGATGTGACATAGCATACCGTTACATCCTGACGGAAGTAGCCTTAGGGTTTATTATAATAGATATTATATTTATATATTTAATATATAAGGCTGCGGGCTGTGTCTCTCCCCCCATGCACTATGTCTCCCCCCTACCCTGACAGGGAGACCCGGTGCCTCCCCCCCCCACATGCACTGTGCTGTTCCCCCTGTGTGTGCGGTGCTTCTTTATCCATGTGCTGTGTCTCCCTCCTCCACTATCAGGGGGAACTGGTGCATCCCCCTTGTGTGCTGTATCTTCCCCCCCCCCCAAACTGACAGGGGTGCCGGGCCCTGTGCCTCTCTCTCCTGTGCCTCCCCCTTGTGCACTGTGCCTCTTCCCCCTGTGCGCTGTGTCTCCTCCCTCCCCAGACGGGGATGCCCTGTGCCACTTTCCCTTGTGTGTTGAGCCTCAGCCCCCCCGGTGACCCCCACCTTGTGCACTGTACCCCACACCCCGTGCGGTGTTTCATCCCCTCCCCAAACGGAGGCCCTTACCACTGCGTATTCTCTCCCACTCGACAGGGGGGCCCTGTGTCTCCTCTCCCCACCTCCCTGACCAGTCTACACCCCCCTCTTCCCCTCACAAGGGATCCCTGTGACCTAGGTCTCCTCTCCCCCCGCTTGACACAGGGGTCTTGTGACCTAGGTCTTCTCTCCCCCACCTGACACATGGGGCCCTGTGACCTAGGTCTCCTCTCCCCCCGCCTCACACAGGGGGCCCTGTGACCTAGGTCTCCTATCCCCCATCTGACACAGGGGGGCCCCGTGACCTAGGTTTCTTTTCCCACTGGTGGCCCTAAGGGCTGGTTTTCTTACCCCAACCCCCATAACCCCCCACCCTGCTGTCTTTTACCTCTCTCCATGAATTCAGCTTTGTGTGCAGCTTCCCTCCTACCCGACTGCAGGCTGCTTCCAGTTATCAGCCTGCAAGTTTCACTTTCACTATCTACTGACATGCTGCTGGCTCATTAGTAGAAGCAGTGTGGTGGGAGACAAGCTGCACACAACACTGAATACACATATATATATATATATATATATATATATATATATATATATATATACATATATATACACACAGACACACACACAGTCACTCCCACAGTCACTCACCAGCTCCTCCGTGGAGCACTGCAGCTCATCATTCCCGCAACTGCTGTGCCCTTGGCTCCTCCTCTGGGTCTGAGTCACCAGCAGTGTGTGATGAGTTCCCAGCATGATGACCTCATCACACACTGCCTCCGACCCACAGGAAGATGCGGGGGTGGAATGTGCACTTTGTATGTAAATCACTGTCATTTCTCCGGCAGCCCTGAGCAGCCGCCAGGGAACCGGCCTGGGAGGCAAATGCCTCCCTGCCCCCCAGCCCAGTCTACCCCTGGGTTTATGGAGCTCTGGGTCAAATCCAAGGTTCCTTTCTGCAGAAGTCTGTAAGTAGTACTGTAGTTTTCTTTTCTTTTTTTATTCTTATTTGTCTTATTTACTAACATTTTATGCAGAATATGTATTTTATTAAAGACTAAATCACATGCAAATTGTAATATCTGTCTCATTTCCTTTTCCCTCAATTTTTTGTTTTGGCCACTGCGCTGTGCCATGCCTTTGTTGCAGATGAGTTACAGAGTGCTCTATTTTATTCCTGCAGCTTTTAGTTCTGTTAAATCAGGGAGCTATGAGGTTAATTTATGTCTCGTTTTGCTGAAGGTGACTTTGTGTCCCTGAGGCGGTCGACAGGGTAGGGGGTACTCGGATCCTGGGACAGGACAACTGCTTCGATGGGGGATCACGGCTGGTTGGTTCCCGGTTCCGTGCCCTGGACCCTCAGTGGCGGGGATTAGGGGTAATGGTGATGAGGATGGGGGTAGTGGTGTCGTGACGCCACCTGTGGTTCCAGGTAACGGTGGATGCCAGCGCTGCGGCCGGCCACTGAGGTGATAGTGGTGCAGCTCAGTGTAGTACAGCTCCCACAGGTGGAGCATTACCTCAGGGCAGCGAGGGTGGATGAGGGGAGTCGTAGTAGCAGTTTGCGGGTGACGCTGTGGCCAGCGGCGGGGAAGCAGGCTCACACACACAATAGTCTTTGTTTCGGTACCTTTTACTGATGTCCGGTAACAGGTACAGTCCAAGAGGGTTACCAGGTTCTCGGTGCAATTTGTGATTTTTCACCTTGAGAGTTGTGAGGCCTCCTTTGCTACTGTGTACGGTGGTTTGGGGTAAGTCCCGCCTATGACTGAACTCGCCACTTTCTTCCCTCTCAGGGCTTTTCTTTTTAACCGACAATGAGGGCCTTCTGTGGGGTCCCTACACTCCTCTTGGGCCCCTGGTCCTGTGCTTGGTCAGGTTTGAGTGTCTCTATTAAGTTAGCACCTCAGGGGAATAGATCCTCCTGGTTTCTAAGGGCTTTTCCTGCTTCAGTGTATGTTCTCCAGGTTCGGACTCCGGTGTCTGGGTGAGCTAAAGGGATCCTAGATCTGGTCCCTTGTTATGACCTACTGCTCCTTCCACTGGCTTCCATTCCTCTCTCTGGGGTGCTCCACAGCGGGTCAGTCTCCCTTGGTTCTGGGCCTTGCTTTGCCCAGCCACTGGGTCTTTCCAGCACCTTCTCTAGGCTCCTCCACTGGACGTAACTGCTCTCTTCACTGCTCAGAGCAGACTAACTGACTCTTCCCCTCAGGCCTGGATCCTTATAAGGGAACTTGCTTAAAGCAGCAAGTAGAGCTCCCCCTCCAGGTCTGGGGTGGAAGGTGTTATGTGCTGTGTACCAAGGTATAAATCCCTCTTTGCACTGGATGGGTCCTGTGGCAATCCCCAGCAGGGGTGCCACATCCCCAATTTAGGGGTGGCTCTGTAAGTCCAGATCAAACTACACGAGTTATAAGGTGAAGGGCAGGGCCAATACTGGCATCTGATAAATGTGGTTTGCACTAAGATTGTCTGTGGAAGATCTGTTAATGGTTGCCAAGCTTCAAAGAACCGTAACACGTATCATAGTGTTAATACCATACTCATGTAAGGTAATGAAGGAGTGAAGAGACACATACAATAGTGCTTAAACTGAGCATCTTCAAATAAATATTGCCATCTACTGACCAAAGATGTTAACAATGGAGAAAGCAGAGAGAATGACAATGGTAGGAACTGAAGAACGACGTATCGTTTCCCTACAGAGAAAATTGGAGGGGAAACCAAGTCAGGTGACAACTGGTGCACAATGTGATCTTATAGTGCTGTAGGATAAGATAAATTCCTACACACTTTTCACTCTATGCAAGTATAGGAAGCTTTTCTAGCAACCAAATGCAAGGCAAGCAAAGGTTAAGTGTGGGATTAGCCCACAATGGGTGGAGTCATTTCATAGGAGTTAGTGAGCATTTCCTGTAAGAGTTTAGATGGGGCTTGACTGGAGTTTAGTTTGTACATATAGGTCATTAAATACCTTTGTCTGCCATAAGTGGGTGATCTTGTTAATTTCGAAGCAGCAGAACAACAGTGAGGTAGTGCAAAGTCCTCCTAGAGACTAGAAATTCAGATGGGACAACTAAGGGCTGGAAACAGACGAATGGCCCCTAATTTAGAGACTGACCTAATGGAAATACTGAAGACCGGTCCCCTGGCCATTCTTTGTAGGGATAAGCAAAAACTCGGAAGTGGCAGTGACCCACTTGGTGTGGAACCTTAGCAGTGACTAGAAGTAGAAAGCTCTTTGCTGGCACTATGATGACTCCCTTACACCCCTCTTGTGTTAGGATTATAGGGATTCCAGAGAAAGTGCCTGAGATGCTAGGACCTGGTGTACCTGAGGGCCTGAATTTCATTTCTCGCCTTGGTGAGTGGACCCCTTGGAGATTCTCCAGAAAAAGAGATGATGAAGGTAGTCTGCTGCATAGGGAACAGAACTTAAATTTTATTGCTGAATATGTAAAGATTTATCAAGAGAATTAAATAAAGATATGTGCTCATTATCTCTCATATAAACTTACACTAAATTATGCAAAATGTTCAGTAAAAGACATTGAATTAAAAACTTTCACTCTTGGTTACTATCTTCATCGGGGGTTTGGTCCTGCCGTGCGTAGCACAATGGCTGCAACCTGCAAAACGTTATGACCTGCACCTCACAAGCCAACACTCCCAGCCATTACCCCAAGGCTAGGTTCAGACTTGTTTCTGCCCCTGAGCCTGGTCAATGCATCAGAAACTTAGTTTCTGCACGGAGCAGCGCATGCACCACCAGGCTATGTGTCTCTATGGCAACCGGACGCTTGCCGCAGCCGCCGACTCCACAGAGATCTCCAGGATATGTGCTTTTGCAGAGGGCACAGGAAAACACTGCAGACCAGAACTAAGTTTCTGACGGATTGGCCAGGCTCAGGGGCAGATTGCGTCTGCCCCTAGCCTAACCCCACTTAGGCTGTGGTCACAGTACCATTTTTCACATGCATTTTTGGAGACCTGCGTTTTCAAAAACGCATGTAAAAAACGCACCCATAGGCCCCCATGTTAAAAAACGCATGCCCAAATAGCCAAAAAGCATGTGTGACTGTCCCATGCGTTTTTGGAGCATATCCAAAAACGCATGCGTTTTTTTAGAAAACGCATGCGTTTTTGTAGAAAACGCATGCGTTTTTATAACATGGGTTCCTATGGAAAACGCATGCAAAAACGCATGTACAGTTAGTACCTTTTAGTGCCATTCAAAAATGCATGCGTTTCCCATAGGAGCCCATGTTAAAAAAACGCATGCGTTTCCGGAAACGCATGCGTTTTTTTTAACATGGACTCCTATGGGAAACGCATGCATTTTTGAATGGCACTAAAAGGTACTAACTGTACATGCGTTTTTGCATGCGTTTTCCATAGGAACCCATGTTATAAAAACGCATGCGTTTTCTACAAAAACGCATGCGTTTTTCAAAACGCTCAAAAAAATACTACAAGCACTATTTTTATGTGCAGATTCAAAAACGCAGCCAAAAACGCAGGGAGCCATCAGAGACCTTAAAAAACTCATGCTGACATGAAAAACGCATGTAAAAAAGCATGCGTTTTTAAAAGGCACTAAAAAAACTGTGACCACAGCCTTATTCTGTAAAAAGGGCTGGGGCACAAAATGGAGGGGCCCCTCACTTGCAATTATCGACCTTGTGCCCATTTTACAGTGACTGAATGGTAGTCTGTTGTCATGTAAATTTGATATGAACAACGGTCAGGAAGGTCTTGCTTGCAATTTTTCTGCTTTTTAAAAAGAAAGGTTAGCAGTTTTGTTGCAGTTTGTGTAGAATGGCATCAGTAACATTGCGCTTTTATCCAAATCATAGAAAATCTGTTGTGGTTTTACTGTGAATTTGTACAAAAATTGCAAAGTGCACCAATTTTACTATATCCCCAATGTTGCGTAAATATTTATTACTGCACTTGGTAACACCACTGCACTTTAGACTCTCTAGTTCACACTGTGTTCTGCGGGAATCGGAAATGGCTTTTACAATGTAAGTCAATGGTCTTGTTCACACACAATTTGCGTTTTTTTTAGCACTCAAAAAACCACGTGTTTTTCTAAGATTGCCAAAAAGTGTCCCTTGTGTGTATGAAAGGTTTAGAAACGTTTTTGGACATAGTCATTTTTCCAACAAAAACGCAGGCAAAAACGCTAGCGTTAACGCAGGGTGCCTAAATGTGCCATTTAAAAACGCATGCGTTTCCCATGGGGCCCCATGTTATAGAAAAGCATTGCGTTTTTTTACAGCACCCAAAAACACTGCATGCAGCGTTTTTTGGACTGAGGGAAAAAAAAACAAGTGTAGTGAAAAAACGCAGCTACACTCAATTGCACCCTGCGTTAACGCATCTGCGTTTTTTTTAACAGCTACAAAAACGCAGAAGCCCAAAAAAGCTGATATGTGTGAACAAGGCCATTGTAGCATCAGAACGAGGCTCTATAGGCTTATGGCCACTTTACACACACCAACTTATCTGTCCAACATCTGACCAACTTAGTGGTTGCAGTGAAATCATGGACACATTGTTCCATTTGTACACAGCCACAAAATGGAGCAATGTGTCCATGATTTCACTGCAACCAGTAAATTGTTCAGAAGTTGGACAGATAAGTTGGTGTGTGTAAAGTGGCCCTTACATTGTCAAAGAGCTCATGCATAGAGAATAGAATGAGGCTGGGTTACACATAAGCCCTCAGTCAGTTTTTGGCTTCAGTTTTGTCATTTTTTTTTTCTAAGTCCAAAAACTGACAGAAAAACGCATTGGGTGTAATAAACACCCTGTGCGTTTTTCTCTGGAGCTCAAAACATTGCCCTGTCCGTTTTTGAGCCAAAAACGCAGTAAACAGCGTTTTTGGCATCAGTTAAAAAACGCATGCGTTTTTTTAACATGGGGCCCTATGGGAAACGCATGCGCGAACGCATGCAAACGCATGCACTTGCGTTTGCGCATGCGTTTGCGCATGCGTTTTTTTTTAATGAAAATTCCAAAAACGTTCAGGAGTGCAGGAGGCTCAAAAAGCACCCAGAAAAAAACGGACTGGTGATGAAAATGACTTCCAAAAACGGATTTCTATGTGTAACCCCAGCCTGAGACGGTTAGTCTGTATTCTGAAAGCAGTGATGTCACTGAGAAGTGGAGCACGAGAAGAATGATGCTAGAAACTAGAGAAAGTAGCAGTACACTCACACTACTTGCACACATGCACAGGTTTTTATAAAATAGTTAAAAAAAAATTGTAGGGTTTTTTTAATAAATAAATCAGCCATCTGCTGCATCATGAACCCAACAAAATAATGGAGTGTAATGTTCTTAGTCCCAAGATTAGTGGATGTTCTGGCAGAAAAGCCCTCATTGATCGAAAAGTGTTGCTTATGATATTCCAGCATATTCTCAAAGACCAAAGTCCCATTGGAATTAGCAGCATTTTGGAAACAGAGTGTTTTCTCTCTTGCACAGTACAAGCGCAGTGGATGATCTATAGAAATCTCATGTTCACTGTGCTTCTTTTTTATGCAGCATAAACTGACATGTGGCTCAGCTGCCCGTGCCGCAGCATGTCAATTTATTCCTGCAGAGACGCGAGTGTTCCCAGTGGAAGAACACAGCGAAAATATGCTGCGCCCAGAATCCTGATCGTGGGCACTAAAATGCATTTTCCCAAAGGTAACACTAGCGTCTTCAAAAGAGAAAACATGCTGCATCCAGAATGCGAGGAAGCTTGATTGTGGGCACCTACCCTTAGGGTACGTACCCTACAATACATTTCTGCGTTAGGCTGTGGTCACAGTTGCCATGCGTTTTTTTTAGTGATTTTACAAAACTCATGCATTTGTTCATGTCAGCATGAGTTTTGTAAGGTGTGTGATGGCTCCCTGCGTTTTTGGGTGCGTTTTTGAATCTGCACATAAAAATAGTGCTTGTAGTATTTTTTGGAGCGTTTTGAAAAACGCATGCGTTTTTGTAGAAAACGCATGCGTTTTTATAACATGGGTTCCTATGGGAAACGCATGCAAAAACGCATGTACAATTAGTACCTTTTAGTGCCATTCAAAAACGCATGCGTTTCCCATAGGAGCCAATGTTAAAAAAACGCATGCGTTTCCGGAAACGCATGCGTTTTTTAACATGGGCTCCTATGGGAAACGCATGCGTTTTTGAATGGCACTAATTGTACATGCGTTTTTGCATGCGTTTCCCATAAGGCCCCTTATTAAAAAACGCATGCGTTTTTGGATATGCTCCAAAAACGCATGGGACAGTCACACATGCTTTTTGGCTATTAGGGCATGCATTTTTTAACATGGGGGCCTATGGGTGCGTTTTTTACATGCGTTTTTGAAAACGCAGGTCTCCAAAAACGCATGTGAAAAATGGTACTGTGACCACAGCCTTATAAACCATTCCCCAAATTGTCCAGTTTTGATTTACTCCTAACAGTATTTCAGATGTTTTCAAACAAGCTGTATCTTTCCCTGGTGCTAATACAGAGCAGTGATCATCTGATTAATTTTGCAAAGCGGCTGTGACATTTCAAAATGCCATTGCATTTAAATCTAATTTTGAAATGTGGATTGGTATGTGCAAGTCAAATATTCAAGATGTATGCCCCTTCTAATTTATTTGCTTGTCAGGTCAGGTGGTATTTTATGTATTATGGATAGGGAACTATTGATAACGCGTCAGTCTAAAGTTCACACAAAGTATTCAATTTAATAACCTTGCCGAGGGGTGCACTTAATTATTACTCATGTCTGCATGGCTTTCCTCTTCACTCTGGCCGGAGTGTAGTTCTGTTTACATTTCTAATGAATTAGGACAATGATCCATATTGAGCTGATGTGCCGGATTACAATCGCCATTGCTTTATTTACCACTAGGATATTTTGCTTGAGAGGCCTTGTGAGGTTTGATGTTTTTTCAAGGTTAACATGGATTTGCAACAAGGCTGTAGAGCCTATATATAGATGCAAAGGAAAACTAGATCACACTGCATTGAATTTTTATGAGTCGCTGAGGACAAACATATTGATTTGGAATGTGAGGCTGGTGGTCTGTATAGGAAGCCCAGAAGAGTATATAAGTGTGTGTGTATACATTTGTTTTATTTATATATTGTGTATATGTGTGTGGAGATGGGTTCCCTTATGGACATTGATCAGCTATTTTAATTGCACAGATTGAAAAAACAGACTATGGCTAGGGTCACATTTAAAACAAGAATTGCATTCACCGCATCCGGCTCCGGATGCGGTGAACGCAATGCCGGGCACACACATTTTTTTACAAAAATGTGTGCAGAATACCGCACTGCAGTTGCCGGATGGCTCAGGATGTGTAATCCTGAGCCATCCGGCAACTGCATAGTTTGCTGATCCCGGCTATTGCCAGGATAAGCAAACTGTCCCATGTCTATTAAAGTGTTAAATTTAGTGCCTAAAGGAATGTTTCAGGTCTGTAGGGGGGGGCTTAGACCCCCCTATAGACTGGCCGCCCACTCTGCTGGGCTACTACTGTAAAGTCCACATGGCACGGGCTCCTCTGAACTCCGTGCATGTTCCCCTACCTCCCGCCCCCCTACAGACCTGAAACATTCCTTTAGGCACTAAATTTAACACTTTAATAGACATGGGACAGTTTGCTTATCCCGGCAATAGCCGGGATCAGCAAACTGTGCAGTTGCCGGATGGCTCAGGATTACACATCCTGAGCCATCCGGTTACTGCACAGCGGTACAGGGAACCGCTGCGAAAACTGCTGCCTGCATGATTTTTAACGCAGGCAGCAGTGCCGGACACGGCCACCGGATGGCTTGTGAAGCCATCCGGTGTTTAGCATTGGCTCCTATGAGGAGCGTTTCCTGATCCGTTTTGAGCTTTTTGAAAGCTCAAAACCGGATGAGGATTTTGAAAACAAAATGGGAATGTGACCCTGGCCTATATCCACATGCACTGGTTGTTCACAGGATATTTCAGCAATAGTGATGAGCGAGTACTAAAATGCTCGGGTGCTCGAAGCTCGGCCCGAGTACCGAGCCCAATGTTATCCTATGGGAGACACGAGTATTTTTATGAAATGACTGCCGGCAGCATGTAGAAACCCTAAAAATGTCACAAAAGTCTCAGAAGAGTGCTCAAATGACATGGCAACACCATGGGGAAGACCCCTGTAAGCATTTCTCACTCAAAAGTCACAGCTGTGAACAATGTTGTCCGAGTTTCACGCCAATTTTACAAAGTCACCAGAAAACCTTCCAAAATGACACCAAAATGAATATTCAGGGTGGACATATTAAGGGCACATACCCAATAGTGAGATACAGCTGGTGTATGTTACTTTTTGTGATTACATGAAAGATTTTACGTGAAAACATTGTGCGGCACTCCGATGTCCCAGAGAAGAGACGTACATGAAGCCCTGTCTTGACATGATGTGCCCATTTTGAGGAACTGGGTCTATTGTAGTATTTTCCTTTGCCAGGGCAGTCCAAAATTGGGAGGTTCACCAATGCCCCTGGATAGAGACGTGCATGAGGGCCTGTAAACCTGAAATGGGTGCATTGTAGTATAGCCCTTTGGCAGAGCAGCCAAAAATTGGGAGGCTCCACATTGTCCCAGGATAGAGACGTGCAGGAGGGCCTGTAAACCTGAAGTGGGTGTATTGTAGTATAGCCCTTTGGCAGGGCAGCCAAAAATTGGGAGGCTCCACATTGTCCCAGGATAGAGACATGCAGGAGGGCCTGTAAACCTGAAGTGGGTGTATTGTAGTATAGCCCTTTGGCAGGGCAGCCAAAAATTGGGAGGCTCCACAATGACCCATGCATACAGACATGCATGAGGGCCTGTAAACCTCAATTGGGTGTATTGTAGTATAGGCCTTTGGCAGGGCAGCCAAAAATTGGGAGGCTTCATATTGTCCCAGGATAGAGACGTGCAGGAGGGCCTGTAAACCTGAAGTGGGTGTATTGTAGTATAGCCCTTTGGCAGGGCAGCCAAAAATTGGGAGGCTCCACAATGACCCATGCATACAGACATGCATGAGGGCCTGTAAACCTCAATTGGGTGTATTGTAGTATAGCCCTTTGGCAGGGCAGCCAAAAATTGGGAGGTTAAACAATGACCCATGCATACAGACATGCATGAGGGCCTGTAAACCTGAAGTGGGTGTATTGTAGTATAGCCCTTTGGCAGGGCAGCCAAAAATTGGGAGGTTCAACAATGACCCATGCATACAGACATGCATGAGGGCCTGTAAACCTGAAGTGGGTGTATTGTAGTATAGCCCTTTGGCAGGGCAGCCAAAAATTGGGAGGTTCAACAATGACCCATGCATACAGACATGCAGTAGGGCCTGTAAACCTCAAGTGGGTGTATTGTAGTATAGCCCTTTGGCAGGGCAGCCAAAAATTGGGAGGCTCCACATTGTCCCTGGATAGAGACGTGCAGGAGGGCCTGTAAACCTGAAGTGGGTGTATTGGAGTATAGCCCTTTGGCAGGGCAGCCAAAAATTGGGAGGCTCCACATTGTCCCTGGATAGAGACGTGCAGGAGGGCCTGTAAACCTGAAGTGGGTGTATTGTAGTATAGCCCTTTGGCAGGGCAGCCAAAAATTGGGAGGTTCAACAATGACCCATGCATACAGACATGCAGTAGGGCCTGTAAACCACAAGTGGGTGTATTGTAGTATAGCCCTTTGGCAGGGCAGCCAAAAATTGGGAGGCTCCACATTGTCCCTGGATAGAGACGTGCAGGAGGGCCTGTAAACCTGAAGTGGGTGTATTGGAGTATAGCCCTTAGGCAGGGCAGCCAAAAATTGGAAGGCTCCACATTGTCCCTGGATAGAGACGTGCAGGAGGGCCTGTAAACCTGAAGTGGGTGTATTGTAGTATAGCCCTTTGGCAGGGCAGCCAAAAATTGAGAGGTTCAACAATGACCCATGCATACAGACATGCAGTAGGGCCTGTAAACCTCAAGTGGGTGTATTGTAGTATAGCCCTTTGGCAGGGCAGCCAAAAATTGGGAGGTTCAACAATGACCCATGCATACAGACATGCAGTAGCGCCTGTGAACCTCAAGTGGGTGTATTGTAGTATAGCTCTTTGGCCGTGCAGCCAAAAATTGGGAGGCTCCACATTGTCCCTGGATAGAGACGTGCAGAAGGGCCTGTAAACCTGAAGTGGGTGTATTGTAGTATAGCCCTTTGGCAGGGCAGCCAAAAATTGGGAGGTTGAACAATGACCCATGCATACAGACTTGCAGTAGGGCCTGTAAACCTCAAGTGGGTGTATTGTAGTATAGCCCTTTGGCAGGGCAGCCAAAAATTGGGAGGTTTAAAGGGATCCTGTCACCCCCAAAACACCTTTAAACCTATTAAAACCTGTCCCTAGAGCATATTAACACTTTCCCTACACTCCTTTTAGCTCCTAAATGCACAGAGTCAAAGTGAATATAAACGTTTTATAAGTACCTCATTAGTGATGATAATGAGTGACTATACTATTCATAGTCACTCATTCAGGCTGCCCCTCTTCATACTATGACGCCTCCATAGGCGTGATCTTCATGAGAGATTCAAATTGCCGCCTCCCTGCGCGCCTCCCCGCTGTGGCTTGTGTCGGCCGGGCTTCAGCGTGGGGCTGTATGACGCGATCCGCGTCATTTCCGGCGCCGGGTGACGTATACAGCCGCGCCGCTCTGTCAGCTTCAAAATGCGCACTGCGCATATGCGCATGCGCAGTGCGGGACTTGAAGCCAACAGCGGCGCCGGTGTAAATACATCACCCGGCGCCGGGAATGACGCGGATCGCGTGATACAGCCCCACGCTGAAGCCCGGCCGACACAAGCCACAGCGGGGAGGCGCGCAGGGAGGTGGCAATTTGAATCTCTCATGAAGATCACGCCTATGGAGGCGTCATAGTATGAAGAGGGGCAGCCTGAATGAGTGACTATGAATAGCATAGTCACTCATTATCATCAGTAATGAGGTACTTATAAAACGTTTATATTCACTTTGACTCTGTGCATTTAGGAGCTAAAAGGAGTGTAGGGAAAGTGTTAATATGCTCTAGGGACAGGTTTTAATAGGTTTAAAGGTGTTTTGGGGATGACAGGATCCCTTTAACAATGACCCATGCATACAGACATGCAGTAGGGCCTGTAAAACTCAAGTGGGTGTACTGTAGTATAACCTTTTGGCAGGGCAGCCAAAAATTGGGAGGCTCCACCTTGTCCCTGGATAGAGACGTGCAGGAGGGCCTGTAAACCTGAAGTGGGGGTATTGTAGTATAGCCCTTTGGCAGGGCAGCCAAAAATTGGGAGGCTCCATATTGTCCCTGGATAGAGACGTGCAGGAGGGCCTGTAAACCTGAAGTGGGTGTATTGTAGTATAGCCCTTTATCAGGGCAGCCAAAAATTGGGAGGTTCAACAATGACCCATGCATACAGACATGCAGTAGGGCCTGTAAACCTCAAGTGGGTGTATTGTAGTATAGCCCTTTGGCAGGGCAGCCAAAAATTGGGAGGCTCCACATTGTCCCTGGATAGAGACGTGCAGGAGGGCCTGTAAACCTGAAGTGGGTGTATTGTAGTATAGCCCTTTGGCAGGGCAGCCAAAAATTGGGAGGTTCAACAATGACCCATGCATACAGACATGCAGTAGCGCCTGTGAACCTCAAGTGGGTGTATTGTAGTATAGCTCTTTGGCCGTGCAGCCAAAAATTGGGAGGCTCCACATTGTCCCTGGATAGAGACGTGCAGAAGGGCCTGTAAACCTGAAGTGGGTGTATTGTAGTATAGCCCTTTGGCAGGGCAGCCAAAAATTGGGAGGTTGAACAATGACCCATGCATACAGACTTGCAGTAGGGCCTGTAAACCTCAAGTGGGTGTATTGTAGTATAGCCCTTTGGCAGGGCAGCCAAAAATTGGGAGGCTCCACATTGTCCCTGGATAGAGACGTGCAGGAAGGCCTCAAAACATTTTTCCCATTGAAAAGGAGCGGGTCTCCTGTCGTTGTAATGCCCATTCTAAAAGAATGGGCGAAAAAATTTACCACTGCGGGTATACCTGAAACAACAGCCTAACTATTGTAACGGTCATCATGGTGGCACATGAGGAGAAGGAGGAACAGTCCAGCGATTAGGCAAAGTCCAGAAGTGTGTATCCATGGGTGAGTGGAGGTAAATGGCAAATTCCCATAACAAAATTTAAATTCAGTTGTCATTTGTTGGTGGTGTGGTGAAGTCTGGCCCAATCCAACCCTTGTTCATCTTGATCAGAGTCAGCCTGTCAGCATTTTCAGTTGACAGGCGGGTGCGTTTATCAGTAATGATTCCACCTGCGGCACTGAAAACACGCTTTGACAAAACGCTAGCGGCAGGGCAGGCCAGGACTTCCAAGGCATAGAGAGCCAATTCATGCCACGTGTCCAGCTTGGAGACCCAATAATTGTAAGGCACAGAGGAATCTCGCAGTACAGTTGTTCTATCTGCAAGGTACTCCTTCAGCATCTGGCCAAACTTAGCATTTCTTGTGGCACTACCCCGCACCTCAGGGGCTGTGGTACATGAGGGGCTGAGAAAACTGTCCCACATCGTAAAGACTGTTCCCCTACCTCTGGCGGATTGGACTTGTGCCCCTCTTGGCCGTACGCCTTGGTTGTCCACCAATTCCTGACCTATGCCGCTAGCGTTTTGTGAGGGGAATGATTTGCCTACTTCCGTGACTATGGCCTTCTGGAAATGCTGCATTTTGGCTGACCTCTCCGCCTCAGGAATGAGAGACATAAAGTTCTCCTTGTAGCGTGGGTCTAACAGTGTTGCCAACCAGTACTGATTGTCGGCCAAGATGTTCTGAACGCGAGGGTCACGAGCCAGGCAGCTTACCATAAAGTCAGCCATGTGCGCCAGACTCTTAACAGCCATCACTTCAGTATCAAGACCAACACGATGACTGAACATGCTGTCCTCCTCCTCCTCATTTCCCCTGTCCTCTGGCCAGCCACGCTGAATCGAGGGTATGACTGGTGTGCATGTCATATCCTCAATTTGGCCAGAGAGTTGCTCCATGTCTTCATCCTCCTCCTCCTCGTCATAGTCCTCCACTGCACGTTGTGATGAGATGAGGCTGGGCTGTGTGTTATCACCCACACCCACTACTGTTTCTTGCTCCAAGTCATCGCGCTCGGCCTGCAATGCATCCTCTTTGTTTTTCAGCAGAGACCGTTTTAGAAGGCAGAGTAGTGGTATGGTGACACTAATAATGGCGTCATCGCCGCTCACCATCTTGGTGGAGTCCTCAAAGTTTTGGAGGACGATACATAGGTCGGACATCCATCTCCACTCCTCAGGTGTTATGTGTGGAGTTTGACCCATTTCCCGACGGCTTAGGTGATGCAGGTAGTCAACTACTGCCCTCTTCTGCTCACATATCCTGACCAACATGTGCAGAGTTGAATTCCAACGCGTGGGGACATCACACACCAGTCTGTGGGCCGGAAGACGCAAACGGCGCTGAAAGTCGGCAAGGCCGGCTGAAGCAGCAGGTGACTTGCGAAAATGTGCAGACAGACGGCGAACTTTTACCAGCAGTTCAGACAGCTCTGGGTATGACTTTATAAACCCCTGAACCACCAGGTTGAGCACATGGGCCACGCAAGGAACATGCGTCAGCTGGCCTCGCCTCAAGGCTGCCACCAGGTTCCGGCCATTGTCACACACGACCTTTCCTGGCTTTAGGTTCAGAGGTGTGAGCCAGTGATCTGCCTGCTGTTTCAGAGCTGTCCACACCTCTTCTGCATTGTGGCGTTTGTCACCTATGCAGACTAGCTTCAGCACAGCCTGTTGCCGCTTCGCAGAGGCAGTGCTGCAGTGCTTCCAGCTTGGGACTGGTGTGGAGGGTACAGTGGATGAGGATGCGCAGGAGAAGGAGGCTGAGGAGCATGACATTCCGGAGCTGTAGAGTGTCGGTGAAACCCTGACAGAGGTAGGGCCTGCTATCCTTGGTGTGGGAAGGACGTGTTCCGTCCCTCGCTCAGACTGGGTCCCAGCCTCCACAATATTAATCCAGTGTGCCGTCAAGGAGATGTAGCGGCCTTGCCCACAAGCACTTGACCACGTGTCTGTGGTTAGGTGGACTTTGGCTGAAACAGCGTTGTTCAGGGCACGTGTGATGCTTTGGGACACGTGGTTATGCAATGCGGGGACGGCACATCTGGAGAAATAGTGGCGGCTGGGGACCGAGTAACGTGGGACAGCAGCCCCATCAGGTCGCGGAATGCTTCCGTCTCCACCAGCCGGAAAGGTAACATTTCTAGCGCTATGAGTCGCGAAATGTGAGAATTGAGGACAGTGGCATGTGGGGCGTTGGCAGTGTATTTGCGCCTGCGTTCATAGGTTTGCTGAATGGACAATTGAACGCTGCGCTGGGACAAGGACGTGCTTGATGGTGGTGTTATTTGTGCGTGGCCAACTTCTGGTGCAGGGACGGAGGCTTGTTCGCGGCCAGCATGGACAGTGGATTGGCTCGCACGCACAACACGCGAAGACGTAGCAGTGACATCAGCAAGCACCGCTCCTCGACTCCGTTGTACTTCCCACAAAGTCGGGTGCTTGGCTGACATGTGCCTGATCATGCTGGTGGTGGTCAGGCTGCTAGTTTTCGTACCCTTGCTGATACTGGCATGGCAGGTGTTGCAAATGGCATTTTTAGAGTCATCTGGAGCCAACTTAAAAAACTCCCAGACTCGGGAAGACCTAACATTTGCACAGGCACCTTGAGTCGTGTTATTGTACCGGGGAACGGTTGCCTGCCTTCTGCCTGCGGACACGACCCTGCTTGGTACTGCCTGTTGGGATGCTACGCCTCCTCCCCCTGTGCACTGCTGTCCTCGCTCTGCATATCCTCCTGCCATGTTGGGTCAGCTACTGGATCATCCACCACGTCGTCTTCCTCTTCCGCACCCTGATCCTCCTCCTGACTTCCTGGCAATTGTGTCTCATCATCGTCCACCCCTTGTTGAGACACGTTGCCAACGTTCCGTTCGTGAGAACGTGGCTGCTCAAATATTTGGGCATCTGTACATACCATCTACTCATCTCCCACTTCAACAGGAGCTGGCGAGAGGCCAGATTCTGCGATTGGATACGTGAACAGCTCTTCCGAGTGTCCAACTGTGGGATCAGTAATGTCCGTGGACGTGTACTCAGCCTGGTGGTAAGAAGGAGGATCAGGTTGGGAAATGTGCGGTGCAGTATCACGGCTACTGACACTTGACCGTGTGGAAGACAGGGTGTTTGTGGAGGTGCCCATCTGACTTGAAGCATTATCCGCTATCCAAGTAACAACCTGTTGACACTGGTCTTGGTTCAAGAGCGGTGTACTACTGCGGGCCCCAAGAATTTGGGACAGGACGTGCGAGCGAGTAGATGTGCCACTTTGGTTTTGCGAAATTAGTGGTTGCACACGACCTCGGCCTCTGCCTGCACCACCATCACGTCCACTTCCTTGTTCCTTGCCAACGCCCTTGCGCATTTTGCCTGTATACTGCGACAACAGTCATGTGACTGTTCAGGTCACAGAAGAGTAGGATTTAAGTGCCTAACCTGTATCAAGGTAGTAAGTACAACAGTCTGGTGACTGTAATGGTCACAGGAGAGAAGGATTTTAGTCCCTAACCTGTATCAAGGTAGTAAGTACAACAGTCTGGTGACTGTAATGGTCACAGGAGAAAAGGATTTTAGTCCCTATTGAGTTCTCCTACAATGGAAGTCTTCAAACAGAGGCTGGAAAGACATATGTCTTGGATGATTTAGTGAATCCTGCATCATCCGGGGGTTGGACCAGATGACTCAGGATGTCCCTTCCAATTCCACCATTATATGATTCTATGATTCCTATTTCCTGAAGAGGCACATGCCATTTAATGAATCAAGAGCGTCTAATAAGTGGCTTTTGCCACAAATCTTACTCCAGAAAGTTTTTTGGTGGTAGGAACACTGCCACTGATCATGAATTTGATGATTGGGTGTCACCACATCCTCTATCTGCACCCTTTCTCTTGGCTAGGTGAGTCTGGCACGAGAATGCCATAAGTAGCACATTTTAGCGCTGACTAGCATTGCACCAACATGTTTTGACATTTCAAAGCTTTTTACACCAGAATTCTGGAGTAAGATATTTTATGAATTAAGCCCTATGTCTTGAAAAAGTGCATGGATACCAAAATAACTTAGTGAAATAATTGAAATTTATGGTAACATCTTTAACTGTAGTGTTCTGTCTATGTAAATGTACATGCTCTACTATCTACTATATAATTGCCGTAGGCATTTTCGTGTCGGACCCCGAAAACGCCGTGGCTATGTCACGCTGTGACGTCACCACGCGCGAGCAATGGCCGCGAAGCGGCCATTGCGAGTCGCTGGCCGAAAATAGAACCAGAGGCTCGGCCACAAAATTAGCGATGTACCGCTGAGGTAGCGCGAGCAATGGCCGCGAGGCCATTGCGAGTCGCTACCTCAGCAACCGCACCTGCCACAAGTCTCTCTATACTTTCAATGGGGATCCATTGAGAGTCGCTGTGTAGCGCGAGCAATGGCCGCGAGGCCATTGCGAGTCGCTACCTCAGTCGCCGCACCTGCCGCAAGTCCCCCTATACTTTCTATGGGGATTACCGCAATCGCGCCGCAAGTGGACTTGCGGCAGGTGCGGCAGCGAGTCGCTGGCTGAGTGCGAGCACTTGCAGCGCGGTTGCGGTAATCCCCATAAGGATTACCGCAACCGCGCCGCAAGTGCAAGTTGTGGCGCGGTTGCGGTAATCCCCATAGAAAGTATAGGGGGACTTGCGGCAGGTGCGGCAAGTGCGGTTTTGCCGCACCTGCCACAAGTCCCCCTATACTTTGTATGGGGATTACCGCAACGGCGCCACAGATGCGGTTTTTAAATAAAATAAAATAATTTTAATACAAATAAATTCAATTAAAATAACAAATAATAAAAAAATTTAATAATAATAAAAATTGTAAAAAAACAAAACAAAATAAATAATACAATAAAAAATAGCTATCTACTATAATCAAATTAATGCACGTTCTAGAATCCCGATGCATTTGCATCGGGCTCACAGCTAGTACATACCCTATTTGTCTTTCACAGGCTTTTTGGTACTGTGCATGTTTAAATTTGAGTTGATCTGACATCATGAATAAGCTATGAGAAGTACAAAAAAAGGAAGCGGTCAGTCACAAAGAGCTGACTGATGGATTTTTAGTTAATCCATTATAAGACCAGTAATATGCAGTGCAACATGGAGGTGATAGAATGCAAATGTTCAAAATGTATAATGAAAGCCAATTTAAAAAAAAATGAAAAAAAATACATGCATTTAAGTAAGACAACAAAGGTCAGTAAGGGCCACTTTACACACACCAACTTATCTGTCCAACTTCTGACTAACTTACTGGTGAAATCATGGACACATTGCTCCATTTTGTAGCTGTGTACAAATGTAATAATGTGTCCATGATTTCACTGCAACCAGTAAGTTGGTCAGAAGTTGGACAGATAAGTTGGTGTGTGTAAAGTGGCCCTAAGACTACATTTCCATGATGAGTTTTTCGTGAATTTTAATTTAGCAGAATTTCTGCATGATTAATGGTGGTGAAGTTTTTTAATTTAGTTTTCTATATTGGAAAAACACAGATGGCACACAGATGACACTAGACATGTAATAGATGGACGTGTGATAAATATAAAAACAGTACATGCCATACATGTGTGCTTTTAAACTGACATGTGAAGGGGGCCTAAACGTGTAAATCTCCTTTAATCCATTATTGACCGAAGCAATTTTGATCTTAAAGGGGTTTTCCACTACTAGGACAACCTCTTTTGAGTCGACTTGTTTCCCCCTGTGAAAAATAGTAAACCGGGTACTCACCTTCCGAGAGGCCACCGTTCCAGCGCAGTCATGGCTTGAGACTGTAACGTCACACAAGCTCCGTGTCCAATCACCACCAAACTTCCTTCTCCCTGCCTTCAGACCAAACATAAGAAGTGACACTGTGCTGAGCTCTGACTAGGCCAAATTATAGAAACATGACCTGAG
Source organism: Allobates femoralis (assembly GCA_033576535.1). NCBI lineage: Eukaryota > Metazoa > Chordata > Amphibia > Anura > Aromobatidae > Allobates > Allobates femoralis. The sequence goes on from JARQOC010000009.1 coordinate 139,076,822, forward strand.
GATTTTTTTTCATGACACATTGTACTTTATGTTGGTGGCAAATTTAGGTCAATATTTTTTGGTGAAAATTTTGCAATCCTGTAGACTGTGAGCCTTCGAGGACAGTGTCTCACTCCCTCCTGTTCCTGTTTGTATGGACTGCATGAATATATTATACTTGTCCTCGTCTACCCTCCTACCATGTAAAGCACCATGGAAGTAATGGCTCTATAAAAATAAATACCGTATATACTCGTGTATAAGCCGAGTTTTTCAGCACAAAAATTGTGCTGAAAAGTGCCCCCCTCGGCTTATACACGAGTCACTATACGACTGAGTGTGTGTGTGGGGGGGGGGGGCGGTGTCCGGGGGCTGGAGGAGGCAGGGGGAGGCTGTAATATGAGCGCCCGGTCACGTGGGGCCGCTCATTAGTGCAATGCAATATGCACTGCATCCCCCTGTCCATCAGCGGTAGGGGGAGCGGTGCATATTACATTGCGCTCCCCCAGCGGTATATACAGGCCCTCCTGCTCCTCCCCCAGTGGTATATACTGGCCCCCCGCTCCCCTCCCCAGTGGTATATACTGCCCCCCCGCTCCCCCCCCCCCCCAGTGGTATATACAGGCCCCCCGCGTTATATACAGGCCCCCCCCCCGTTTCCCCCCCAGCACACCTGTAAAAGAATAGCTTTCATACTTACCCTCCTCGCTGTTACCGTGCTCCTCCCTGGCCGGCCGGCACAGCCACACTGACGTCATTGTTTTCTGCCCGGTCACATGACGCCGGGTAGAAGCAGGAAGGAGACGAGGATGCGCGATGACAGCGAAGAGGGTAAGTATGAAAGTTATACTTTTACAGGTGTGCGGCAGCAACTGGGGGCCTGTATACCACTGGGGGGCCTGTATACCACTGGGGGGGCCTGTATACCACTGGGGGGAGGCCTGAATATACAACTGGGGGAGCCTATATATATCACTGGGGGCCTGTATATATCACTATTGGGGCTTGTATATATCACTAGGGGGGCTGTAACCTCTGATGGGGGGACTGTATATACCACTGGGGAGGCTGCTGTATACCACTGGGGCTGCTGTATATACTGCTTGGGCCTGTATATACCACTGGGGAGGCTGCTGTAATACTGCTGGGGCCTGTATATACCACTGGGGAGGCTGCTATATACCACTGGGGCTGCTGTATATACTGCTGGGGCCTGTATATACCACTGGGGAGGCTGCTGTAATACTGCTGGGGCCTGTATATACCACTGGGGAGGCTGCTGTAATACTGCTGGGGCCTGTATATACCACTGGGGAGGCTGCTGTATACCACTGGTGCTGCTGTATATACTGCTGGGGCCTGTATATACCACTGGGGAGGCTGCTGTATACTACCACTGGGGAGGCCTGTATACCACTGGGGGGCCTGTATACTACACTGCTGGGGGCTGTATACCTGTGCTGGAGTCCACCCTCGGCTTATACACGAGTCAATAGGTTTTCCCAGGTTTTGTGGGCAAAAGTAGGGGGGTCGGCTTATACACGGGTCGGCTTATACACGAGTATATACGGTAATAATAATTTTCAGACTTTTTATTCTTAAACTAGTTAGTTATGCTGTACAAAATAATCAATACATACATTTCCCATATGTCTTTTTACATTTGTATAATTTTAAAAATGTAATTTTATTTTATTATAATGTTTGAAGACTTAAAAGTTTAGCAGCAATTTGTCATATTTCAAAAAATGTGCAGAACCTATTCCTTTATGGACCTGTTCAGATTTAAATGGACTTGGAGGGACCTACTGTAAATATTGGAAGCTCCAAAAAAAGTTATAGAGTTTATAAAATGCACCCCTCAAATACTTCAAAACTGCTTCAGGTAACAAAATTTAACCCTTCAAGGTGCTACACAGGAATTAATGCAAAGTAGAATGAAAAAAAATATTAATTTCTCCTTCAAAATGTTGTTTTTAGGCTAGGGTCACACAAGCCCTGGGTCCGGTATTTGCATCAGTTTTTCCTCTTTTGTGTTCTAAGTCCAAAAACTGAAAAAACTGATGCCAAAAACGGATGCTGCACTCAAGTGTGATTGCAATGGTGTCAGTTTTTTTTACAAGGACCCAAAAAACGTTGCAAGCAATGTTTTTGGGTGCAGTAATAAAACTAATTCGTTTTTTTTAACATGGGGCCCTATTGGAAAACGGATCAGTTTTTTTTAACATGGGACCCTATGGGAAAAAGGATCAATTTTTTAGAGCATTGTTTATGGAAAAAATGGCAAAGTCCCAAAAACGCAGAGCTGCACAGGAGGGTCAAAAAGCACCCTAAAAAAATTGATCATTTATTGAAAACAAGGGAAAAAAATGATGGCCATGTGTGATCTTAGCCTCAGCCACAATTTTTTCACTTGTATAGAATGAAATAAGGATGGAACAAAAAAATTAAAACTACTCATGTTTTACCCAGTCGCTTCTGAGTGTACTGATATCACACCTGTGGTCAAAATCCTCTGGCAAATAGCAGAGCTTGGAAGGGAAGGCGCGCTATTTGAATTTTGAAGACAAATGTGGCTGCAATAGATTGTGGGCACTATGTTGAATTTGCAAGGTCCCTAAAGCCAGGGTCACACATGGCCATCTGCTTTTTTAAGCCAATAGTGTCCCCTGAGGTCCTGCACATTTTTTGGAACTTTTGGGATTTAGTAATTTTTTCACCAGAAACCCATGCAAAAACGCATGCGTTAACGCATGGTACCTATATGTGCCATGCGTTACCGCATGCGTCTCCCATTAGACCCCATGTTGAAAAAGCATTCATTATTTAAATTCCTAGCAGCTTTTTAGGGATGCTGCACAAAAACACATGCTTTTTTTAAAAAAAACACTCACACATGGGTCAACGCATATGCGTTTTTGGACTTTGAAAAAAAATGTCCAAAATGTTCTTAACAACAGATTTAAGGCAAAAACGGATGGTATGTGTGACCCTGGCCATAGGCAGCTAAACAGCAGAAATCCCCAACATTTTAGAAATAACACCCTTTGAGCATTTTATTGAAGGGTATAGGGAACATTTCAGTCTCACAGGTACTTGGATAAACATAGATTATCATATTGAAAATGTTTCACTTTCGCAAGAGGTAACATGAAAAAGAGGACCCCACAGTTTGTTATCCACTTTCTTCTGAGCATGTGGATACCCCACATGTAGTAAAAAAGTTCTGGTTAAAAAGGAAGAAGCGGCATTTAGTATTTAATGTATAAATGCAACTGGAATAGATTGCAGACACCATGTCTCATTTGCAGAGCCCCTGAGGTACCAAAACTTCAAAACTCTCACAAGTGACCTCATTTTGGAAGCTAGACCAATCAAGGAATTTATTTAGTGGTGCAATCAGCATTTTTAACACATTTGTGCTTCACAGAACATTTTAAAATATGGATATGAAAACAAAAATTACTGTATTTTTACAGACTATGGGATGCATTGGGCCATAAGACACACCAAGATTTTAGAAGAGGAAAAAACAAAACAAAAAGGAAAAAATGTGGTAAGACACACCGTGATGGGGAACTGCTGCTGACACAGCTATGATGGAAATGTTCCCCAATTCTGTACTAATATCCCCCATCCTAGGCCCATTCAAGGTACATATGTCCTCCCTCCTGATGTATATATCCTCCATCATGGTTTATGTGTCCCCATCCTGGGCCCATCCTGGTATATATGTCCCCACAATCTGGTATATATGTTCCCCAACCCAATATATATGATCCCCATCCTGGTATATATGTTCCTTAGCCTGGTGTATATGACCTCCATCCTTTTAAATCAAATTCAATTCATTTATTTTCATATATACCAGGATGGGGATCCTATATAAAGAATGGGAATCATATACTCCAGTATGAGAAACATTTATACCAGGATGGGGATCATATATACCAGGATGATAGGATGATAGACATATTTTCCTGGATGTTTACCTGGATGTATATATTGTATATACATCCAGGTAAACATCCAGGAAAATATATGTCTATCATCCTATCATCTTGGTATATATGATCCCCATCCTGGTATATATGAAAAGAAATTAAAAAGTTATGTCAGCTCACCCTTCTGTGTGAAGTCCTCCGTTATTCCAAAGTGAGGCAGAGAACTGTGCAACTCAGAAAATGGGCTAATGCAGATACAGAAGCTGGTATGGATCCCCTCATGTAGAATCCTAGGGGTCTCCAGGCTTGTCTCAATTGCTGATCTAAGCCCGTTCGGCCATAAAGTCAGATAACTGACCACACTGTACTGCTATATACTCACTGTTTGGAACACCATAAATGAATGAACTCATATGGGGATCACAGCTACTGCACGGATGCTGCCATGTTAAGTCCATGAATGAAAAGAGAAATCCAGCATCCAGAGAAATTTTCTTAAAAAAAGTTCCAGTTTTTATTACCAACTTTAAAACAAATCTATTTCAATAGCAATGGAACCACAGGGGCAGAGTGGATAGTGTCCACGACTAAGGCTTTATCCGCCAATAATCATAGGTCTGGGCACCTCTGGAACTATTTAAAAAAAATTTCTCTGGAAGCTGGATTTCTCTTTTTCATTCTTCCTGATATATAGTTCTTCATCTTTGGCCAATCCTGATATATATGTACCTTTCCTGGTATATATGTTCCTCATCCTGCTATATATGTCCCCCATTATGGGCCCATCCTAGTTTATATGATCCCCTTCCTGGTATATATGACTCTCATTCTGGTATATACGATCCCCTTTTGGGTATGTATGACACCATCCTGGTATATATTAAGCCAATCATGTGCCCATCCTGGTATATATAGATGCCTTCAAGCCTCAAACTTAAAAAAATGATTCTTCTCACCATCAATCTATTCCCCTACTGCATGGCATCCTCTTCTGATACCGATAACTGGCTTCAGGGTGTAAGCGGGGAAGTGCATGACATCAATTTTATGCACAACCAGACACAAGCCGACATCAGCTGCCGGCTAATCTGAAATGAATATTCACTGCTTCCAATGTCCGGGATTTTGGGTGTGGGGTATAGTGAATATTCATTTTCTTTAATACAATTGCCCCAGCCGCTCCAGTAAGCTGGGGGCTGGAGTGAACACATGAGTACACTACTAAAGAAAATTAATATTCACTGCTCCCCATGCCCATTATCCCACCCACCTCTCAGTGCTATCTTCAGGTTTTGCATCACCATATTCCGATAGCTGTAACTTTTCTATTTTTTTGGCAAGCAGAGCTATATGACAGCCTATTTTTTTGTGCAATGAGTTGAAGATTTTCTTGGTAGCATTTTGTGATATACAATTTTTTAATTACTTTTTATTCTGATTTTTCAGACACAGAATGGAAAAACAGCAGCTCAATTATTGCTTTGATTGTTTGCTTTTTATACTTGGTTAACTTTGCGGTAAAAGATATATGACCAATTTATTGTTCGGATCAGGACGGTTATAGAGATTCCAGATTTGTATGGCTTTTTTATGCTTTGCTACTTTTACACACTATAGTCAAAAAATAATTTGTTTTTAAATCACCATATTCTGACTGCTACAACTTTTTACATTTTTTTGCTGAACAAGACATATTAGGTCTTGTTTTTTTTGCAGCATATAGTTTGTCATTTTCATCTCTGCTATATTTTTTTACATATTACTTTTTCATTAAATTTTTTGTATATCATTATGATGAAAAATGTATATTTGTGGCATGTTTTTTTATTATCTTTTCATATGTTGTTGGCCTTATGGAATAAATAACATGAAAATGTTATAGATTGAGCTGTTCTGGACAGAGCAATACCAATTATGCATACTTGTTTTGATTATTTTTGTTTTAACATAAAGACTGTGTGTTTTGGGGTGAAATGGGTTGTCATTATGTATGCGCTTTTTGTTTGTTTTTTTTATACTTTAATAATTTTTTTTTACTTTGTTCCTTAGTCCAACTGTAAACATGAATATATTTTACATTGATCACTGGTCTCTTGTACTGCAGTACTTGTGTAATGTAGTGCAGGAGAACTGTCAATGTCTCATTGACTGTACCTGTTAAGGGCCTGTCACACGCGTCTATGTCGTCAGTGAGATGATCGCTGACGACATTGACGGCTGATCGCTGGTGAGCTGTCACACAGACTCACCAGCGATCAATTGACCAGAAACATCATGGAAACGATTTAAATATCGTTTCCACGATGTCTTGCTCCCGCTGCCAGGCTGCTGGAAGCGGGAGCAGGCTGGTCTCCAAGGTAAACTGCGGGTATCTAGGCAGCGCGCGCTGCCTAGATACCCGACGTGTACCTTAGTTACCAGCCTCCTCCGCTCACCGGCTGGTATCTAAGGTACACAGCGGGTAACTAGGGACCCTAGTTACCCGCTGTGTACCTTAGATACCAGCCGGTGAGCGGAGGAGGCTGGTAACTAAGGTACACGTCGGGTATCTAGGCAGCGCGCGCTGCCTAGATACCCGCAGTTTACCTTAGTTACCAGCTCCCAGCGCTTGTGAGAGGTGCTGGGAGCTGGAATATCGCTACTCCCGGTGTCACACACAGCGATGCTGCGTGTCCACCGGGCGACAATCGCCAGGTTTTAGGACAGGTTCTAAAACCTGGCGATCATCAACCAGCGATTTATCGCTGGTTGATTCAGTATGTCACACGCGTCAATATCGCTGCAACGTCACGTGCAGCCGATATCGTGCAGGCGATATTGACGCGTGTGACAGGCCCTTTAGACCCTTCTTAAAGCAGGATCTAACAGGCCAACATACCCTGTGGTGATCAGATAACCTCAGAGTATAATGACACCCATAATTACAAACACGTGTGGCCAATCCTATCAAAGGAGGTCTTTTAACCCCCTTTTAAACACTTAGATAACCCTGTCATGATTGATTGGTGCCAAAAGGGTTAAAAGGGTTAAAAGAGCCCCTATGGCATTTAATCAGCCCTGTTCAATTACAAAACTGGTCTGGGTTGATTTTTGGCCTCGGAGGGGGGAGGGGGTATGGCGCTATACAGTTATTCCCAATCACCATTTTAAAATGGCTATGAGGAAAAAGCCCCTAAATGGCCACTGTTTTAATGCGTATTGGTAGTCTATAAGGGGTTATTACACATAGCTTGAACCTGCATTAACTATTTTGCTGTTGTCTGAACTTGAAAATTCCACATCCCCTGCTTGCTTAACCTCAGCATGCAGTTTGCTGTGGTAATCTTAGCGTCTGTAAAATTTAATCCTTGAAGTATTAGGTGTAAATGCCATCTATACTATATTCTGTACAAGCCAAGTATAGCAATGAATATGCAAACATGCAAATTATAACAGAGTATTTTTAGCCAGAGGCAACATTGAATTTCAATGTGAATTGACATTTGAAATATAACAAAGATAAGACCTTATTGACTGAACCATCCACGCTGGTCTCCAACTAGTTCCAAAGCCAAGAGTACTTTAAGAAGGATTGATCTCTTTCGTACTCTAAGTGATTGGTTTCCATGGCTCCAGGGCATCATTAAAGGCTAGTAACATGTTCTGATTATGCTCTACTTTATCTACAATAGGTAAATATATCACTTAAGGACCACTCACATGAGCATATAACATATCCGAGTGCTATCCGATGTTTTATCATACAGCACTCAAACCAGTGTTATACTACAGGGCATTGCAGATCTGCAATTTTTTATTCTCATGTCTATTCAACATGAGAAAACAATTGCAGCATGCTGTGAGAGCCTCCGCAAACCACATCACAAGCACCCATTCGAGTTTATGGGTGCATGTGAAACATTGTACTGCACTCGCATGATTTCCGACATACACAAGTGGTCAAAATTGTTGGTACTCCTCGTTTAATGAAAGAATAATCCACAATGGTCACAGAAATAACTTGTATCTGACAAAAGTAATAATAATAAATCAAAAATCTATGAAAATGAACAAATGAAAGTCAGACATTGCTATTCAACCCTGCTTCCACAGAGTTTTTTTTTAATTAAGCTCATGAAATCGGCCTGGACAGAAATGATGGTAAACTTGACTTAATATTTTGTTACACAACCTTATGAGGCAATCACCGCAATCAAACAATTCCTGTAACTCTCAATAAGACTACTGCACCTCTAGACAGGCATTTTGGCGACTCCTCAAGACCAAACTGCTCCAGTTGTCTTGTGCTTGAAGGTTGTCTTTTCCAGACAGCGTTTCTCAGCTCTTTCCAAAGATGCTCAATAGGATTTAGGTCAGGGCTCATAGAAGGCCACTTTAGAATAGTCCAATGTTTTCCTCTTAGCCAATCTTGGGTGTTTTTAGCTGTGTGTTTTGCGTCAGAATCCTTTTGCAAGACCCATCACCTGTGACTGAGAAGCTTTTTGACACTGGGCAGCATATTCCTCTTTAGGATCCTTTGATAGTCTTGAGATTTCATTGTACGCTGAAAATATTCAAGACATCCTTTGCCAGATGCAGCAAAGCAGGCCCAGAACATAACAGATCCTCCTCCATGTTTCACAGTAGGGACAGTGTTCTTTTCTTGATATTCTTCATTTTTCCCTAACAGCCATCTACACCCAGTGGAGCACTAAAATGGGAAAGCAAAATGACTGCAGGGATGGGACGGTGGGTTTTTAGGTGGTGATGGACCATACTGACTATGCACTTTAGGATACCCGGGCCCCACTCGGGCTTAGAGACTATGCGGCAGTATAGATCTGTAGAGGTAATCCCTGTAAATCAGGTGTCCAGATCAATATATTGATGTATTCCCACCGTGTAATCATTGTGAGAGAAATGTATCCCATTTTTTCTAATGGGCAGTAGTATTTGGCTACTAACCTGTCTCTAAGAAACCTGATCGTTTAAAAGATTTTATTACTATTGGTGCAATGTGTAGCTTGCATTCTTTCATGTGCATAAATTAATTAAAAAAAAAGCATTGAGATAGAGCAGGCTGGCTTGCAATTATTTAAGGTGAAAACTCTCCGGTTCCGAAAACTGTGTTTAAAATTGTATTTTGGAGAGTCCGGTTACGAGATTTATACTATCCATGATGTGCCTTGCCAAAAAGTTTAATTTTTGTCACATCTGTCCATAGGACATTCTCCCAGAAGCTTTGTGGCTGGTCAACATGTAGTTTGGCAAATTCCAGACTGGCTTTTTTATGATTTTTTTTCAACAGTCGTGTCCTCTTTGGTCATCTCCCATGAAATTCGGTGCGATCTGACACTGATGTTCCTTGAGCTTGAAGTACACCTTCAATCTCTTTAGAAGTTCTTCTGGGCTCCTTTGTTACCATTTGCATTATCCGTCTCTTTGATTTGTCATCAATTTTCCTCCTGCGGCCACGTCCAGGGAGGTTGGCTACAGTCCCATGGATCTTACATTTTTGAATAATATGTGAAACTGTAGTCAAAGGAACATCAAGTTGCTTGGAGATAGTCTTATAACCTTTACCTTTAACACTCTTGTCTATTATTTTTTTTCTAATCTCCTGAGACAACTCTTTCATTCACTTCCTTTGGTCCATGTTAAGTGTGGTACACATTATGTCACCAAACAGCACAGTGAGTATCTGTAGCCCTATATACAGGCCCTCTGACTGATTACAAGATTGTAGACACCTGTGATGATAATTAGTGGACACATCTTAATTTAACATGTCTCTTTTTTCATGTTATTTTCAGTGGTACCATAATTTCTGTCCATGCTTATTTCATGAGTTTTATTTTTTTCAATTCTGTGGAAGCAGGGTTGAAAGCAATGTCTTACTTTCATTTGTTCATTTTCATAGAATTTTTATTCATTACTACTTTTGTCAGATTCAAGTTATTTCTGTGACAATTGTGGGTTTTTCTTTCATTAAATGAGGGGTCTCAACAATTTTGACCACTTGTGTACACCAAGACACCAAGACAGCCATTGGAGAAGAAATGTGCATGTCAGATGTGAAAATTAATATCAGGCCATTAAATCAGAATGTCATCCAGATAGACAACCACATATTGACCATTGATATCTTTAAATATGTCAATAACAGCATTTTTAAAAACATATGGGGCATTACTTAGTCCAAAAGGCATCACAAGATACTAATAGTGCTCCTCAGGTCTTCCGCTTATCATCTTCTCTGATACGGTGGGGGTAATTTTTCAGATTCGGACACAGAAAATACATCAGCTAAATTTCTGAATACACGAGGTAAATACTTTGGTATGGCTTCAGATAGGTTTTCAAATAAAGACATATATCTCTCCTGACACTCAGGGCTCCAGCGGACAATATCACCCTGGTGCAAGTCAATAATCATATTATGTTACTGTAACCAAGGTATTTCTTAGTGACATACTTCCCCACACCCTGGGTGAGAGGTGTATAATCAATAGCAGTGATCTGTATTTGAAAATATAATTTTAGCAAGTGTAAATCAAGATCCTTTACCATTTGGCATCAATAAAATATTCTGCAGAACCACAATTGATAAATATCTTAAACATCACAAATTTGTCTAGGTAAAATAAGCAAACATGTAACAATGATATTGCAGAATCATAAGGAAATATTTGGGCATCTAGGTGGATGTTCTCAGGCTCACATTTATGCTGACCTTTCTCTGGTGGCGGTGGCCTTTTGCAGGAAGATATCTATTATCCAGACTCTCAGCAGTGGTTACCAAAAACCGGTTTATGTTGCTTGATCCCTTGAAGTTGATGGTAGTGAGTTATCCTGGTAATCCCACTATGTGAATGTGGCCCAACGCCAAAATACCATGCAATAATCCTCGGGAAGACGCAGTACAATTAGTTTATTTTGAGCAAAAGCTACTCAGTCAGGATCATCATACAAGAATCCTAGAGCCTCAAAAACAAGTATATAGAGTTCAGGAGCATCAGGGGGTATTTAATGTTTCCAAGTCTGGGGTATCCCTGCTGCAGAGATATGATGAGACCCACACGGTGGATCTCGGAATCAAACATATGTGGGAGAAACCTGAAATACAGGCAGCAGGTGTTACTTATAGGAATAAAAAATGTATGGTCACCTGAAAGACAGTCAGGAAAGTTAACCTTGGGCTCAGGAAAAAACAAGGGAGGTGCTGCATGGGCTTGGGCCTGAGTACATTCAAGATGCTGAAGCCACTCTTTAAGACCTTTGACAAAATGCATTTAATCCACCACCATTAGGAGGGTAACTACAATTTGGGGCCAGATATAGAATAACATCTCTCTGAGACCAAAGGTTTAAAAAATCTGCCTCAGTCAGACCTGGCACAAGCCACTCTGTTTGGCAGACTCCAGAGAAATCCTGATACCCTTTAACCTCTATAAAGGGATATGGATTTACAACAGTGGATTACTATTCATGGAAGGGCTGCTGACTGGAGTTGCAAACCAGAGGGAGAAATGGTCACCAAGCAGGATCTAAGTTGGTAGGTGATATAAAGGACAAAATCAGGATTTATAAGAGTAGTCAGAAGCATAAGCCAATGTCAAATTAAGAAACAATGATAGAAAAAACAGACAGAACTGAGACAGAGAAGCATTAGCCCAGGGTTGCCTAATTCCAGTCCTCAAGGGCCAACAATAGTGCATATTTTCAGGATTTTCTTAGTATTGTACAGGGGTTGGAATCATCATCACCTGTGCAGGTGATTGAATGAACTGTGCAATACTAAGGCTGGCTTCCCACTGCAGTTTTTCACTGATCAGTGTTCATCAGTGTTTGGGTGCCAAAACCAGGAGAGGAACCAAGAGAGGAACTTGCAGAGAAAAACTATAATTGAAAGATTGACACCTGTTCTGTGTTTTGGAGACACTCCTGGTTTTGGCACCCAAACACTGATGGACACTGATCAGTGAAAAACTGCAGTGTGAAGCCAGCCTAAGGAAATCTTGAAAACATGCACTCTTGGTGGTCCTTGAGGACTCACATTGTGCACCACTGCACAAGACTATATCTGGCAGGTTTCAGCAGTAACCTGGAAACTTTAGGAGGGTGTGGCGCTTTCTAATTGGCTGAACCAAGATGCTGATCACTTCAGCTAGAACGCACACACACATATTCTGTCAGATTGATATGTAGCGCAGGTGCCAGCTACTCTAACATTAGTGGATAGACAGTACCTGCGCTGGCCAGAGCTTCTAGTTCTTACATCTCTATCAGCAGTACCGCCCACAGAGTAAATACGGCAACGTCTGACAACAGCAAAAGATGTTTCAGGAAAAGTTTCTGGTGGAGATGCAAAATTGATAAAACTGCCTGATGATCATGAATTAAGTGTTCATATGAACACTCATTGTCAATAATTGAACAGTGTAAATGCTACCAAGTTGTTACTATACCTGATGACCTATGTCAGAGAGTTAGCTGATTTCAGTATCCATTATGGTCTACAGAAATGATGTGCTTGATGCTAGTGCAGGCAGTAGATTGTCAATGTTGCACCCCTGGAATCAAGTAATTGTCATCTGTCTTAAGGTACCGTTACACGCTTCAATGTTGAAACGATATCACTAACGATCTCGGGGGTGCGGTCATTAGGACATCGTTTAGACATCGTTGGTGAGATGTCACACGCCTAGATATCGTGCCCGAAGCACCAAAGATCCAGCAAGCAGGTATCATTCGCACAACCCAGCGAACTATACTTGTTCACGGATGTGAATGGGTGAAGTCGTGAATGACATCGTTATCACGGTGTCACACAGAATGATGCAGCAGGTTGGTTGATCGTGGATGGTCTGATTTGAGAACATGCATCAACGATCCAACGATTTATCGTAGTTGAATCCTGGTGCTACATGCAATGACGTACTAACGATTGAATGACTCCAAACCCGTGACGTTTGAGCGATATCATTCACGATCTCGTACCGTGTAACGGTAACTTTATACTCACCTGCTGATGTTGATATTCAGCAATTTGTGACCTACCAAAATTACAGGTACTTTTTGCCGCCGCAACATTGCAAAAAAAATAGATTGAAAGGTGATCAAAACTTTGCATCTACCCCAATATGGTATCAGTAAATACTGTACATCAGCTCAGGGCGCAAAAAAAGTAAGCTGTCACTTAGCCCAGATCCCAATAAATGAGAATAGTCTGCTGCCATTTTGATTTCTTTCCACCATTTTTAGTACACTATGTGGAAGAATGAATAGAGTCATTCAAAAGCACAACTGGTCCCGCAAAAAAAAGACAACATACAACATACCATATATACTCGAGTATAAGCCGACCCGAGTATAAGCCGAGTCCCCTAATTTTACCCTCCAAAACTAGGGAAACGTATTGACTCGAGTATAAGCCTAGGGTGAGAAATGAAGTCGACTCTCATCATGGTAAATGGCCTCCCATTATTGGTATATAAATACAAAAGGGGATGGGGAACAAGAGGCGCAATAGTGCCCTTATCACTAGACACTAATTTGACAACCCGGTGAGTAAAGCGGTCCACTCACCTGATCCAGTTGTGTCACCCACAACTGGTTTGAAGGCTTGTTAGGAATAATATCCTGATGGCTGCTGCTGGACCTCCACCGAACCACTCACACGTGGAAAAGCATCAAGGTACTTGGGAAAAGGTGTATAGCGGTCCGCGCTGCCAGACTGACTCGCATCAAAGAAGACACTGGCAGATGAAGTGTTGATCAGATCCTTCTTTTATTCACCGACGCGTTTCGGTGCCCACTTGGCACCTTCATCAGGATAAATATCCACTCCTGATTTTGGCTACAAATCCTGAGGTAAAAAAACAAATACTCAGCGTGTACATGTGACCTAAAAATAAAAAAGTTATCGCTCTTGGAAGAAGGAAAGGAAAAAATGAAAGTGCAAAAACGTAAAATCACAAGGTCGTAAAGGGGTTAATAAAAAAATCCCCAAATGAAACTTTAATGATTTCTGAACTCTCTGAATTTTAATATTTATGTTATACACTGTCAGATTTTATGAGTTCAAGCATGTTCAGTCAGTAGACTGGATCTGTGCCAACCAGCTGGATTGACAAGCTCGTTTCATTGTCCTCTACCCTTATTAGCTGCTTAATTCTTGCACATGCTCAGCAGTATTAATGAGAAAAACTGATGAAATTTGAATATAGAAATTTGCTCACTGTTGGCCTGGAAATTTTATTTGCATCAAATTTCTATAATGCAAAATAAATGTGAATTGAGACCCCAGAGCACAATCAACATAGGGTGAAAAAAATCATATATATAAAAGCCGAAGCCACTTCTGTCTTCACGGGACAAAAATGACATCACACGACGGAAGTGGCTTGGGCACTACACCCGCTCAGGGTGATCCAAGATATCCCGCTCCTCCTGTCTTCGGCCCCCGCTCCTCCTGTCTCCGACCCGCACTTCCCCCCCCTGCTCCCAGGTGCCCGGTGTGTGCAGCCTGCTCCCGGTGTGTGCAGGCTCTACAGACTGCGCCCGGTGTGTCCAGCCTGTACAGCCTCTGCCCGGTGTGTGCAGCCTGCTCCCGGTGTCTGCAGCCTGTACAGCCTGTGCCTGCTGTGTGCAGCCTGCTCCCGGTGTCTGCAGCCTGTACAGCCTGTGCCCACTGTGTGCAGCCTGCGTCCGGTGTGTGCGGTGTGCACTGTACAGCCTGTTCCCGGTGTGCTCCAGGCAACAGGCAGAGGGAGCAGCAGTGCTGAAGGGGGTGGCGCTATCCCCACACAGCCGCTCCCTGCCTGTCGGGCGCCGCCAGGAGCGGTAAGTGAAAGAGCCCCGCACAGCACAGCACCATCCCCTTGCTCCCTGTTGCCACCTCCCCCGCTGCTGTCGGCTAGCCCCCCCTGCTCCATCCTGCCCCTGTTGCTTCATCCTGCTCCAAGCCCCCCCTTCCCCCCCGACTCCATCCTGCCCCACTGGCTCCATCATGCGCTGCTCTCCACCATCCTGCCCCTGCCACCATCCTTCCCCTCCCGCCACCATCCTGCTCCCCCCCGCCACCATCCTGCTCCCCCCCACCACCATCCTGTCCCACTCCCTCCAACCTGCCCCGCTCGCTCCATCCTGCCCTACTTGCTCCATCCTGCCTCCCCCCCGCCGCCTCCATCCTGACCCCCCCGCCACCTCCATCCTGCTTTTCCACCTCTATCCTGCTCTATCCTTCCCCGCTCGCTCCATCCTGCCCCCCCCTGCCTCACTCACCACCATCCTGCCCCGCTTGCTCCATCCTCCCCCCACCACCATCCTGCCCTGCTCGCTCCATCCTGCCCCCCCGCCGCCTCCATCCTGCCCCCGCCGCCTCCATCCTGCTTTTCCAGCTCTATCATGCTCCTCCTGCTCTATCCTTCCCGCTCGCTCCATCCTGCCCCCCCTCTGCCACCATCCTGCCCCGCTGCCTCCGTCCTGCCCCACTCGCCACCCATCCTGCCCCACTCGCCACCCCGCCGGCTCCAATCCTGCCCTGCCGGCTGCATTCTGCCCCACCGCTCCACCCTTGCACCCGCCGCCTCCATCCTGCCCCGCTAGCTCCATCCTGCTCCGCTCGCTCCATATCCGGCCCCCGCTCCTCCTGCCCACCCGCATCCTCCCCCCCTGCTCCCAGTGCCCCGTGTGTGCAGCCTGACTCCCTGTTCGCAGCCACCATCCTGCCACCGTCACTCTGCCCCGGCTGTTTCTCAGCCCCTCGTACACCTCTGCCCGTGTGTGCCCATCCTGCCCTGTCTCTCCGTTCTGCACGCCTGTCAGCCTTGCCCGCTTGCAGCCTCTCCGGTGTCTGCAGCCGTACACCTTTCCCCTGGTCAGCCTGCGCCGGTGTGGCGGTGTCACTGCACGCCTGTCTCCCGCTGTGCCTCCAGCACAGTCCGCCAGAGGACACATGCTGAAGGGTGCGCTATCCCCACACAGCGCCAGTCCCTGCTCGCGCGGAGCTAGTCATTGCAATAACCCCCCCGTCCACCATCCTTGCCCCTTCCACCCCCCCCACTGCTCATCTGCCCCCCTGCTCCATCCTGCCCCGGTCCATCCTGCCCCGCCCCCTCCTGCCCCCCCACCCATCCTGCCCCTCCGCCATCATCGCTGCCTCCTCGTCCATCCTGCCCCTCGCTCCATCCTGCCCCCACCCGCCACCATCCTACCCACCGCTCCATCCTGCCCCCGCTGCCACTCCTGCCCCCCACTCCATCCTGCCCCGCTCGCTCCATCCTGCCCTCCTGCTCATCCCTCCATCCCCCCGCCACCATCCTCCTGACATCTGCCCCGCTCACTCCATCCTGCCCTGCTCTCCATCCTGCCCCAACCTCACCTGCCACCTTCCTCCCGCTCGCTCCATCCCTCCCCCCACCATCCTGCCTCCCAGCCACATCCTGCCCGCGACTCATCCTGCCCACGCTCATCCGCCTCACATCCTCCTCTTCCCCACCTCATCCTGCTCCCTCTGCTCATCCTGCCCCTCCTCCCATCCTGCCCCCGCCCCATCCTGCCGCGCTCCAACCTGCCCGCTCCTCCATCCTGCACCCCGCCCTCATCTGCCACGCTTAGTCCATCCTGCACCCTCACTCTATCCTCCCCGCTTCACATCCTGCCCCCGCCACCATCGGCTCCATCCTGCCCCGCCTGCTCATCCTGCCCACTGCCGCCTGCTCCATCCTGCCCGCTCCCCACCTTCCATCCTGCCCCCCGCCACCATCCTGCCACCCCGCACCATCCTACTCCATCGCTCATCCTGCCCGCTGCATCTCCTGCCTGCCCACCGTCACTCCATCCTTGCCCAATCCGGCTCTCCATCCTGCCCCCGCCCCATCCTGCCCCCGCACCATCCTGCCCCGCCGCTCCATCCTGCCCCGCCGCTCTATCCTGCCCACTCTCCATCCTGCCCCGCTCACCCATCCTCCCCCCGCCACTCATCCTGCCCCCCGCCACCATCCTGCCCCCCGCACCATCCTGCCCCGCTCCATCCATCCTGCTCCCACCACCGCCCACGCCACCATCTGTCCCCCACCACCCATCCTGCTCCGCCGCTCCATCCTGCCCCCTCCATCCTATCCTGCCGCCTCCTCCCGCCACCCATCCTGCCCCCCCACGCACAGCTCCACCTCCCTGCTTCCATCCTGCACCCCTCCTCCATCCTGCCCCGCCTGCACCATCCTGCCCTGCCCCCCCGCTCACCACGCTCCATCCTGCCCCGCCGCTCCATCCTGCCCCACTCATCCTGCCCGCTACCATCCTGCCCGCTGTCTCCATTTGCCCTCCCCTGCCACATCCTGCCCCCCTGCCACCATCCTTTCCCCCTCCTCCATCTGCCCCGCTCTGCTCCATCCTGCCCCCTCCCATCCTGCCCCCTGCCACCATCCTGCCCATCCTCCCCCGCCATCCTGTCCTCCTCGCTCCATCCTGCCCCCACTCCCTCCATCCTGCCACTCGCTCCATCCTGCCCGCTCGCTCCTCCTCCCCGCTCCTCCATCCTGCCCGCTCGCTCCATCCTGCCCACTTCGCTCCATCCTTGCCCCCACGCCTCCACCATCCTCCCCGCTCGCTCCATCCTGCCCTGCTCGCTCCATCCTGCCCCACTGCTCCATCCTGCCCCTCTTGCCACCATCCTGCCCTCCGCTCACATCCTTCCCCCGCCACACCTGCCCCATCCATCCTCTGCGCCCCCCCTGCCCCATCCTGCCCTGCCTTGCTCCTCCTGCCCCCACTCGCTCATCCTGTCCCGCCACCTCCATCCTGCCCCCTCACTCAATCCTGCCCCGCTCATCCATCCTGCCCTGCTCGCTCCAATCCTGCCCCCGCTGTTCTTGCTCCCCCCGGCTCCATCCTGTTTCTCAATCGCCCCTCCCATCCTGCCCCCCATCGCTCCATCCTGCCTCTCCGCTCCATCCTGCCACTCCGCTGCTCCATCCTGCCCTGCTCGCTCCATCCTGCTTCCCCCGCTTCATCTGCCCCCCGCTACCATCCTCGCTCCATCCTGCCCCATTTGCTCCTTCCTGCCCCGCTCACTCCATCCTGCCCCCCACCACCATCCTCCCCGCTCACTCCATCCTGCCCCCCGCCACCATCCTGCCCCCCCGCCACCATCCTGCCCCGCTTGCTCCATCCTGCCCCGCTCGCTCTATCCTGACCCACTCGCTCCATCCTGCCCCGCTCACTCCATCCTGCCCCCCGCCACCATCCTGCCTCCCAGCCACCATCCTGCCCCGCCGGCTCCATCCTGCCCGCCGTCTCCATCCTGCCCTCCTCGCCACCATCCTGCCCCCCCGCCACCATCTTCCCCCCCCACCTCCATCCTGCTCCGCCAGCTCCATCCTGCCCCCCCACTACCATCCTGATCCGCCGGCTCCATCCTTCCCCCTCACTCCATCCTGCCCTCCCCCGCCAGCTCCATCCTGCCCTGCTTAGTCCATCCTGCACCCCTCACTCCATCCTGCCCCGCTTGCCACCATCCTGCCCCCGCCGCCACCATCGGCTCCATCCTGCCCCGCCGGCTCCATCCTGCCCTGCCGGCTCCATCCTGCCCGCTGTCTCCATTTGGGCTCCTCCCCGCCACGATCCTGCCCCCCTGCCACCATCTTTCCCCCTCCTCCATGCTGCCCCGCTTGCTCCATCCTGCACCCCTCCTTCCTGCCCCGCTTGCCACCATCCTGCCCCCCCCACCACCATCCTGCTCCTCCGCTCCATCCTGCCCCGCTCACCCATCCTGCCCCACTCGCTCCATCCTGTCCCGCTCGCTCCATCCTTCCCCGCTCGCTCCATCCTGCCCTGCTCGCTCCATCCTGCCCCACTTGCTCCATCCTGTCCCGCTCGCTCCATCCTTCCCCGCTCGCTCCATCCTGCCCTGCTCGCTCCATCCTGCCCCACTTGCTCCATCCTGCCCCTCTTGCTCCATCCTGCCCCGCTCACTCCTTCCCGCCCCGCTCGATCCATCCTGCCCCCCCGCCACCATCCTGCCCTGCTTGCTCCATCCTGCCCCACTCGCTCAATCCTGTCCCCGCCACCTCCATCCTGCCCCGCTCACTCCATCCTGCCCCGCTCATTCCATCCTGCCCTGCTCGCTCCATCCTGCCCCCCGCTGTTCTTGCTCCCCCGGCTCCATCCTGTTCCAACGCCTCCATCCTGCCCCCCTCGCTCCATCCTGCTTCTCCGGCTCCATCCTGCCCCGCTAGCTCCATCCTGTCTTGCTCGCTCCATCCTGCTCCCCGCTGTTCTTGCTCCCCCGACTCCATCCTGCCCTCCCCGTGCTTCCATCCTGCCCCTCCCCGCACCTCCATCCTGCCCCCCCGTGCCTCCATCCTGCCTCCCCCTGTCTCCATCCTGCCTCCCCCGGCTCCATCCTGCCCCCCTCCGGCTCCATCCTGCCCCCCCATCTGGCTCCATTCTGCCGCCCCCCGCCCCGGCTCCATCCTGCCCCGCTTGCTCCATCCTGCCCCCTCGACACAATCCTGCACCCCCCTCAGCTGATCGGTTTCCCAGGCAACGACAGGTCCTAAAGGCCTGTAGGACCTAGAAGACGGAGGTGGAACGAGCCGGCTGACAGGTGAGTATCCTCACTGAGGATTTTTTAATTTTTACTTTTACTGTGGAGGACTGGGGGCCAGGAGGAGCGGGGGGCCGCGGGGAGTGAAATATCGCTATATTACATAGTGCTGCTATACATCGACTATAATGTACCGCCATGTACCATAGCGCTGCTATACATGTACTGTAATGTACGGACATATACTATAGTGCTGCTATACATGTACTGTAATGTACCACCATATACCATAGCGCTGCTATACATGTACTGTAATGTACCGCCCTATACTATACTGCTGCTATACATGTACTGTAATGTACCGCCATATACCATAGCGCTGCTATACATGTACTGTAATGTACCGCCATATACTATAGTGCTGCTATACATGTACTGTAATGTACCGCCATATACCATAGAGCTGCTGTACATGTACTGTAATGTACCGGAATATACTATAGTGCTGCTATACATGTGCTGTAATGTACCGCCATATTCTATAGTGCAGTCTCATGTAATGGTTAATTGGCGTGCACTCTTTACTGTGAGTTGGAGGTGCTATTTGTAGGGGTCATCAAAGTCCCGGAATATAGTCAGTCTTATGGAACAAAAGCACTCTCAGTCTGTTGTTTTGCTGGTGAAAAATCGTGATGTTTTTATTGGTGCTGTACACAATAATTATGCGACCTGGAGTTTTGACGTTTCGGCTATCAACCAATAGCCTTTTTCAAAAGTCGCTGTGGGTGGATACAAAAAGTGAAAGTGTAAGACATGTGGACATATATATACAACTATATACAATGCTATATACATGCTGTGTTGTTATGGTACAAAATATGGAGTAATAACAACAATCCGTCTATGTTGTGTGTCCACTTTCTACTGCCCCCTTCGTGGAAGGGCAACAACACCTAGGAGAGGGAGACGCGGTCAATATGTATAGTTATAGTAATCAGACTGAGTAAGATAAAGAGTTGTGGTACCGTTTACCTGGTGACCTGCATCCAGGGTTTTTATAATGTTAGATTGCTCTGTTTTGGTGTCCATGTACGGCTATAGTCACACATACTGTGTGCTCAAAATGAGCTGGTTAGCCTGTGGATAGGAGGTTTAGGTTAAAAAATGGACATCACAGGCTGGGTGTAGTGCTGTGTCAAAGACCTCATTTACCTTTTTAGGTTATGATGTGTACCCCTGTGTACTGTTTAGGATAAAGTCCCTTGGATGAGGTATAGTGGAAGATTCTGGGGAGGTGATATAAGTATGTTAATCTAGAATAGTGTAAGCTATTTTACCCCTGTTCCGGGTCACCTGACTGGATGTGACGTACGTTGTGGGTTGACGTACGCCCACAACGTACGTCACATCCGGTCAGGTGACCCGGAACAGGGGTAAAATAAGCGGGGAACGCGAGCCCCGACACACACGCCAGCCATAGCGCGGGAGGCGCCGGCTCATCACAGGAAGGAGGCAAGGAACATCCATCAGGATCCTATAAGATAAGTTACAGCTACCGCTTACACTATTCTAGATTAACATACTTATATCACCTCCCCAGAATCTTCCACTATACCTCATCCAAGGGACTTTATCCTAAACAGTACACAGGGGTACACATCATAACCTAAAAAGGTAAATGAGGTCTTTGACACAGCACTACACCCAGCCTGTGATGTCCATTTTTTAACCTAAACCTCCTATCCACAGGCTAACCAGCTCATTTTGAGCACACAGTATGTGTGACTATAGCCGTACATGGACACCAAAACAGAGCAATCTAACATTATAAAAACCCTGGATGCAGGTCACCAGGTAAACGGTACCACAACTCTTTATCTTACTCAGTCTGATTACTATAACTATACATATTGACCGCGTCTCCCTCTCCTAGGTGTTGTTGCCCTTCCACGAAGGGGGCAGTAGAAAGTGGACACACAACATAGACGGATTGTTGTTATTACTCCATATTTTGTACCATAACAACACAGCATGTATATAGCATTGTATATAGTTGTATATATATGTCCACATGTCTTACACTTTCACTTTTTGTATCCACCCACAGCGACTTTTGAAAAAGGCTATTGGTTGATAGCCGAAACGTCAAAACTCCAGGTTGCATAATTATTGTGTACAGCACCAATAAAAACATCACGATTTTTCACCAGCAAAACAACAGACTGAGAGTGCTTATATTCTATAGTGCTGCTATGTACCGCCATATACCATAGCGCTGCTATACATGTAATGTAATGTACCGCCATAAACCATAGCGCTGGTATACATGTAATGTAATGTACCACAATATACTATAGTGCTGCTATACATGGTTCACGTTGACTAAACATGTTCTGTCAGTCACAGTATGTCAACTACATACATATTCTAGAATACCCGATGCGATAGAATCGGGCCACCATCTAGTATAAATATATTCACCTCACCGCTCACACATCTGCCACCACTATTTCCTGACGTGTCCTTTGCACAGCTCCTTCTGGCCTCTTCTTTACTTTTCCAAGTCACATGTTGTCCTCTTTCTCTATTTCCATTAATGATGAATGAGCTATTATACTTGGGAGCTCAGGTACTTGAAACAAGTAGTTGGCGCGCGGATGGGCACAACTTGAGTACCTGAGTATAATGGAAGTCAATGTGGAACTAGAACATTTTTTCTGAAGATCTTCTGGAAAAATGCTTAAGCTCCCTAATGACTTCCATTATACTTGGCGCTCAAAGCACACCCACCCAAGTGTCCAACCTGCTTGGTTCGAGCGCCGTGCTGCCGAGCATGGTAGTGCGCACTCATCACTAATCTCTATCACTCAGGGCTTCTGCTTCTAAATAAGTCTCTCGTGTCACAATCCACATTTTCACAAACTGCATCACCCTAAGCACTGACCTGTTAATCACACTGACCAGGGAGAAGGAAGGTGATGAAGCTGATTATTAATGAACAATAACCATGGTGAGCAACCAATTTAACATAATTTACATGTTATAGAATAACGTTTGTAAAAGACAGAAGAAGTCTAGAAATATTCCAAGTGCCATGAGCAGTGTTTAATGCACTTGACACTGTGGTGACATTAGATCGGCATGATTTTTCTAGTGACAGATCTCCTTTAACATTTTGTCCTGCTTATGAGATACCTGTTTCTTCTTGCCTTTTGATGCTTGCTCTGGGCTTGTTTGAACACATGCCCATGTGACTGCCTGCGCTCGCTTGTTACTGCAATTCATTATCGTCCTCTCTGCACTGTAGTCTTGCTCATATTTCAGGCCTACAAATCAATTCTCTGTACTGTCTCAAGGTTTTAACACATCAGCACTTATCTTTAACAAAATTAGCAATATATGTACGATATGTTTCCCAGTGACAATGAATCCTGACAGGGTGAGGCCTTGCAGCCATGTTTTTTTCAAGTTTTTGAAGCAGGTGTTATGGGTAAAACTATAAATTGATTAATAAAAAAGATGTAGTTATATATATCATTTATGCTTTCTGTTTCTTTATCATTCAAATGTTGTTTTGGTACAAAATAGACTCAGAAAACCTGAATAAAGCCTGGCAATGGAGCCTCAAAAAAGAATCATTAACTCATGGGAAACTTCATAAGGCTATTAAAAAAAGTATAAATATACTTTTTTCCAAATATGTATGCAGGGGCTGGCTGGGGCCCCTTGCCCCGGGTGGCAGTTTCGCACTGCCAGCCCTGGGTTGAGAAGCAGGGGAAGGGTGGGGGTGGTTAGGGGGGGTGCTAGTAGAAATTTGGGACCGGGGGAGGGGGGGTGCTAGCAGGTGTTTTGCGCTATCATCTTACTGGCTCTGACGCCACGTGCCTCGGTAAAGCCGGCCGACCCTAGATGTGGACTGCACTTGCCCCCCTGCTACCTGGGCCAGTCCACCCCTGTATGTATGTGACACGTCCACCACCAGGACCGTGGGATACTTGGAACTGGGCCGAACATTTCTTTCTGGGGATGTCATGGTGGTATGACCCGGCTCCATGGCTCTGGCCGTGTCATAAAAACGGAAGAAGTTTATATGGAGAATAAGTCATGATGCCACCCGTGGTATTCGGCTATTGGATGGCCGACGCTGTGGTTCAGATCCACTGTGACAGTTGGTGACGCAGAAGAGATGCTACAGCTTTCCATGGGTAGAGAAAAGGTCCAAGGGCAAATATAAGGTTAATTTGATGATGGCAACTTTTGAAATACAGGGTAGGTACTCAGTAAATAAATCTGAGGATACAGCTGGATGCAGCCTTCACACTTTACTCACAGTCTCCAGGTTACAACAGCCAGCCGTGTGCTGTGTCCTCTGGGTCAGTGATCCAGCCAGCTCTTGGGTAGTTTGGGTGCACTTTACCGGGACCCCTTTCTGGTGCACCTTTCCGGGTCACCTCACTGCGCTGACTCTCACCGTCTTGACCTACGCCTCATACACAGTGTCCCAAGCCAGCAGCCTCAGGTCCTGTTGGGCGATGTCCTCTCTTGGTCTCCGTGACCCTATGCGGCTGCCTTTTTAGCTAATGTTTGTGGATGTGTCTGCTTCACATAAAGATACCACAGCCTCCAGTGTGTTAGTCGAGTCCTACAGTCTCTCCACTAGTCTGGGGCCGGTCCCCACTGTGATCTGGTCCCTCCACCCGACTACGGTCGGTGTGGATTCGGGTGCCACAGGTGGATCCCTCACTTCCCATGCCCCAAGAACCCATTCTGTTTTTCTGGAGCGCCTCACTGGCTCTTGTGTCTCTTCTCTTGCTTTCCTTGTCCTGGGACGAGCTTCTCTGCGCTCCAGTCCCCAGGACGTCTCTCCAACTCCCTCACTAACTGACTAACTCACTAACTGAAGTTTTCCTTATGTTTTTTCCACTTCCTCTACTTTCGGGTGTCCCACCCTTATCTACTTCCCTACTTCCTCCACCCATCCCCTCTATCTTGTTCCCCCTCCAGCCTGAGATGGGGCCCTCCCTCAATAGGATCTGTCCAGATTCCCTGGACTATAGTGGTGTGCTGTTGGGTGCGAGTGTGTGGTTACCAGGTACTGCCCCCTCCCTAACCAAGATTGGGGTTCCTCACCTCTGGCTGAGGTGCAGTACCTCTGTGGCGACTGGACCCTCAGGGGTGCCACATACCCCCCATAAAATACAGCACATCCGCAGGGTGGAACAAAGTAAAGCAGGTGTTAAAACATGCAAAAAACCTTTCTGAAATGCATTTCAACAAGTATAAGAGTTAAACAGATAACTGTCTCTTCATGGTAGGTAGTCATCACTTGAACATTGCATATAAATACCAGGAATATAAAATATAGAATTACTCTAAATAAAAACTTTCTCAAGTAAGTTCAACAGGGTCCAGTAAGATCCTCTACCAGGGTGTCCTCACCGTCCTAAGTGCAATATGGGGGAACCCGTCTAAAACCCCCAATATTGGTCCTGGGTGTGGTTACAGGGCATAGCTGGTCAGCTTGTTGGACCACTTTTCGGCCACACCATACATTTTTTGTTCTTTGGTCAACTGTAAAGTGCAGGGTGTTCCACTCGCACTCACAATGCTGGCTGTATCTGTTGCCTCTCCGGTGCTGGATCTTTCCTCTTCATCCTCCTCAGGGATGCGGGTCGCAATGCCGTCCAATGCTGTGTCATCTTCTCCAGCAGGGCCTCCTTCCATTTGTCCACGGTGTCCACCTGGGCCTGCCTCAACTGCCAACTTAGTCTCTGCATCTCTTGCTGCACGAACTCTATATCAATCAGTGACACTGGGTCCAGGTCTCCTTCTGGACCGCTGGGGGAGTCCTCCGCTTCCACCCCACGCACAGGAGATCTCATGTCACCTCTTTCCATGGTGGCCACTGGGTCCCTTGCTGCTTCTCTGGCAGCACGTGACGTCGCACTCGCCTCAGCACTCATTCCTCCCCTTCATGGGTGATTCCTCATCAATTTGCTGTCAGCCACACCAGGAGGCGGATCCCCCTGACCAACAAACAAGCCTTTTGCATTGAAGTCTTTACAGTGGGCGGGCACAGCTTTTTGCGACATTCAGCAACCCAGCCCACAATAGGAGGCTGCACCACTCCCTTTTGCAGACACATGGCACTTGTTCATTTTGGCGGGTGCCATTACACAGTCTTATTGTATAGTCTCCGGGTGCACAGGACCAAGTTTACCAGGTCAGTGCATCCTGTTTGTGATGCCAAGTTGACACGCCCACCACCAGGATCGTGGGATACCCGGAACCTGTGGGCCAAACAGTTCTTTCTGGGGATGTCATGGTGGCGTAACCCAACTCCGTGGCCCTGGCCGTGTCATAAAAATGGGGAAAATTTATATGGAGAATAAGTTGTGACGCCACCCGTGGTATTCAGCAATTGGATGGCCGACGCTGCGGTTCAGATCCACTGAGGCGCCTGGTGACGCAGCAGAGATGTTACAGCTCTCCACGGGTAGGTAGAGGCCTCAGGGCAGTTTAAAAGGTTAATTTGATGATGGTAATTGTTGAAGTACAGGGCAGTTGATGCAGTAAATAAATCTGAGGACACAGCAGGGTGCAGTCTTCACACTTTACACACAGTCTCCAGGTTACAACAGCCAGTCGGGTGCTGTGTCCTCCGGGTCGGTGATCCAGCTAGCTCTTGGGTAGTTTGGGTGCACTTTCAAAAGACCCCCTTCTGGTGTAACTTCCCAGGTCATCTCACTGCGCTGGCTCTTGCCCTCCTGCCCTGCGCCTCACACACAGTGTCCCAAGCCAGCAGCCTCAGGTCCTGTTGGGCGACGTCCTCTCTTGGTCTCCTTGACCCTATGCGGCTACCTTTTTAGCTAATGTGTGTAGATGTGGCTGATGGACATAAAGATACCACAGCCTCCGGTTTGCTAGTTGAGTCTTATGGTCTCTCCACTACTACATCAACAACAAACTTTTGCGACACAACTCATGAATATTAATACAAATTCAATTTTATTAAGGTGTAGGATAAAGTGCAACAGTGCTTTACAACCACGGTATAACAGGGTTAGTAGGACTGTACAGAATTCTATAGCAGAGGTCACATAATAGTTTATATATCTAGATATACACCAATATATACCGTATATACTCGTGTATAAGCCGACCCGTGTATAAGCCGACCCCCCTACTTTTGCCCCCAAAACCTGGGAAAACCTATTGACTCGTGTATAAGCCGAGGGTGGACCCCAGCACAGGTATACAGCCCCCAGCAGTGTGGTATACAGGCCTCCCCAGTGGTAGTATACAGCAGCCTCCCCAGTGGTATGCAGGCCCCAGCAGTATCTACAGCAGCCCCAATGGTATACAGCAGCCCTTAGGTAGTACACAGCAGCCCCAGGGGTATACACATCAGCCCCAGGGGTATACACATCAGCCCCAGGGGTGTACACAGCAGCCCCAGGGGTATACACAGCAGCCCCAGGGGTGTACACAGCAGCCCCAGGGGTGTACACAGCAGCCCCAGGGGTAGTACACAGCAGCCCCAGGGGTAGTACACAGCAGCCCCAGGGGTAGTACACAGCAGCCCCAGGGGTAGTACACAGCAGCCCCAGGGGTAGTACACAGCAGCCCCAGGGGTAGTACACAGCAGCCCCAGGGGTAGTACACAGCAGCCCCAGGGGTAATACACAGCAGCCCCAGGGGTAGTACACAGCAGCCCCAGGGGTAATACACAGCAGCCCCAGGGGTAGTACACAGCAGCCCCAGGGGTAGTACACAGCAGCCCCAGGGGTAGTACACAGCAGCCCCAGGGGTATATACAGCAGCCCCAGGGGTAATACACAGCAGCCCCAGGGGTAATACACAGCAGCCCCAGGGGTAGTACACAGCAGCCCCAGGGGTAATACACAGCAGCCCCAGGGGTAATACACAGCAGCCCCAGGGGTAATACACAGCAGCCCCAGGGGTAATACACAGCAGCCCCAGGGGTAGTACACAGCAGCCCCAGGGGTAATACACAGCAGCCCCAGGGGTAGTACACAGCAGCCCAAGGGGTAGTACACAGCAGCCCCAGGGGTAGTACACAGCAGCCCCAGGGGTGTATACAGCAGCCCCAGGGGTGTATACAGCAGCCCCAGGGGTAGTACACAGCAGTCCCAGGGGTATTTACAGCAGCCCCAGGGGTAGTACACAGCAGCCCCAGGGGTGTATACAGCAGCCCCAGGGGTAGTACACAGCAGTCCCAGGGGTATTTACAGCAGCCCCAGGGGTAGTACACAGCAGCCCCAGGGGTAGTACACAGCAGCCCCAGGGGTAGTACACAGCAGCCCCAGGGGTAGTACACAGCAGCCCCAGGGGTAGTACACAGCAGCCCCAGGGGTATATACAGCAGCCCCAGGGGTAATACACAGCAGCCCCAGGGGTAGTACACAGCAGCCCCAGGTCCCCCTCACTGTTTGGCGCCCCCACCGCTGCGCTCATACATTACCGGTCTAGCAGCTGTCATCCTCCGGTGGCAGATCGCGGCTCCCGGCTCCGGCTTCCATCTTCTTCTGTGTCTTCCTGCATTGTGACCGGGGCGCATCGCGATGACGTCATCGCGACGCCGGCCGGTCATGTGACATGCAGGAAGACACAGAAGAAGATGGAAGCCGGAGCCGGGAGCCGCGATCTGCCACCGGAGGATGACAGCTGCTAGACCGGTAATGTATGAGCGCAGCGGTGGGGGCGCCAAACAGTGAGGGGGACCTGGGGCTGCTGTGTACTACCCCTTGAGATTTTTTTTTTTTTTATATACCGTATATACTCGCGTATAAGCCGAGGGGAGACTTTTCAGCCCAATTTTTGGGCTGAAAAACTCGGCTTATACGCGAGTATATACGGTACATATCTGTGAAATATACCAACTAATATATGGTGAAAATCAATCATACAGATCGGTAACACAGTATAGTGGCTTGCTCAGTCCTAGATTTTACCGGACACTCCTAATAAACCACCATCCCGGAATATTATAAGTCACCCCTCTACACCCTCATAACCCTACCTATTTTAAATGGTATTAATTACTCACTCCCCATAGGTATATAATTGGGGCAATCAAGTGAGGGGTTAAAGTTCTGGTAGCATAAGTGTGTATCCTATTGAGGGGTTAAAGTGCTGATAGCATGAGTAAATATACCACATGAGGGGTGAAAAAATGCAAGCAGCTAAGTTTGTTTACCTTGGAGGTGGCTGGAGAGGTCACAGTAAGGCTGCGTTCACACATTTGCGTATTTTGCTGCGCTTTTTTGCGCGCGCTTTTTGCCGCGTTTTTCGACCGCGCAAAAAAGCGCAACAAAATACGCAGGGGCTTTCACACACTGCGCTTTCTTTACTCCGGAAAGCGCAGTGATGTCACAGAGGGGAGGAAGAATCCTGCTTCCTCCTCCCCTCTGTGACAGCCCCAGTAGATTTCACAGTGTATTAATATACACTGTGAAATCTAAATTAAACAGAGGCAAATGTATGTAAAATAAAAAAGAATGAATATTTCACCTGTCCGGTGCCTTCTCTCGCTGTGCGATCTCCGGTTCCAAGTGAGAGGTGTACTGAGAAGACCTGTGGTGACGTCAGAGGGGGGGCGTTCCCGGGGTGTTCCCAGCGCTGATTGGCTGTTCGCGGTCATGTGATATGTATCACATGACCGCGAGTGCCCGGGAACGCCCCTCTGACATCACCACAGGTCCTGTCAGTACATCTCTCACTTGGAATCAGAGACCAGATAGTGGCAGAAGGCGTCGGACAGGTGAAGTATTCATTCTTTTTTATTTTACATACATTTACCTCTGTTTAATTTAGATTTCACAGTGTATATTAATACACTGTGAAATCTAATGGGCGGCCACAGCTGTCACAGAGGGGAGGAGGAAGCAGGATTCTTCCTCCCCTCTGGGAGAATACGCAGAAGTAGCTGCGTAAACAATTGACATATCAATTGTTTACTGAGCTGCGCTTTCTCCCGGAAAACGCAGTGCGTATTTTTACGCAATGTCTGCACTGCAAAGTGAATTTCCCATTCACTTTGCAGGCAGACAAAAGGCACATTGCGTATTTTGAAAAGAGCGCGTAAAAAAACGCAGCAAAATACGCAATGTGTGAACGTAGCATAAAAGTCCTAACACCCTTGGCCGTGCGCCCCAATGCGCATATTGGTCATCCTTCATCAGGGGGCGTGACACAAGTGAGAAAGTGTGTGCTATAAAAAGAATACCCCTACCTATGGGGAGTGAGTAGTTAATACCATTTAAAATAGGTAGGATTATGAGGGTGTAGAGGGTTGACTTATAATATTCCGGGATGGTGGTTTATTTATATTAGAAGTGTCCGGTAAAATCTAGGACTGAGCAAGTCACTATACTGTGTTACCGCTGTGTATGATTGATTGCCACCATATATTAGTTGGTATATTTCACAGATATGTATATATTGGTGTATATCTAGATATATAAACTATTACGTGACCTCTGCTATAGAATTCTGTACAGTCCTACTAAGACTGGTTTCACATTACGGATTTTTCGATCCGATGCTGTCCGATCAAAATCGGACAGCATCGGATCCGAATTTGGCCCCATGCAGCCCTATGGGCATCGGACCGAATCGGATGTGCACTAAATGCCATCCGATTTGGTCGATCCGATTCTGTCCGATTTTATTATCGGTGCAAAAATCGGAGCCTGCTCCGATTTTTTCACCGAAAATAAAATCTGACAGATTCGGATCGGACCAAATCAGATGGCATTTAGTGCACATCCGATCTGACCCGATCCCTATAACATGGGGCCCTATGGAGAAGGGTCCGAGGAAACATCTGATGTCTCCTCGGACCCGATTTTTACTGTACTGAGCATGCTCCTAACTGGAGCACAAGGGTTAAAAAAAACAAAAAACCATTATGCTCACCTCTCCCCGAGCCCTCGCCGTCTCCCGCCGTCTTCCTGAAGGTTCCCGTTGGCTCCCGCAGGCTGCAGAGGTCTTCTTCATGTGTTCAGGACCTACGGTGAGTCACAGTCATGTGACCGCGTTTACCATGGTGAACCCCGGTCACGTGACTGTGACATCACCGCAGGTCCTGAACACATGACGAAGACCTCTGCAGCCCGCGGGAGCCACCGGGAACCTTCAGGAAGACGGCAGGAGACGGCGGGGGCTCGGGGAGAGGTGAGCATAAGGTTTTTTTTTTCTTTTTTTCAGCCCGGAGGCAGCGATTTTATGCCGGAATCGGGTGCCTATTTGGCACCCGATTCCAGGCATCAGAAGGGAGCCGATGCTGTCCGATTTATATCGGACAGCATCGGCTCCCTAAAAATCGTAATGTGAAGGTAGCCTTACCCTGTTAACTGTGGTTGTAAAACACTGTTGCACTTTATCCTGCACCTTAATAAAATTGAATTTGTATTAATATTCATGAGTTGTGTCGCAAAAGTTTGTTGTTGATGTAGTTGTGGGTATGCTGACCACCGAATATTGTTAGTCCAAATACACGTTTGGGACCTTATATCGATGTGAACGGTATTATTATATTAATCCAAACATGTGTATGAGAGTTGATTGGAGTTTTTTATTAATTTTGGTCTCGCCACTAGTCTGGGGCTGGTCCCCACTGTGATCTGGTCCCTCCACAGGAATACGGTCAGCGTGGATTCAGGCACCACAGGGGGATCCCTCACTTCCCATGCCCCTCTTGTTTTTGGAGCCCGTCACAGACTCTTGCATCTCTTCTCTTGCTTCCCTTGTCCTAGGATGACCTCCTCTCCGCTCCAGTCTTCAGGACTTCTCTCAAACTCCATCACTGACTAACTAACTGACTAACTGATGTTTTCCTCATGTTCTCTCCACTTCCTTTACTTCCAGGTGTCCTACCCTTATCTACTTCCTTCACCCAACCCCTTTACCTTGTTCCCCCTCAGCCTGAGATGGGGTCCTCCCTCAATATGGTCTGCCCAGTTCCCCTGGCCTAAAGTGGTAAAGTGGTGTGGTGTTGGGTGCGGGTGTGTGGGTACCGGGTAGTGCCCCCTCCTTACCCAAGAGTAGGGTACCACACCTCTGACGCTCTGTAGCGACTGGATCCTCAGGGGTGCCACATATGATTAAGAACATTACATCCTAATTAACTTAGTGATTTTTCTATAATTTGATCAGGCGTCTCTCTACTGTTCACTATTTTGACAGCTATTTGAGTCTTTCTGCTTCTGAACTGGGAGATTCTATAATGTCGGTTAAAATTTAGACAGATTTGTATGTAATTATCACAGAAGCAAGTAAAATAAAAACATTTTAGTGTATATTTAAAATATTCTTCTAACTTTGGTCCTTTTAGATATGATTAGAGAACAAGCATTTGTAGTAGCTCATTTTGACTTATCAACCCCTGTAAATATTCCAGCACTTAGCCTATGAGAAAGCAAAAGTTCATTTGATTATTAGTTTTCTGATTTCATTCTGATTATTAGTTTCTCTCTGCACAAAGGGTTAAAAAATTATACTGTAATAACCAGTCTTGTAGTCCAATATGCCCCAGTGGACCTGTACAACCCCCCTCCCCTGGTATATTAGTCAGAGGTATAGGCCTTTGTGGTGTTCTAAATTCTATAAAGAAATATGAGTCCCCTTCTTTCTGTAGTAATTAGTGATGAGCGAGTGTAATCGTTATTATTCGCTACTAGCACGGATAGTATGGTATTCGTGTTACTCATTACTCGGTGAGTATCGCTACTGCTCGTGAGTGACGTGTCAATCATTATCGATCTGACACAAACTGACAGCTCCCTTCAGTACACAAAATAAGCTGGCACATCAGTGAGAGCAGATTGATTGTTAGGATCTCTCTGGGGGGCACAGCAAGGTGCTTTATGCATTGAAAACTCAAAAAAGACCACCCTCCCAACTAATGTTATAGCTGGATATGTGTGGGTGGAGCCAATCACTAATTTACTAAGGCGGGCGTCACACGCGACGATATATGGATAGATATCGCTTGAACGTGCCGGATTAGGCATCGCTCGTACGATGTCTATGCGTGTGACAGCACGATACGACCAACGAGAATGATCAGATCGTTAGATCCAGATATGAGATCCCGGACCTCATATCACACGATGTCGGCTCAGTAGATAAGCACAATTGATGCGTCTAAATGAACGATATCGTTTGGAAGCTGTGAATTGAGCGATGGTGAAATCTAGCACGTAGGTGTGCCGGGTATTCATCTGTATGAAGAATAAAAAAATGTCCACAGCACCACATGGGAGTGGAACTCAATGAGTTCCATAGAGAGACGCACGTCCAATGGCCAGGGAGCTCCACTAGGCCCAAGTAACACCAGAATAGAAGAAGAACAGCGCCTCAAGCTGGTATAATCTTCAAAGGTATTTATTCCGTCCCCCAGAAGCACAACGTTTCGGTCATAACCTTTATCAAGTGCATACACCCCACAGTGATACAATCTTATTTATACCATAAAACTCCACCCCATTGCATGAGCACCAATCAACAGGCAGTGAATAGTAAACAATGATAAAAATCCCACAATAACTAGACAAAGATCAACTCACTATATCCTTATCAGGTTTAGGGCATAAATACCAGCATAATCGCTTTCAAAATATGCCCATCGCCACTGGAATTGTCCTTATAAGTCCAGTGTAAGCAAGATCAGCATGGAGCGTCTCTCCACCAATCCAAGAGAAGCATTCTCAGTCGGCATAGTAACATACACACCGATCCTGCTCTGCCAATCAGTGTTCATAGGATCGTGTCTATATCCGGCATATATTGCGCCTGCGCCGGCGTCTATCGCCGATTGGATGTATCTCACGTCACTCACGCATATCAACGAGCCGGGTAGTGACGTATATCCGGTTCCACATATCCGTGCCCTCCAATTGGATACTGCTCCCGTCATTCACGCATATCAATAAGCCGGGGCGGTGACGAGTATCCGGTTCCACGCATCCATGGCAATAGTAACACAGCAGCAAGGGCGCATGCGTTTTAAAGTCCGATCGGAATATATATCTTGTAACAACCTCAAATATCACATTTTGAACAGTACCCTAGCATAAGTACTCTGAAATTGATACCCCCAGTAGTCACAAAAATATCAATCTTATTTATGCATGGAGAAGAAAGTCGATATAAGGGCAATACATAATCCAACGGGATATACGTATAAATGGACACATTATCGCAATCACTGCATATTACAGGTCTACCAGATGTCAACCAAAACGATTATAACATACAGTGATAATGCAACATAATTAACACACATCATATTGTGTCCATATTAACTGCCCTAGGGCAAGTCAGAAGTGATATCTGAGGGGTTCATAAGTGTAACTTACTTATATTAATACATCATTTATCACCAAAAAAGGTGAAGAACCCCTTCCATAATACCAGAGACCCATTGTTCATTCCCCATACTGTCACTTCCCACCATATACATTACCAGACATACAAAGGAACACTTTTGCCAATCTTCATAGAAAATGTTGCCACACCATATTAATTGATGAATTTTACAATTCCATAGGTATAATAAATTCTCCATCTGAATTAAATGTGAGACAGAGTTAAAAAGTTAATAAAAACAATCAAAACATGAAGGAAGGTACAAGAAATCATCAAGAGGACCCTGTAGGCAACCCCACTGATCATAATCTATATTCATGCCTTTTGGGGACAAAGTGTCCAGTTCAAATATCCATTTCAACTTCTCTTCTTTTTCAATTGTGCCACCCGGGTCCCCACTTCTTCTAAGAGGGGGCACATCGTCAATCACACTCTGAATCTAAGTCGGTTGACCGTGTGGCCCATATCGTGGAAATGTCTCGGCACCGGCAAATCAGTCAAACCCGTCCGGATAGTACTTTTGTGTTTCCCAATGCGTGACTTCACCTCCATTGTGGTCTCTCCCACATAGAGGAGGCCACATGGGCAACAAATTGTATAAACGACAAAAACTGCTATTGCAGGAATACTCTTTTTAATGTCGTACCTCTTCCCGGACCGTGGATGACTAAAAGAACCGGCCCTTTAACAGATTCCCACAGCAAGCACAACCCAGACAGGGAAAAATTTCCCAGGCTGGGTGGTGCTAAGGTCATCTGGATATCTTTTTTTGAACTACCGATGTCTGCATGTACAAGTTCATCTTTCAAACTACGTCCCTTTCTGTATGAAAACAGAGGGAAATGTTTGAATTCATCAACCTCACCAAGTCCCTTCATCAGAAGGGGCCAATGCTTTTTGACCACATGCATAATACTCTTACTTGCTCCACAATATGTGGTCACAAGTGGGATTCTTTTAAGTGAAACTGTCGTAGATTTGGACTTCAAAACATCCTCTTGTTTAATTGCTAAAGCCTGGGTTTTAAACCGTAGAAGATTTTGTTTCGGATACCCTCTTCTAAGAAACCTATCTACCATCTCTTGTAGTCGACTATCAATCTTGATACGATCCTGCGTACTCTCAACATCTGACTCCAAGGAAGTGATTCCACCATTTTCCTGGCATGCTCACTCAGAAAATGCAGTGTACTGTTTCTATCTGTACTTTTAATGAAAAGATCAGTCTTCAGGAGACCATTTTCCTTATAAACCATGGTGTCCAAGAATTGCATTTTCTCAAGTGAGCATGTCATTGTAAAACTCAATCCTGGGTGGATATTGTTGAGTGAGTCAAAAAAACTACCCAACTCCTCTCGACTTCCATCCCACACAAAAAAGATATCATCGATGTATCTTCGCCAGCCTCTGACATGACGCCATGAGGAAGAACTGTACACGAATTCACCCTCAAGGACAGCCATATAGATGTTAGCATACGTTGGGGCCACGTTGGACCCCATGGCTGTCCCCCGGTGCTGCAGGTAGTAGTCATCCCCAAAGAGGAAGTAATTCCTCTCGAGAATGAACCCCAGCAGCGCCAGGGCGAATCGTGCACAGTTGGGCACCATGTCAGAGGCCGCAAGAGTCACATCGACCGCAGAAAGACATCTCTCGTGTTCGATTGATGTGTACAGAAGGCGCTGTTCTTCTTCTATTCGGGTATTCATCTGTGTCTCGCCTCCTCAGTTGTGATTTGTTAACCCTCATGCGTTCCAATTGGCTGGCTCCACATCAGCTATCATTGGTGGAAGCTCCTGCGTTACGATTGGTTCTCGCTTCACAGGGCGCCATTTTTGATGAGCTGTCACTTCAGCACTACACATAGGCGCCGTCTGCATGATCATTCATTGTTATTTCTAAATTACGGGCCCACACAAGTGCGCCAAACTGAAAAAGCCTAGTGAAGTATGAGCCCCAAGATAGTGTGCACATTCTCATACACCAAAACAATATTGTTGTACGCAGCGCACAAGGTTGCGTTACGTGACGCCCCCGGGTTGTTGTCCCGTAGTTGCCGCAGAAGTGTTTATTGCCGTGTCACGGCGCGTACGGCGACTTTGAATGTTGCTATGCCACGCAAGCGGCCGTATTGACGTCATGACGTTGGTTTCAGTTTCATTCTGCCTGCAAGGTGCTCGCCCCCTCTCTGTACATCGCAGCACAGTCATGGCCGCCACACACCGCGCTGCAACGTGGGGGATGGCGCAGCTGTTAATTTTAATAGACTACTGTGACCGCTATGACTATTGGGGCCACCATCACCACCGGCACCCCAGGCTGCACAACCGCAGCACGGTACTCAAGATCCAGCGATCCCAACTCCGCCAGCTGGGGGTGGAGCAAACCATCCACCAGATCCAGAAGAAGATCGCGGATCTGAAGTTCAAGTGCCCGGGCCGCATTGTGGAGATCCGTGCCAGGATTGCCAGTCTGCGTGGTGAGTAATTGTTTGACCCAAAACACACACCTGCACATGTACATGTACCAAACTACACAGCAATGTATACAAACATATTAGAATGAGAGTGTGGTCCCTGGCCTGTCCCCGCCAATGTGCTTACATATATTCAGCCTAATTTGGAGGCAGTGACTACACTTCGGCCTGGTCGTCCAACCTCAAAAAAAAAACAATACAAGTTTAATCATTACCTAAACTGACAATCTTCATTCTGCATCTTTAAATCGATTCAATGCCGGTCGCAGGCAGCATGGCAAGGTGACGGACTGTGGAGTACAGGTGACATATAGTACAGGTGACTGGACACTCCTCCCCTTGCCATGCTGCATGAAACCTGCCTCAAATAAAATAACATTTGAAGACTGAGGATTGACGCTCACATGAATGTTAATCACCCTACATTTGTCAAATGTGTATTGACCCACCATGTGGATGTGACAAGAATGTGCATTGCCTGGTGGTTGACACCCAAACAGCAATATGGCTAAACCATTCATGTGCAGCACAAATGGTGACGCCGGACTCAGGCGTAACCTCACTATATTTGTGCCTAACCTGACTCCACATTTTAAATGCGATTTTTCAAAATATTGACCATCTTAAACACACACATGACACACTGGCCCACAGATGTTGCACCCTAGACAGGGGACAATATAGACACAGCATGATGTTTGAACTGTAAAAACAATAGTATGTGAACAAGAGGTCTGTGCAGGCATGGGGCAAACATCAGTGGCTTCTGCCCCTACAGAAAAAACAACACACATACCCCAACCATGTGTTGGTCTGTTTGTCCCCAAGCAAACATATCTTGCCAGTGTAGTGGACCTCCTGTCATTAAACATACTGTATCCTACCCACAGTACATGCATCCGACATGAGTATATGCATCCAACATGACCTTGTACCATATTTGTTAATGGGGGAACTACAATAGGCACACAATCAAAATGTTAGACAACGATGTGTTTAACCTTTCTCCTAAAAGCTCTGTAATTGTGCTTCCAAATACAGATGTGGAGGAATCATCCTCTGAAGATGGCCACCCTGCCCCACCCGCAGGTGGCCCAGAGACCCCACCGCCACAGCAGGCTGCAGGGACACCATCGCCCCCTAGGAATGACGAGGAGGAGCTGCCTGAGGCTGCAGGGTCGGAGGACTCTCCTTAGGACTCATCCCAGCCATGGATGGAGCAGGATGACGACCTCCCATCCCCACCATGGCCACAGGAGGCTGAGGAGCAGCAAGAACCTGCTTGGCTGGATGATGGGCCCCCGTCAAGCCCAGGGCCACTTTTGCCACCAAGGCACGTCATCTGGCCACAGAGCCCCAGCCCGGCCGTTACCCCACCTCCCACTGTTTCCAGCTCTGTGCCAAGCCCAGGGGTGGCCATGTCCCAGAGCCGGAGGAGGACGAGGTGCGCTCCACAACAGGGCCTGCGGAGAAGGAGATGGCTCAGGATGATATGGACCCAGACTTGGCTGACTATGGTGGTAAGTGTGTATTTGTGGGGCATACGCCCTGCATACTGGAGTTATTGTTGTGTTTATCTTCCCTCATTATTGTCTCTGTTCTTTTTTTTTTTTTATTGTTCTTTAATGTTTGTGCAGATGGCGAATGTGCTGGGTCAGCCGGGTGGAGTCTGAGTGCCTCCCCATCACCCCCTGATAGTGCTGAGGATGGCGAGCAAGAGGGTAAGGAGCATAGTTGAATTTGAACTTTACCAAACCTTCCATGGACTGTTTGTTTGTAAAAGTGTTCTTCATCCCAATTCAGGTGTCCCTACTCTGGAGGATGTGATACGGGCACACTCGGAGTTCTCCAGACAGCTCCACTCGGCACACGAGCGCCATCTCCAAGAGCTGGCCCGGTTAGGGAAGATGCTGCCTGCCCTCCAGCAAGGCCATGGTGGGCTCCCATGAGCGGGAGTGAATGAGAGACTGTAATGGTCCAACCGACCTGAAGGACTGTTGTCCATGTTGGACCCAAAAACTAGTTTCTTGCCATGTTGGCATTGTTTTTTTTTTTGCTCTTTGTTTTTTTTGTGTCTTGCCATGTTGGGCTACTTTCTTCTTATAGTGTCCAACATTTGGAACCATAGGGAGTGTGTTGCGTGCTAACCGGTTGGGCTCTTTTCTTATAGTGTCCAACATTTGGACCATAGGGAGTGTGTTGGGGCTACCACTTTGCCTCTTTTCTTATAGTGTCCCACATTGGTTGACCATTCACATAGTGTGGTAAGTGGTTTATTCCTACACTCAAACAGCAAGGTGTACTTTGTGTGCACGGTATGCCACATTTTGAATTTAAGTGAAAATGTTTTTCAAAATCTTTCTGTGTTTTCCTTGATCTAACCACACATCATATTAAAGGACTTTGTGATGTTAATGGTAGACTTTAAGTCCATCAAGGTAAACACATAGCTCAACATGTTGATCCAGAGGAAGGGGACCAAAACCCATGTTCCAATACTAGCTCCACATTGGGACCATGCATTATGTCCACAAAGCAAAGACACATCCTTTTTTTAAAATTTGATTTTAAAAGTAGGGAAATGGCCTAACCCCATCACCAACAATGGGTGTTCACTCCGTCGAGATATAACTGCTGGCCACTACACCCACAATAAGTCCTTACAAGGTGCTCCCAAAATACAATGATGTTAAGGCCACCTCGGAGTTGATTTTGTCAAACCTCTAATTAGTGAAGGCTACTGCTCAAGAACCAACATTGAAGTATTA
Source organism: Allobates femoralis (assembly GCA_033576535.1). NCBI lineage: Eukaryota > Metazoa > Chordata > Amphibia > Anura > Aromobatidae > Allobates > Allobates femoralis. The sequence goes on from JARQOC010000009.1 coordinate 139,115,914, forward strand.
TGGCCCTCTACATATGATGGTAGTATGACCTACATAATGTTGCATATCTGCTGAAGGCCCAACAATGATGCCTTCCTAAATAACCAGTATACGACAATCATGGCCAACATGTGCACCGAGTGTGTATTATTCTTTTAATTTGGGCAACCAAAAAATCTGGACATCCGTCCATTACTAAACAAACAAAATGTGTCACTAGACCAGAAACTAAAGTCAACAAGCATTTCTCTTTTCAAAATAAAAAAAAAGGCACACTTTCTTGTTGCCCATACACAAAAGACAAAATTACCAAAAAAAAAAAAACCTATAAATCATGGTAATGAGGCTCCTCAAGGTACTCATCATCCGGGTGGAAGCTGGCCTCGGGCCCTAGGTCAGCCAAACATCCACCCCTGGATCTATGTGTGGGGTAACGAGGACGGCCAGATCTCCGGCCAGGGATGAACGCGCAGGGCCATAATGTCTGTGCTGGAGGTTGGCGGGTGGCCGTTGAATGGCAGCTGGGAAACATGATGCGCTACTGAGGTTCCCCGCCCGTGCTTCATCCATGACCTGAAGCATGACCCTCTCGGCATGGATCCTTTGGTCTGGGTCCATAGATGGGAGCCTTTCTTGGACCAGGCTGGCAAAGGCACACTGTGGTTCCCGAACTTGCTGCTGCAGAACCTGTTGTGCAAGACTCAGCATTTGGTTCGGGTTGGCCACAGGTGTGCTCCTTTGCCGAACCCGTAAACGCGATGGCGGCTGGGAATTAGGCATCACTGATGTGCTGGCCTCCTCCACGTTAGTGGCATCTGAAGGTGTGTCTTGTGGGTTATTTGGGGACCCAGTAGAGGTGCCTTCAAGCGGATCCTACATGTGGGAATGCATAACAGGTCAGGCAACATAGCATTTAAGTGTTGATTACATTTTAGAAACTTATGAGAAAGGTACATGTAAGTCCCTACACCACACTGTAACAGATGTCATGAAAACATGTCCTGACAGGCCGTTAATGTTGGGGACAATAAGACAAAACACACTCGTGTGTGAAATGATTGATGGATACAATGTAACTTGATGTAACCAGGCTCCAGAAAGTTTGGAGGCCATTCTGTGTGTAATGTATTGTTCCAAAATTTTAAACAAGGAGAATAAATCAGTACAATATGTGTCTTGTGTGTAAGTGGCCTTAGGAGTGTCATAGGTCACAGACTTACATGTTGTTGGTCACCACCAACTTCAGCATTCGACTGTGGCGGCTGGCTGAAGCTGTCACTCTCTAACATTGCACGGGGTTCCTGCTGTTACAACGTGAACATTAGGAGGTTGTAGTACCAGAGGGTCGGTACATAGACGTCATCAGTAGCCATCCCGATCTGCGAGAATTGGTCAATTTGTCGTACTCCTTCTTGAAGACAGTGCGCAAGGACTGAATTTTGCGACGCACATACTCCACATCCCTCTGTTGCCCAGGCATGTATTGTTCACAAACATCCACAAGTTTCTGATAGGCCATCTGTTTGAGGGCCCTGTTGGAGTAGGCAGAGCTTCTGGTTTGCCACAAACAGGGGTTGGCCCTGTACACTTCAATGAAAGCCGTAACAAATTCGCAATTTGGTCTGGGCATCTGCCAAAAAACACAAACAGTACAATTCACTACACCTCAGAGGGGACCATGGTTAAAAACTTTTGCAAACTCAGATCCAGAGGATGTCAAGTCAGCCAAAATGAGCGTTGACGAATTAGGATGGTCAAAAACACTACAGCAGCATTGCATAGAACCAGATTTTTGTGTTCCTGCCATGGATGTGTGCTGGTGTGACAGTGACAATACAAATGTGTGTCAGGACTCCAATAGAAACAATATTTAGATGTGGGTGCCTCATCTGATATTATGAACATACCTTGGCTTTTGAAGACACAGTGTCCAAAGGAAAATAGATGCAGCAAGCTGGGTTGTGAAATCCACAAGTGTGAAGGGACACACACAACAGCAGGAAAGCCACACATGTTTGCAATGCACTATTTATCCTAATTGAAGTTATTGCTATTTGAATATCACAGGTGCGATGTGCATATGCATCGCAAGTGCCACGCCTGTTGGAGGACGTAACGTCGACGTTGGGTGTGGTCCAGCCCTGGAGATACGCCTGTTGTCTAACATTGCCTCGGCGTTGGGTGTGGGACAATGCTGGAGCCACGCCTGTTGGAGGACGTTACATCGTGGTTGGGTGTGGTCCTGTGCAGGAGACACGCCTGTTTGGAGGACGCTTTGCATTGTGATTGGATGTGGTAAGTATATAGCGACGGGACGTCTGCACAAACACGTGATTGCTGCAGATTTATTGCCAGTATGTATTTATTCTGCATGTAATACATTGGCGATGGGGGACACTCTAGCGTTGTCAAATGTATATGACGTTAGGTTATCACTTCAGTCCACCCATCTGCCGTATATGCTATCTTGAAAACAGTGCTTTATTTGTGTTCTTTGTGTAGGTCACTTTGCTAACTACAGCATTGCACTATTGGATTATTACCATCTGGAAAATCTTCCTATTTTTGTTGCCTTGACATTTGAGTGACACTCATCTCAGCGACCAGTGCATGTGAGTTTTTCTGTTTCTGTACTGTTCTTTGCACCATACATATAGTCCTCCATGTGTCTGGTGTATTTGGGAGTCGCTTTAATGCTGTAGAAAGTGTGATGTGGGTTGGGAGCTAGATGTGTCACTACCTTTATTTTGACTGCCAACGTATTTTTCACAGCATTTTGGCATGTTAAACATGTTGAATTACTCGACGCCTTCATTACTATAGGATGTGTTTGGTTGTTGGAGGACATCATTTCCACATGTGTTGGGCAACAGTACATATTTCGGCTATGTCATGTACAGTATTGGACACTTTGACATATCAAATTATAGCCCAACCACCTTTCTGCTTATTCACCATTTTTTAAATCATTTTGCCTCTAACAGCATGAATCCTGCTGAACGTGCCGTGGTGGGGGCTGCTTTTCTTGTGAAGGCTGCACGTCTGGAGGAGGAGAGGCAGGAGAGCCGCAGCAGGAGACCACGACGCCTGTGGACGAGGGAATGGCTTCAGCATCGCAATGAGCATTCCCACATTCAACTGCGCAGAGACATTCCGTGTGACTTCCAAAACTTTCTGAGGATGTCTGAGGAGTCCTTTCAAATCCTGCTAGATGCAGTTACCCCGCTCATTGCACGGAACGACACAGTAATGCGTCCAGCAGTCCCTGCGGAGGAGAGGTTGGCCGCGACGCTGCGCTTTCTCGCCACAGGTCGCAGCATGCAGGACATTGAATACTCCTCAGCTGTGTCGCGTCCACTCCTTAGCCAACTGATCCCTGAGACCTGTGAGGCTATAGTGCGCTGTCTGGCTCCCACATATATGTACTTGCCCCAAAACCCAGACAAATGGCTGGCCAATGCCGCAGAATTCATGCGTAAGTGGCAATATCCAAACTGTGGGGGGCCATAGACGGCAAACATATTAGAATCAGCCAACCACACAACAGTGGATCGTTCTTCTTCAACTATAAAGGCTATTTTAGCATTGTATTGTTGGTAGTGGTGAACGCCAACTATGAGTTTATGTATGCGTCAGTGGGTACAAGTGGCCGAGTGTCTGATGGCGGGGTTTTTGACCAATCATCATTTGGCCAAAAGCTGAAAAATGGCCGCCTAAATTTGCCGACAAATAATGTCACCTGTGAAAACCTCAACTTTGTATTCCTGGCGGATGAGGCGTTCCCACTCCACCCCAATTTGCTAAAACCGTATCCCCAGAGGCATCTTACTCCACCATAAAGAATTTATAACTATCGCCTTTCCCGGGCCCGACGAGTGGTGGAGAATGCTTTTGGGATTATGGCTAGCCGATTCAGGATCTTCCACACGGCCATCAACATGAAACTTGATTCTATAGACAGAGTTGTCATGGCATGCTGTGTCCTGCACAATTTTCTCCGACTCCGCGATCACCAGTCCTACACCCCACCAAACTATGTGGACTCCATTGACTCCACCAATGGCGAGGTGGTGTTGGGGGGCTGGCGTGCTGATGCGCCACACGTGGCAGGACTACAGCCATTAGATCGTGGAAGCAGGCGCCAGGAGGCACAGGAGATTAGGGACCGGTACTGCGAGTACTTTAATGGTCCAGGGGCTGTGAGCTGGCAACAGAACATATAGTGTAGTTACCACTGTGACATCTGTGATCGTTCTGTTGACATTTCTGATGTGTCCTGTAGCTCAGGTTTGTAGCCAGGACATGTGTCCTTGTCTAATTTGACAGAGGTTTTTAATTTTTTTTTAGAAGACTACTCAATGTGTTGTAAGGGAGCGATGGCTTGCCTAATTGATGGGAAGTATGTGTCGCAGACATACCTGTTGTCTGTGACATAAGTTGGAGGATTTGACTTTTATTAGTGCATGTGAGTGCATTTTTACCAACGTATATGCGTTTTGCATGCGGTTTCAATAAAAACAGTGAGGCCGCAAATACTATCCGCCACAAAGTGCTCCACACATTTGTTCCTACCCTAATAATGCCAATGGGTGACACAGGTTACCTACCATCTGTGAGCCACCTTCACTAATTTACACACCGCTAACACAAGGGAAGATGGGCGTACCAGGGGCAGCAGGGACAACTCATATGCGTCGCACAGTCCCTTACGGGGCGCCCAAACGACAACCACTAACCAACACAATAGTGTTCAGATTGTGCACGGCGCACAAGGTGGATGGCGGAGACGTGACGTAGTAAGGCTAGAATTGTGATATGGAACAAGTGCTTCTGACATGGCGGAGTGCGTGCAGTTATGGGATGCTTATGCGTCACACAGGAGCACTAAACGTAAAAGGTAAAATTTGCTCAGGCACTTTCCGGTTTCTAACTTTCGCTAGTGGTGTGTAAATTTTTCGTGTATCACTCCGTATGTGCACATCTGGACTGATATAATATAACGCATCACAGGACACAAGGAAACACATAGTGTCCTATTTGCAGGCACCTCTGACCAATAGGAATGCAGTAGTGGCCACCAATAATGGAGAGAGGGACGCGGATTAAATGCCGTGTAGCACGCCTATCTGCTCAAATTGACCAACAGGCACGCCTACATTTACCACCGAGTCGTTCACGAGCCTTGTGTGTGACTGCGTTATAACGATGTGTACACACGATATCTAGGTCGTCCACGCGACCGCGGAATCGAGGCATCGTTGAGTTGATTTAGCGATGTCTGTGAGTGTAACGTGCCGACGACCGATTTTACACATCGTACGGACGATGCGCAAATATTGATATCGTTGCCGACATCGTTATGTATATCGTAGCGTGTGACGGCCGCCTAGCATTTGACTCGCTATTCAGATGAATATGCGAGTACTAAAAACTACTCGTTATGAGTATAGTGAGTGTGAACATTGCTCCACTCCCTCATCACTAGAAGTAATGTCTCCAATCCAGTACTAATGTACCCCATCCTGGACCCCATCTTCGTAAATATGTCCCCCATTCTAGTTCTTATGTCTTCATTTTGAGCCCCTTCATGGTAAATATGTTCCCATTATAATATAGATGGCCCCATCCTGATATACATGTTAGGTCCCCTGACAACGCTCCCCAGCTCACCTCTCCTGGGTCAGCATCCTCTGCTCCTCTACTGATCGTGCTCAGGCGTGCTGTGTCTCGGAGCCATCGCCGGGTCCCCTTCCTGTCTGCTGACCACCAGGCTCACACATCAGCACACTACAATGGTCGGAGTCATGAAACCTAATCAGCAATGCAATAGGCACGGTCGCGCTCCTCTCCTGTGAATGTAGGGGCCGGCACAGCTCAACCTGACACTCCCCTTGACCAATAGCTGTCCATCCTCTAGAATATCAGGCCACTTCCACTGATGGGAAGTGCCTGATTATTGAGTTAGTAAGCTTCTGCTTCTCTGGCTGTTAGTCAGGCCTTCCTTGTGCTCTCCATCGGTAGACCCATTCCTGCTCTCCTAGCCTCGGGCTCTGGTGCCCTCTTCCCTGCTTGGCCTTACCACAGTATAGGCTAACCCTACGAGCTGCCCCCCTGGTACTAGCAGCTGTGGAATTTAGACTACCTGGGCTTGCCCCTGACAATCACTGTATAGGGGTTGGTTAAACTAGGACTAGCTCACCCAGGGGCGTTCGGTACCACAGCCAAATGGGTCCACTCTAGAGCGCCTTCCCCCAGAAGCGTGACAATACACTGGCGATCAAAATTAAAGAACAACACACCATTTGCTTACTTTTAAAGTCATTATGTTGTCCTTTGGAAAAATATTCTAACATGAGTAAAATAGCAGTATTTTAAGCACATTGCATACATTGAGGATTGGCGTCAAAAGTACAATTCTTTTTCTTTAAAAACTTCTCAATTTTTTTCACCATCTAGATAAAAGTAAAAGTATACATGTTTGGTGTCTACGAACTCATACCAACCTGAGGCATCATACTGACACATACATTTTGCAAAAAATCAGTGCAAAAAATCCGCACAGGAATCACACAAAAAGCTCTCTGTTTATAATAATATTTTTTCCAGTTTGTAGCAAGTGCTATCAAAAAAGTATCAAAAACAGGGCTATTGGTCTGTACATTTTTTGCAAAAAATATACGTAAGCTGTCTCACCTCGTCACGGTTGCCCTAACGAGGCAGTCCCTAGCTGATGTGTGCATTTAAAACCTGAGTGTGTGAACATACCTCTATCCAGGCTCCAGCCAGGACTCCACTCTGTGGGCTTTTTACCTGTGAAACAGCTTGTGTGTGGACTACTCATAGGGGAAGGGTGGGTCACTTCCCTTTCCTGCGAACAGGAGAAATACATTCACCAAACAATAATGAGTAGTCCAACACTGATGAATGCGATTAATAACCGCATTCATCCACCACCAGAAAATCTGCAAAAAATCAGTGCAAAAAATCCGCACAGGAATCACACAAAAAGCTCTCTGTTTATAATAAATATTTTTCCAGTTTGCAGCAGTATTGTTTGGTGAATGTATTTCTCCTGTTCGCAGGAAAGGGAAGTGACCCACCCTTCCCCTATGAGTAGTCCACACACAAGCTGTGTCACAGGTAAAAAGCCCACTGAGTGGAGTCCTGGCTGGAGCCTGGATGGAGGTATGTTCACACACTCAGGTTTTAAATGCTCACATCAGCTAGGGACTGTCTCGCTAGGGCAACCGTGACGAGGTGAGACAGCTTACGTATATTTTTTGCAAAAAACGTACAGACCAATAGCCCTGTTTTTGATACTTTTTTGATAGCACTTGCTACAAACTGGAAAAAATATTTATTATAAACAGAGAGCTTTTTGTGTGATTCCTGTGCAGATTTTTTGCACTGATTTTTTGCAGATTTTCTGGTGGTGGATGAATGCGGTTATTAATCGCATTCATCAGTGTTGGACTACTCATTATTGTTTGGTGCATACATTTTACCATATAGTGAACTTGGTGAATAAAAAAAAAACAAAAAAATAAACATGTAATTATACTTTTTTACAATTTCACCCCACTTTGATTTTTGTTTCCATTTTTTAGTACACTATATGGTAAAATAAATTATTTCTTTTAAAAGTACAACTTGTCCAGCAAAAAACAAGATATTATTATTATTATTATTAAAAAGGAGCATGCATATCCAAGTACAATAATTTTGAGCAAAAGAAAGCACAAACAGGTACAGGGGGAGAGAGGACCCTGCCCACAATAGCTCACAGTCTACAGTCCCTGACAGACGTTATGTCGCTTATCCATGTTATGTAAATAAAATCTTATAACCTGATGTTAAATTCATCCATTGGTTGTATAAATTACTCTTTTGAAAGCTGAAACACTCCGAAATGTGGTTTAGGTTAAGAAAATAAATTGGCATCAATGCTGAAATATTGATCATTTAATGTACACAGAAAGGTCAGATTTTGGCAAGACAAAAGTATTGTTGCCTGGTCATATAATGCACCCAATTCTAGTTTACATCCTCACCTGTGCTCAGTAAATGATCAGTTAATTAGTGGGTGTGTATAAAATGAAACCCAGCACCCCAGACCTTCACTTGAACCTCAACTTGAGCTCTGACAACATGCCAAAAATCCACCCTGCGACCAAAGCCCCTCTTCCAGTGCAGGAGAGCTCCAACAGGCCTGGTCACCTCAAGTCCCTGTGTCAACTAGAACAATTTGTAGGATTCTGTCTCGAAATGCTCAAATCAGTGCCCAGGAGCCAGCACTAAACAAAAGGCAATAAAAAACTGTGTGGCATTTGCAAAATCCCACAGCCTGCTAAACAGTTGGACACTGGAAAAGTGGCAGAAGGTGGATTTCTCTGATGAATCTTCAGTAGAATTACACCACAGCCACTGCAAATACTGCAGGTGACCTACTGGAGCCCGTATAGATCCAAAATACACCCAGAAAACTGTTACATTTGGTGGTGGAAAGATCATGGTCTGGGGTTACATATGGGGGTGTGTGAAACATTTGCAAGGTGGAAAGCAATATCAATAGCCTAAAATATTAAGAAGTATTAGCTACCTCTTACATTCCAAATCATAAAAGGGGTCAAATTCTGCAGCAGGATGGTGCTCCATCTCATACATCCATCTCTACAAGAAAGTTCCTCCAGGCAAAAAAGATCAAGGTGCTCAAGGATTGGCCAGCCAAGTCACCAGACATGAACATCATTCAGCATGTTTAGGGTAGGATGAAAGAGGAAGCTTGGAAGACAAAACCAAAGAATCTAGATGAACTCTGGGATGCATGTAAGACTGCATTCTTTGCTATTCCTCATGACTTTAATAAATTGTATGAATCATTGCTGAACTGCATGGATGCAGTACTTCAAACTCATGGAAGTCACACAAAATATTAAATATAACTCTAATAGCACCACAACGTCATTCACCAATATTATGCAACATATATTTGTATTTTAAAGGGATCCTGTCACTTCCAGAACGCCTCCTAAGCTATCAAAACATGTCCCTGCATCATCTCATCACTAATCTCACACTCCTTTTGTCTCCTAAAAGGATCCTGTGAAAGTGGAGAAAAACATTTTAATACTTACTCATTAGTGATTATAATTAGCAGGGGCTATATTCTTTAGTCACCAGGACGGGCTGTTTTCCGGCTCCAGGATCCATCCCCTCTCTGTCTGTGTGCTTTGCTTGTGCAGATTCTGCCCTCCCCCCTCTCTATCGCTCACAGAATGCAAATCATTAGTCCTGCCTTCAGCTGCACATCACTGCAGCACAGACAGACAGAGGGTTGATCCTCGAGGCTGCAAAACAACATGCCCTGGTGACTAAAGAATATAGTTTAGGAGGCGTTTTGGAGGTGACAGGATCCCTTTAAGTAAATTTTTTGTTTGGAAATCACATTACTTTCTGTGAGCGACAAAACTTTTGTCTTACCAAAATCTGACCATTCTGTGTTCATTAAATAATCAATATTTCAGCATTGATGCCAATTTATTTTCTTAACCTAAACCAAATTTGGGAGGGTTTCAGCTTTCAAAAGAGTAATTTATACAACCAATGGATGAATTTAACGTCAGGTTATAAGTTTTTATTTACATAACATGGATAAGTGACATCACTTCTGTCAGGGACTGTACAAGGGATACACTAGGAGAGGAAATAGCTGATTGCGCTTTGGTGGACTGAGGCTAACTGCAGGTTGTAGACTTGTCAGAAGAGGTGGGTCTTCAGGTTCTTTTTGAAGGTTTCCAGGTTAGGCGAGAGTCTGATGTGTTGCGGCAAAGAGTTGCAGAGTATGGGAGATGCACGAGAGAAATCTTGTATGCTGCTGTGGAAAGAAGAGATAAGAGGGGAAATGAAAAGGAAATCTTGAGAGGATCAAAAGTTGCGTATAGGTAAGTACCGGGAGATCATGTAACAGATGTATGGAGGGGACAGGTTGTGGATGGCTTTGTATGTCATAGTTTTGGTTTTCAACTGGAGTCTCTGGGCAATGGGAAGCCAGTAATGGGCTTGGCAGAGAGGAGCGGCTGGGGAATAGAGGGGAGACAGGTGGATTAGTTGGGCAGCAGAGTTTAGGGTAAATTGGAGTAGTGCAAGAGTGCTAGTGTTGAGTCCAGAGAGTAAGAGGTTGCAGTAGTCGAGGCTGGAGATGATGAGGGTATGCACAAGTTTCTTTGCAGTTTCTTGGTCAAGGAATGTATGATCCTAGAAATATTTTTGATTTTGAGTTGGCAGGAGGTGGAGAGAGCTTGGATATGTGGCTTGAATGAAAGTGCAGGGTCAAGGATTACCCCGAGGCACTGAGCATGCTGAAATTTGGAAAGTGAGATGCCATTTATGTTGATGGAAAGGTCTGATGGGGAAGTAGAGTGAGAAGAGGGGAAGATGATGAATTCTGTTTTGTCCGTGTTCAATTTTAGAAATTGAGCAGAAAAGAAGGGAGACATCACAGGTTGAATATAATATTAATTTTTTAGTCTACGCATTTCAGGGCTTCCTGGCCCCTTCCTCAGGACAAATCAATATCATAATGCCATATTTCAGGGAGTCCTGAAACGTGTTGACTACAAAATCAATATTCTATTCACCCGGAATAGGGCAGCGCGGATTTTAACCCTTCATTCTTTCTCCTTTAATTTTCTGAGATAATGACCTTTGGGTTTTCATTGCTGTAAACAATAACCATTAAGGTTTACAGAAATAAAGGCTTGAAATAGATAACTCTGTTAGTAATGATTTTATATAATATATGTGTTTCACTTTTTGCATTTAATTACTGAAAAAAAAACTTTTTGACAATATTGTAATACATTGATATATACATGTATGTCTATACTGACGGAAAAATAGAAAAGTTATTGCTCTCGAAAGAAGGGGAAGGAAAAACAAAAAACAAAATAATCAACCGGGGTTGAACGGATTAAAATGTTAAAGATGAAAATATTTTTTCTCTGTTGCCTAAAATACAAAGGAAATGTGTTATTTCTATCTTCATGCATTTTTGAGATTCTTTCATCTTCAACTTGCCTAACGGCTCACATTAACAGTAATTTTGGCCAGGGGTCCCCAACTTTTACATACTACTACTGTATTTTCCCCATCTTGGCATGTATGTCCTTATCCTTGGCCTCTTTCTAGCATGCATGTCCTTACTCTGGGCCTCTTCCTGGTGTATAGAGTTCCCATTCTGTCTCTGATACATAAAAAACCCCACTATACTCAACTTCCCAACCTCCTACACCATGAGGTATCCTCCTCCTCCTCTGTAGCCAGCGCAGTGGCCAGCAGCTGACATTACGTGCCTGGTATAGCGACGCATGACATCACTGTCATGCACCCCCAGTCACAGGCGCTCTGATATCAGCTGCCTGAGTCTGGTTAGCCGGCAGTATGTATTGCACCAATGAGTCTCTGTGCCGCAATGCATTTGATATAAATACATCCTCGGACGCACATGCAGAGAAGTAGTCAATGGGGTCTGTGGGCCCCCTCCACCCGTGGGCCTGGTTACTACTATAATAAATACACCAAAATCCCCCATTATCTAACGGAAGATGAATGAAACAACTGTCTCTTTAATCAATTAATTATTTTTATTATTCAACAAATTCATTTAAAAAAATTTTTTTTATATAAATATAAATATCTGCTAAGGTACCACAATTATTACAGGCAATACTCATTTAAAATTTAAACAATTTCTACAAAAATACTCACAGAGCAAACAACAGTATATAAGGGTGCTCCTGTGTAGCATTAGTTATGTGATAGCTATATATTGGTGCTCCTATTAGTATTTATTTACCAATTTGCAACCTAAGACCTGCAAACTCACTCATGGGGGCACTTTCAATATCCCATACACACTCAGAAAAGGGACCCCTGCAGAACACCAATTTAGATTCCTGCATCCGATTACCTTGAGTTCTAGGCTGCACCTCAGCTGTTCAGTTACACAGGCTCCTCACCCCTCCAGCCGACGATCGTTTCAAGTTATCTTCCTCAGGGCATACTGTGCTCACACATCCATTTCCTTATATAGCATCTCCATAATGAGACCTTCACAGCCGCTGTGGGCAATTGCGGCGCATGTCTTCCGGGTCGCCCCCTCATGTCTCGCTATATCCGGTATCTGGTCTATGAAGCGCAGGCACGTAACAATGCGTGCCAGCGCTGTCATGGTGACCAGGACGCCAGAAGAGCAGGGGCATTCCTCACCAGACATGCGCACTGCCACAAGCGCCGTTACTCCGCACAAACTGTCAGCTAAACGCTTAACTTTATAAATACTAAAATTAGCCTCATAACCCATGGTCATACCTCCTCCACCCATAGTGAATACCTGTTTGCCCATCAATTTCGCAGTATTAGTCTAATATGTGAAATAGCGCTTTCCCTATTTAATTACATACATATAGCTCCCTGACACTCATACAGTAACCAATTAGTACTAGTGCTCCAATTATATAGTGCAATTCTATGCTCAATCAAATATTCATGCCCAACAATAATTTATACTTAATGTGCAATAATAAAATATTTAAAGTGATACACTACAGTACATACATACAGTAGATACATTGTACATTCACTTGCAAAATTGTTGCACTACTTAATTTTACGTAAAGAAATCACAATTTACACCATTTTTATCCATAAAGAAAGAAGGAGGCGGCACTCACTGGACCGGTGAACACAGGTTTCTTTATTCCAGTCGCGGTATTACATCAGGTGGAGGGTGGGGGAGGGAGGTGCCGCACTCTCCACCTGATGTAATACCGCGACTGGAATAAAGAAACCTGTGTTCACCGGTCCAGTGAGTGACGCCTCCTTCTTTCTTTATGAATAAAAATGACTATGTCCTACGGCTGAGCAACGCTGGACCTGGTTCTGTGCCACAATCTCAATTGCAGCAATATAAGGTCAGTGCCCGTTTTATTTCTATATGCAATTTGTATACCATGTTTATATTTATTGTAGCTGAACCAAGGTCATGATCATGAATGCAATGGAGTGAATTAGAAGGTCATCTACTTCTGTCCCCAAAAAGAACTTATAAGATAATGATATAATAGTATCTTCAGCTTCATCAGGTTTTATTCTTCAAACCACAAAGGATGTATGGACCTTTTATTACAGGCAAGAAGCTATAGTAAAACAGCAGATCTGTACAGAGATTCATACTGTGTCCTTGGCAAAGAACATGCAGGGCTGTATAATGGCTGTGCTAGAGGACTACAGGATAAATAAAGACATTGTACAAATCAAACAAGTGTTCCTAGCATTCGTGTTCAAAAGAAACATTTATGTCCAAATTCTTCACTAAGAGCACTTAGCAATAACTGATATTGTACTTATTTGTTATTCTGCTTTTGAGCATGAATCCCCAAAGTATTAGTTGTGTTGCAATTTTCTATTATCTAATGCAGCCTGAAAAGAATCTGTAAATTGGAAGTGAAAATACATTTATTAAACTAAAAAAAATAAAGAAACAAAAAAGGAATTTGCGTATGCAAGATTTCAAAAGAACTTCTTAAAGGGGATCTGTCGTTAGGATCTTCCCTCCTACGCCGTCTAGATGAGCATGAAAATCATAGGAAGCTGAATAAAATGATACCTTGATATCTGCCATCCAATGTCTTTTTACCAATAAATATGTTTTCAGAAGTATGAGCCAAACATTGATCTCCCCGATATACTGTCTCCACAGTTAATTTTAAATGAAAGTGGGCATTACCAGTGTGAGACATGTAGATGAGGAAAGCAGACTGTCAGTCATTACATGGCTCACATTAAACACGCAACCTTTCATTTAAAATAAGCCTTGGAGGCAAATTCTCATGGAGACCTATGTCCGACCCATATCTGCAAACTGAGAATTTAATTTGGCTTATATCCTGAGTCATATGACAAGGCTTGTTAAGGGTTAATATTGACTTTTAGGATTGCTACTACCGTGTTTTCCCGATAGTAAGACCGCCCCGATAGTAAGACAGGGTGGGGGGGGACGGGGGGTCTGCTAATGTAAGACCCCCCCCGAATGTAAGGCAGGGTAGGGGGGAGGGGGGTCTTACTATCGGGGAAACACGGGGGGGGGGTTTACATACATACATACACACGTACAGACACATGCATACACATATATACACACCATACACATAGTGGTGCTGACGTCAGAGGCAAGCGCCCGATGACGCTTGCTTGAGCGCCGCTATGCTGATTGGCCCACACTATGACCTGGGCGGAGCTGCGGCCTGAACTCCGGAAGAACAGGAACCATGGAGCCTAGGACCGGCGATACGGTGCAAAACGGCACCGGAACACGACAGATGGCAGCGGATCATCTCGGGGACCGGACCGGAGCACAGAGGACGGCACAGAACCATCGGGGACCCCACACCGGACCGGTAAGAAGCGGTGCTATGTGTGTGTGTAGTGTGTGTGGTGTGTATGGTGTGTATATATGTGTATATATGTGTATGCATGTGTCTGTCTGTATGTGTGGGAATGTGTGGATGGATGGCTGCAATGTGTGGATGGATGGATGGTGGGGCCTCCAATGTAAGGCCCCCCCGAAAGTAAGACAGGGGGCCACTTTTGGCCACAAAAAGAATGTAAGACCCTGTCTTACTTTCGGGAAAACACGGTACCAATTGGTGGTGCTAGAGTTCAAGTCCTCTTTAAAGAGGCAATTTTATATTGAGAAAACATGGATTTCTCTGGAATAACACATTGGATTGCAGATATTAAGTTAAAAAAATATTATAATCTGAGAGTCCTCAGCAGTTGATACCTTTTAACCCCACTATGACCCGGGAATTTTTTGTTTTTCATTTTCGTTTCTTGCTCCCCTGCTTCCAAGAGCCATAACGTTTTTATTTTTCTGTCAATATAGACATATGATGGCTTGTTTTTTGCGGGACGAGATGTACTTTCATATGCAATCATTTATTTTACCATATAGTGTACAGGGAAATTACAAAAAAATTCTAAATGCAGTGAAATTGCAAAAATAGTGCAATGACATGTTTGTTTTTTGGGTATTTTAGTCGCCATGTACACTATATGGTAAAACCCATGTGACAGGGTGATGCCTCGCTTGGGTATGAGTTTGTAGACACCAAACATGTATACCTTTACTGGTATCTAGGTGGTGGAAAAAAATTCAGAAGTTTGAAAAAAAACCAAAACTGACTTTTTGCGTCATGTTCTGCGACCCGTAGCGTCCTCATTTTTTAGGATCTGGGGCTGTGTGATGGCTTATTTTTTGCGTCTTGAGCTAATGTTTCTAATGATACCATTTCTGGGGGGATCTGCAGTTTTGATCGCCCATTATTGCATTTTATAGAAATAATGTGGCGACCAAAAAAATGGAATTTTGGCGTTTGGACCATGTTTTCCCTAACGGAGTTTACGGCTCTCATTAATGGATTTCATATGATGATAGATCGGGCGATTCTGAACACGGCGATACCAAACATGTATTTTTTTTTTTATGTATATACTTTTATTGTGATTGGGGGAAAAAGGGGGTGATTGGAACTTTTATATATTTTTTTTTTACAGGTTTTTAAAAACTTTATTTTTTCATTCATTCTTATTTTTACATTGCCTCTTTAAGAGGCACCTTGCTGCACAGTCCGATCACTTCTGGGAGATACAGATGAGCTGCAGCTCATATGTATCTCCCAGAATCGTGGACCTGCTGTAGTTGGCATCGCCTGCCAACC
The DNA here is from genome assembly GCA_033576535.1 of Allobates femoralis. NCBI lineage: Eukaryota > Metazoa > Chordata > Amphibia > Anura > Aromobatidae > Allobates > Allobates femoralis. The sequence continues at coordinate 139,131,672 of JARQOC010000009.1, forward strand.
ACAGCAGGAAACTGAGCTGTGACAGCATCCAAGGTCTAGCCAGGACCCCGGGCTGTCACGTTGACTCACCGTGGCCGGGACTCCGGTTTAGACAGGCAGTAGCTTCTTCCTCCTTGTCATGGGTGGACCGCGCCTGCCGGTAGTGGGGCCCGGTTGAGTGCAGATCAAAAGTTGAAGACGTCTTGTGGGAACAGATTAAGGGGTTAATTTGTCGTGACGCCACCTATGAGTGATTTCGGTAAGTCTTACCGACGCTGCGGGGCCTCAGGGGGATGGAATGCAGCAAGATGGAACGCTCCCCACAGGCTAAGCAAAGATCCCTGGAGGCTGGAGCTGCTTGAGATGTTGTGTAGCAGCTGCGGTTACCTTGAAGTGCGGACAGACAGTTCATAAGAAAGCACGGACACTGTAAGTCTCTGTAACGGGTGCTTTACTGTAACCAGCAGGCAATACATACAGTTGTAGGTAGCAGACTGGGTGGACTCAGCAGTGATAGATGTCCCTCAGAGATCCGCGGTGTTCCTCCATTCTAACTAAGTAGGTTGCCGTTGTCGCCCAGGAATACTAGGTCGGGTACAGGGAGGGTGCTTGAATGCCCTATCTGGGGTATACGTTCCGGATGCTTTGGGGAGCCTTGGGTCCCTTGGTGGGTACACCGCTGGTTAGACGACTGGATTTGGTGATGGTGGGGTACTCCTGTAAAGCGATTCCTCCACTCTTCTGGTTCGCATAGCAGACCTGAACTGCTGCTAGCTTCGGTACCAGCAAACCGGCTGTAGATGGGCACGGGATGATTTTGAGCCCGCATTTTGACGGCCGTAGTCCGGTTGGTAATGCACCGGGAGTAATGGTGCTCAACCGTGGTGACGGTAAGGAGATGGCCGGCAGAAGATGGCCAGGGGGCCGCACGGGACTGTGCGAGCCCCCTCTCCTAGGTTGCAGAGCTGGGATTCTGCAGAGGGTCTTCTAGGTTGCTGTTACACCTTCAGCCCTCGAACTCCAACTGTTCTAGACTTTCCACTACACACCTACCCTTGCACTCCGCCCACCAGGACCTTGATTGGTCCTCTATGCAGGGTATGGATCCCTGAGTTAACCACATGACTGCTGGGTCAGAGAATATTGCTGCTGCATTCATGGCTGCAATACTCTCCTGTGACGCACTCGGTGCGGGGTGCCACACTGTGAGCGCCGGAGATCCCGCAATACTATTGCGGGATCTCCAGAGCAGGCGGAGAACAGCGCGTTCCCCGCCGCAGCCGCTTGGATCCCGCTGGCAATAAACCTCTCTCTCCCTCCCAACTCTGACCTTTCTGTGTTATGCTTCACCTCACCTGGTTTATTTACTGCATTATCCAACCCCCAATTGTGTGTATAAATGTGTGTATGTTCAGAATGTGTGTTATTATGAACCTGATGAAGAGATCTTAGAGTCTCAAAAGCTTGCTTTGCTTTTCTTACCATCTTTTCAATTAGCCAGTACAATGTATCAACTACTGAGGACTCTCAGATGCTAATATTTTTCTATCTACTGGCTAACACGGTACAAACATTTTTTACCTTTTTTAATTATTAAGGTATCGTTTTATTCAATTTTCGATGACCTACATGCCCATATTGACAGTTTAGGAGCAAAGTATTTTAGTGTGCATGTGCAGGAAGTGGTCAAGCAATGCCCATGCATGCTCAATACATTGCTATGCAGGGCAGAGAGAAGTGCAAGTGTGCAGGAGTGCAATGGATGAGTCATGCATCATCCACACCAAGAAGAGAGGAGATGGCGGATCAAGACCAGTAACACCCATCTGACTGGACTGCCCCATAGGTGAGTATAATGCAGAGCAGACTGGGGACTTATATACAGCATTCCTGATTGGTAAATGTAAGGGCACACTGTTGGTGACTGCAGTTTATAGCGGAAAACTTGATGACAGGTAAATTTTAAGTTATAATGTAAGTATCTTTGACCTATTATACAGTCTATAGATTAAGTATCCACTTGTCATTTGTTTAAATTAAATTTCTTCATTTAGCACTAATAATCTCATATGTCCTTGTGGCATTAAGATTTACTTGCAGATCATAGACTAAGTGTTCGATTGGACGAACTGATTGGTGGCACTAAATGACCACCAATAAGTAGCTTGTCAGTTGATCAGTTGTTGTTTTATGAACATGCAGGGCACTATTATCCACTAAGCACTGGAGGGCGAGTGCCTATGGTGGCAGATTGAGGAGGGCGGTACCATTATTAAAATTTAAAAACAAAAATAGAGAAACAAAAAAAATGTTTTTACCCCTTCACTGGGCCTAGTAACAAAACTGGTGGATTTTTAAGAAGGAACTAGAATGTGAGGTACTCCTGCCCAGATGGAGAAAGTACCTGATGCTAGAGAAGGCACTGCAATGATGTCATGAACATGTGACTTGGGTGGGCAGAGTCAAGTTTTGCCAGGCAGCAAGAATCAGAATGTCCACAAATGAGAAGCTGGGACTGAATACACAAGGGAACATGAGGAGTGCAGGGTGTTTACGGGATATAAGGGGAGGAGGCTGTGCAGAGGGCATGGATGGTGTGGGCTGTGCTGGACTCATGGGGGTTGCAGGCTGTGCAGGGGGTGATGAAGGGTGCAGGCTGTGCAGAGGGCATGAAGGGTGCAGGCTGTAAAGGGGGATGGAGGGTGCAGGCTGTGCTGGGGACATGGGGGCTGCAGACTGTGAAGGGCGTGATGGAGGGGGCAGGTTGTCCACAGGAGATGGAGGGTGCAGGCTGTGCAGAGGGCATTGAGGGTTCAGGGCTTGTGCCCTGCAGGGGGATGGAGGGTGAAGGCTGTTCAGGGGTAATGGAGGGTGCAGGCTGTGCAGGTGGCATGGGGCTGCAGGCTGTGCAGGGGGATGGAGCGTGTAGGCTGTGCACAGGTGATGGGGGGTGCAAGCTGTGCAGAGGGCATGGAGAGTGCAGGCAGTGCAGGAGGCATGGGGGTTGAAGGCTGTGCAGCCAGATGGTGAGTCCAGGCTGTGCAGGGATAATGGAGGGTGCAGGCAGTGCAGATGGCATGGAGGTGAAGGCTGTGCAGGGGGATGGAGGGTGTATGCTGCGCACGGGAGATGGGGGTGCAGGCTGTGGAGAGGGCATGGAGGGTGCAGGCTGTGCAGGGGGATGGAGGGTGCAGGCTGTGCATGGGGCATAGAGGGTGCAGGCTGTGCTGTGGGCATGGGGGTGCAGGCTGTGCAGGGGGTGATGGAGGGGGCAGGCTCTGCAGGGGGTGAAGGGTGAAGACTCTTCAGGGGGATGGAAGGTGAAGCCAGTGCATGAGGCATAGGGGTGCAGGCTGCGCAGGGGGGATGAAGGGTGTAGGCTGTGCACGGGAGATGGGGGGAACAGGCTGTGCAGAGGGCATGGAGTGTGCACTGCTGTGCAGGGAGAGGAAGGATGCAGGCTGTGCAGGTGACATGGAGGGTGCAGGTTGCGCTTGGGTCATGGGATGCAGGCTTTGCAGGGGTGATGGAGGGTGCATCCTCTGCACAGGAGATGGAGGGTGGAGGCTATGCAGAGGGCATGAAAGGTGCAGGCTGTGCAGAGGGCATGGAGGGTGCAGGGTTTGCAGGGGGTTGGAGGGTGAAGGTTGTTCAGGGGTGATTGAGGGTGCAGGCTGTTCAGTGCGCATGGGGGCTGCAGTGTAGGCTGTGCATGGTAATGGAGGATGCAGGCTGTGCAGAGGGCATTGGGGTGCAACCTGTCAGGGGCATTGGGGGGTGCAGAGTGTGTGAGATTGAGGGTTGCCGTAGGTAGCAGGCTGTTCAAGTGGCATGGAGGATGCATGTTGGGCTGGGGGCATAGAGGGTGCAGGCTGTGCAGGGACATAGAGGGTGTCGGCTGTGCAGGGAGATGAAGAGTGCAGGCTGTGAGAGAGGGGTGCAGAGGACAGCAAGCTGTGCAGGAGGATGGAAGGTGCAGGCTGTGCAGGAGGGATGGAGGGTGCAGGCTGTGCAGGGGAAATGGAGGATGCAGACTGTGTAGGGGCATGTAGGATACAGGCTGAGCAGTGGGCATGGAAGATGTAGACTGTGCAGGGGGATGAATGATGCATGCTATTCAGGAACCATAGGGGTTCAGGGTGTTTGTGATATAGCAAAATATATTTAAAAGACGAGTGAGAAATTAAGTGTTCCTCAGTTGAGCTGAAGATGTGAGTAACTTTTACCTCTAGAGTGTGGAAGGAAATAGGGTTGTTCACTCAGTATACAAAGTGAGATCACACTATGGGAGGCAGTATGCAAAAGTAAGCGGGCTAAGGTCACACTATGAGGGAAACAGCATATGAAGGACAGTGTGAGGTATGGAGAGGGACATGGAGGATGTGGACAATGTGTCGGCCATAGTCTATATCAAAGGTACATTGTGTATTTTGGATAGTGTATATTCCATGGATGGTTTATAAGTGGGAATTATTTAAGAAATATTGTTCCTAGAAAAGACAGAGTAGAGGCCATACTTTATGAGAAACAGATGGTGTTATAGTGTATAAGGCAGTGGTTCTTAACTGGGGTTCAATTGAAACCTAGGGGTCATGCACGGTTCATTTTGTGTACCAGTAAAAAAACATATACCTATGTCTTGAATTTGGAAGAACATCATATTTGATTTATCACTAAAGAAGGGTTCGGTGAATGTGCATATGAAACTGGTGGGTTCGGTACCTCAAACAAGGTTAAGAACCACTGGTATAAGAGATAAAGTATGAAAGCAATATTTTATAGGAAGGGACATTGTGAAGGTCACTTTTTGGGGAGGGAGCACAGGAGTGCAAGTATTTATTTGGGAGCTCAACACGTGTGGAGATTTTTTTATTTAGGCATAATAGTAATGACAGTGTTATTTTTAAGAGAATCGTGTTGGCATGTGCTACAAAAGACATTAGAAGATGGAAGTCTGCAGAGACGAGCTGAGGATGTCCAAAGTCCTCATGATGTCTGGGTAAAGGCCCTGTTACACGGCACGACATCGTTAACGACATCGCTGATACTTCACGGTGTTTGGAGGTGTTCCAGCAACATCGTTGCAACCTTGTTGCGTGTGACTCAGCTAAGTTGTAATGATAAATCCTTGGATCGCAGGTTTGAGAACATGATCACCCCTGCACAACTCCGGTCAAGGGCTTGCTTGGTTGCTTCCTTCGTGGAGATGTTGTGTGGCTGACAGTCTCAATCACCGCCGCTTCGAGGATACTTCCTGTTTTGTCACGTGACTGGGCACAGACCGGAAATGCGTCATCGCAGGTCCTATAAGCGTTGTTAGTGATGTGTGGCTGGCCAGGTCCTATCTATTAGGACCTATTACTCTTTCCAAAGCCCAGAGCAGCTCCTGCTGGACTCCCCAAGGGGATTAAGATGCAGTTAATTATTTAGATCAGGTGATGCACCTGATGAAGGCAGCACTCTTGCTGCTGACACGCGTTGTGGCCTATGTAAGGGCTTAATAAACCGCTGGTAATATTAATACTGTTTCCACTTATTATTTCTATCCCTAGCACTCCACAAACCATCTAAATAATTCACTGCACACTCTAGACAGGTACTTTTGGACTTTCCTCCAGCTGCACAGTTCAAAGCCTATTTATTGTCTATAGTCTTGGTCTACTATAAGGATGTAGCCGCGAGATGGCGGTATGAAAATGTGCCAATGAATATATGGGGAATACCAAGCAATGTAGGTGCTGTGATGTACCAACTGGTTATATTGAGAGAGGCATGTATGTGTTGCACAAACAGAGATCTGCTGCGATCAAAATCCAGAAATGGTTTGCTGGGACTTGTTGCTCCACAAGCCTATATAGTTTGTTTAGGGCTATACTTAGGGATGGTCACAGGTGATGGAAGAGATTGGCCATCCACATTCCTGCTCCGTCCTGGGTGTGTTCCTGCTGATATCATGTGACTGCTCCATGGTCACATGTCTGTGATGTCAGCCAGGTCCTAGAAGTGAACAATACTTCCTGTGTATCACATCTGCTCTGTGTGTGAGACTTACAAGTGTGGAAAGCGAGGACTCTGTGTGTTTGCAAGTAGACAGCTTGCTGGAGGCACAGAGTGAGGATATGACCCCTCGTAGGGTCCAAGCAACAAATGGACTACAGAGCCCAAAAGATACAGCTCTGATGGAGCAAAGCTAAATCACAACAGTAAAGTGGCCAAACCCAGTAAAAAGTAATGGACTGTGCTTTATTCAAACTCTGATGGTATTACCTGCTGAGGATGAGGACTGTTTGCAGATCGCTAAGGATCTAAATGACGGTTCTGTGTCTGAAGTGGTAAATGGTTGTAAATAAACTGACTAATTATATGGAAAATCACTGCTGTGTGTTTGAATATCACTGCCAAGTGAGCGTACCTAGAGAGGTATTATAAAAACAAACTATATGGGAGCCTGATACTATCGCATTGGGTGGGTGGATGACATGATGATGGGAGGCGGGCTCTATGGCGCTAGGGGTGGCAGATGTCCCTCTGGCTCCGCCCTTGTGTGCTCTCTGGTTTCCCACCTGTGCTGTTTCTCAGGCCCCCACGTGTGGTTGCTCTCTGGTCCCCCCTTTGTTGTCTCCTGTGGTCGCTTTCCTCCACCCCCATAGTGGATCTGCCCCCCTCCCCGTGCTCGCTCCCATGCCGTGAGCTAGACAGGGGCAGAACAGAAGCAGACTGGGGCAGAGCAGAGTGGGGCCAAGTGGGACAGAGCAGAGTTGGGAAGAGCAAGGACAAAGCAGAGTGTGGGCAGAGTGGGGGAAAGCTGGGCCAAGCAGGGGCAGAGCAGGAAGAATAGAGCATAGCAGAGCAGAGCCAGACCAGGGGGAGCGTGGGGGGAGAGCAGGTGGAAATCGGGGCAGAGTAAGGGAGAGTGGGAGTGTGTGTGTGGCAGAGTGGGAGTGTGTGTGTAGCAGAGTGGGAGTGTGTGTGTGGCAGAGTAGGAGAGTGTGTGGGGCAGGGTGAGAGAATGTGTGGGACAGAGTGGGAGTGTTTGTGTGGCAGAGTGCGAGTGTGTGTGGCAGAGTGTGTGTGGCAGAGAGGGAGTGTGTGTGTGGCAGAGTGGGAATGTGTTTGTTGCAGAGGGGAGTTTGTACGTGTGTGGCAGAGTGTGTGTGTGTGTGTGTGGCTGAGAGGATGTGTGTGGCAGTGTGTGAGTGGCAGAGTGGGAGTGTGTGTGGCAGTGTGTGAGTGGCAGAGTGGGAGTGTGTGTATGTGTGGTAGAGTGGAAGTGTGTGTGTCAGTGTGTTTGGCAGAGTAGGGGGGTGTGTGTGGAAGAGTGGGAGTGTGTGTGGCAGTGTGTGAATGGCAGAATGGAAGTGTGTGTGGCAGAGTAGGGGTGTGTGTGAGTGGCAGAGTGGGAGTGTGTGTGTGGCAGTTTGTGTGGCAGAGTGGGAGTGTGTGTGTGGCAGTGTGTGTGGCAGAGTGGGAGTGTGTGTGCATGTGTGTAAGTGGGAGTTTGTGTGTATGTAGCAGAGTGTCAGTGTGTGTGTGGCAGAGTGTAAGTGTGTGTGGCAGAGTGGGAGTGTGTGTATGGCAGAGTGGGAGAGTGTGTGTGTGGCAGAGAGGGAGTGTGTGTGTGTGGCAGTGTGTGTGTGGCAGAGTGGGACTGAGTTTGTGTAACAGAGTGTGAGTGTGTGTCAGAGTGTGAGTGTGTGTGAGTGTGTGTGAATCGCAGAGTGGGAGTGTGTGTGTGTGGTAGAGTGGAAGTGTGTGGCAGAGTAGGAGTGTGTGTGTATGTGTGGCAAACTGGGAGTCTGTGTACGGCAGAGTGTGTGTGGCACAGTGGGAGTGGCAGAGTGAGTGTGTGTGAATGTGTGGAAAAGTGGGAGTGTGCGTGTCTGTGAGACAATGTGTATGTGGCAGAGTGGGTGTGTGTTGTGGCATTGTGTGTGTGTGGCAGAGTGGAGAGTGTGTGCATGGCAGAGTGGGAGTGTATGTCTGTTTGTTTGGTAGAGTGGGAGTGTGTGTGGCAGAGTAGGAGTGTGTGTGGCAGGAGTAGGAATGTGTGTGACAGAGTGGGAGTGTATTTGTGTGTGGCAGAGTGGGATTGTGTGTAGCAGAGTGGGAGTTTGTGTGTGTGGCAGAGTGGAAGTGTGTGGGAGTGTGTGTGGGGGGAGTATATGTGTGGCAAAGTGGGAGTGTGTGTGTGTGCAGCTGTGTGTGTTGAAGAGTGGAAGTGGGCGTGTGTGTATGGCAGAGTGGGAGTGTGTGTGTGACAGAGTGTGTGAGTGTCAGAATGGGAGTGTGCGTGTGTGACAGAGTGTGTGTGGCAGAATGGGAGTGTGTGTGTGGAAGTGTGTGTGTGGCAGAGTGCGAGTGTGTGTTTGTGGCAGTGTGTGTGTGGCAGAATGGGAGTGTGTGTGTTTGGCAGCGCGTGAGTGGCAGAGTGGGAGTGTGTGTATGTGTAGCAGAGTGGAATTGTGTGTGTGTGGCAGTGTGTGTGTGGCAGAGTGGAAGTGTGTGTGTGGCAGTGCGTGTGGCAGAGTGGCAGTATGTGTGTGACAGAGTTGAAGTATGTGTGTGGCAGAGTGGGAGAGTGTGTGTGTGGCAGAGTGTTAGTCTGTGTGTATGTGTGGTAGAGTGGGTGTGTGTGTCAGAGTGGGAGAGTGTGTGTGTGGCAATATGGAAGTATGTGTGGCACAGTGGAAGTGTGTGTGTCAGAGTGGGAGTGTGTGTGTGTCAGAGTGGGAGTGAGTGTGTGTGTGTCAGAGTGGGTGTGTGTGACAGAGTGGGAGTGTGTATTGCAGAGTGGGAGTGTGTGTGGCAGAGTGGGTGTGTGTGACAGAGTTGGAGTGTATGGCAGAGTGGGAGTGTGTGTGTGGCAGTCTGTGTGTGACAGAGTAGGAGTGTGTGTAAGTATGGCAGAGTGGGTGTGTCTCTGTTTGTGGCAGAGAGTGTGAGGCAGAGTGGGAGAGTGTCTGTGTGTGGCAGAGTGGGAGTGTATGTGTGTTTGTGTGGCAGAGTGGGAGTGTGTGTGTGGCAGAGTGGGAGTGTGTGTGTGGCAGTCTGTGTGTGACAGAGTAGGAGTGTGTGTAAGTATGGCAGAGTGGGTGTGTCTCTGTTTGTGGCAGAGAGTGTGAGGCAGAGTGGGAGAGTGTCTGTGTGTGGCAGAGTGGGAGTGTATGTGTGTTTGTGTGGCAGAGTGGGAGTGTGTGTGTGGCAGAGCGGGAGTGTGTGGGTGGCAGTGTGTGTGGCAGAGTGGGAGTGTGTGTGTGGCAGAGTGGGAGTGTGTGTGTGGCAGTATGTGTGGCAGAGTGGGAGTGTGTGTGTGGCAGTGTGTGTGGCAGAGTGGAAGTGTGTGTGTGTGGCAGAGTGGGAGTGTGTGTGCATGGCAATGTGTGTGTGGCAGAGTGGGAATGTGTTTGTATGTGTGTCAAAGTGTGAGTGTGTGTGTGGCAGAGTGGCAGTGTGTGTGTGGCAGAGTGGGAGTGTGTGTGTTTGGCTGTGTGTGTGTGTGTGTGTGTGGCAGAGTGGAGGACAGGCTGCATTACCTGGTTGTTCTCTGTCTGTGGACACGGCCTGAGATGACGTCGGCCATGTGATGTAACTCTGCCCATGATAGTGATGTCATCTCAGGTCCTGTAAATCCCGTCTTATCGGTAGCGACGTGTGGATACCTGGCAGTGGGCTGTGGTGTTGGGTTAGTGGGGGGACTGTAGGGATCAGGCGGACTGCTGGGAGCAGGCGGGGACAGCATGCAGCGGGCTGTGGCGCTGTATTTCCCATCACTTTGCGTAAGTGACATAGGCGGACAACCAGATGGAAGTGTATGAGCCACTTCACAATTATATATAGAGATGACATGAATATTCTGGAAAATTCAGATCTTTTTTACAAAGGGAAATAGCCTAAATAGTCAAAGGATTTATTGGAAGTCCCAAAAAACTACATTAAAGCTGATCCAAGCGGACTCCTTCAAAACATGGAGAGTAAAAGTAAAATTATATAAATCATCATGCAAAAATGGTTAAAAGCACGTAAATCGAACAAGTGACAACAGATAGAATTCCAGTGGTAACAAGGCTGGTATTACATAACTCCCCGGAGTAGCAGATAACATGTAGTGTCCCATAAATAATATCAAATAATTGACATGCTATTGGAGCTACTTTGAAAAACGCACATCAGGGGGTCTAGTGGTAATCATCATATGTTTGCTTATCTCCCTTTCATGTCCTTTACTCATACATCTATGCATTTACTTAAACTCACCAGTTTGTTTAACCCCTGTGCTTCTGAATTTAGTAGAGGTATCTTGGTCTTTCTTTGCATCAGTTCCTTTATTTCTTTTTGGGATTTTCTATCATGAATGTACGATCTTACTGATTATTAATTTATTGGTCTTAATCATGTGATTGTTTTTATTTTAATGTCCAAGCATTCTTCTTTGAGGATTTTCCATTTAGATATTCTACACTGATTGCTATAGTATTTATGTGATTCAATTGTTATTTCTACTTGGGACATATCCTGTATTGCTGTATTGATTGTATTTAGCCCAATGGTTTGTGAATTATTTGATATTATTTATGGGACACTATATGTTAATCTATCTTTTACTCCAGGGAGTTTTGTAATGCCAACCTTGTAATCACTGGAATTCTTTCTGCTTTCACTGCTCCATCTTACAGTTGTGTTCAAAATAATATCAGTGTGTTCAAAAACATGACTTAAGCCCCAAATCTTTAGAATAGCTTTTATTGCCATGTATTGGGAACATTGCACACTGTTTTTTAAATCAAAATATGAGAAATGTATATAATTTTAAACTACTTTACAGAAAATTACAAAAAATTAACATTGGACTATTCACAAATATAGCAGTGTCTGCATTTGTACTTACAAACTCAAAGTATGTACTCTTTTTTTAGGATTTAGTATTCCTGTGAATAACTAACCTAATATTATTATTATTATTCTTTATTATAGTCCCATTTATCCCATGGCACTTTACATGTGAAAAGGGACATACTGTACATAGACAAGCACAATAAACAATAGCAATACAAGGCACATACAAGTACAGAAGGAGAGAGGACCCTGCCTGTGTGGGCTCACAGTCTACAAGGGATGGGTGAGGATATACATGGAGAGGGTAGAGCTGGTCGTGCGGTTGTTCAATATTTAGTTGTATAACAACATTTTTTTAGAACTGCTTCACATCTATGTTGCATAGAGTCAACCAACTCTAGCACCTGTCATCTGTTATTTTAGCCCAGGATGCTTTAACTACGCCAAACGATTTATTTGCATTTGTTGGCTTTGCCTCAGAAACTGCATTTTTTATGTCACCTTACAAGTGTTCTATTGGATTAAGGTCCGGGGATTGGGCTGGCCACTCAATAACCTTAATTTTGTTCGACTGGAACCAAGATTTTGCTTGTTTACTGGTGTGTTTGGGGTCGTTGTCTTGTTGAAACACCCATTTCAAGGGCATTTCCTCTTCAGCATAAGGCAACATGACCTCTTCAAGTACTTTGATATATGTAAACTGGTCCATGATCCCTGGTATACTGTAAATAGGCCCAGCACCACAGTAAGAGAAACATGCCGAAATTGTGATGCTTGCACTACCATGCGTCAGTGTCTTCAGAGTGTAATTTGGCTTGAATTCAGAGTTTGGTGGTCGTCTGATGAACTGTCTGTGGCCCTTAGATCCAAAAAGAACAATTTTACTTTCAGCAATCCATAAAATATTTCTCCATTTCTTTTTAGACCAGTTGATGTGTTGTTTGGTAAATTGTATTTGCTTCAGTATATGTATTTTTTAAAACAGTGGGACTTTGCTGGGCTTGTGGCTAAAATAGATTAGTTTCACACAGGTGTCTTCTGTCATAGTCCTCACAGGTAACTTGAGACTGTCTTTGATCATCCTGGAGCTGATCATCGGCTGAGCCTTTGCCATTCTGGCTATTCTTCCATCCATTCGAATGGTAGTTTTTAGTTTTCTTCCACTTCTCTCTGGTTTTACTTTTCATTTAAAAACATTGGAGATCATTTTAGCTGAACAGCCTATCATTGTCAGCAATTAAAATTTTACCCTCTTCAATTAACTTTTTAATCAAAGTATGCTGTTCTTCTGAACAATGTCTCGGATGACCCATATTTCTCAGACTTTCAAGGAGAAATGGATGTATAACATATGCTGGTTTTAACCTTAAATAAGGGCCACTTGATTCACACCATTTTCTTCATATAATGATTGACCTCTCTAATTGAACTCCACACTGCTATTATTTTGAACACACCCCCTTTTAATTAATTACTCAAATACACAGACTCACAAACATGCAGATCATGATTGCTGAGTCTGTTGGTTTTCTAAGAATGTACTGCACCAACTGATAAATTGTTTGACATGTGGTAATACAATTTATACCAAAAACAGAGAATAATCTAGTTAGTTATATTTGACTGCTATTATTTTGAACACTACTGTTCATACTTTTAACTAGTAATGGGCAAACCCAAATTGCAAAACGTTCAGGGTCTGTACCGGACATTTAGTGTCAATTCACAGACACCAAACACGGGCTTCTCGGGGAAGTCCATGGTATCGCCAGGATGAAGATTGTTGAAACGGTGCAGCGCAGCCAATCAGCAAGAATTCACAGTGTGGTGGACACTTCCGGTCCCATCACCTTCATGCCAAGTGCTGGTGTAACTGTGAATGGCCAGTGCACCTTAAAAGAGAAAAAAATAAATAAATTTAAAAAAGGTGTGGGATTCCCCATATATTGATTCCAAGTGCAGATAAAGCAGAGAGCTGAAGGCTGCAGCCCCCAGCTTTTTGCTTTGTCTTGGCTGGCCATCAAAGTACGGGGTACCCCATATGTTTTTTTTTTAATTATTTAAATAAATAGCTTTAAATCATGACATGGGGTCTCCTCCCCCAGTTTTGATACCAAGGCAGTTTAAAGCAGGTTCACGTACCTCCTACCTTTAACCATTTTTAAATTGATAAAGATTTATATAATTTTACTTTTACTCTGGATTTTTTTTAAGGAGATCCTTTTGTATCTGCTTTAATGTTTATGCAGGAAGACTGCTGTTATTGATGCACTCTGTCTAGGGCATATTCAGTGCACATAGACTGTTATTTTTCGGCATAACACATTCTGTTTCTACAGAACGAACAAGTGTTTTTGTTGTTCATTAAATTACACTGGGGGACAATTTGAAAAAAATGTTCTGTTGAGTTAGGTTTTTGAGCTGATTTATACTAAAATTGGCATGCTGATTCCAAAAATGTAGTCAGTTTTTTTCTAGCACGTCAAGTTTTTCCTCCACAACTTACATGCCAGAGATGCACAATTGCACTGATATCTGTAATAAGACTTGTTATCTGATTACAATTCGACTCATATAGAGCTACGTGGCAACTTGTAAGACTAGTCACAACTGAGACAGTGTGGTGAGAGGTGTGTGCAGCTCCCAATACGTCATTATTATCAATATCTTGAAAAAAAACACTTTTTAGGTACAGTAGTTTACATATTTTTGAGAAGACAAAAATCCTATAGTTCAAAAACTTGATGTGATAGAGAAAAACTGAGATCATTTCTGGATTCAGCATCCAAAAATTAATTAAGAACAGTTGTCTGACCTAACTCCTAAAAAATTGTGTTCCCCAGTGTTATCAACAGCCAGTTTACACTGCCAAATATCCATGAAATGATTGTTCATATGAATGTTCCCTCAAGGTAATCTTGCAGTTTAAAAGGGTGTATATACATATACGTCCTTGGCCACCTTCCTCCATTTGATGTGGGCTCACGTGCTGAGCTTGCATCAACCCCTATACATGTCAGCTGATTTGATCAGCAATCCGATTGGCACTGTTAACCATTTAGATTGCGCTGTCAATCACTAACAGCGTGTTCTAAAGCACCTCAGCAGGGATCACGCTATTCCCCACCAACATCTGCGGCCCAGGGCCTCAATGCATTGCCATGATAGCACTGGGTCACCTGATGACCCTAGATGCTGTCATGACACACTTCCTGCCTGCAATACCCGAGTGACGTTGCTGGCAGATAGTGATTATTTGTTCAGTGTAGAGCTGAAGTATCTCTCTGCACAACACAGGTGATCATGCCATTGCAAATTAAATCTACTATATAATTGCCTAAGGTTCTCTGTCTGTTATGGAAATTGCGTGCCTGCACCTCTTAGTGTATTTTAAATATGGCACCTTGGCACACGCCGCTCCTATGATTGGTCGGCGCTGAACGCGTTTCGGTACAGACCTTGTACCTTCCTCAGGCAAATGCATATGTATGCATATCCCTGAGGAAGGTACAAGGTCTTTACCAAAATGCTTTGGTTGGAAATACTGATGGAATAAAGAAGCAGCTTGCATACTCTTGGCTTCCCTGGCATTTATTCGGGTACAGTGGGATGGCAGCGTGGTTCACTAATGCACAATCTCTCCCTGGTCTTTTTCTTGGATACATCACCACTGTTACCTGGGAGTGCGGATCCAGCAGCAGCTGTCTGAGCTAATTTACCAGTTTTGGGAAACACAACTCGATTAGGTGAGCACATACACCTATGACGGTACTACCTTATCCGTAAAACTATAAGACCCAATTGCGCCTCTTTGTCTCCCCTTTTTTCTTTGTATAAGTCAAAGTCCAGACCTAAATTAAATTGAGATTCTGTGGAAAGAGCTGGAAACTGCATGTAAATGCGGAGATGTCCTTGCTGCTGTGGTGCTGAACACTTAGACGTGCGACATCCCCGCATTTACATTCAGCATAGCGGCTGAGACTGTAATGAATGAGGTTACAGGACCTCACATAACTCATGCTAGTAAATGCCGGCTCTGTACATACGCAAATAGCGTAGTAACCTGCCGCCGGCTTTAATAGATAAATTAGAAAGCCAAGAAGTAGCGCCTATTATTTTACATAAAACAAAGAGAAGTTTGCCCTGAGGAAGCAGCAGGTCCTGCTGTGAAACGCGTTGGCTCAATAAACAGACATCAAACATACCCTTCCTGCTTGGTGATCTGCGCGGAATCTAAACCTGGGCTTTTTCTACATAAACATATTATTTTACATAGGAATTAACCCCTAGCGACACATGGTGTGATGACACCATATGTCCAGAGAGTGAGGACGCTCTCAAGAGACATGCTGTCACCACACCAGCATCCTATTAACCCTTCGGCAGCCTCTGTGCTGATAGGGTTAATAGCCACAGAAACCCTGCAATTTTTAACATTTAACTATTCATCAGTGTTTTCACTAAACATCTTGTACCGCTGCTGTCACAGCGATACAAGATGTTTGGTTACTGTACAGCACAGCGGGAAATTCAAACTTTGGGGCTTTGACAGCTGCAGAGTTAAAATTTCCCCTACAAATGCTGTCCACGGTCCTTCAGGACCGTGGACAGCATCATACTCACATGCAGCACACATGCACTCACACCTCACACTTGCAGCACACTCACATGCATACAGCCATGCACACTCACCACACGCACCACACTCCCACCACACTCACCCAAAAACATGCATATAACTTGCATCACTGTTGTGCATTAAACACACTTTGTGTTTGATGCACGATAGTGTGCCTTCAGCCTTGTAAATCTAAGAAACACACTGTGTCTGGTCACAGCAGAAACAGTTACGGTAATCACTTTAAGTGAAGGTTTTTTTTAATAATCTAACATCAATGCTCATGTACAAACAGTGAATCATTGTACAGATATTGATCCAGTGATCCAGTCTGATCACCACTTTGATCAGGAAGGAAATGTTTCTCTGTTATGGTCAAATAGCTATGGGATATATCCTCCTATAGATCAATAAGGGCAAAGAGAGTATTTCATTTAACTCTCATCTTTCCTTTAATCCTCATCTTTTCCCTCTTGTCTGGTTGAATAAGTCAGTGGTTTAATACAGACCACAGGCAACATGAAATACAAAAAGCAATTTTATTCTGAAGCCCTACATCTCTTCAGAGAAAGCAATGGCTGAACGGGTACAGAGAGAAGGCTCTAGAACTACGAGAAGAGTCTAGAACTATGTGAGGAGTCTAAAACTAGGAGAGAAGTCTAGAACTACGAGAGGAGTCTAAAACTAGGTGAGAAGTCTAGAACTACGAAAGGAGTCTAAAACTATGAGAGGAGTCTAGAACTATGTGAGGAGTCGAAAACTAGGAGCGGAGTCTAGAACTACGAGAGGAGTCTAGAACTTGGAGAAGAGTCCACTGGTGACTCTCTCTGGCTTCCCTCTCATGACTTGGGTAGAGTTATAGGCTTTTTGTTCAGTTGATCAGTTTAAGGAAATCCGTTTTTTTTGTGTCGCGGCACTTCCAAAAAGAACCTGGTGATTATTTTCGTCTGGAAAATGATTCATACAAGTATATAAAAAAAATTTTCTCGTGCCAACATTGTAAGGCATGTTCCAATATGAAAAATCCCTCTTTGACATCCAACATCACATTACTTGATCAACAAAAGGTGTCCATGTAATAAAATTTACATTGGCATGACTACCCGGGAACTACGGGTGCGTGTGCATGAACATGTGCTGGATATCGAGAAGGTGCGTCTGTAGATGACCCCACAATTTTGAATACTCTACCCTGACATTTCTATTTGGAACATCACAGTAACTCTAATCTACTGAAGGTGATGGGCATTGATGAAGTCTCAATGGGTTTACGTGGTGGAAATCTGAGTCGGGCCTTAGGGCAGGTTGAGTGCAAGTGGATATATAGGCTGGACACTGTTGCTCCACATGGCTTAAATGAGAACTTTGGTTTCAACGCATTCTTGTAGGATATTGTGCATATATTTTGTTTCCTTGAGTTGATCAGCTGACATATCTGTGTGGGATGCAGTCGTTTATTTGTTTTTAATTTTTATGTGATTCTAATGATGTTTTTATTTTTGTTTTTTAAGTTCACCATCATTATCGTTGTTTATTACTCTTATTAATTTTTATGGCTACGGGAATTGAGACAGGAACAGGCCAACATGTGAATTCTCTGGGAATTAGCCTTACCTCTACTATCAAGATGCACTTCTGGAGGCTTACTACTCCTTAATTAATTTTATCATATATGTACGTGTATGTTCTCACTTTGCACAGTACTGTGTACTTTATAATATGTGCTATTATAATCATTTGGCATTTTGAATATAATGTAATATAGCACCTTTGCACTTTATTATTATTGAATATTATGCTTTGTAGCTCACCTTATGTATAATTATGATCATCTTGTATCATTTATCTTAGAACTCTTCTTTTTCTATGTTGCACATTATAATTATTTTTAGGTAATGTTTCCCTGCAGATTCTTTTTGCTGTAAGGTGCACCTCTCCCCTCGAGAGCGCGCTTGCATCTTGTGATAGCTCCTGGACCCGCCTTCTTCCGGCATTAGAGTCGCAGCAGAGATGACGCGGCATCCAGCCGCGTCACTTCCGCTTGCGTACCACAGACCGGAAGTGGTAGTGTCACGTGAGCGGGAGCGATCAGGTGACCAGAAGCACCGGTAAATCTGAAGTGGAGACGTTGCACACCTGTCACACAGGATCTTCTCAAGTGGCCTTATAAAAAGCCGCTTTTGTAACTTATATGCTGTCACACTATCCCCTGATGAAGTCCTTAGACGAAACGGGTAGGGGCAGAGGAGCACTGGGCATGTAGGATTGATCATAACATCAAGACAGGTATATGAGGCACTTTGGCATAGTTTATCTATGGATGATTGGTCTTATTATATCATCAATTAACTCTCTGCACTGGCAATGCATTTAGAGGCACTATAAACAGCGGCAGCTCTTGGGTCATTGTGAATATAGCGTTATCTGAGGGTTAGTTCTCTTTGTATGGGAGATATCCTAGAACTTATTTTTATGCCATCTGTGAGACTTTGGATGTCTGCATTGTTATATAATTATACACTTTTGCAGGAGCTATATTGCGGGAGTTAGTGCTTTGTTATTCCAAAGAGCAGTGTAATGTATAGATGTAAATACAGACATAGAGATTTGCACCACATTGACTGTCTTCTCAGACTTTTTTTTACTTTATAGCTACACCAGTGCTGGATGGTTGATACACTATCCAATACTATATTGTTACTGGGTGTTCATAGCCATTTAATATTGGAATTCGGCGCACTGTGCATGCTAGATTAATCTGTCTGTGGTCTAACCGGAATACACATGTACTGTGGATAACTGTATAAGTTCTCTTGATAGGCTGGGTACACATAGAAATCTGTTTTTGGAAGTGATTTCCATGACCAATCCTTTTTTTGGGTGCTTTTTGAGCCTCCTACACCCTGAACGTTTTTGGACTTAGTAATTTTTTTACCAAAATTCCTTAAAAAAAACGGATCCGTTTTTCCATAGGGCCCATGTTAAAAAATTTTTTTTTGGAAAAACGGACCCCAAAAACGTTGCTAGCAACGTTTTTGGCTCAAAAACGGACATAGCAATGTTTTTAAGTGCAGAAAAAAACGGACAGGGTGTTTATTACATATAATCCGTTTTTCTATCAGTTTTTGGACTTAGAAAAAAAAAATGCCAAAAATGAAGCCAAAAACGGACCAAGGGCTTATGTGTGACCCTAGCCAATATTGTATTATCATCCACTTAGCCTATCTCTTCAGTGAGCGTGAGACACCCTGCCATATATGATACCACCTGGGTTCCTGCTCTGCTTTAGTAATCTATGAAATTTTTCCTTATGTTCCTTTATATGATGTCTCATTTATGATGTTGTAATGCTTTTAAAGGTGCTTCAATAAAGTTTTGTATTTTTTTATACAATCCTTTGTCTCCATGGAGACTTTTTGATTAACAGTTCTGTTTGGATTGTACATATTGTGATGGAGTTATGATTGGCTCAAAGTATATAAAAAAGCCAGGTACAACGCGTTTCAACTCATTACAGAGCCTTCGTCAGGTACAGTTTCATAGTCATACATATAGAGAGTCTCTTCATTATATAAAGCTATGGTCTGGTTAGTCAGGGTCATGTCCCACCAGTTAATTAATCATACTCCCTCCGTGTTTCTGCATTAGGTGATGTGATAGGCTATGTGTTATAACCCTATCTTAGCATTGTGGCGGTGTCCACTGAGAGATTTTGAAGTTTTTTTTATGTCAGGCAACGTATGTAAGTATGTTTAAGTACGTTTAATCCATGTAGGTGGATGCACTTAGATCTGCGCTGTTCCTTTTTCCCTCTCTCTCCCCAGAAGCCTAGAGACAGCTTTACTAAGGCTTTTTTTCAGCTAATAAATAAATAGCAAAAAAATCTGATTTTATTTTTTAACATTTAAGTCTATAAAAAATGGTTCCTAACTAGAGATGAGTGGATCAGTCAAAATTCACACTCGCCTGTTCACATAGATTTTTCTTTGGAAATATGATCGGCAGACAAGTTATTCTCTGGAAATGTAACATCCTTTATTATGAATAAAAAAGCCAAAAAGCCAGCGCTGCCTGTGGTTAGCACCCAATACAAAAAGTGCAAATGGACATATTAATTTCCAACTGTACTTAAACTGAGACATCTAGCAAACAATTGATAAATTCTTCTGAGCTACCCCGCCATGCCACAGCATTCTCAGATGGGGCAGTCCTACTCTACGTTTTTTATATATGCTGTGCCATTACGGTCTCCTGAATGCATTAAAAGCAGAACCATATTAAATACACATGTGCCTGAAGCATTTCTGAACTACTCCCACAGCGCCAGAAAAAGGCAGCACAAATAAGGCAGACCAGGTCCGGACATGACATTCGGACATTATCATATCTGAACCCCACACTGCCGGACCAGCAACCATGGATGAGGGTAGAACAGGCCTAAACACATGTGCAACAATCAAGCAGAGCCTATAGTCAGTGTGTGGCCACTGTTTGTGTGTACAGCGGCCTAGATCAATCACAATAAAGACAGATAGAATTGCATGCATAACCAAGCGCGCACGGCGCATAACCAAGCATGTCCGGACCTGGTCGGCCAGCATATATAAAAACGTAGATTGAGGCTGGGTTCACAGTTGACATGAGTTTTTTTTAGTGATTTAACAAAACTCATGCGTTTTTTCATGTCAGCATGAGTTTTTTAAGATGTGTGATGGCTCCTTGCATGTACTATTTTTTGGTGCGTTTTGAAAAACGCATGCGTTTTTGTAGAAAATGCATGTGTTTTTATAACATGGGCCCCTATGGAAAATGCATGCAAAAACGCATGTACAATTAGTACCTTTTAGTGCCATTCAAAAACGCATGCGTTTTCCATAGGAGCCCATGTTAAAAAAACGCATGCGTTTTCTAAAACGCTTGCGGTTTTTTAACATGGGCTCCTATGGAAAACGCATGCGTTTTTGAATGGCACTAAAAGGTACTAATTGTACATGCATTTTTGCATGCGTTTCCCATAAGGCCCCTTATTAAAAAACGCATGCGTTTTTGGAAATGCACCAAAAACGCATTGTACAGTCACAAATGCGTTTTTGGCTATTAGGGCATGCGTTTTTTAACATGGGGGCCTATGGGTGCGTTTTTTACATGCGTTTTTGAAAACGCAGGTCTCCAAAAACGCTTGTGAAAAATGCAACT
Organism: Allobates femoralis; assembly: GCA_033576535.1. NCBI lineage: Eukaryota > Metazoa > Chordata > Amphibia > Anura > Aromobatidae > Allobates > Allobates femoralis. The sequence continues at coordinate 139,152,298 of JARQOC010000009.1, forward strand.
GTGACCCCAGCCTAGGACTGCCCCATCTGAGAATGCCATGATGTGGCGGGGTAGCTCAAAGAATTGATCAATTGTTTGCTAAATGTCTCAGTTTAAAGTACAGTTAGAAATTAATATGTGCATTTTTGTATTGCATGCTAACCACAGGCAGCGCTGGCCTTTTGGCTTTTTTATATCCTTTATTATGCTCTAGGGTCTAGAGCAGTGGTTCTTAACCTTGTTTGAGGTACCGAACCCACCAGTTTCATATGCACATTCACCGAACCCTTCTTTAGTAATAAATCAAATGATTTTTTTCCAAATTCAAGACATAGGTATATGTTTTTTTATTAGTACACAAAATGAACTGTGCATGAACATCACCTTGATCAAAGAACAAAACCAACACAGTGCATGAACTCACAACAAATTACATACCTGCAAATCAGTGTGACTTCTGCTGTTGTTTTTGAGAGACCAGTTCAGATATGCGTGGCTTCACCTTGGCAAGTGCTACTCTCATGTCATTTTCACAGCAAAGTCTGTTCCTTTTCTTTGTTTTTATGTCCAGCATCCTCGAAAAGGATTGTTCGCAGATATGTTGTAACAAATAGTATAAAAAATTCCAGGGCTTTCTTAGCAATAATTGGGTACTTTTCCAACTGTCGACACCAAAACGTTGAGAGTGTTGTTGTTCTGAAGAGTTGCTGTTGAACCTGGCTCTGCTGAATTTCAATGATTTCGTCGAGGTATTCATAATTGACATCTGCTGTCTCAACAGCAAAAGTGAATGGCTGTATCACCCATGCTGGATATGACTCTCTTGTAGGGAAATATCCGTCGAGAGACTTTGCAAGCTCATCTAAGTGCGTGGCAACTGTTTGCTTCAGTTCCATGGATACAGAAACGTCTCCGATTCCAGACACATCTTCGATCTCACTTACACAGTCGTCCAGAAGGGGAAAGTTTGCGAAGTTATTGTTCTCTGTTTGTCATTTCCATAATGGTAGTTTTTTTTTAAAGCCTTCAGGTTTTCTTCTGCTTCCATTATGTTGACTCCACTACCCTGCATCTGCTGATTGAGATGATTTAGAGCTGCGAATATATCAGCCATGTACGCTAAAATGAGAATGAACTCATGATATTTGAAGCAATCTGCATGACAATGTAGGTGGCATTGCAAAAACAAGGCTAATTCCACACCCATGGCAAAAACACGATTCAGCACCTGTCCCCAGGATAACCACCGAACATTAGAATGGTACAGGAGTACCTCGAATTCAGAGCCCATTTCTTTACACATCTCACTGAAGATGCGGTGCCTCAGAGCACTATTTCGCACATAGTTCACACATTCCACTATAGTTTTTAATACTTCTGCCATTTTTGGAGGCAAGGTTTTTGTTGCCAACGCATGCCTGTGCAGAATACAATGCGTAACAATGATGTGTGGTGCATTGGCTTTTACTAGTGCACCAAAACCAGAATTTCTTCCCAGCATGACTGGAGCTCCGTCCGTATAAACTGCAGAAACCATATCCAATGAAAGATTGTTGTCTCTGAGGAAGTCATCCATAAGCTTCTTCACATTGGCTGCCTTAGTTGTTGTAAGAGGCTTACAAAATATAAACTCAGCTTTTATCATGTTGTCTTTCACATAGCGCACGAAAACAGCAAGCTGGCTTAGATTAGAAACGTCTGTGGTCTCGTCGAGTTGAAGACTGAATTTTGCCGGACTTGAAATTAGATCTGCGACTACTTGAGCCAAGATGTCTTTACTCATGCACTCTATTCTGTCACTGATGGTGTCATTTGAAAGAGGAATTTCGGATAATTTACCATCGGCCACAGGGGCGTAACTACCGGCATAGCAGACGTAGCAGTCGCTTTGGGGCCCGGCGCTTGTGGGGGGCCCGGACCCAGCGCCGCTACGTCTGCTATGCCGGTCATTGCGGTACAGTGGCGTAAGTACCGCGATCGGCGGGCCCCGAGCTCCCCTGGGGGGCCCCGAGCTCCCGGGGGCCCTGCTGCCTGTACCCCCAGCCACCCGCCGCGACCCCGATAGAGCCGGAAGAGGAGCCGGAAGAGGAGCTGCAGTGATCACTTCCTGCAGCCGCGCAGCAGTGCCCACCCCACCAAAAGCCGGGAGAAGCAGAGCAGGTAATTGTGCGCTTCCCACCGGCCGGCACCACCAGCACCCCCCCTCCCCGCTTCTCACCCAGCCGGCACCAGTAGCACCCGCCACCCCCACCGCTTCTTACCCGGCCGGCGCCCACCACTAGCACGTCCCCCCCCCTGCTTCTCACCCGGCCGGCACCACTAGCACCTCCCCCCGCTTCACCGGGGCACGAGGGACACAGGCCGCCTGTATATACCACGACTAGGGGCCCTGTATACCACCACCAGGGGCCTGTATATACCACCACCAGGGGCCCTGTATATAACACCACCAGGAGCCCTGTATGTAACACCACCAGGGGCCCTGTATATAACACCACCAGGGGCCCTGTATATAACACCACCAGGGGCCTGTATATACCACCACCAGGGGCCTGTATATACCACCACCAGGGGCCTGTATATACCACCACCAGGGGCCTGTATATACCACCACCAGGGGCCTGTATATACCACCACCAGGGGCCCTGTATACCACCACCAGGGGCCCTGTATATAACACCACCAGGGGACCTGTATACCACCACCAGGGGCCCTGTATATAACACCACCAGGGGCCTGTATATACCACCACCAGGGGCCTGTATATACCACCACCAGGGGCCTGTATATACCACCACCAGGGGCCTGTATATACCACCACCAGGGGCCTGTATATCCACCACCATGGGCCTGTATATACCACCACCAGGGGCCTGTATATACCACCACCAGGGGCCCTGTATATAACACCACCAGGGGACCTGTATACCACCACCAGGGGCCCTGTATATAACACCACCAGGGGCCTGTATATACCACCACCAGGGGCCTGTATATACCACCACCAGGGGCCTGTATATACCACCACCAGGGGCCTGTATATACCACCACCAGGGGCCTGTATATACCACCACCAGGGGCCCTGTATATAACACCACCAGGGGACCTGTATACCACCACCAGGGGCCCTGTATACCACCACCAGGGGCCCTGTATATACCACCACCAGGGGCCCTGTATATACCACCACCAGGGGCCTGTATATACCACTGTGGAGGCTGCTGTATACCACTGGGGCTGCTTTAATACTGCTGGGGCCTGTATATACCACTAGGGAGGCTGCTGTATACCACTGGGGCTGCTGTAATACTGCTGGGGCCTGTATATACCACTGGGGCTGCTGTAATACTGCTGGGGCCTGTATATACCACTGGGGAGGCTGATGTAATACTGCTGGGGCCTGTATATACCACTGGGGAGGCTGCTGTATACCACTGGGGCTGCTGTAATACTGCTGGGGCCTGTATATACCACTGGGGAGGCTGCTATAATACTGCTGGGACCTGTATATACCACTGGGGAGGCTGCTGTAATACTGCTGGGGCCTGTATATACCACTGGGGAGGCTGCTATAATACTGCTGGGGCCTGTATATACCACTGGGGAGGCTGCTGTAATACTGCTGGGCCCTGTATATACCACTGGGGAGGCTGCTGTAATACTGCTGGGGCCTGTATATACCACTGGGGAGGCTGCTATAATACTGCTGGGGCCTGTATATACCACTGGGGAGGCTGCTGTATACCACTGGAGCTGCTGTAATACTGCTGGGGCCTGTATATACCACTGGGGAGGCTGCTATAATACTGCTGGGGACTGTATATACCACTGGGGAGGCTGCTGTAATACTGCTGGGCCCTGTATATACCACTGGGGAGGCTGCTATAATACTCCTGGGGCCTGTATATACCACTGGGGAGACTGCTATAATACTGCTGGGGCCTGTATATACCACTGGGGCTGCTGTAATACTGCTGGGGCCTGTATATACCACTGGGGAGGCTGCTGTATACCACTGGGGCTGCTGTAATACTGCTGGGGCCTGTATATACCACTGGGGAGGCTGCTATAATACTGCTGGGACCTGTATATACCACTGGGAGGCTGCTGTAATACTGCTGGGGCCTGTATATACCACTGGAGAGGCTGCTGTAATACTGCTGGGCCCTGTATATACCACTGGGGAGGCTGCTAAAATACTGCTGGGGCCTGTATATACCACTGGGGAGGCTGCTGTATACCACTGGGGCTGCTGTAATACTGCTGGGGCCTGTATATACCACTGGGGCTGCTGTAATACTGCTGGGGCCTGTATATACCACTGGGGAGGCTGATGTATACCACTGGGGCTGCTGTATATACTGCTGGGGCCTGTAAGGGAGTGTGTCTTGAAGGGGCGTGTCATTGAGGGCGTGTCTTGGAGGGGCGTGTCATTGGGGGTGTGTCTTGGAGGGGGCCCCGTTCAAAAGTTTGCTATGGGGCCCTGCCAGTTCTAGTTACGCCCCTGATCGGCCACCTATCAGATTCGCCATCTTTAATGCTGCTGGTTTTATGAGTGTGCAGATTTCCCTGCTTTGCGATCATACGAACTTCATACGATGTGGTGAGGATCGGTTTGTTCTCGGGTACAAATCCATGAGAAGGCAGAGAGGCCCTTTCATCGAATCTTGCTCTTTTCACCTTGAATTCAGCAAGCGTTGTGTTCTTGTATTCCCCATCTCCATGCAGCTTCAAGAAGTGTTCCTTCAGTTTTGCCGGTGCGAGACTAGAGTTGCTCAACTTGGCATTCCAAATCATGCAGATAGGACGCTGACTCTCATCACGTTCACGTTCCATCATCCGACAACTTTCTTTTTTTGCTCGACAAAGTTAGTACGACAGTCACATGGTGACTACTGAGCACACTAAATTCCCCGCAGAACTGATTGACAAATTAATGTAACGTGATCATCTGCAGCAAGTGATGGCCAAGCGGGGCGTGTCATCACGAATTTACATAATGAGTCAGGTGTGTTTTGACCTCCGTGGCGGAGGCTCCGCCCCATCCCTGAATACCGACTCACTGAACCCCTAGGGTTCGATAGAACCCCGGTTAAGGACCACTGGTCTAGAGGTACAATAAATGCAAAAAATAACAAAAATCCTTAAAATCACCATACCACTCATCTCTCCAGCCCCTCCTCTCCTCACAGTCATCCGTATGGTCCTCGCTGTGTTTATTCATCTGTGTCATGGCAAAAGTTGTTCTGTAACTGCTGCCTTATACTAATTTTTATATTTTCTTGTGAGAAAGAAAAAGTTACATCATTAGTTATAAATTTCTACAAACATAGGAAAGGGTTAATTACACGTGAATTTTCATTTAGAGCATATTTAAAAGGGTTGTGTGCAATGAACAATTAAACATTTTAATTAATAGATATTAGATTAAAAATAAGTTCCACAATTGGATGTGTTAAAAAAAATGTCCCTTTCCCGAAATATTCTTATATATGTGTCCCTGTGTAATATACGTGTAGATTCAAAAGCACGGTCTCGTGTAGGGCGCTCTACTAAAGGCCAGGGACTCTGCTTGTGGAAAGTCCTTTTATTGGAAATCCTCCATCCGCCACGACATGTTTCGACGGTGTAGTACCGTCTTTCTCAAGTGGAATCTTGGTTCCACTTGAGAAAGACGGTACTACACCATCGAAACATGTCGTGGCGGATGGAGGATTTCTAATAAAAGGACTTTCCACAAGCAGAGTCCCTGGCCTTAATTAGAGCGCCCTACACGAGACCGTGCTTTTGAATCTACATTTATCATCTCGCATAGAGAACACGGCTGGAGCAGCTCATTGATACTTGAGGACCTGCAGACCTAGCTAATTCCTTTATCAGGAGAAAAACAGAGGACCTGCCTGCGTCAGTGCGCCCGGTCACATGGGGTGCTAGCAGGTGGGGTTACAGAAGGAAGCGAGCGGGGACGCCGAGACTCCCGGGACGGAGCTGATTCAACTTGTCTCCATACCACCGCAAAAACTTATAACAGGAGAAAGGAGACCCCAACCGCTTCTAAAATCTACACCATTGTTGTGCGGGGCTTGCACAACAATAATAGGTTAGTGAACACGCATATTATTATCCCCTGCTGGTAACATTGATAATGCACTAGTGCGCCCCCTGTATTTCTTTTGTCTTTCCTGTGTAATATACGATATGTGTCCAACCATGTAGTAACAGGTCGGATATACCACAGCTGTTGGGCAGGGGAAGAAGTAATAGAGTATAAAGACATAATGTATACAGTATACAGCCAGGGATCGCAACTGATTCTATCTGTAATGCACACAAGCAAGGGCAAGTGTCATTGGCTGTGTATATCACATGTCCTTGCCCTATAAAACCCAGCCATTTTCCTCATCGCCACTATTTCCTCAGTGCTGCAGTTGTGTGTCAGTCAGGCACCGCTACTGCTGCTGTGGGTGCTATAAAGTCTTAGTTAGCTAAATAGTGAGCGAATCTCAAGTTAGATAGACAAGTTTAGGGAGTAGGGACTGGTTAGAATCTCAGCCCTTTTCAGGGCTACTTCATAAAAGTAGGGACTAGTTATAATATCAGCCCTTTTGAGGCTAGGTTAGAGCAGTTCCTATTAGTTTTTGCCAGGCAGGTGTGTGACAGTGCTGTACAAGTGTTTTTCACAGCATCTGGCCAAATCTAGCTCAGGCAATCCTTTAGGGCAGGTAGTGTAGCACTGCTGTGAGGAAAGCTACACCACCTGTCTTAAGTAGCCAATTTTTTACTGCAGCTAGTCCAGGCAATTTTTTTGGGCTGGTAGTCAGTGGTATAGCCCAGCTGTAAAGTAAGCTACACCGCCTGTCTATCCAGTAGCCAATTTTTTACTGCAGCTAGTCCAGGCAATCATTTTGGGCTAGTAGCAGTGTCTGGTAGTCAGCAGTGTAGCCCAGCTGTAAAGTAAGCTACACTGCCTGTCTATCCAGTAGCCAATTTTTTACTGCAGCTAGTCCAGGCAATTTTTTTGGGCTAGTAGCAGTGTCTGGCAGTCAGCGGTGTAGCCCAGCTGTAAAGTAAGCTACACCGCCTGTCTATCCAGTAGCCAATTTTTTACTGCAGCTTGTCCAGGCAATTTTTTTGGGCTAGTAGCAGTGTCTGGTAGTCAGCAGTGTAGCCTAGCTGTAAAGTAAGCTACACCGTCTGTCTATCCAGTAGCCAATTTTTTAATGCAGCTAGTCCAGGAAATTTTTTTGGGCTAGTAGCAGTGGTACTTATGAACCACTTATGAACCACTTATGAACCACTTATGAACCAAGCTACACCGCCTGTCTAGTTCAGACTCATTTTTAACTGCACCTAGCCCAGTTAATAGTTTGGGCCTAGTAGCAGGGTCATTTAAAATTGTAGTGTGTAGCCCACTTGTGAAACACACTACCCGTCTGTCTAGTTCAGACTAATTTTTAACTGCACCTACCCAGGTAATAGTTTGGGCCTAGTAGCAGTGTCATTTAGATAGTGGTGTAGCCCACTTGTGAAACACACTACCCGTCTGTCTAGTTCAGACTAATTTTTAACTGCACCTAGCCCAGGTAATAGTTTGGGCCTAGTAGCAGTGTCATTTAGACAGTGGGGTGTAGCCCACTTGTGAAACACACTACCCGCCTGTCTAGTTCAGACTAATTTCTAATTGCACCTAGCCCAGGTAAAAGTTTGGGCCTACTACCACTGTTTGACCACTTAGCTCTGCTTGATTTTCATCCTAATTTTTTTTTCCTAACAACTGCAGAGTTGCCAATTTGGTAACATACAAAATGAGTGGCAAAAGGCCTGCTGCTGGTGGAAAGGGTAAAAAAGTTTTTATCCATGGGGGAGGTGGTAAAGCAACAGTAACATCTGCTGAAGAAAGACCGTCTTCCAGCCAAAGTAAGATGTCTACTTATTTCAGTGGACAATCTGATATGATACCTATCAAACGGACATGACCATCGATACCTATTTTAGATGAGGCACAAAAAACAGCAAGTGCTTGAATGGATCTCAAGTGCTCCATCAAGTGGCCTCCCCTCCACCTCAACTTCAACATCCAAACCCTCCAGTCCTCTGAGGTGTCACCTCAATCGCACTTGCTTCCTCCCAGCTCCCAAGTCTCCAGCCGCCCTACTGAGTATGGGGTAACAGAGATGGTTGAGACTGCTGAGCTGTTCAGTCACACTATAGCCTGGGAATCAGAGGTCTGCTCCAAAGCTGCAGTGAGTCCAGACAAGGAAATGATCTGCACTGATGCCCAGAAGCTTTGTGAGTCGGTTCCAGGCCCAGATGAAGAAGGTTCTGAGCATAATGTAGACCCTCATTCCCAAACTGTAACTCCTCTTGGAGACAGTGAGGAAGATGCTGATGAGACTTAGATACCTGATTGGACCGACATCTTAACTTTTTGGTCAGGACAGGAAGAGGTTGTCCCTGAGGATGAGGGGTGTGATAACACACTGGGTGTGATGAGGTTGGAGATCCCACTTACTGTCAACCCACATTCAGCCAGTCAATGAGGTCAGCAGAGGAGGTGGATGAGGAATTTAGTGACGATGAGGTTAGGTTGCGCCTTCCTGGACAGAGACGGAGTACTGGAAGCACGTCAACAACAGCATCCGCAGCCACAACTCTCCCTCTGAGCAGAAGTCGTGGTGGCTCTGCAGGTCGCATCGGCTCTAAGCCTTGCCTAGCCTGGGCCTTTTTTGACATCGCCAAGGATCACCCAACTCATGTGATCTGTAAGATTTGTCACAATTTTCTGAGTACAGGCCAAAAACTCAATAATTTGAGTACTTCATGCATGAACCGTCACATTGATATGAAGCACAAGTCGCAGTGGGAAGCTCACTGTGCTACAATGTGGGCTAGTGGGCAGGCCAACCACCGTCCACCCCATCAAGTGCATCTGCACGCTCTTCATCCTTTGTGACTGTGGGGACAGCTGTCACTCATGCTTTTGGACAGAGACCTTCCACCTCATTACCTGCAACAGGCAGTGTGATTGCCAGGTCGTCACTTGTTTTTGAAGTGGAAAATGCTGCTGGTTTTGAGCTCTCTCAGACATCGAGAGCCCCACCTTTGGATGAAGGCAACATTATATCTGCGCCTGCACCTCCCTTACAGACCAGCAGTTTGCCGGGGACACCCTACTCAACCCCATCTCAGCACAGCAGCCAGCCCTCCATCCCTCAGATGTGGACAAGTAAAAGACCATTTCCTCTTAGCCATGACAAAGCTAAGCGGTTGAATTTCACCATCTGCAAGCTGTTGGCTACAGAAATGCTGCCTTTCTGCCTGGTGGACACAGAGGATTTTAGAGACCTTATGTCCATTGCAGTGCCCCAGTACCAGATGCTCAGTCGCCACTACTTCTGCAAGGAGAGCGTGACTGCGCTACACCTGCATGTCGCAGACAACATCACTGCTTCCTTGAGAAACTCTGTGTGTGACAGGGTGCATTTCACCACAGACTCTTGGACCAGTAAGCATGGACAGGGGTGTTACATGTCGCTGACTGGGCACTGGGTAACTATAGTGAGAGCTGGAGAATGGTCTGCTGTACAAGTCTTGCTGCCATCATGGGTTGTGCGTCCATCCTCGGTACTTTGCAGTTCTCCACTGCTTCTGCTCCTCACTCGTCTCGGTCTTCCACCTGCGGCAAAGCCTGTCTGGTAATGCCACCGCATTGTAACTGCGCACAAGGAATCCTGCACACTTCCTTAATATGCAGGCAGCAGGGCTCAACGCCATCAGATGGTGTTTACCTTGAAATGTCTGAGAAAAGTGAGTCACACAGCTGAGGAGTTGTGGTCAGCTCTGGAGGCCGAGTTTCATCAATGGTTGTTTCCACTCAACCTGCAGCCAGGGAAGGCCGTGTGCAACAATGCTGCAAACCTTGGTGCGACCCTTCGCCGGGGCAATGTGACACACGTGCCTTGTATGGCTCACGTGTTGACCCTGGTTGTCCAGCAATTTTTAACACAGTATCCTGGCCTAGATGGGCTTCTGCAGAGGGCACGGTCACAGTGTGCTCACTTACAGCGTTCACATCCCGCAGCTCAATGACTTGCATCGCTCCAGAAGTCTTTCGGCCTGCCGGTTCACCGTCTGAAATGCGATGTGCCGACACGCTGGAATTCCACTCTGCACATGATGCAGCGACTGTGGCAGCACTGCCGTGACCTGGTGCAATACGATATGACGTATAACCTGGGTCAATGAGATCCAGAGGTGGGGCAAATCACTCTGCTGGAGTGGTCTCAGATCAAGGACCTATGCCCCCTTCTGCACAGTTTCGCAATGACGACGAAGATGTTTAGCGCTGACGATGCTATTATCAGCATGACTATTCTGGTCATCTACATGCTGGAGCACACTCTAAACAGTATTCGGAGTCAGGTGGTAGGACAAGAGGATGTGGAGGAAGTACAGGAGTCGTCCTATGCGGAAGGGATAACAAGATCACCAAGGTCCTCACGGTCAGCAGCACAAAGACGGCAGGCATGGGAGGGTGGGGGAGACGGATTAAGAAGGGCGCATGGTAGCAGCTAAACTGTTGAGGAAGGTGCAGGAGCCCAGGAAGAAATGGAGGATGAACTGGCGATGGGCATGGAAGACTCAGCAGATGAGGGAGACCTTGATGACATTTCTGTTGTGCGAGTTTGGGGGGAGAGGGCAGAGGAAGGAAGCATGATTCTCACCTCGCCGCCACCAACACAAGGACTTGGTCCTCCTGGATGCGCAAGACACATGAGTGCCTTCTTGCTGCACTATCTGCAACATGACCCTCGGATTGTCCGAATTAGAAGTAATGCCGACAACTGGGTCGCCGCACGCATGCAGCAATATCAGCAGAAGCTGTTACTCAATCTTAGATCGGCTTTTCCACAAAACACCAGTGGTAGACAGAGTGAATCTCACAGGAGTATCTCCAAGTGAACATCGATGCCATGACTGTGGAACTGGACCCTTGCTCATTTTGGGCTTCCAATCTGGAAAAATGGCCTGAGATCACCACTCACGCCTTGGAGATCCTGTCGTGCCCCCAGGCCAGTGTTCTCTCTGAACGTGTCTTCTGCGCTGCTGGTGGTGTGCTGACAGAAAAGTGCACGCGTCTGTTCAGCCAGAATGTGGACAGACTAAGACAGGGGTCTCAAACTCAGCTGGGTTGGTGGGCCGCACATAGAAAAAAATTGATATCGGGGGGCCGCATTGCTTGTGGGACTAAGAGTACCGTTACACATCGCAACATTGCATGCAATTTCACTGGCAATTTGCTGGTTGCAGTGAAATCATGGACACATTGTTACATTTGTACACAGCCACAAAATAGAACAATGTGTCCATGATTTCACTGCAACCAGCAAATTGCCTGTGAAACTGCATGCAATGTTGCGACGTGTAACGTTACCCTTAAGGTACCTTTACACGCCGCCACTGCAGGATGGATACCAACGGCTACTTCACGTGCACGAGCACGCCCAAACGGTTACCAACGGGAAACGCACCCTCTTTACACGCCGCCACAAGGTGCGCTACGCTACGCTACATCTACAGCTAGATACATCGCCGGGTGTCTCAAGTAGCCATCTGTAGCTCATTTACACACCGCTACAACCAGCTACTGTGGGCGTACCTGGTGCAGCAGGGACAGCACATAGGCGTGCTCCAATTGTGGATTACGAGACGTCCGTACGCTGATAGGACAAAGCAATAATACCATGATTGGACAGGCATCGCAGGAGGCTGATTAATACTTGACGCTCGAGCAATTGTGTAGTGTGACTCGTCAGCTCCTTAAATATGCCGCCCTGTGCGGCGACAACCAATCGCAACGCAGGAGCTTCCTCCAATGATCGCTGAAGGGGGCGCGGAAACCCGGACCCTGTGTCACGCCCCAGCTACATAGCATGGTGTAGAAACAACCCTTCTGTTCCTTCTTTACACGCCGATACAGCTCTCTACAATCGGCGATGTAGCCATCTGTTTATGGGCAGTGCACGGATACAGATGTATCTGTAGCCGGCTGTGTCGTCCCGTCTTCAGACGCTGCTACTACGGGCGATATTGTCGCGACAAGCTACATTTGTAGCCTGTAGCGGGTTGTATCCATCCTGTTATGGCGGCGTGTAAAGGTACCATTAGTGACATTTTAGCATTACCAGAATTTCTTGCTCAATCTAGTAAAGTACAAATCCTGATCTTCTTGTAGGAATGTCCCCACCCTAATCTCCTTTATGTAGTAATGTCCCCATACTGGTCCCCATTGTATATTAATGTCCCCCAAACTGGTCCCCGTCTTGTAGTAATGTCCCCATCCTGGTCCCTTTTTAAGGTAATGTTCCTCCCTGGTCCCTACGTGTAGTAATGTTTCCATCCTATATTAATGACCCCCATCCTGGTCCTCATCTTGCAGTAATGCACTCGCCCTGGTCTCCATCTTGTAGTAATTTTCCTCCCTGGTCCATATGTGTAGTAATGCCCCATCCTGGTCCCTATCCTATATTAATGTCTCCCATCCTGGTCCTCATTTTGTAGTAATGTCCCCATCTTTTAGTAATGCTCCCTCCCTTGTCATCTTGTAGTAATGTCCCCCATCCCAACGCCTTTTTATAGAGATGTCCTCACAACCTGGTCTCTGTTCTTTTTGTTCTCTCGCTCACACTCACACATATACACACCCGCACACTCACACATATACACACACACTCACATACACACTCACACACACTCACACATACATCCTCAGACATATTCACACAAACACTCACACATTGACAACTTACATAGGGCCATATTTGGGTTCCACTATCAGCGGTCACGTCCCCCCACTGCTATCTTCGCTGTAACAGCGCCTTACCTGACTCCACTCTTCTCATCCCAGCAGCTGCCAGCACCCAGGAGGTGGCACCCGGCAGCTGCCAGCACCCGGCGGTAGCTGCCAGCACTAGGCGGCACCAGATGGCATCCGGCAGCTGCCATCACCCGCCATTAGGCGACACACCCAGTGGCCCCTAACACCTGGCAGCTGCCAGCCCAGGTGGCAGCTGACAGCTGCCAGCACTCGGCATTAAGTGGCACCTGGCAACTGCCAGCACCCAGCGGCATCTAGCACCCGGCAGCCCGCCAAGCACCAGGCGGCAGCCGAAAGCACCCAGTGGCCACTAGCACCTGGCAGCCGCCAGCATCAGTGGCAGCGGCAGCTGCAGCAGCGGCATTAAGCACGGCAGCCGCACACCGTGGCTTAGCACCGGCAGCCGCCAGCACCAGCGGCAGCCGCCTGCACCAGCCGCCAGCACCAGGCGGCAGCCACCAGCAGCCGCACCGGGGCACCCAGCATTAGGCGGCACCAGGCGGTTCGACCAGCACCAGCCGCCGGCGATGTGCCGCGGGAATACACACACATATACACACACACTCAGAAATATTCCACACACACTCACACATACACACTCATCACATATACACACAAATACACTCACATATACACTACACACACAAATACACTCACATATACACATACACACACTCACTCACATATACACACAAATACTCACTCACATATACACATACACACACTCACTCACTACACACATACACTCACATATACACACAAATACACTCACATATACACATACAAACACTCACTCACATATACACACAAATACACTCACTATATACACATACACAAAACAAATACACTCACATATACACATACACACACTCACTCACATATACACACAAATACACTCACATATACACTCTCATTCTCACCTTAATGATGCCCCGGGCCATGGAGCCGCTGCGGTACCCGCTTTATAGTGACTTCCGGGTACCGCTGAAACAAGTGCCCTTCCGCCTGTTCATTCATGCAAGCAGAAGGCCGGTGGACCATCAATCAGGAAAAAGGCCTTCTGTCACAGGAGGTGGCCGGCGGACCAATCAGAAGCCTCCTGTCGCAAGAGGCTTCTGTTTCGGTCCGCCGGCCGCCTCCTGTGACAGGAGGCTTCTGATTGGTCCGCCGGCCGCCTGCTTGCTTGAATCTACAGGCGCGATCATGGCACTTGTTTCAGCAGTACCCGGAAGTCACTATAAAGCAGGTACCGCGGCGGCTCCCTTTACAATGGCCCGGGCATGTTATTTCTTCAAGGTGCCCTGGGCCGCAGTGGGAAGCTGGCGGGCCGCATGCGGCCCGGGGGCCGCGTATTTCAGACCCCTGGACTAAGGGTACCTTTACACACAGAGATATATTGCTTGCAATTCACTGACTGCAGTGAAATCATGGACACATTGTTCCATTTTGTTGCCATGTACAAGTGGAACAATGTGTCCATGATTTCACTGCAACCAGTGAATTACAAGCAATATATCTCTGTGTGTAAAGGTACTCTTACGTTCATCAGATGAACAAGTATGGATCTGCAAGGACTTTTCTACCCCTGTGTCATCCTGGGGAGACTAAAGCCTTGTGGATTTTTGAATGTGCTGCATGACAGTCACCAACCATTTTAAACTTGCAACTGTGCGGCAATTGATGCTACTTAAGTGGTGTCTGTGCCCCAATTTGTAGAAAAAATGGAGACTCTTTTTGGAGTCCCCTTGCTGTGTTTTACATGATTTTAGAAGGGCATGACATGCCTATATCTGTGTCTCCTCCTTTTAGTCTCCATCTCTTTTCTTTTGCATTTTCATATGTACTTCTCACTTTTCCATGTGTTTGTTGTGTCTTCTGAGTAGTTTGTCACCTTTTGGACACTTCTAGAAGGTGTTTTCTATGTGTTTTCATGTGTTTGTATGTTTTGTGTTTGCCTGCCATTGTTTTCAATGGTTATTCGAAGGTGTTCGACGAACATTCGACAAACACATCCCCAATTTGACGGATCGAATTGAATTGAACACTAGGGTGGTGGCTCATCTCTAATACTAGAAAAATTCACATAATTTTGGCATTTTCGTCAACAATCTAAATTAATCACCAAAAAGACTAATTTAAAACTCAAATGGCACAAAAAATGTACGATGTGTTCACCACAAGACAAACACATCATATAAATATGACTACATAATGCCAGATCTTCACTGGGTTAACGAGTAAAGTTATCATTACCAATCTGTGCCGCCTATTCTGTGTACAGATTTCACATTTGATGACTATTAGCCTGTGCAGTTGGTTGTTATGGTCAAATGAAAGAAACCACGAGAAAAGAATGACTTGCCTCGGAACATAAAGATCTACAGGGTTAATAAAGAACTCAGTAATAAAAACCCAGGAGTAAAGACATAGAAGAAAACAAATTTACATTATTACAGGAAAGAGATAATTAAGCACTGAGTTAAATGAGAGATTAAAGCTCTCTTTGCTCACAAGTGGTATTTGGCTGATGAATAAGTAACCAAAATATGTATATTACGCACACGCTGACCTGTACTTTAGAGACCGGCGCTTCCTGAATATCAAAGTAATTAGAGGCATAGGGGCAGAACGGCTACTCGCATACTAATTGTACCCTATAACTCATAGAACATTTCACAAGTAGAGCTATGGTAACACTCCAGCACTCTCCACTGCAAGAGATCACATTATATGGTAGTTGTCCAATTACGCAATACTTAGGTAGCACAGTGCACAGACTGGGTCTAGTATATTCATGGTACTCCCATCAAGTAACCTGTAGCTCAACTAATCTAACCCCAAAATAGAGAACATTCAAAGCATTTTTTTCTAATGCTGCTCTCGGGACTATTTGATAAATGCCAAGGGATAAGATTGTTTAACTTCTTCTGAAATCTTTCAATGAACCTTCGAGTGTACTATGAGGGATTGTGCTAATGAAGATGTATAAAAATAAACAATATAATGGTGCATACATTATACATATGTATGTAACTCTTAATGATTTTTTTAAGCGGGGTGGATAAAAATATATTTAATATGCTACCTTGCTTTGGGCTATGAAAGTCATAGAAGAAAAAAACTACAACTTTTACAGTAACTATTTATTACATTTATATCATTTTCAATTTACAGGTAGTTTGTTTGGAATGTAATGTTTTATAGCTGTGTGCTTATACGTTTATGTACATAGTTCATCATGACACTGCGGAGTGTACAGGGACAAACTGTGCAAATGGAAAGTTGTAAAAATCAGCATCCATACATGATATCACAAGTCTGAAGACTGAAGAGTAAGGCGTCATAAAAGAGGCAATCAACAATACACTGGTGAACATTCTTTTTGATCATTTAACCCCTCAGTGAGGAAAAAAAACTGACAAGACCTGTGCATCATTGAAATAGGTAGTGGACAATAAGGAACCTTCAAAGAATGCCGCGGCAAGAGACTTCTTTCCAGCAGTGCTGCGGAATTTTGAACGTGATTTTATCCTATCTAGGTAATCACTTCTAGCTTGACCTAACAGCATCTTTACCTGAAGTTACAAAGCAAAAAAGTTAGACATATGGATATACCGTCATTTGTCTGCTGAAATGTGCGGTGATTTTATCAATTGGACTCTCTGTAGCTTTGGGACATCACACTGAACAGCTGCAAAATCAGAATGGAGTTTGTCTGTATGTGCACTGCTGGCCAAAGTATGGTATGTCAGACTATCCACTTGTATCCAGAAGTATATTGGCCTTGGGTGATAGACATACCATGCCATGGACCTTAGAAAGAAAACATACCCGTGAAGGATATTGGACACCGGACATTACTGCTATATAGGTATAACTACTTCCTATACAAGGGACTATATATAGACTCACTCATAACTGTACAACAGATGGTTTTCTGTCAACAAAATTAATAAATAAAAAATAACATCAATAATGACTTAAAAAAAAACCAACTAATATTTAAGTGAAAGAAGAATAACCTCCACTACATTGTATCTACGTTTCGGGCTCTGGATGCAATGACTCTCGATATGAGTCGCTTGCATTCTAAAAAAAAAATTGCTATTTGTCATACTAACAATAAGGGCCACTTTACACACACCAACTTATCTGTCCAACTTCTGACCAACTTACTGGTTGCAGTGAAATCATGGACACATTGCTCCATTTTGGGGCTGTGTACAAATGGAGCAATGTGTCCGTGATTTCACTGTAACCAGTAAGTTGGTCAGAAGTTGGACAGATAAGTTGGTGTGTGTAAAGTGGCCATAAAGGGCATTTTACTAAAAGTTTTACAATGTCAAATAAAATTAGATTTAAGAAAAAAGAATGGATTATAGAGATAACAACTTTAGAATTTATATATTAAGAGAAAAAATTATGCAACCTATGAAAAATTAGTATACAATAAAGAAAATAATTGGATGGGCTAAAAATTGGTTATAAAAACTTTAAAAATTCTCTGAGAAAAACCTTCAATAATAAAAAAGAATAATCAATAATAATAAAAATGAAAAATAAAAAATAATTAAATATCACTACCATTAGAAAAATTAAAAAAAAAAAACATGGAATTACATTAAAAGAAGAATTGATCAAATTATTTAGATCTTACGATAGCCCTATAAAAAATATAGAAAGTTCAAAAGAATGCAAAAAAATACAAAAAATATGTGTACCCCATAGGTACCAGTGTCCCGGTTTTAATTTTGGGAAGTGTGTACTGGTAGCCTCTTTCAAATGAATAAAAAAAAATCATAAACAAATAAAAACTAAACGATTTATATAAACAACTAGCTGTAGTACCCGGCTACGCCCGGGTTAATAAATAACTGCTGTTAGCTATAGCAAAATAGAATTTGAATATGTCATATTAATGACCTCTAGGAAAATAGAAGCTGAGCTGTGATTGGTTGCTATAGGCAGCCTGATAAATCTCCAGCCAACAGTAAACCCTCCCCCTGGCCGGGCAGTATATGTTACCTCACACATACACATAAAAGACAGCTCATGTGACTGATATCTGCCTTAATTCCCTATATGTCACATGTGTTGCACATTGGCTGTTTTTAATCAGATGTTTATGTTTGGAAAATAAAGATAGCACACGTATGAGGCGAGTTGAGTGAGGTGATTTGTGCACATTTGTGTCTGTCTGTGTGGTGTGTGTGTCCCTGGGGTGTGTATGTGTGTGTCCCTGTGGGATGGGGTCTGTGTGGTGTGTGTCTCTGTTGTGTGTGTCTCTTTGTGGTGTGTGTGTCCTGTGGGGTAAGTGCATGTGCCCCTATAGGGTGTGTATGTGTGTGTGCCCCTGTGTGGGGGTCTGTGGTGTGTGTGTGTCTCTGTGTTGTGTGTGTCCCTTTGTGGTGTGTGTGTGTCCCTGAGGGGTGAGTGCATGTGTCCCTATAGGGTGTGTATGTGTGTGTGTCCCTGTGAGGGGGTCTGTGTGGTGTTGTGTGTGTCTCTTTGTGGTGTGTGTGTGTCCCTGTGGGGTAAGTGCATGTGCCCTATAGGGTGTGTATGTGTGTGTGCCCCTGTGTGGGGGTCTGTGTGGTGTGTGTGTGTATCTGTGTTGTGTGTGTCTCTTTGTGGTGTGTGTGGGGTGTCCCTGTGGGGTGAGTGCATGTGTCCCTATAGGGTGTGTATGTGTGTGTGTGTCCCTGTGGGGGGGTGTCTGTGTGGGGTGTGTGTGTCTCTTTGTGGTGTGTGTGTCCCTGTGGGGTGAGTGCATGAGTCCCTATAGGGTGGCTATGCGTGTGTGTCCCTGTGGGGGGGGGGGTCTGTGTGGTGTGTGTGTGTCTCTTTGTGGTGTGTGTGTGTGTCCCTGTGTGGTGAGTGCATGTGTCGCTATAGAGTGTGTGTGTGTCCCCTTGGGGGTGTGTGTGTGTCTTTGTGGTGTGTGTGTGTTTGTTTGGGTGCGTGGTGAGTATCCAATGTTGGGGCTGCACCTTAGCGACTATACACTTGCTGTTACTCTTTGTGTGCATGTGGTGTGTATACATGTCCCTGTGTGTAGTGAATATCTCATGTTGGGGCCCCACCTTAGTGACTATATGCTGGTATGTGCTGTTAGTCTTTGGCGCTATCATTAAGTCCATCTCATTCACAACTGTCAACTGGTAACTGTCACTTTTTCCCCATTATGTAGATAGGGGCAAAATTGTTTGGTGAATTGGAATGCGCGGGGTTAAAATTTCGCCTCACAACATAGCCTATGACGATCCGGGGTCCAGACGTGTGACTGTGCAAAATTTTGTCTCTATAGCTGACAGCTGTCGATTTTCCTCCCACACGTTTCCTTTCCTTTTTTCCCATTATGTAGATAGGGGCAAAATTGTTTGGTGAACTGGAACGCGCAGGGTTAAAATTTCGCCTCACAACATAGCCTATGACGCTCCCGGGGTCCAGACGTGTGACTCTGCAAAATTTTGCGGCTGTAGCTGCGACGGTGCAGATGCCAATCCCGGATATACACACACACATTCACACATTCAGCTTTATATATTAGATTTGTAATCAAATATTACCATTCCTTCAAACAATGCTTTGTACCTTCTTACTAAAATCTCCCATCCTCTTATGAGAATATTGTTATGACAAAAAATACCGTACCTGTAAAAATAATCTCTACAAAGAAGATAAATATTTACAGATTTCCACCCCGCTCCCTGCACTTTCTAAATGGAACCGGGATAAAATAAAGGAGATTGACAGCACTTTACAGGTGAGTGCCCTTTTTCTGTTCCTCATAATGATGTCAAATATTGCAGCAGTTTTTACCCATTCACCTCTCTATAATCATGAAAATTCACTTGGCTGTTCACACAGTGCGTTTTTGGTGCAGATTTGCTGCGTTTTTTACAAACAAAATGTATGGTTACTAAAACTACTAAATTCTGGCTGCCAGAAATTAAAAGCTAAGGTCTCTCTCTCCTCTTTTAGCTGGGCTGGCAATTTAATGAATTCAAAACAAAAATGCAACATTTCCGCATGGAATAATGGATTTTTGTGCGTTTTCAGCCACAGGATGCAGTACCCTTTAAGTACAGAAAATGTAGTAGAGGTTACCTGGACTCCTATGTAACACTGCAAATAAAGCAGTGATTACCGTATATACTCGTGTATAAGCCGACTCGTGTATAAGCCGACCCCCCTACTTTTGCCCCCAAAACTTGGGAAAATCTATTGACTCGTGTATAAGCCGAGGGTGGACCCCAGCACAGGTATACAGCCCCCAGCAGTGTGGTATACAGCAGCCTCCCCAGTGGTATATACAGGCCCCAGCAGTGTTACAGAAGCAGCCCCAGTGGTATATACAGCAGCAGCCCCAGTGGTAGTATACAGCAGCCCCAGAGGTATATACAGCAGCCCCAGTGGTAGTATACAGCAGCAGCCCCAGTGGTAGTATACACGCAGCCCCAGTAGTATATACAGCCCCAGTGGTAGTATACACGCAGCCCCAGTAGTATATACAGCCCCAGTGGTATATACAGCCCCAGTGGTAGTATACAGCAGCCCCAGTGGTATATACAGCCCCAGTGGTAGTATACACGCAGCCCCAGTAGTATATACAGCCCCAGTGGTAGTAGTATATCAGCAGCCAAAGCAAGCCCCAGTGGTAGTATACACGCAGACCCAGAGTATATACAGCCCCAGTGGTAGTATACACGCAGCCCAGTAGTATATACAGCCCCAGTGGTATATACAGCCCAGTGGTAGTATACAGCAGCACCCAGTGTTTTATACAGCCCCAGTGGTAGTATACACGCAGCCCCAGTAGTTATACAGCCCCAGTGGTAGTATACAGCAGCCCCAGAGGTTTTATACAGCAGCCCAGTGGTATATACAGCCCCAGTGGTAGTATACACGCAGACCCAGTAGTTATACAGCCCCAGTGGTAGTATACAGCAGCCCCAGAGGGATATACAGGCAGCCCCAGTGGTAGTATACAGCAGCGCCCAGTGGTAGTATAACGCAGCCCAGTGTAGTATATACAGCCCCAGTGTATATACAGCAGCCCAGTAGGTATATACAGCCCCAGTAGTATATACAGCCCCAGTGGTAGTATACAGCAGCCCCAGTGGTATATTCAGCCCCAGTGGTAGTATACAGCAGCCCCAGTAGTATATACAGCCCCAGTGGTAGTATACAGCAGCCCCAGTAGGTATATACAGCCCCAGTGGTAGTATACAGCAGCCCCAGTGGTATATACAGCCCAGTGGTAGTATACACGCAGCCCCAGTAGTATATACAGCCCCAGTGGTATATACAGCCCAGTGGTAGTATACAGCAGCCCAGTAGTATATACAGCCCCAGTGGTAGTATACAGCAGCCCCAGTGGTATATTCAGCCCCAGTGGTAGTATACAGCAGCCCCAGTGGTATATACAGCCCCAGTGGTAGTATACAGCAGCCCCAGTGGTATATACAGCCCCAGTGGTAGTATACATACAGCCCCAGTAGTATATACAGCCCCAGTAGTATATACAGCCCCAGTGGTAGTATCCAGCAGCCCCAGTAGTATATACAGCCCCAGTGGTAGTATACATACAGCCCCAGTAGTATATACAGCCCCAGTGGTAGTGTACATACAGCCCCAGTAGTATATACAGCCCCAGTGGTATATACAGCCCCAGTGGTAGTATACAGGGCCCCAGCAGGGCCCCCCCTCATAGTTTGGCGCCCCCACCTCACTTGCTGCCCCCCCCCCGCATGCAGAGCTGCGCATATACATTACCTGTCTAGCAGCTGTCACCCTCCGGTGGCGGATCGCGGCTCCTGGGCTCCGGGCTCCATCTTCCTCTCTGTCTTCCTGCTTTGTGGCCGCCGGGCTCATCGCGATGACGTCATCGCGACCCCGGCCGGTCACGTGACAAGCAGGAAGACAGAGAGGAAGATGGAAGCCGGAGCCGGGAGCCGCGATCCGCCACGGGAGGGTGACAGCTGCTAGAAAGGTAATGTATATGCGCAGCGCTGCATGCGGGGGATGCCAGAAAGTGAGGTGGGGGCGCCAAACTTTGAGGGGGACCGTATTGACTCGCGTATAAGCCGAGGGGGGGACTTTTCAGCCCAATTTTTGGGCTGAAAAACTCGGCTTATACGCGAGTATATACGGTACTTTCTGAGTATAAATAATGTAGTAGATGTTACGTGTAGTCTTATGTGGCACCACAGTGGTAACTCTTTGAATACAGATACAATTTAGATGTCATCTGTTGTCTCATGCAGAATCGCAGATAATATAGTGATAAACCTTTGAGTATGGATGATGTAGTAAATGTTACCTGCACGTCATGTTTAACACCACAGATAACACGCAATGCTAAACTCTTTCATTACAAATAATGGAAGATACACTGGGAGATATTATGCCCTGATGAATTAGCTACAGGCTACGAAACGCGTAGGCAAACTGTGCGCAGTGTGTGGTGTGTGAATAAAAGGATTCTTCATTATCCAGTCTCTTGTGGTCAGCGCGGAAAAACTCCCGATCATCCATATTTTTTCCATTACAAATAATGGAATACGTGCTGTGCAAGTATGTTATGAGTAGGGATGGGCGAGTCTACTCGCTAGGACTCGGGACTCGGCGAATCTGAAGGTACTCGCAGGACTCGTTACTCGGCGAATCTCCCAGCTTGGACTCGCACAGTGACGAGTCCAATGGAATTCAATGGCAATAAGCTTGACTCGTCACAGATACCCGCTGTCAGCAGCGAGTCTGAGCGAGTCTACGATTCCGAGTCTTACGAGTCTACGATTCCAAGTCCTGTATACTGTATTCGGGATTCGGACTCTGGAATACAGAATCTGTTATGTTCCGAGTCAGCACAGCGTGCGTGTTAGGTCAGAAAACTTGTGAAGATAGCCAATCATAGTCAGTAATGGCATAGCAAAGTTGGTTGTGTCAGGACTATGATTGGCTGCTGTCCAGCGTCATGCCTATGTCATCTATGACAGGCAAGGCAGTATATAAGGCTTGTCCCCGCCATTTTGGGCACATTCCTGAGACGATCTGACCTAGTATAGGGAGAGAGAGATATATGCTGGAGCAGATCAGGGATTGTCAGTGTAGGGAAGATTCCTTTTATTAACCCAAAAAGCTCTTCTGAGAGCTAGGAGGAGGACGGAGTAGTGCTGTGTAGGCAGGCAGGCAGGGAGGGAAGGAAGGAGAAGCCTTAGAGTGCACACAGGACGGACCTCATAGCTTAGCTTACTCACTCAGCTTTGCTAACAGCTGCAGTCAGAGGCTTAGCTGAGGTGCTGTTTCCTTTTTGTTTTTGCACCAGATCGATTTTTGTTCCTAATAAGCCATAGAGCGTTATTTTTTCTGTGGCAGACCAGTGTGTTGCTGCTAGCACGTACTCCACCTTAGGGAGTGTAGTGTGCGGCTTCACTGCCAAGTGTGAGAGCGCACACTTACCCCGCCAGCAAGTGACGCATTCAGCTAACCTAACCACATCTCGGTGGCTGTGCGCACTTCTAACCAATTTTTTTAGGGAGTGTAGTGTGCGGCTTCACTGCCAAGTGTGAGAGCGCACACTTACCCCGCCAGCAAGTGACGCATTCAGCTAACCTAACCACATCTCGGTGGCTGTGCGCACTTCAAACCAATTTTTTTAGGGAGTGTAGTGTGCGGCTTCACTGCCAAGTGTGAGAGCGCACTCTTACCCCGCCAGCAAGTGACGCATTCAGCTAACCTAACCACATCTCGGTGGCTGTGCGCACTTCTAACCAATTTTTTTAGGGAGTGTAGTGTGCGGCTTCACTGCCAAGTGTGAGAGCGCACACTTACCCCGCCAGCAAGTGACGCATTCAGCTAACCTAACCACATCTCGGTGGCTGTGCGCACTTCAAACCAATTTTTTTAGGGAGTGTAGTGTGCGGCTTCACTGCCAAGTGTGAGAGCGCACACTTACCCCGCCAGCAAGTGACGCATTCAGCTAACCTAACCACATCTCGGTGGCTGTGCGCACTTCAAACCAATTTTTTTAGAGAGTGTAGTGTGCGGCTTCACTGCCAAGTGTGAGCGCGCACACTTCCCCCGCCAGCAAGTGACGCATTCAGCTAACCTAACCACATCTCGGTGGCTGTGCGCACTTGAAACTAATTTTTTTAGGGAGTGTAGTGTGCGGCTTCACTGCCAAGTGTGAGCACGCACACTTACCCCGCCAGCAAGTGACGCATTCAGCAACACCTAACCACATCTCGGTGGCTGTGCGCACTTGAAACTAATTTTTTTAGGGAGTGTAGTGTGCGGCTTCACTGCCAAGTGTGAGCGCGCACACTTACCCCGCCAGCAAGTGACGCATTCAGCAACACCTAACCACATCTCGGTGGCTGTGCGCACTTGAAACTTATTTTTTTAGGGAGTGTAGTGTGCGGCTTCACTGCCAAGTGTGAGCGCGCACACTTACCCCGCCAGCAAGTGACGCATTCAGCAACACCTAACCACATCTCGGTGGCTGTGCGCACTTGAAACTTATTTTTTTAGGGAGTGTAGTGTGCGGCTTCACTGCCAAGTGTGAGCGCGCACACTTACCCCGCCAGCAAGTGACGCATTCAGCAACACCTAACCACATCTCGGTGGCTGTGCGCACTTGAAACTTATTTTTTTAGGGAGTGTAGTGTGCGGCTTCACTGCCAAGTGTGAGCGCGCACACTTACCCCGCCAGCAAGTGACGCATTCAGCAACACCTAACCACATCTCGGTGGCTGTGCGCACTTGAAACTTATTTTTTTAGGGAGTGTAGTGTGCGGCTTCACTGCCAAGTGTGAGCGCGCACACTTACCCCGCCAGCAAGTGACGCATTCAGCTAACCTAACCACATCTCGGTGGCTGTGCGCACTTGAAACTAATTTTTTTAGGGAGTGTAGTGTGCGGCTTCACTGCCAAGTGTGAGCGCGCACACTTACCCCGCCAGCAAGTGACGCATTCAGCAACACCTAACCACATCTCGGTGGCTGTGCGCACTTGAAACTAATTTTTTTAGGGAGTGTAGTGTGCGGCTTCACTGCCAAGTGTGAGCGCGCACACTTACCCCGCCAGCAAGTGACGCATTCAGCAACACCTAACCACATCTCGGTGGCTGTGCGCACTTGAAACTAATTTTTTTAGGGAGTGTAGTGTGCGGCTTCACTGCCAAGTGTGAGCGCGCACACTTACCCCGCCAGCAAGTGACGCATTCAGCAACACCTAACCACATCTCGGTGGCTGTGCGCACTTGAAACTCATTTTTTTAGGGAGTGTAGTGTGCGGCTTCACTGCCAAGTGTGAGCGCGCACACTTACCCCGCCAGCAAGTGACGCATACAGCAACACCTAACTCCAACTCGGTGACTGTGCATTCGTCTACAATGTCTCAAAAAAAAACAATTACCAAAAAGGATGTTGCAAAGGGACAGGGACGAGCTCGTGGCCGCAGCAGTCTTGCCCAAGAAGGCACTGGTACAAGTACACAGCCTAGGATTGATAGAACGTCCTTTTTTCTACCTAGAAATCCCAGTACTCAAAGAAAACGTGTGTTGAGGCCGGATGAGCATGACAAGATAACATCTTGGATGGCTCAGACGCCCTCGACCACTGGTTCTTGCAGTACGCAATCATCCGTGGCAAGACATTCCAGTGTCGCTACAGACAATGCAGCGCCATCCAATCCTCAAAGTCGTCATATTGCCTCAACCCATCGGCAGCCAGAGGCAAATTTGGATATGGACCTTGGTCACTCGGATGACTTATTCGGTTCTTATCAAGGGGTTTCTTTGTCACCAGGGCTGGCTGGAGCCTCTAACCCCGGGTGGCACATTTCTACAGCCAGCCCTGCCTTGAGAAGCGCGGGGGGGGGGGGGTTGGGTGCTGTCGGGCTGCCTTGAGAAGCGGGGGGGGGGGGGGGGTGTGCTGTCGGGCTGCCTTGAGAAGCGGGGGGGGGGGTGCTGTCGGGCTGTCAGCACTGACCTTGCCTCATGCTGTCTCCGTGCCGTCCCAGCCGCAAGGCGGCGCACCGGCCGCAAAGCGACACCCGCGGCCCGTTTCTGCAGGGGGCGGCCCTAATGGTGGACTATACCACCAGCCCAGGGGGCACCTGCCCCCCTGCCACCTGGGCCAGCCCGCCCCTGTTTGTCACTGCCTGACGACATACTTGAAGTAGACGAAATGTCTACTCATGGCCAAAGTTTGGAAGTAGCGCGTCCTGAGGAAAGACACTTTCACGAAATGCAAACAGTATCTCAGGAGGTGGATGATGATGAGGATGATGAGACACACATCTCATCTGGCCAGCCTGCTCAGTCAGTTTATCCAGAATCCTTTGAACTGGAAGGGGTGGATGATGACACCACAGATCCTACCTGGATTGCTGAATTGCATAGCCAAGAGAGCAGCCAGGAGGATGAAAGTGGCTATGTACCACTGGCAAAATCACAAAGGCGTACTGTCTCCAGAACACAAACTGTGAGAACAGTTGCCCAAATAGCGTCAACTGTGGCACAAACTGTGCCAACTGTTGCACAAACTGCAAACACAGTTGCCCAAAATGTGTCCACAGTTGGTGTTGAACAGAGTCATCCTCCTCTTCCTCCAATTAAAAATAAAGGACGAACAGCCAGTGTGTGGCAATTTTTTTAAGGATAGCCCAACATTACCAAATATGGTTATCTGTAAGATGTGCCAGGCAAGGCTTAGCAGAGGCACGGTAAAAGGAAACCAGAGCACCAGCAGTATGCGCAAGCATATGTCTCTTAAGCACCCAATTCAGTGGGCACCCTATCAGGGTTCAAAATCAGTGCCTTCAGATCCAAACACTTCCAGGCCACCTCAGATACATCCTTCACCAGCAAGTGTTCAGGCTTCAGCTCCTGCTCAAGCGTACTCCTCCCAAGGTGCTTTACAAGACAGACATGACAGTAGTTAATCCTCTTGTCAGTCTGGTCCAAACGTGCAGTTGTCTGTGCCACAGCTGTATGAAAGACAGCGGAAGTTCCAACCGACACACCCATATTCCCAAAAAGTGACAGCAAAAATAGCCAAGTTGTTAGCTGTGGAAATGCTGCCGTTTAGGCTTGTGGGTACAGAGTCTTTTCGGGAGTTGATGGCTGAGGCAGCACCACGATACTCTGTACCCAGCCGCTACTTTTTCTCACGTAGTGCCGTTCCCGCCTTACACCAGCACGTGGTTAACAACTTAAAACGTGCTTTAACAAATGCTGTCACCGCCAAAGTCCACCTAACAACGGACACGTGGACAAGTAGTTGTGGACAGGGCAGATACATTTCACTAACGGCTCACTGGATCAACCTGGTGGAGAGTGTCCCAACTTCTAAAACTGTACCATCTGACATACTTCCAACTCCACGAATAGCGGGCCCAACATCATTCCGGGTGTCTGCCTCCTCATATATGTCCAGTGCCCAATCTGCTTCTGCCACTTCCTTGTCCACTGCTGAGCCTCAAGCACCATCACGTCCGAGTTGGGAGCTTTGCAGTACTGCTTCTGCAAGGCGACAACAGGCTCTTCTGAAGCTTATCTGCCTAGGTGACACACGTCACACTGCAACAGAGTTGTGGAAAGGTCTCAAGCAACAGACCGATGAGTGGCTGGCCCCACTGGAACTACAACCAGGTCTAGTTGTGAGCGATAATGGTGCAAACCTTGTGGCGGCAATAAAGCACGGTAAACTTGTACATGTGCCTTGCATGGCTCATGTCCTGAACCTGGTAGTTCAGAAATTCCTCAAAATATACCCAGAGTTATCTGAGCTACTGGATAAGGTGAGGCGAATTTGCGCCCACTTTAGACATTCGTCCACAGCAGCTGCAAGTCTTTCTGCCCTTCAAATCCAATTTAACTTGCCGAAACACAGGCTAATTTGCGACATGCCTACGCGATGGAACTCCACCTTCCATATGCTGGCAAGGTTTAATGAGCAGCAGAAGGCAATAGCGGAATTTCAGCTGCAACATGCCCGTCAACCTGGAAGTCATACCACACACATCACTACTTTCGAGTGGGTCTGGATCGCTGACCTTTGCGAGTTGCTGGATAACTTCGAATACTGTACCAAACTTGTCAGTGGGGATCAGTCGATTATAAGTCTCACCATCCCCATGCTCTGCCTGCTCCAAGAATCCCTATTGAATCTCAAAACAGATGCTTTGAGAGCACAGCGGATGGCTATGGAGCCAGAATTGAACATCGCTGATCCTAGCCACCCTAGCCAATATCAGCAGGCTACATTGGTTCAGGAAGATGGTGATGAGGGTGATGATGAAGAAGATTTATTTTTGTCTGGTACTGATGTGAACCCTGATGGTACTCCCAACCCTACGTTTATGTCGGTACAGCATGGGTGGGCTGAAGAGGAGGAGGCGGACACCGATTTAGAGGCCACGACGCGTAGTGATCTTCATTCTGTTGTAACCGAGGAGATGAGTCTTTGCAGCTTAGCACACATGGCTGAAGTAATGTGTCAATGTGTCTCCAAAGATCCACGCGTCATACACATCTATGACAGCGACCTCTACTGGTTGTCAACGTTTTTGGACCCACGGTACAAAGACAAATTTCAGTCGCTGCTGTCGCACTCATCCAGGGGCTTAACGATGGATCATGTAAAGAGGGTTCTTCTTGATATTTTGCTGGCAATATCACCGTCTGAATCCGCTATACATCGAAGAACCAGCTCTTTCCAACAGCAGCCTTTGGTTGGGACACAAACGCCATCAATGACAAGAAGAGGTGGGGGTAAGATGTCCGCCAACTGGGCGATGTTCAACAGACCTTCCAATCAAGAACGTAATTTGCCAACGGTGACCTTGAGTAGGAGACAACAATTGTCCAACATGGTGCAGCAGTATCTCAGTGACAGTACCAGCTTCCTAACCGACCCTTCTGTACCCTTTAATTACTGGGTTTCCAAGCTGCACACTTGGACTGAGCTGTCATTGTATGCCTTGGAGGTGCTGGCATGCCCAGCTGCTAGTGTGACATCAGAGCGTGTTTTCAGTGCCGCTGGGGTATAGTCACTGATAGAAGGTCCCGCCTCACCACAGAAAATGCCGACAGGCTCACTCTAATTAAATTCAACAAGGATTGGATATCATCACAGTTCCTAAGCCCTCCTGACGACAGTACACAATCCTAGATTAACCTAATCATAATTTATATGATTGGGATATTGCGCTGTTAACAATATGCCCATTTTGGACAGGAATTAATGACAAGTCCCGTAGCTCTGTTGATTTCATTCGGCACCCAGTCCAAGCAATAATATGCTATGGGCCAAGCGCCCTGCTTTATGTAAAAAAAATACGTTATTAAGCCCTTTGGGCTAATTTTTTGAGGCACCAAGCCTACGACTGCATAGTTGGCCTTGCTTCTTCTATGCTCCTAGTCCAAGCAATAATATGCAATGGGCCAAGCGCCCTGCTTTATTTAAAAATATACTTTATTAAGCCCTTTGGGCTAATTTTTTGAGCCACCCAGGCTAGCAAGCTTATCATGGTTTGGGAGACACCCTGGCTAACAAGCTTTGTATGGCCCTTAGACCTACATTTATACCAAAAATGGGAAACAGCCCCTTGGGCTAATTTTTTGAGCCACACAGGCTAACAAGCTTATCATGGTTTGGGAGACACCCTGGCTAACAAGCTTTGTATGGCCCTTAGACCTACATTTATACCAAAAATGGGAAACAGCCCCTTGGGCTAATTTTTTGAGCCACCCAGGCTAACAAGCTTATCATGGTTTGGGAGACACCCTGGCTAACAAGCTTTGTATGGCCCTTAGACCTACATTTATACCAAAAATGGGAAACAGCCCCTTGGGCTAATTTTTTGAGCCACACAGGCTAACAAGCTTATCATGGTTTGGGAGACACCCTGGCTAACAAGCTTTTTATGGCCCTTAGGCCTACATTTATACCAAAAATGGGAAACAGCCCCTTGGGCTAATTTTTTGAGCCACAAAGGCTAACAAGCTTATCATGGTTTGGGAGACACCCTGGCTAACAAGCTTTGTATGGCCCTTAGACCTACATTTATACCAAAAATGGGAAACAGCCCCTTGGGCTAATTTTTTGAGCCACACAGGCTAACAAGCTTATCATGGTTTGGGAGACACCCTGGCTAACAAGCTTTGTATGGCCCTTAGACCTACATTTATACCAAAAATGGGAAACAGCCCCTTGGGCTAATTTTTTGAGCCACACAGGCTAACAAGCTTATCATGGTTTGGGAGACACCCTGGCTAACAAGCTTTTTATGGCCCTTAGGCCTACATTTATACCAAAAATGGGAAACAGCCCCTTGGGCTAATTTTTTGAGC
The DNA here is from genome assembly GCA_033576535.1 of Allobates femoralis. Classification (NCBI taxonomy): domain Eukaryota; kingdom Metazoa; phylum Chordata; class Amphibia; order Anura; family Aromobatidae; genus Allobates; species Allobates femoralis. Next base: position 139,182,516 of record JARQOC010000009.1, read on the forward strand.
CACAAAGGCTAACAAGCTTATCATGGTTTGGGAGACACCCTGGCTAACAAGCTTTGTATGGCCCTTAGACCTACATTTATACCAAAAATGGGAAACAGCCCCTTGGGCTAATTTTTTGAGCCACACAGGCTAACAAGCTTATCATGGTTTGGGAGACACCCTGGCTAACAAGCTTTGCATGGCCCTTAGACCTACATTTATACCAAAAATGGGAAACAGCCCCTTGGGCTAATTTTTTGAGCCACACAGGCTAACAAGCTTATCATGGTTTGGGAGACACCCTGGCTAACAAGCTTTTTATGGCCCTTAGGCCTACATTTATACCAAAAATGGGAAACAGCCCCTTGGGCTAATTTTTCCAGGCACCAATCCTATGCCTGCATCGTGGGCGTTGCTTGGACTATCATCCTGCTGGAGCCTGTTGAAGGGTCCCACTGTACGCTCCATACAAAACGCGTAGACGCGATGTGTAGCATGTAGACGTCCCAGCCTCTCACATGTGTGTTCATAGTCTTGTTGCCATAGCGAGGCATAAAGTAACCCCCCAAACACAGGCACTGTTTGTCAGCAACAGTTGTATGTGGAGTCATGATTTGACACTTAGTAACCAAGGTGACTTCATGCGCCATGCGGGCCGTAAAGTACTTGCTAATGATGCTCTCTCCCCTGTCCACCACGCCAACTGTCTCGGGGTAATCCTTGACTCCTCCCTCTCCTTCAAGCCCCACCTGTAGTCCCTAACCAAGTCCCTGTGACTCCAACTCAAAAATATTTAACCAATTCGGTCGTTCCTCAATCCTGACACTGCTGAAACACTCATAAATGCCCTCATCATCTCCCGCCTTGACTACTGCAACCTCCTTCGCATAGGTCTCCCTGCCAACTCTCTTGCAACTCTCCAATCTATACTAAACTCTGCTGCCCGGCTAATCCATCTGTCCTCACGCTACTCCCCTGCCTACCCCCTCTGCCAAGCCGTTCACTGGCCCCTCCGGCCCACAGAGAGCTCACTTTAAAACACTGACCATGACATTCAAAGCCTTACACAACCTATCCCCACCATACATCTCCGACATGATCTCCCGATACCATCCCTCACGCAACCTGCGTTCATCCCAAGAACTTGTCCTACAGTCCACCCTCATCTCCTCTTCCCACAACCGCATACAGGATTTCTCCCGGTCATCCGCCATGCTATGGAACTCCCTGCCCCACCTCATCAGTCAGTCGCCTACCCTCTGAACCTTAAAGATACTTATAAAGACTCACCTCTTCCGACAGGCCTACAACCTGCCATGAGACCCCGCTACACGCCCCACGACCGACACCTTCCCCACCCTATTGTATCCCCACCCACCCCTCGTAGAATGTGAGCCCACGCGTACAGGGTCCTCTACTATTGTACCTGTATGACCTTATTGTCTATGTTTATTGTACTTGTCCTTCTCTACCTGTTCCTCATGTAAAGCGCCATGGAACCTATGGCCGCTATATAAATAAATAATTATAATAATTATGATGACTTGAAGCCCAATCAAAAAAAAAAATCCACATTCATTCCTTGAAAAAAAGACAGACACAAAGCTGGTTTTTAAAACTGTGTTTAAAAAAAAAAATGGCAGCACTGTTTGGACATTCCAACAAATACTACCTTTAATTAAGGTAACTACATCAAAAACAATAAATGGAGCCCTACAGGTCCTGGTAGGTGGGCTGTCCGTCCTGCAAAAGGTCAAGGGCCCCACGGATGGCCTGGCCGAACCCTTCAGGGTGGATCATCTGAACAGGTGTAGGGAACGGTGGTAGGTCCCTGTTCGCTGGCCACTGGCAGTGAGGCAAAGCCCTGTGGGGTGGGACTTGGCTGTCCCGTGTTGTGGGCCTGCCCAGCCTGTTAGAGTTTATTTTCCACCCATCCAAATATTGGAACACATCACCGGGGTCGTTTCCTGGCTGACAGGCTTCCAGCACTATCTGTAATGCTGACCTTGCCCGCAGTAGCCTGTCAAATGGAATATTATCCATGAATGGTATAATACTGCGGGCAAAGTCAGCATTACTCTGTTGCACACTTAATTGTGCAGACCCCGGGATGGGACCATAAGCTGGGCCTGCCGCTGGTGGTGCTGGCCCTGCCGCTGGTGGTGGCGGTGGTGGTGCTGGCCCTGCCGCTGGTGGTGGCGGTGGTGGTGCTGGCCGTGCCGCTGGTGGGGGCGGTGGTGGTGCGGACCCTGCCGCTGGTGGCGGTGGTGGTGGTGGTGGCGGGGACGGCGGTGGTGGTGTTGATGGGCCTGCCGCTGGTGGCGGCGGTGGTGGTGCTGGCCCGGCCGCTGGTGGCGGCGGTGGTGGTGCTGGCCCTGGCGATGCTGGTGGTGGTGGTGGTGGCGGCGGCGACGGCAGTGGTGGTGGTGGCGCCGGCCGTGGTGGTGGTGGTGGGTGTTCTCCACGCCGCCTTCTGTTTGGCGGTGGAGGGTTCACAGCACGCCGCCCTCTGTAGTAAGCTTCTCTGTGGGTAAAGTAAAAAAAAATTTGGTGAATGCATTGCATTTGGAAACAAAAACATAGGTCAAACATTAAGTTGCACGCTTTTTAGACTCTGTGTATCTGTGTATTATTAATCAGATATTTGTTATTATTATGAAAGAATAACCAACTGTACATAACATAAAGGAATACGTGACTTTCTTTGCTAATTCCATACTAATACATAATTTTTCACCCCCTGATTAACACCCACCCCCCCCCATCCCATCTAATCTAGACGATCAATAACACCAATGGTTCACATGAAAAAAAAAAGTCCCCCTGACTTCACTTTTTACTTGACATACTTAATTCACAAAACTTTTAGCTTATATCATCTATATAAAGCAGGGAAGGGGTTGAAAGGTATACAATATATATATATATAATCTATTTATATAATCGGGAGTTTGAAATTCCGGCACTGTAGCCTAATCCCAAACTCCTTAGCGTCACTGCGAGCGGAGACGCGTATGCGCCTTCGCGAGCCGCAGACGCTTAACTCACACAGCCGCTATAGCGTTTTCTCGAGCGGCCTCGCGCCCTCCGCTCACAGCAAGACCTGCGCCCCTCACAGCGCCCAATCCGCCCCGGCATGCTGGCATTTGTACTTCCCCCGTCTGTGCACCCACAGGTCTTAGCAGATCACTGATGCTGACAGCGGGGGGGGACAACACAGACAATCAAATCAGGAGGAGGTCAGTGTCAGGAGGAGATGACAGACGCCCGCCGGGGCCTGTGACACTGCAGAGGTCACAGCGGGGCTGTGTGTGCGGACAACGGGGAGGCCGGGGGCTACGGACGTACCGGACACGTCCTCTGCTCCTGGAGATGTGCCACGGTTCCGCGCTCGCAGCGTATCTGACGCTGGAGCAGCGCTCACCACGCCCACACCACGCCCTCTGCCAAACAACCCACACCTCTCACTAACCTCCTGCAGCTAACCACACCCCATGTTTACCTTTGCCATGATGTCATTTAGCTGCGGCCGCTATCTTTAATAAGGTCAGAAATTATGGCAGTAATCGGATCTCTGCTCCCTCTAGCACGCCCCAACACTGTAGCACCATCTATTAACCCTATTCTCATCACCTATATACTCTGCTACCCACAGAGCCGTCTTTATACTCTGCTACCTCAGACCCGCCTGTATACTCTGCTACCTCAGACCCGCCTGTATACTCTGCTACCCACAGACCCGCCTGTATACTCTGCTACCCACAGACCCGCCTGTATACTCTGCTACCTCAGACCCGCCTGTATACTCTGCTACCCACAGACCCGCCTGTATACTCTGCTACCTCAGACCTGCCTGTATACTCTGCTACCCACAGACCCGCCTGTATACTCTGCTACCTCAGACCCGCCTGTATACTCTGCTACCTCAGACCCGCCTGTATACTCTGCTACCCACAGACCCGCCTGTATACTCTGCTACCCACAGACCCGCCTGTATACTCTGCTACCTCAGACCCGCCTGTATACTCTGCTACCCACAGACCCGCCTGTATACTCTGCTACCTCAGACCCGCCTGTATATTCTGCTACCCACAGACCCGCCTGTATACTCTGCTACCTCAGACCCGCCTGTATACTCTGCTACCTCAGACCCGCCTGTATACTCTGCTACCTCAGACCCGCCTGTATACTCTGCTACCCACAGACCCGCCTGTATACTCTGCTACCCACAGAGACGCCTGTATACTCTGCTACCTCAGACCCGCCTGTATACTCTGCTACCCACAGACCCGCCTGTATACTCTGCTACCTCAGACCCGCCTGTATACTCTGCTACCTCAGACCCGCCTGTATACTCTGCTACCTCAGACCCGCCTGTATACTCTGCTACCCACAGACCCGCCTGTATACTCTGCTACCCACAGAGACGCCTGTATACTCTGCTACCTCAGACCCGCCTGTATACTCTGCTACCTCAGACCCGCCTGTATACTCTGCTACCTCAGACCCGCCTGTATACTCTGCTACCCACAGACCCGCCTGTATACTCTGCTACCCACAGACCCGCCTGTATACTCTGCTACCCACAGACCCGCCTGTATACTCTGCTACCCACAGAGCCGTCTTTATACTCTGCTACCTCAGACCCGCCTGTATACTCTGCTACCCACAGAGACGCCTGTATACTCTGCTACCTCAGACCCGCCTGTATACTCTGCTACCCACAGAGACGCCTGTATACTCTGCTACCTCAGACCCGCCTGTATACTCTGCTACCCACAGACCCGCCTGTATACTCTGCTACCCACAGAGCCACGTGTATACTCTGCTACCCACAGACCCGAAATGGAACCTAATGTATATATTAATAAATAATACTAAATGTACACAACAGTGCTGCAGACACATACCTTGGCATACGGGCCACCGGGTGAAGGAAGGACAGCCGGTCATAAAAGTGGTAGTGGTTGAGCAATGGAGCGGCTCCCGGTTGTCTCTCTGAGTACTGCCGGTACTGCTTCTTATGCTGGTCCCGGCAGCTCCTCCACCGTTTTTTAAGATGGTCAACTGTGAAATGATTTGAAACCGGCTTTAGAGATGTGTAATATTTGAAACAACAAAAGTATGTGTACAAATCAACAATAACATTTTATTCATTTTGTATGTGTAATGTGTATACAAGGCACAGTGACACGACAGTGTGGAACATCATCAACAGCATTACGGACATTGAGCTCACGTGGCCACAATCACAAATGAGGCAGGACACATGTCAACGCATAGAGAATGTAATAGTGCGGGCACCAGACTCTGGTCATTAGTGGTATTTATATACACCCAACCCCTTGGCCGAAAGAGCCAGGAGGATCAGACATTAAACTCATTGTACTGTTGTGACCCCATCCAAATATAGGCAACTATGCGGTGGAGCATGATAACACATTCAGGGTCCTGTATACCCTGCTATGGGGGCCCTGTATTCCCACTGCTGGGGGCCCTGTAAACCCACTGGGCCACTGTCTACCCACTGCTGGGGGCCCTGTATACCCACTGCTGGGGGGGCCTGTACACACACTGAGGGCCCTGTATACAGGGACTGACTGGCACCCTACAGTTTGGGTCGCAACCCTCCCTCACTGGCCCGACACAGGTGAGGACGGGGTGTGGGGGGGGGGTGATGACTGGCGGCCGCCTCACAGTCACCGCAGCTCCCGCATTATCCTATGGCTCGCTCCCAGCCGCAGCCTCGCGCTCCTCACAGCCGCTCGCTAACAGTCGCAGCCGCACGCCACTCACAGACGCTCACTCCCGGACGCAGCCGCGTGCTGATGACGTCATCGCGCGGCCAGGAGCTTCCGTTTCCGCCTGCTGCTTCAGGGACATGCGGATTATTCATGCTCCTGCAGCCGCATGACCCGTGGCACCTGGGCCAGTCCGCCCCTGCCTGTATACCACAATATGGGGGCATGTATACCCAGCTGGGGGCCTGTATACTCTGCAGGGGGAGGTGTATACTCTGCTGGGGGGCTGTCTACCAGTGATAGCCGCTGTATACCAGGATGGCGGTGAATATGTTTTCATAGTTTTTCGGGGCAAAAATAGGGGGGTCGGCTTATACACGGGTCGGCTTATACACGAGTATATATACAGTAAATGCAATATATAACGTGTAAACTCATTTAACTTACTTAGATTGCTCTGTTCCTCATGGTCACTCCGATGGAACGCAGGGAACATCTCTTGGGCGATCTCTCTCCAGGCTGTATTAATTTGGGTCGTATCCCCATAGTCAGGATCTGTAGGGAGCCATAGAAATGGACGAGCCTCCACAAGTGCAATAAGACGCAGTGTGTTCACCGTGCCACGTCCTACTGCCATGATTGCACTGATGAATGGATCGCTCTGTGTGTGCGCCTGTCAGCGCGACTCGCTTCCTGTTTCCTTAAAGCATGGTGTGTGCTGGAGAATCCCTTCCCTCGCATCATCAGCTACAAGCCTCAAAATAAGAGAAAAACCAGCGAGTTTGGACTCGCACACTTTCAGAGACACATCAGCGAGTTGTAAATGTCATTATTCGCTATTACTCGGGTCCCTATTCATTAACATTGGACTCGCTGGACTCGCAACGAGTCCCGAGTCCTTGACTCGGACTCGTTGGGGTCTTGCGATTCCGAGTCTTTTCGGACTCGCCCATCTCTAGTTATGAGTAGTGATGGGCGAATCCTAAATTACTCGGAATCGCTTGACTCTAGCGAGTCCGAGCCCGGGACTCGCTACTCGTTGCGAGTCTAGCGAGTCCAATGTTAATGAATGGGGAAGCGAGTAATAGCGAGTAGTGTGCGATTTACAAATCACAGATGTGTCTCGGAAGCTTCAGCCTGAAGCAATCCTAGTTTTGCCATTGATTTGCATTGGACTCGTTTACTGTGCAAGTAATCGCTGGCAAACTCGCACAGATAAGAGTCTTGTCTGCTCTGTGTGCAGGCTGCCGCAGCTCCAGGGTCCTAGAGCCCGCCTGCTGCCTGATGTAGCAGAGCTGAGATTGTTCTCAGTCTGCTCATTCCATGTGCATAGACATCTATATCTATGCACAGGGGATGTAGCAGAGAGGACATCGCGTTTTGGACTGCGTCGGTCGGACGGCTTTTTTTTTTATTTCTAATAAAAAATTTTCTCTGTGTTGTGTTTGTTTTAAAACAATTTAATAGAAATTCATAGCGGTCATGTCTAATATTGGCGTGACCGCCATAAATTTCAGGCTTAGGGCCAGCTGATAATACAAAGCTGGCCCTAACCTCTTTATTACCCAGCGTGCCACCGCCACCAGGGCTGCTGGAAGAGCGGGGTTCAGCGCCAGAGGATGGCGCTTCAATGAACGCGCCATCTTCTGGGGCGGCTGCGGGCTGCAATTTGCAGCGGGGGGTGCCCAGAAAGCTTGGGCATCCTGCACTGCGGATTCCAGCCCCCAGCTGCTTAGCTGTACCTGGCTAGACATAGAAATTGCGCGGAGCCCCACGCATTTTTTTTAAATTATTTCATGAAATTCATGAAATAATAAAAAAAAGGGCTCCCCTATATTCTTGTGTCTGGCCAGGTACAAATAGGCACCTGGGGGTTGGGGGCAGCCCGTCGCTGCCTGCTGGATCTGGCTGGTTCCAGAAATATGGCGAAGCCCATGTAATTTTTTTTTTAAATATAAATTTCATGAAATAATAAAAAAAAAAATGCGTGGGGCTCCGCACAATTTCTATGTCTAGCCAGGTACAGCTAAGCAGCTGGGGGCTGGAATCCGCAGCGCAGGGAAGCCCAAGCTTTCTGGGCACCCCCCGCTGCAAATTGCAGCTCGCAGCCGCCCCAGAAGATGGCGCGTTCACTGAAGCGCCATCCTCTGGCGCTGAACCCCGCTCTTCCAGCAGCCCTGGTGGCGGTGGCACGCTGGGTAATAAAGAGGTTAGGGCCAGCTTTGTATTATCAGCTGGCCCTAAGCCTGAAATTTATGGCGGTCACGCCAATATTAGACATGACCGCTATGAATTTCTATTAAATTGTTTTAAAACAAACACAACACAGAGAAAATTTTTTATTAGAAATAAAAAAAAAAGCCGTCCGACCGACGCAGTCCAAAACGCGATGTCCTCTCTGCTACATCCCCTATGCATAGATATAGATGTCTATGAACAGGGAATGAGCAGACTGAGAACAATCTCAGCTCTGCTACATCAGGCAGCAGGCGGGCTCTAGGACCCTGGAGCTGCGGCAGCCTGCACAGAGACGACAGCTGGACTCGGCTCGCAAAGTAACAGCAGTTACTTTGCGAGTTTCCCTGCTATCACTGGCACAGTAGCCGAGTCTAATGCAAGACAATGGCAATCCTAGTTTTGTCAGCGTTTGCCATTGATTTGCATTGGACTCGTGCGAGTAAACGCTGGAAAACTCGCAGAGTACCGAGTCCTGCAAGTCCCGTTCTACTCGCCGAGTAACGAGTCCTAGCGAGTAGATTCGCCCATCCCTAGTTATGAGATGAGAGCCTTTATACAAATGTAGAACACACAGAAGTAGGGCAATAACTACAACAGTTTAATGCTCCCAACAAACATAGAGGTATAATAATCCTACATTCTATTTATTAAAGTACCCATATAGAATGTCATCTGAAAAAAAAGGATTGCCAAGTCTATACAGGATTGGAACAATTAGTACATGAATACAGCATTAGAATCAACGCGTGCAATAATTAATTTATTACCACAACCATCATCAGTACATGAATACATCACCAGAGCCACCATCAGTACATGAATACAGTACCGGACTCAACATCAGTACATTAACACACCATCAGTGCCAACTGTACATTAATACAGGACCACCATGAGAAGACAAATACACCACCAAACCAACATAGGTATATGTGTCATTATTATTATTATTATTATAGGTAATTATTATTATTATTATTATTATCATTATTTGAATATACCACCATAATCAGCATTAGTACATGAATACATCAACAGAATTAACACCAATACATGAATAAATAATCAAAACCATCATCAAAATTTCAATACAGTACCAGAAACATAGTGATCAATTTCAATATCAGGTTAGCCCCTATTACATACATTTATAATGCATAATATAACAACTCAATATATGAACTTAACAATGGTATTGATTTGCTGAAAGTTATCATTACCATCTATCATCACTATGGTCTATATAGGATTCACAGTTCTGATTAGATGCGACCAATACTGCAAATAAACTTTTATATCGGGATAATTTACAGGTGACATCTTCTGTGGTGCAGTTGTTCTCTGTATTTTCTTCTATACCTGGTCCAAATGCCATGGTGACTTTTTATATTCACAACTCTTGCCTAAGCAGACCTTTCTTTGGAACTTCTGCATCACATCCGATATGGTGCTCTTAAAATTAAGTGTCATTACAGTGTCCCCTGAATAAAAATATCTGTTTTGTAAATCCTTCCACAAGCTTCTTAAAGCCCATTCCTCCGTACAGAACTGGTGTACCTGAGCCATGTTTGTAGGTTGCCCTGCTCACACCTGTCTTTTCAGCTTTGCCCATAAATTTTCAATAGGATTGAGATCAAGGCTTTTTGATGGCCCCTCTAAAACATTGACTTTGGTATTCTTAAGTCACTTTGTAACCAGTTTGGCAGTATGCTTGAGGTCATTGTCCATTTGAAAGCCCCATTTCTGCCCAGGCTTTAACTTCCAGGCTGATGTCTTAAGATGTTGTTTCAGTATTGCCACATAACCTTTGTTCCTCATGATGCCATCTATTTTGTTAAGTGCACCAGTCCCTCCTGTAGCAAAACAGCCCCACAACATTATGCTGTCACCCTCGTGTTTCACTGGTGGGATGGTGTTCTTAGGATATCATACTTCCCCCTTTTTCCTAATGATGGCCATAATGATGGTCATTATGGCCAAATAGTTCAATTTTAGTTTTGTCAAACAGGACATGTCTTAATATGTTGTTCTTTTATGTTTCTTTTACAGTAATGGCTTCTTCATGGCAGAGTGGCCCTTCAGCTTATGTTGATATAGTACACATTTCACTGTGGATAATGACACAATCTTACCAGCTTCCACCATCATCTTCATAAAGTCTTTTGCTTTTATTCTTCTGTTGATATGCACATGTCGGACCAAAAGGACATGCATATCTGGGACACAGAACCCATCTCCTTTCTGGGCCATAAATATGGCTGAACATTCCCATCTTGTTTGTACTTGTGTAAAATTGTTTGCTCAGATGAACAAGGCACCTTCAGGTATCTGGGAATTACATCCACAAATTAACCAGACTTTTGGAAGTACACAACTCTCTTCCTGATATCTTAGCTGATTTCTTTAGACTTTCCCACACAAAGAAGAAGTGTGTTTCAGGTGTGCATTAACATACATCCACAGGTGTGTTTCTACTCACACGTTGCCAATAAATCTATCAAAAGCTTCTAAATACATGACAACATCATATGGGCTGTCCCAAATTGTTTAAGGGCATACTAATCTTAGTGTATGTAAACTTGTGACTTTGAAGAAAGTGATAAAAATGCCTTAAAACATTCCCTCTCTCTCATTATTCTGGCAATTGACAAATATAAATAATTATGGCAATCCTAATTGACCTAAAATGGGAAAGGTTTATTCTGATTTCATGTCAGATAGTGAGATAAACATGCATATGTGTCTTTTCACATAGTGTATGTGTCTGATAGTCTGCCCTACCTGGGAGACTTGTGACTGGTTTGGGACCTCTGTCTCATTCCTTTATTGAGACTTCATTTAAAACATGTTTCTTTCATTTGGCAGTTCACGAGTGAATGTTAATTTCTGTTTCTAGCAGACTCCTTAGTTTCCTTACTAGGTGGGACTACTCTGTGTCTGTGATCACTTCCATCCCTTTTATAAGGTCACATGGTTCCAGCATCCTTTGCTGTTGATTGAATCCATCCCTTACCAAACTTCCTGAGTTGAACGAGGTTCTCCGCAGAGCTGACTACTGCTAGGCCGTCTGATGCCAAGGAGCGAGGCAGCAGGTATGAAGTTGTTGTGTTGTTTCCCTGTCTGTCTCCCCTTCCCTCTTGTCTTCTTTATTGCACTGGTTGGGACTAGTGCTCCATTGGCCATTTCCTTATTGAGAGCTAACAGCAGGGCCAGTGAGGAACTAGGTATCCTATTTATGTGATGGGTTGAAAGAACCCGTATAGGGATGGTAGGGAGATCAGGGTACAGCCATATGTGAGTGCAGGAGGTCAGTTTTTTCCCATTTCCTATGAACAGGTCCCTCTACAAATTTGTCCCTCGATATCTCCCCATCTGTTGGATAGTTAGTTCACTAGACATGGTTGGTCCGTGCGCCACTGTCAAGCATGTTAGTTGGACATCCCCCTTAGTCCTGAGTGACATAATCACCAGCCCTATACCTTTTTTTCTTGGATACATTATGGATCCTATCCTGCGGCAGTGTTTTGCCAGTACAAGCAGACTCTTTCACAGGAGGCCACAGATCTGCGGGAACAGGTGGTGCAGCAGCTTTGATATATCATGGGTCTGCTTGTCTCAGCACAGGCTGATACTCACTCAGAACCCAAGATTTCCCTCCCTGATAGTTTTTCAGGAGGGCGTGATAAGTTTTGGGTGTTCCAGGAGGCTTACAAATTAAACTTCAGGCTCTATTCATGTTGTTCAGGGAGTGAAGAACAGAGAGTGGGGACTGTTATGTCCTTGTTGCGAGGATATCCTCAGTATTGGGCCTTCTCTCTACTGATCAATGACAATGAGAAAATACTTTTCCCACCCTTCAGCATATAGCTAGGCCTCAGTCTTTCCTCCAGGGATCTGTGAGAGGAGTTGTCCACACTGGGCACCTGGCTCCTGAAAATATGATTCCTAAATTGGTTCTGTCAGAGGTGTGCACTCTCAATACACTATTTAAAGAGCCACCCTCCCCAGGTAATTATGAGGAAGGTGACCTGGGCATCTACATTTCCTCTGTACTTCCCTGCCTTCCAGTTAATGTGCATAAGGTGCAGCCAGACAGAAGATGTACAATTTCTGTCTCTGCGCAGGTTCTTTCTAGATCTATGTGTTCCCCGAGGAGAGATGGTGGAGGGGGGTGGTTGCCCATGCAAAAATTCTCTATTCTGAGGGTTTGAGTTGCAGGTTTCGGAGTGACACCACGGTTGTTGGTCCTTCAAGGGGATGTTCACATTCCAAAAGAAGCATGCTTGATAATAAACAAGCAGGTCCAGACCTGCGTGTGAATGTCTGTGTATGGGTGTCCACTGATGCCATGATGTCTAAGTGTGCTTTTGGGTCTCTGAGCTCTGGGTTTCTCAGTCCGTAACAGGTGATGGACATTGTCAACCCTTCCGCCAAAACGTCTGGAGCTACGCCCAGTACTTGGTACCCATAACGTGTTTCACAGGTCATGGCTTTGGAGATGTGTCTTGTCTCTGGAGCCAATGTTTTCTACATCTTTACCTCACTGGGCAGGTGATATCCTTGAGGGACAGAGGGTTATGGAAGTGGATACTGGGGTAGGTTGGGTGTTCTTTCTGTAGGTGTTAGCTTGCCTATTCTGCTCTTCAGGGTTCGGAAGCCCCTCGTTGAAGGGAACCTGTCACCTCCTAAATAGTAAAACAAAGAGAGAAGGGAGCGCATATAGAGTCCTATCTATGATGATAATTCAATGCCCCCGAATTAGTGTGACTCACCTTTTTGGGTTGTGTGAGTCACAACAACCTGCAAGGGCCTTGTTATCCTGGTCGCTGCAGACACATGGAGAGGAAGAAATCCGTTTGTGTAGAAAAAAAGCCTAGGTTTAGATTCCGCGCAGACCACAAAGCAGGAAGGGTATGTTTGATGTCCATCTATTGAGCCAGCGTGTTTCCCAGCAGGACCTGCTGCTTCCTCAGGGCAAAAAACCTGAGCCACAACCCTAGTATTCGGATTCAATTCGTCGATTGAGTTTTTGGCCTCTACTCAGAGATTGGTGACAAATCTTACAGATCACATGAGTTGGGTGATCCTTGGCTATGTCAAAAAAAGCCCAGGCTAGGCAAGGCTTAGAGCCCTTGCGACCTGCAGAGCCACCACGACTTCTGCTCAGTGGCAGAGTTGTGCTGGCGGATGCTGTTGTTGACATGCTTCCAGTACTCCGTCTCTGTCCAGGATGGTGCAACCTAACGTCCTCTTCCCCCTTTTCTGCTGACCTCATCAGCTGGCTGATTGTGGGTTGACAGTAAGTAGGATCTCCAACCTCATCATCACCCTGTGTGTTATCACACTGCTCGTCCTCAGAGACAACCTCTTCCTGCCCTGACCGAAAAGTTAAGTTGTCGGTCCAAACAGGTATCTGAGTCTCATCAGCATCTTTCTCATTGTCTCCACCAAGAGGAGTTACAGTTTGGGAATTAGGGTCTACATTATGCTCAGAACCTTCTTCATCTGGGCCTGGATCCGACTCACAAAGCTTCTGGGCATCAGTGCAGATCATTTCCTCATCTGGATTCACTGCAAATTTGGAGCAGACCTCTGATTCCCAGGCTATAGTGTGACTGAACAGCTCAGCAGTCTCAACCATGTCTGTTACCCCATACTCAGTAGGACGGCTGGAGACATGGGAGCTGGGAGGAAGCAAATGCGATTGGGGTGACTCCTCAGAGGACTGGAGGGTTTGGGATCTTGAAGTTGAGGTGGAGGAGAGGCCACTTGAATGAGCACTTGAGATCCATTCAAGCACCTGCTCTTTTTGTGCCTCATCTACAAAAGGTATCGATGGTCGTGTCCATAAGAAAGGGATCATATCAGATTGTCCACGAAATAAGTAGACATCTTACTTACTTTGGCTGGAAAATGGTCTTTCTTCAGCAGATGTAACTGTTGCCCTCTCCACCAGCAGCAGGCGTTTTGCCACTCATTTTGTATGTTACCTAACTGGCAACTCTGCAGTTGTTGGGGAAAAAAAATTAAAATGGAAATTAGGCAGAGCTGATTGGCCAAACAGTGGTACTAGGCCCAAACTATTACCTGGGCTAGGTGCTGTTAAAAATTTGTCTGAACTAGACAGGCGGTGTAGTGTGTTTCACAAGTGAGCTACAGCACAATCTAAATCACACTGCTACTATGCCCAAACTATTACCTGGGCTAGGTGCAGTTAAAATTAGTCTGAACTAGACAGGCGTTGTAGCTTGTTTCACAAGTGGGCTACACCACTATCTAAATGACACTGCTACTAGGCCCAAACTATTACCTGGGCTAGGTGCAGTTAAAAATTAGCAGACAAATATGAGCCATGCACACGATGAACGCGTCTGCATAACAACCTCCATTCACCACCAACTGAACTACAAAAACTGAGTGCAAAAATCCACATAAAAATCACACAAAAATGCTCTGTTGTAATACAAAATCCTAGTTAGGAGCAAGTGCTGACAAAAAAAGTGTCAAAAAACAGGGTTTTTGGTTTATACTTTTTTTGCAATAAGAGGTACAGTAAGCTGCTTTACCATCGACAAGGTCGCCCTGATAGAAGCAGTCCCTAGCTGATGTATGTATTTAAAACCTGTTTATGTGTGTACATACCTTTAAACATGAACCAATCAGGACTTCATATAGTATGGGCTGTCTTGTAAGCTAGCTTATATGTGAACAGCTCATAAAAGAGGGGTGGGGAACCTCCCTCTCCTGCAGGGCAGGAGAAAAACAAGGAGCACACAAATATGAGCCATGCACACGATGAATGCGTCTGCATAACAGCGTCCATTCACCACCAACTGAACTACAAAAAGTGAATGCAAAAATCCACATAAAAATCACACAAAAATGCTCTATTGTAATAGGAAATCCTAGTTAGCAACACGTGCTGTCAAAGTTAGAAATTAGTCTGAACTAATATTTAGTCTGAACTAGACAGGCGGTGTAGTGTTTCACAAGTGGGCTACACGACTATCTAAATGACACTGCTACTAGGCCCAAACTATTACCTGGGCTAGGTGTAGTTAAAAATTTGTCTGAACTAGACAGGTAGTGTAGCTTGTTTCACAAGTAGGCTACACACCACTGTCTAACTGACACTGCTACTAGCCCAAAAAATTGCCTGGACTAGCTGCAGTAAAAAATTGGCTACTGGATAGACAGGTGGTGTAGCTTACTTTACAGCTGAGCTACACCGCTGACTACCAGACACTGCTACTAGCCCAAAAAAATTGCCAGAACTAGCTGCAGTAAAAAATGCGTTCTACACAGCAGTGCTACACTATCTGCCCTAAAGGATTGCCTGAGCTAGATGTGGCCAGATGCTGGGAAAAACACTTGCAAAGCACTGGCACACACCTGCCTGGCAAAACCTAATATGGAAATGCTCTAACCTAGCCCTCAAAAGGGCAGAGATTCTAACTAGTCCCTACTCCCTAAACCTATCTGTTTATCTAACTTGAGATTCGCTCACTATTTAGCTAACTAAGACCTTGTTCACAATCAATTTGCCTTTTTTTTAGCAGGAAAAAAACCACCTGCGTTTTTCTAAAAGTGCCAAAAAGTGTCCCTTGTGTGTCTGAACACTTTTTTGGACTTAGTCATTTTTTGGCAAAAAAAGCATGCAAAAACACTAGCGTTAACGCAGGGTGCCTAAATGTGCCATTTAAAAATGCATGCGTTTAAATGCATGCGTTTCCCATAGGGCCCCATGTTAATGAAACGCATGCGTTTTTGGAGACAACCCCTGCGTTTTTTTCCAGCACCCAAAAAGCGCTACATGCAGCGTTTTTTGGACTGGGGGAAAAAAACGCAAGTGGAGGTGAAAAACGCATGTACACTCAAATGTACCCTGCGTTAACGCACCCGCGTTTTTGAAAAACTGCAGAAAAACGCAGAGAATGCCAAAAACGCAGGTGGCATTAAGACTTTACAGCGCCCACAGCAGCATTAGTGGTGCCTGACTGACACACAACTGCAGCACTGAGGAAATGGTGGAGATGAGGAAAATGGCTGGGACTTATAGGGCAAGGACATGTGATATACACAGCCAATGACGCATGCCCTTGCTTGTGTCATTGTATGCACTTTGCTGTGTGTACTGTATGTGTGTGATTGGCTGACAGGCTGCATCGCCCCACTGTATATGCGGTTAGGAGAAAAAAAATGGAGATCGGCAACTATAAAAAATGGAGATCGGCACACTATACACTGAAACTGGATATTAACATTCATTAACAATATTACTGTGAAAAGCCAGTTACGCTTTTGGTGAACAAACCATTATGGAACATAACATCGAACTGCCGAATTTGAAGCTAATTGTTTGCATTCGTCGAATGACTTGAACACCGCCAGAACAGCTCGAATTTTAGATTGGCGAACATTTCGAATCGAACATTGCTCATGTCACCTCCTAAAAGCCACCTAATCAAACAATACATGCCCTGCACTGTCCTATTACCATTATAGCTATCCCTCTGCTAAATGCTTGTTTTCAATGTTGCAAAAAACGTTTTTATACTTATCATTAGGATGATAATGAAGCAGGGGCTATATGCAATAGTCCCCCTGGGCGTGTTGGTTTGCAGTCTCCATAATCCTTTACCACGCCCTAATGGGCGTGATATTGAAATCATATTTTGCGCTCCCTGCCTGGCTCCCTCCGCTCTGCTATGCAGCTGAATGCGTAATTTCTGAACCGCAGGCCCCATAGCAACCCCATATTTACCTTAGCAGAGGCACAGCGCCCCATAGAACCCCGCATAGCAACGCTGTGCGCTGCTGCTAAGGTAAATATTGGGTTGCTATGGCCCCATAGCAACTCGATATTTACCTTAACAGTGGCACAGCACTGCTAAGCGGGGCCCCATAGAACCCCACATAGCAGCGCATGGCACTGCTGCAAGGTAAATATCGGGTTGCTATGGGGCCCGTGGTTCTGGAAATGACGCGTTCAACATCATTCTCACAGGAAGGCTGCATAGCAGAGAGGAGGGAGCCAGGCTGGGGGCGCGAAATTTGATTTCAATATCATGCCTGTCAGGGTGTGATAAAGGATCATGGAGGCTGTAAACCAACACGCACAGAGGGACTATTGCATATAGCCCCCACTTTATTATCATCCTAATGAATAAGCATGAAAACATTTATTAGAACATTGAAAGCAAGCATTTCGCAGAGAGAGGGATAGTTATAATGGTAATAGGAAGGTGCAGGGACATATGTTGATAGGTTAGGTGGCTTTTAGGAGATGACAGGTTCCCTTTAAAGGGGGGTACTGTCAGGATGGTCTCTTACCTGGGAGACTTCTGATTGGTTTGAGTTCTCTGTCTCATTCCTTTATTGACACTTCACTTTAAATGTGTTTCTTTCCTTTCGCAGTTCAAGAGTTAATGTCAGTTTCTGCTTTTAGCAGACTCCTTGTTTCCTTACCAGGTGTGGCTACTCTGTGATCACTTCCATCCCCTTTATATGGTCACATGGTTCCAGCATTCTGTGCTAGTGATTGAACTCATTCATGACCAAACATCCTGAGGTGAAGGAGGTTCTCTGGAGAGCTGAGTACTGCTAAGCCGTCAGCTACCAAAGAGCGAGGAAGCAGGTGTGAAGTTGCCGTGTTGTTTCCTTGTCTGTCTACCCTTTCTTCTTAGTTCAAAATGGCAAGGGGTGGACGGTGTATAAGGACCTGCGCTGCATGGACCAAAAGATCAGACGATGTTCATCATTATAGTTTTTATTTCCGCCGTGTTTCGGAGTTAGTCCCAACTCCTTCCTCAGGGAAATCCTTGAGGAAGGAGTTGGGACTAACTCAGAAACGCGTCGGAAATAAAAACTATAATGATGAACATCGTCTGATCTTTTGGTCTATGCAGAGCAGGTCCGTATACACCGTCCACACCTTGCCATTTTGAACTACGTTGATCGTTGTGGTGTGGATCCTTGCAGCAGCTGTTACCTTTGTTTTGATGCTGGTTGTGTGCTACACAACCCTCCCAAGTGAGCGACTAATTAAATTTAGTCCCCCTTTTTATCAATGATAAGACCCTATTGAGCTTCTTTTTCATTCTAGTATTGATACCCTTTCTTCTTGTCCTCTTTATTGCTGTAGTTGGGACTAGTGCTCCCGCAGGCCATTTTCATATTGAGGGCTAACATCCGGGCCAGGGAGAGACTAGGTAACCTGTTCTGTGATGGGTTGAAAGAGCCCATATAGGGACGATAGGGAGATGAAGGCACAGCTGCAGGTGAGTGCGGGAGGTAACCTCTTCCTCATTCCCTATGAGCTGGGCCCACCGCTGCATATTTCACCCCAATGTCTCCCCAATAGGGATGGGCGAGTCTACTCGCTAGGACTCGTTACTCGGCGAGTAGTAAGGGACTCGCAGGACTCGGTACTCTGCGAGTTTCCCAGCGATTACTCGCACAGCAACGAGTCCAATGCAAATCAATGGCAATCCTCGTTTTGTCAGAGACTCTGACAAAACTCGCTGGGAAACTCGCAAAGTAACTGCTGTTACTTTGCGAGCTGAGTCCGGCTGTCTGCTCTGTGCAGGCTGCCACAGCTCCAGGGTCCTAGAGCCCGCCTGCTCACAGAGATGATGTAGCAGAGCTGTGATTGTTCTCAGTCTGCTCAATCCCTGTGCATAGACATCTATATCTATGCACTGGGGATGTAGCAGAGAGGACATCGCGTTTTGGACTACGTCGGACGGAAGAGGATTTTTTTAATTAAAGATGGAGTCCCTAATGGCTTTTTTTTTTATTTCTAATAACATTTTTTCTCTGTGTTGTGTTTTTTTAACCCTTTATTGGAGATTCTTAGTGGCCGGGTCAAACGTGGCCTGACATTAAGAATCTCGGGCTTAATACCAGCTTGTATAACAAAGCTGGTATTAACCCCTTTATTACCCAGCGTGCCACCGCCACCAGGGCCGCTGGAAGAGCGGGGTTCAGTGCCAGAGGATGGCTCTTCAATAAACGCGCCATCTTCTGGGGCGGCTGCGGGCTGCAATTTGCAGCGGGGGTTGCCCAGAAAGCTTAGGCATCCCTGCGCTGCAGATTCCAGCCCCCAGCTGCTTAGCTGTACCTGGCTAGACATAGAAATTGCGCGGAGCCCCACGCATTTTTTTTTAATTATTTCATGAAATTCATGAAATAATTAAAAAAAAGGGCTCCCCTATATTCTTGTGTCTGGCCAGGTACAAATAGGCACCTGGGGGTTGGGGGCAGCCCGTCGCTGCCTGCTGGATCCAGCTGGTTCCAGAAATACGGCGAAGCCCACGTGAAATTTTTTTCTGACAAATCCATAAAACAATGTAAATAAAAGGGACTGCATCTTTATTAACCCCTGGACCATGGGCGAGGGGTTAATAAAGATGCAGTCCCTTTTTTAGGATTGTTTTATTGATTTTTCAGAAAAAAAATTACATGGGCTTCGCCGTATTTCTGGAACCAGCCAGATCCAGCAGGCAGCGACGGGCTGCCCCCAACCCCCAGGTGCCTATTTGTACCTGGCCAGACACAAGAATATAGGGGAGCCCTTTTTTTTATTATTTCATGAATTTCATGAAATAATAAAAAAAAAATGCGTGGGGCTCCACGCAATTTCTATGTCTAGCCAGGTACAGCTAAGCAGCTGGGGGCTGGAATCCGCAGCGCAGGGATGCCCAAGCTTTCTGGGCACCCCCCACTGCAAATTGCAGCCCGCAGCCGCCCCAGAAGATGGCGCGTTCATTGAAGCACCATCCTCTGGCGCTGAACCCCGCTCTTCCAGCGGCCCTGGTGGCGGTGGCATGCTGGGTAATAAAGAGGTTAGGGCCAACTTTGTATTATCAGCTGGCCCTAAGCCAGAAATTTATGGCGGTCACGCCAATATTAGACATGACCGCCATGAATTTCTATTAAATTGTTTTAAAAAAAACACAACACAGAGGAATTTTTTTATTAGAAATAAAAAAAAAAGCCATTAGGGACTCCATCTTTAATTAAAAAAATCCTCTTCCGTCCGACGTAGTCCAAAACGCGATGTCCTCTCTGCTACATCCCCTGTGCATAGATATAGATGTCTATGCACAGGGAGAGTGAGCAGACTGAGAACAATCTCAGCTCTGCTACATCAGGCAGCAGGCGGGCTCTAGGACCCTGGAGCTGCGGCAGCCAGCACAGAGCAGACAGCCTGACTCTTTACTGTGCGAGTTTCCCAGCGATTACTTGCACAGTAAATGAGTCCAATGCAAGTGAATAGCAATCCTAGTTTTGTCTCTGACAAAACTAGGATTGCTTCAGGCTGAAGCTTCCGAAACACATCTGTGATTTGTAAATCGCACACTACTCGCTATTACTCGCTTTTACATTCATTAACATTGGACTCGCTAGACTCGCAAAGAGTAGTGAGTACCGGGCTCGGACTCGCTAGAGTCAAGCGATTCCGAGTAATTTAGGACTCGCCCATCACTACTCCCCAGCTGTTGTTTAGTGTAGTGAGCCAGACATCATTGGTCTGTGTGCTACTGTCATGTACAGTAGCTGGACATCCCGCTTAGTCATGAGTGACAGTATGTGAACTTCTAGTTTCAACTGTACAAAATCACATAGGTTGAAAAAAGATATGTCTTTCAAGTTCAACCTTTCTTGACATCTATTGCAAGATTATTAAACTCATAAAATCATTGTTAAGAGAAAAGCATCCAGCCCTTTGTAAATGGTGAGAAATGATCTGCCATTAGTAGATCTTGTGGTAGGACATTCCACAGTTATACTACTCTAACTGTAAATTAAAGCTTTCATTTTTAAATGCTGTAATCACTTTTTCTCCAGACATAATGAAGCGTGCCATTTTTTATTTATTACCTCACATGTACTTATACATGTAAATGAGATCACAGATTGATTTCCTTTTAAGTGTCTATTTTCTAAGTTAAAGGGGAAGTCAAGGGAGAGAAAACCATTTAATACTGTCCCTGCGCTCCTACATGATGAAGCAGAGCAGTTCTAGGATCTATAGATCGCTTATAATATAATTCAATAAAATCATACCTGCTCCTTTGAGCTCCCTCCTCCCTCCTGGGACTTAATATTTCAGCATGTCAACTTCATGCAGGGGCAGAGAGCAGGAGGTGTGTTGGGGGCGGGGATGCTGGGAGTGGCAGGATCATCCTACATTCCCACCCCTTCATACTTCTATATGGGGAGAATGGCAGGGGGCATGGCCGCCGGCCCTATGGTCATAATACAATCCAGCCCCTGATATACCATCCTTAGCCCTGTTCATATTGTATTTCTGAATTGAAGTGAAGAGTTCAACCTTAGTTTGTCTAAAATGGGATTCAGACAAACAAGATTGATAGATAGGTAGATAGATAGATAGATAGATAGATAGATAGATATCGAATAGACAGATATAAATAGAATAGGTAGATGGTAGGATGAATATATAGGATATAAGATTCAGTAATAATGTTACAGCACTCAAGTCCTTCAATGTGCAAAGACCAGCATGGGCACAGCAACGTTTCGGGTACCCTTCTTCCAGCACATTGAATGACTTCAGTGCTGCAACATTATTACTGTATGTATTGGAAACCCCTATTCGGGAGGTTTAGTTGTGGACACCATACCATAAAGTGCAGTGCTGCTCCATTTTCTGCATTAGGATAGATGATAGATACATGGGTGGATGGATGAATACATAAGATATATGATAGATGAATTTATAGATAGATGATAGATAAATACACAGACATGTTAAAGATAGATAATGGAAAGATGTTTTAAAACCATATATGCTTGGTGCACTATATTAGATACAGATAAAGGAATAATGAAACTTTGGGGTGTAGACTATGTGTAAAGGTACCTTTACACGCCGCAACTACGGTGCAGCAACTGAGAGGGAATCAAGATTTCCGTCACCATTGCCTTGATATTGCTACGAAATTGCGGCGTGTAATTGGGGAAAGTAATGGTGATTTTCAAAGTTGCTCCCGGTTGCGGTTTCAGAGCATTGTTCAAAAACCAGAGGCAACCCTGTAGGTGAATTGCCCTGGTTTTGGCATGTGAACGGGCGATAGGGATGGAATCTGCGTAACCTACTGATTTCCCAGAGGCGTGCTACAGCGTGCTGGATACCGCACCCCATCAGCAATGATTGGTGGGGGCTACTGTGTTTCCATTGGCTGTCTCTTCACAGGGCGCCATATTTGAAGAGCTGTCCAGTCACACTACACAATTGCAAGGCGTCATGTATTAGCCAGCCTTCCTGCGCAGGCTGGCCAATCATGACGCCATTGCATTGTCTAATCAGGGTGTTGGGGGAACGGAATACACAACTCTGTCACGCCTATGTTCTTGCGGCGCTGAACATGTACGCCCACATTCCTTTGGGGATTGCGGCGTCTGAAGTGGTGTCGGGAGGCAACTGGATGTTTCCCGCAGGTTCTGTGGCAACGTCCGGGGAGCCACGTCCCCTTAGGTTGACGACGCAATTGTGGCGTCTAAATGCGGTATCGGCGATTGGTATCAAAAATGTGAATGCGCACGTTTGGCTGCCTCCGATCATCGGTGATAGTAAAGGTACCTTAACAGATGCTGAAGACTGTGGATACCTTGCTGTGACTGTCACTGAGAAGTGATGATGATGATCCATGGAAAGTTTCAGGGGACAGGAAGCAACCATGTTCCTATGGGGTTTGCGAGACCATGCAGAGCTAAATCGATCAGTGTAGTGTTTTGCCTGTGCTCTCAGCCTCACAATAACACTACACATTATGCATCATCATACATCATACAGCAGAGGATCACAGAATGTATTTGTATCTGCTTGGTGACATGATTGCTATTTGAAGCCTGGACCCCCTGTCACATTGGATGGTATATCAGGAGCTGGATTGTAGTATGAACACATGGCCAGCAGCCACGCCCCCTCCCCATCCAGAAGTGTGAGGGAGCGGGAATGTTGGATGATTCTGCCGCTCCCAGCATCTACACCCCTGACACACCTCATGCTCTCTGCTCCTGCATGAAGTTGCCAGGCAGAAATGTTATGTCCCACGAGGGAGGGGGGAGATCAAAGCAGCAGATATGATTTATGATTTTATTGAATTATAACCGATCTATAGATCCTAGAACTGCAGTGTACAGCATCATCATGTAGGAGGGCAGGATCTGTACTAAAAAGTTTTCTCTCCCTGGAGTTCCTTTTTAAGCAAGTTCAACTTTTCTAACCTCTCATTAGATAGACCATTTATACTTTTTAATAATCTATTTACCCTCCTTAGAACCAATTTTAGCTTTCCAAAATCCTTTTTAAAATGTGAGATCCAAAACTTGGAGCTATTATCAAGATGTGGCCTTACAAGTAATTATAGAGGGGTAATAGTTAGAAATGAACAGCTCAATCCTTGGAGAATGACATTGAGTTGAGTTTTGTAAAATGTTCAGGTCCTGTTGAATTCCAACACACCGAGATTCAATTTGCGAGGATCAGAAAAAAGTATGCCAGCTACCAATTCACCTAGAAGACTCAGAGGGCAGGCTAATGACATCAGTCGCGGAGACATACGTTTTACCACAATGCCCTGCAACTATTACGTCACATGGTCAAGTGAAGTCATTCAGGGAAGGCTATCAGAGATAGTATAAAGGATGGGATTGGTTAAGGAGCGCCATTTTATGCCTGTACTGTGTATTGATAGCAGTTCAGAGCGACCAGTTCATTCCAACTGGGTATACAAGAGAGCCTAATCTGATTGTTGTGTACCACTACTACTTTCAGTGTTCAAGCAGTTTGAAAATGGGAATGGTAGTGTCATTCTGGGAATACTAATGCAAAGTGTCAAGCGATATTTATGGAACTGCTGTACCTGTATAGTCACTCAGTGTGATTTGAATTGATTGATCTGTGATTTACTGCAGTAACAACAACTTAATAACACCAATTTTATATTCTTCACACACTGCAAACAAAGGGGCAGTATTAAACCCCACAGTGCTATTTTTGAAACAAAAACAAAATCCTTAATCCAATATAGTGTCAAATGAAATAAGGAGTAGGGATGAGCGAGTCTACTCGCTAGGACTCGTTACTCGGCGATTCTTAAGGGACTCGCTGGACTCGGGAATCGGCGAGTCTTTTAGCGAATACTCGCTCAGTAACGAGTCCAATGCAAGTGAATGGCAATCTTAGTTTTGTCATAGTTTACTTTCTCTCACTCGCTAGACTCGCTAGACTCGCTCTATCACATCGCTATATAGCTTGAATCTCCCCAAACAGCAGCGAGTCTGAGCGAGTCTACGAGTCCGAATCCTAGCGAGTCTGCGATTCCGAGTCCTGTATTCTCTATTCGGGACTCGCGAATCCAGAATCTTTTATGTTACTAGTCAGCATTGCGTGTTAGGTCAGAAAACTTGTGAAGATAGCCAATCATAGTCAGTAATGGCATAGCAGCTTTGGTTGTGTCAGGACTATGATTGGCTGCTGTCCATCGTGATGCCTATGTCATCTATGACAGGCAAGGCAGTATATAAGGCTTGCCCCCGCCATTTTGGGCACATTGCTGAGAAGAGCTGACCTAGTGCAGGGAGACTTGGAGCAGATCTAGGGACAGTTAGGCAGTGTAGGAGTCACATATAACCCAAAAGTTCTTTTCAGAACTAACAGGACGCAGTGTAGGAGTCAAGATTCCTCACACATAACCCAAAAGTTCTTTTCAGAACTACCAGGACGGAGGATTGCTGTACAGGACTGTAAGGAAGGGAGATAGGAGCAGCCTTACAGTGAATCCAGCACCATCCTCAGAGCTTAGTTCACCCAGCTTTCCGCAGAGCTGTAATCCTAAGCTTTTTCTTATTTTTGGCACTAGTCTACCAAATAATTTTGGTGCCATTTTTCCACAAAAAATTTCCTGTGCCAGTGCGTAGCTGTACGGTGTCCTGCCTGCAGCTCGCACGATACTTGTAAACTTGCACGCAGCCAGCACCGCAGCCTAAGTGTGCCTGGTTCTGCGTACTAAACAATTTTTTCCTGTGCCAGTGCGTAGCTGTACGGTGTCCTGCCTGCAGCTCGCACGGTACTTGTAAACTTGCACGCAGCCAGCACCGCAGCCTAAGTGTGCCTGGTTCTGCGTACTAAACAATTTTTTCCTGTGCCAGTGCGTAGCTGTACGGTGTCCTGCCTGCAGCTCGCACGGTACTTGTAAACTTGCACGCAGCCAGCACCGCAGCCTAAGTGTGCCTGGTTCTGCGTACTAAACAATTTTTTCCTGTGCCAGTGCGTAGCTGTACGGTGTCCTGCCTGCAGCTCGCACGGTACTTGTAAACTTGCACGCAGCCAGCACCGCAGCCTAAGTGTGCCTGGTTCTGCGTACTAAACAATTTTTTCCTGTGCCAGTGCGTAGCTGTACGGTGTCCTGCCTGCAGCTCGCACGGTACTTGTAAACTTGCACGCAGCCAGCACCGCAGCCTAAGTGTGCCTGGTTCTGCGTACTAAACAATTTTTTCCTGTGCTAGTGCGTAGCTGTACGGTGTCCTGCCTGCAGCTCGCACGGTACTTGTAAACTTGCACGCAGCCAGCACCGCAGCCTAAGTGTGCCTGGTTCTGCGTACTAAACAATTTTTTCCTGTGCCAGTGCGTAGCTGTACGGTGTCCTGCCTGCAGCTCGCACGGTACTTGTAAACTTGCACGCAGCCAGCACCGCAGCCTAAGTGTGCCTGGTTCTGCGTACTAAACAATTTTTTCCTGTGCCAGTGCGTAGCTGTACGGTGTCCTGCCTGCAGCTCGCACGGTACTTGTAAACTTGCACGCAGCCAGCACCACAGCCTAAGTGTGCCTGGTTCTGCGTACTAAACAATTTTTTCCTGTGCCAGTGCGTAGCTGTACGGTGTCCTGCCTGCAGCTCGCACGGTACTTGTAAACTTGCACGCAGCCAGCACCGCAGCCTAAGTGTGCCTGGTTGTGCGTACTAAACAATTTTTTCCTGTGCCAGTGCGTAGCTGTACGGTGTCCTGCCTGCAGCTCGCACGGTACTTGTAAACTTGCACGCAGCCAGCACCGCAGCCTAAGTGTGCCTGGTTGTGCGTACTAAACAATTTTTTCCTGTGCCAGTGCGTAGCTGTACGGTGTCCTGCCTGCAGCTCGCACGGTACTTGTAAACTTGCACGCAGCCAGCACCGCAGCCTAAGTGTGCCTGGTTCTGCGTACTAAACAATTTTTTCCTGTGCCAGTGCGTAGCTGTACGGTGTCCTGCCTGCAGCTCGCACGGTACTTGTAAACTTGCACGCAGCCAGCACCGCAGCCTAAGTGTGCCTGGTTCTGCGTACTAAACAATTTTTTCCTGTGCCAGTGCGTAGCTGTACGGTGTCCTGCCTGCAGCTCGCACGGTACTTGTAAACTTGCACGCAGCCAGCACCGCAGCCTAAGTGTGCCTGGTTCTGCGTACTAAACAATTTTTTCCTGTGCCAGTGCGTAGCTGTACGGTGTCCTGCCTGCAGCTCGCACGGTACTTGTAAACTTGCACGCAGCCAGCACCGCAGCCTAAGTGTGCCTGGTTCTGCGTACTAAACAATTTTTTCCTGTGCCAGTGCGTAGCTGTACGGTGTCCTGCCTGCAGCTCGCACGGTACTTGTAAACTTGCACGCAGCCAGCACCGCAGCCTAAGTGTGCCTGGTTCTGCGTACTAAACAATTTTTTCCTGTGCCAGTGCGTAGCTGTACGGTGTCCTGCCTGCAGCTCGCACGGTACTTGTAAACTTGCACGCAGCCAGCACCGCAGCCTAAGTGTGCCTGGTTGTGCGTACTAAACAATTTTTTCCTGTGCCAGTGCGTAGCTGTACGGTGTCCTGCCTGCAGCTCGCACGGTACCTTCCATCTCTCTAAAAATATCTTAGCCTCTAGTGTGTACCTTTCACGAAATAGTACCTGCTACTTGTTTTACAAGCCCCCAGAAAGCCACCAGAAATTACAAAATGTCACACAAAAAACCAAATCCCAAAAAAAGTCTTGCTAAGGGACAGGGACGAGGTACAGGCATTGGTAGTCGTGGCCAACTATCCACCAGTTCGGGCAGACAGACGAGGATTGATCGATCGTTCCTCCTGTCTAACTTTCCCCGTCAGGAAAGTAAACGAGTATTGAGGCCGGAAGACGAACAGCATCTAACGTCTTGGCTGGCAGACAAGACCTCAACAACAGGTTCTTGCAGCACTCAAGGTTCCTTGAGCACTGTATCTACTGTTGGTACATACCATGCTGGGTCATCTAATCCACAACCTCTTCACAGTTCCTCAGACCAACAGCAGCCCCATGAAAATGTTGACACAGACATGGGTCACTCAGATGACTTATTTGGTACATATAATCCTTTACATGAATCCGGTTTGCCAGACTCCGTAGTAGATGAGATACTTGATGAAGAATTGTCCATTCATGGACAAGTTTTAGAGACACCCGGCCACATGAACGTGTCTTTCAGCAAAGTCTTAGACCGTCTCAGGAGTTGGAGGATGATGATGATGAGACAGTGACACACTTGTCATCTGGGGAGCAAAATCTATCTTGTTATCGGGAAGATTTAGAAGAGGAAGGGGTTGATGATGAGACAACTGATCCCACGTGGAATGTTGCGATGCAGAGCCAGCAGAGCAGCACGGAGGAAGAAAGTGTGTATGTCCCACCAACAAAGGCAGCAAGGCCGACTCCTCCCACCAGAACTCAAAGAGTCACCACTGTTGCCCAAAATGTGTCCACTGTGGCTCAAAATTTGTCAACTGTTGGACAAAATGTCTCTAATGTGGGCCTCAGTAATCCCTCAGGGAGTACAGTCAAGCCTAGAGGTCGGTCAGCCACTGTGTGGAAATTTTTTAAAGATGGGCCTTCTCAAGAAAATGTGGTCATCTGTACCATCTGCCATGCAAGGCTCAGCAGAGGCCACGGGAAAGGAAACCAGAGCACCAGCAGTATGCGGAAGCACATGGCTGGTCAGCACCCTATTCAGTGGTCAAAAGTGCAGCCTTGCACAACAGTGTCATCTGACCCAAAGACTGCGACGGTAACTCAGATACGTCCGTCACAATCAAGTGTTGCTGAAGCTGGTCCAGCTCATATGTACTCATCACAAGCAGCGGTTGCAGAGAGACTGAACACGAGTGCAGACAGTTCTCGGTCAGCAACATCGTTACAGTTATCAGTGACACAGCTGTACGAAAGGAAGCAGAAATACCACTCTTCCCACCCATTAGCCAAAAAAATAAATGCCCAGATAGCCAAGTTGTTAGCAGTCGAGATGTTGCCGTTTAGGCTTGTGGGTACAGACTCTTTCCGTGAGCTTTTGGCTGTGGCAGTACCACGCTACTCGGTTCCAAGCCGCCACTACTTTTCACGTTGTGCCGTCCCCGCGTTACATGAGCATGTCATTAACAACCTCAAGCGTGCCCTCACCAACGCTGTAACCGGGAAAGTACACCTTACTACGGACACGTGGACAAGCAGTTCAGGACAGGGCCGGTACATCTCGCTCACCGCGCATTGGATCAACGTTGTGGAGAGTGTGCCAAACGATGTTAGTGTTACATCAAACATCCTACCCACGCCACGGATAGCTGGCACAACCTCATTCAGGGTCTCTGCATCATCCTATATGTCCACTACCCCATCTTCCGCTTCCTCGACCAATCCTCAATTGCCCTCAACATCACGGCCAAGTTGGGAGGTTTGCTGCAGTGCTTCAGCAAGACGCCAACAGGCTCTGCTGAAGCTGATCTGTTTAGGTCACACACCGCACACTGCAGTAGAGCTGTTGAAAGGTCTGAAGGAACAGACAGATGAGTGGCTATCCCCACTCCAACTCCAGACCGGTCTCGTGGTGAGCGACAATGGTCGTAACCTAGTGGCTGCACTAAAGCTCGGAAACCTTGTGCACGTGCCTTGCATGGCTCACGTGCTGAATCTAGTAGTGCAGAAATTCCTGCGTACATACCCAGAGCTATGTGACCTACTGGAGAAGGTGCGTCGAGTTTGTGCACATTTTCGTCATTCGTCAACAGCGGTTGGAAAACTTTCATTGCTTCAAAAGCAATTGAATTTGCCCAACCACAGACTCATTTGTGACATGCCGACACGATGGAACTCTACATTCCATATGTTATCGAGGATCAATGAGCAGCAGAGGGCAATATCCGAGTATCAGTTGCAACATGCCCGTCAGACCGGCAGTCAGCCACGACATATTAGTACAATGGAGTGGGTGTGGATCGCTGACACATCTGAGGTTCTTGATAATTTTGACTACTGCACAAAACTGGTGAGCGGTGATCAGTCCATCATCAGTGTCACTATACCCATGCTGTGTCTGCTGAAAGAATCCCTCATTAATCAGAAAAATGAAGCATTGAGAGCCCAGCAGATGGCTATGGAGCCAGATTTAAACGCGCAGTACCTAGCCAGCAGAGCAGTATGACCAGGCAACTATGGCTCCTGAGGAGGAACAGAGCAAGACGATGAGAAGGATTTATTTTTTGTTGGTGCCGATGTCAACCCAGATGGTACTCACAACCCAGCTTTGTGTCTGTCCACCATGGGTGGCCTGGAGAGGAGGAGTGGAGACAGACTTTGCCGATACATGGGTATTGAACATCGTTCTGAGGACACTGAAGACATGACTCTATGCAGCTTAGGACACATGGCTCACTTCATGTTGACTTGTCTGCTAGAAGACCCACGTGGTTAACAATTGCACAAGGGCACTCTACTGGTTGGCCACCTTTCTGGACCCGTTATAAAGATAATTCACCTCGCTGCTGTTTCAGTCACCACGTGGCTTGACAATTGACTATTTCAAGAGGGTTTCTGTGGATAATAGCTTCGAATATCACCGTCAGACAACACTCTGCCCATGGTTAGCAACTCTGTGCACAGCAGCCTTTGGTCGGGGCACAATCATCCACGCTGTCCAGAGAGATGCTGGAAAGATGTCGAAAGTGGGCTATGTTCAATAAGCCATCGAACCTGCAGCGCATGTTGCTCCAGTAACCATCTCTCGGAGACAGAAACTACCAACATGGTACAAGAATACTTAAGTGACAGTACCTGCTTCCTGACTGATGCCGCAGTCCCGTTTAATTACTGGTCTCCAAGCTCCACACTTGGACAGAGCTCTCGTTGTATGCCTTGGAGTGCTGGCATGCCCTGCAGCTAGTGTGACATCAGAGCGGGTTTTCAGTGCCGCTGGGGGTATCATAACTGATACCAGGACACGTCTTACTCCCGAGAATGCAGACAGGCTTACTCTAATTAAGTTTAATAGGAACTGGATTTCACAAGACTTCTTGAGCCCTGAAGACGACAGTACTCAGAGCTGAAGTGCCACGTTCAACATCAATATGATATAATTAATCATTGTATTATATTGTGTCTTTTTGGTACAAGCAGTATGTACAAGACCAGTAACGATTTGCGTAACCATGTTCCTGCAACCTGGTAATGAGGCTGCTTCATCTTAAACCAACACTACACCTTAACTTCGGTTTCATTAACCATCACAACACCTTTTCACAAGGAATCAACCTTTATTTTCTGTTAGCAAACATTTAAAAGCCCCTTGGGCTAATTTTTTGAGCCACCCTGGCTAACAAGCTGATCATGGCCCTTAGGCCTGCATTTACACTAAAAATGCCAAACAGCCCCTTGGGCTAATTTTTTGAGCCACCCTGGCTAACAAGCTGATCATGGCCCTTAGGCCTGCATTTATACCCAAAATGCAAAACAGCCCCTTGGGCTAATTTTTGGAAACACCCAGCCTAAGAGGCTTATCATGGCCCTTAGGCCTGCACTTATACCCAAATTGCCAAACAGACCCTTGGGCAAATGTTTTGAGCCACCATGGCTAACAAGCTTATCATGGCCCTTAGGCCTGCATTTATACCCAAAATGCAAAACAGCCCCTTGGGCTAATTTTTGGAGCCACCCAGGCTAACAAGTTTATCATGGCCCTTAGGCCTGCATTTCAACCCAAAATGCAAAACAGCCCCTTGGGCTAATTTTTTGAGCCACCCTGGCTAACAAGCTGATCATGGCCCTTAGGCCTGCATTTACACTAAAAATGCCAAACAGCCCCTTGGGCTAATTTTTTGAGCCACCCTGGCTAACAAGCTGATCATGGCCCTTAGGCCTGCATTTCAACCCAAAATGCAAAACAGCCCCTTTGGCTAATTTTTGGAGCCACCCAGGCTAACAAGCTTATCATGGCCCTTAGGCCTGCATTTCAACCCAAAATGCAAAACAGCCCCTTGGGCTAATTTTTGGAGCCACCCAGGCTAACAAGCTTATCATGGCCCTTAGGCCTGCATTTATACCCAAAATGCAAAACAGCCCCTTGGGCTAATTTTTGGAGCCACCCAGGCTAACAAGTTTATCATGGCCCTTAGGCCTGCATTTCAACCCAAAATGCAAAACAGCCCCTTGGGCTAATTTTTTGAGCCACCCTGGCTAACAAGCTGATCATGGCCCTTAGGCCTGCATTTACACTAAAAATGCAAAACAGCCCCTTGGGCTAAATTTTGGAGCCACCCAGGCTAACAAGTTTATCATGGCCCTTAGGCCTGCATTTCAACCCAAAATGCAAAACAGCCCCTTGGGCTAATTTTTGGAGCCACCCAGGCTAACAAGTTTATCATGGCCCTTAGGCCTGCATTTCAACCCAAAATGCAAAACAGCCCCTTGGGCTAATTTTTTGAGCCACCCTGGCTAACAAGCTGATCATGGCCCTTAGGCCTGCATTTACACTAAAAATGCAAAACAGCCCCTTGGGCTAAATTTTGGAGCCACCCAGGCTAACAAGTTTATCATGGCCCTTAGGCCTGCATTTCAACCCAAAATGCAAAACAGCCCCTTGGGCTAAATTTTGGAGCCACCCAGGCTAACAAGTTTATCATGGCCCTTAGGCCTGCATTTCAACCCAAAATGCAAAACAGCCCCTTGGGCTAATTTTTGGAGCCACCCAGGCTAACAAGTTTATCATGGCCCTTAGGCCTGCATTTCAACCCAAAATGCAAAACAGCCCCTTGGGCTAATTTTTGGAGCCACCCAGGCTAACAAGCTTATCATGGCCCTTAGGCCTGCATTTATACCCAAAATGCAAAACAGCCCCTTGGGCTAATTTTTGGAGCCACCCAGGCTAACAAGCTTATCATGGCCGGTAGGCATGCATTTATACCCAATTTTCCAAACAGCCCCTTGGGTAAATTTTTGGAGGCAACAAGCCTATACCTGCATCGAATATGTTGCTTCTCCGATGCTCTCAAGACAAGCAAGACTATAGTATGGGCCACGCTCCCTCCTCTATATCTAAAAACAGTTGACCAAGCCCATTGGGCTAATTTTTTGAGGCACCCAGCCTAAGAAGCTTATCATGGCCATTAGGCCTGCATTTATACCCAATTTTCCAAACAGCCCCTTGGGCTAATTGTTTGAGGCAACAAGCCTATGCCTGCATCGAAGACGTTGCTTGTACTATGATCCTGCTGTAGCCTGGCGAAGGGTCCCACTGTACGCTACGGAGATAACGCATATACATTGTGTGTTGCAAGTAGACGTCCCAGCCTCTCGCATCTGTGTTCCTAGTGTTGTTAACATACCGAGTCATTAAGTAACCCCCCCCAAACACAGGCACTATTTCTTTGTTAGCAACATTGGTATGTGCAGTAATGATTTTACACGTACTAACCAAGGTGCCCTCATGCGCCATGCAGGCCGTAAAGTACTTGCTAATGATGATGACTTTAAGGCCACCCACAAAACAACCTACACATCCATTCCCTGAAAAAAGACAGACACAAAGCATTTTTTTTTAAAATCTGTATTATTATGCCTTAATGGCAAAGATGTCAGATTATTGTTTTTTTTTTTTTTTTTTTTTTTTTAAGCTTTTGAAAAGCAACGTAAAAACCAGAAATACAGATGTAAAAAGTGCAAACATGCACTATTTACATTAACAAAGCAAAAAAAAAAAGTTGAACCTACATCTGGTGGTAGGTGGGACGATTGTCTGGGGTAGCCTCTACCCCGCCACCATCACCCTGGTCATGGAGGATGTCCAGGGCCCCATGGATAGCCTCCCCCACTGCTTCTAACCCTGTAGGTTGGGTCACCTGGGCCGGTCTCTCAAAATGGCCTTGGGTTGGAAGGTCCATGTGGGTTGGCCAGAAAGGTTGGTACGGCCTCTGGGTCGCCACATAGCTGTCCCGCCGTGGTGTGTGCCTGTCCAGCCTGTTTGCCCCAGATTGCTGCCACCCCTCCAAATATGAAAAGACCTGGCCAGGGTGGTTTGGAGGGCGACATGCATCGATGACAATATGTATTGCTGACCATGCCCGCAGTCGTCTCTCGAATGGGATGTCATCCAAGAACGGTAGGAGACTGCGGGCAAAGTCAGCATTACTTTGTGCCCGATTTTCTGGCCCTGCAACAACCTCCTCTGGCGGCCGGACATGCCCCAAAGCTGGGGTTGGTGCTGGTGGCGGCGGGTGGTGGTGGTGGTGTTGTTGATGGTGGAGGCGGTGGTGGTGGTGTTTGTGCTGGTGGCGGCGGCGGTGGTGGTGTTGGAGCTGGTGGCGGCGGCGGTGGTGGTATTCCACCAGCTTGGCCTTGGTCCTCCACTTCCGGTGCTTCTGGGGCCTCCCTCGCCTGTTCAGGCAGCTGTTGTGGTGCACGGCGCCTGCGGTAGTGAACCTCTCTGTGGGTAAAGGCCAAAAAAGTTTGGTGAATGCATTGCATTTGAAACAAAAACATAGGTCAAACATTAAGTTGCACGCTTTTTTGACTGTGTATCAGTGTGTTCTGAATCAGATATTTTTTATTATTATTAAAGAATAACCAACTGTACATAACATAAAGGAATACGTCACTTTGTTTGCCAATTCCATAATAATACATAATTTTTCCCCACATTATTACCCCCCCCCCCATCCCATCTAATCTAGACGATCAATAACACCAATGTTTCACATGAAAAAAAACGTCCACCTGACTTCACTTTTAACTTGACATACTTAATGTACCAAACTTTTAGGTCACATCAGCTATATAAACCAGTGAAGGGGTTCAAACGTATACAATATATATATATAATATAATAATTAATATAATACAATATATATAATAATGACTATTCAGCCACTATCTCCATCCACTTCTTTCTCAACCCTCGTTCATGGCTCCCACATCTGTGTATTCTGTGTTTTCATTGTTGACCTTAAGATTGAATTGCAGCCAATAAATTAGGACATTTTGGCTCATGCCTCAACCAATAATCTATGTGTGGGTAGTGTTGGTCCTCGATTTTTTGACATTACATTTGAAATTAAACCATTTGTCTCCCCAATTACACTGTGCCCTGCCTTAGGCAGGACAGCTATTTAGGCACTTGAAGACATATTAGTGGCCACAAGTATAGCATTTACTTTTTGTTGTAACTTTATGTGGACAAAGCTATAGCCTGACACTTAGAGGCAAACACATTCTTCAGGGTTGCTTACCATCAGATGGACAGTAAAAGACGCAGTGTGGGCGACCTTGGTTTCAAAGCACATAACCCACATCTATAGGGCAGATGAGCAAGACAGGAAATGGAGTCATGCAGCATAGGTGACACATGAGCATTCGGCGTTAGTGGCCTACACTCCTTGTTGCTGCCATGTATGCTAATCAGGAATGTCTTGGTAAATAAACCCCACAAAACATATGGCTTGGATTTTGAAACGACTGTAATGGACATAGAGTATGGGGTTGTTTTTGATCAGCAGGTCACACATCGTCGGTGCCAAACAAGGTGGTATTCCCAGATGGACAGTTTTACAATTATTCCAACGGGGCCGAACACAAAGCCGGGAACAGCAAGGGCAAACTTCTTGTTTCCTAAAGGACCTTGTACATAAAAGTCTGTTGCACTGAAAATATGGCCCCCTTAAGTTTAATTTTATACAGCATTAATACACAATGTTTTCCGAAGGATTCTTAATGTAGCCATCAGTTAACAACAAAACAATTAAATTCACATGTGGATCCTAATATCTATACCATCACCTTGCAGCCACAAATATACCCATGGCCAAACTCACCCACACATATTTGTAGTGATACAGGGTATGTCCTCAAATGTGTATGACTGTGTAAACAATCTGGGATGGTGTACAAACAGTTTAGTGCAAAAGGGGTATATCCTTACAACGTTATTTAGCCTAAAAAACACCCACAATTAAACGTGTAGGGATGTATGTGGCCCTTATGCAAGTGGAGGGAGGCCATTAGGAACACATACAAATGATGCTTACGACAGGCAAACCAGACAAGGCCACACACCTTAGAGGCCATTGCAGGGAAGAACATGGCTTTGTTCCACAAACATGCCAACAATAAGAGCTAATTGTGAGGTCACGGAACATTGTGTCTGCCCACCCTGCTTATTTGTCCCAACGTCACAATGTGAATATAAATGTGTATGTCCTGGATCACTGCCAAAGGTAATAGAAATCTGTTGGACCATGGCAGAAACAAACCCCAGTGTGGGTATGTAAACCAGCACACTCATTATAGAGCTTCATACGTACACTGTGTGCCCTCGTGGACAGGGTTCTCTCCTCTTGTACCTGTACGACCTGATTGTCTTCCTTTACTGTTTTTTGTAGTTAACCATTATCCTCATGTAAAGTGCCATGAGACCTAATGGCGCTATATAAATAAATTATAATAATAGTAGACAACAGTGCTGCAGACACATACCTTGGCATACGGGCCACCGGTCCAAGGAAGGACAGCCGGTCATAATGTGTGTATATCAGCTCTGGAGCTGCTCCCGGGTCCCCCTCTGCGATCTGCCGATATTGTTTGCGATGTTGATCGCGGCAGCTCCTCCACCGTTTTTGAAGATGGTCAACTGTGAAATGATTTCAAACCGGGTTTAGACATGTGTAATATTTGAAACACCAAAAGTTTGTGTACAAATCAACAATAACATTTTATTCATGTTGTGTGTGTAATGTGTATACAAGGCACAGTGACACGACAGTGTGGAACATCATCAACAGCATTACGGACATTGAGCTCACGTGGACACTATCACAAATGAGGCAGGTCACATGTCGACGCATCGAGAAGGTAATAGTGCGGGCACCAGACTCTGCTCATTAGTGGTATTAATATACACCCAACCCCCTGGCCGTAAGAGCCAGGAGCACCAGCCCTTAAACTAAGTGTACTGTTGTGACCCCATCCAAATATAGGCAACTATGCAACGGCGCATGATAACACATTGAGGGTCCTGTATACCCTGCTATGGGGGGCCTGTATACCCACGAGGGCCCTGTATACCCACTGCTGGGAGCCCTGTATACCCACTGCTGGGGGCCCTGTATACCCACTGCTGGGGGGGCTGTAGACCCACTGAGGGCCCTGTATACAGGGACTGACTGGCACCCTACAGTTTGGGTGCCAGCCCTCCCTCACCGGTCCGACACAGGTGAGGAGGGGGGTGGGGGGGGACGATGACAGGCGGCCGCCTCACAGTCACCGCAGCTCCCGCAGTCTCCTAGGGCTCGCTCCCAGCCGCAGCCTCGCGCTCCTCACAGCCGCTCACTCCTGGCCGCAGCCGCGCGCTGATGACGTCATCGCGCGGCCAGGAGCTTGCGGTTCCGGCTGCTGCTTCGGGGTCATGCGCTGCTTCATGCTCCTGCAGCCGCATGAGCCGTGCGGGCGGCAGCCCTTTTCATGGTCCAGGCGGCCCAAAATAGGGAAAAATACACCGGCCTGGGCCAGTCCGCCCCTGCCTGTCTACCATAATATGGGGGCATGTATACCCATCTGGGGGCCTGTATACTCTGCAGGGGGAGCTGTATACTCTGCTGGGGGGCTGTCTACCAGTGATAGCCGCTGTATACCAGGATGGCGGTCAATATGTTTTCACAGTTTTTGGGGGCAAAAATAGGGGGGTCGGCTTATACACGGGTCGGCTTATACACGAGTATATATACAGTAAATCCAATATATAACGGGTGAACTCATTTAACTTACTCATATTGCTCTGCTCATCATGGCCACTCAGATGGAACGCAGGGAACATCACTTGGGCGATCTCTCTCCAGGCAGTAGTCCTCATGATGTTATCCCCATAGTCAGGGTCTGTTGGGAGCCATAGCAGTGGCCGAGCCTCCACCAGAGGAATCAATCGCAGCGTATTCACACTGACACGGCCGGCCATTATTGCTCTGGGGAATGGATTGCTCTGTGTGTGCGTCTGTCAGAGCGAGTCGTTTCCTGTTTCCTGTTTGCTTTTACAGCATGGTGTGTACCGGAGAATCGCTTCCCCCTCCCATCATCGGCTCCAAATAAGAGAAAAACCTGCGAGTTTGGACTCGCACACTTTCAGAGACACATCAGCGATTTGTAAATAGCATTATTCGCTATTACTCGGCGAGTCCTAGCGAGTAGACTCGCTCATCCCTATTCCCTATTCATTAACATTGGACTCGCTAGACTCGCAACGAGTAGCGAGTCCTGGGCTCGGACTCGTGCGGGTCTAGCGATTCCGAGTAATTTAGGACTCGCTCATCCCTAATAAGGAGCATCGTTCGACAGGCAAGATATTTTTTAACATCCTAAAGAACGATTTCCATAAACCAGAAATTTAAGCACAACTGTCTACATCACAGTGTGATATGATATTATATAAAAATATATTATATTGTATGAAAAATATTTTTTTGCACACTTCATTGTTGTAAATGTCCAACATTAAATTTGTACACACTAACTAAATACAAATCTTTCCTATCACCAGTTACCATTCGTTTTCACTTAGCCAGATAGGTTGAGGTCACTTGAACATTTAAAAGGCTTTGTTTTTATTACAGAGCTCAAAATGGGTTCAACATAGTCCTAGCAATCCTCAGAGTGATGTACATGTATATTCTGGGCAAGTAGGGATTGTTTAGTATTGTGATCTGCACTGCATTAATTCTCTATTTATCAATGTTTTTTTGGAAGGTTTGGTAAAGCCACAGAATTCAAATTTAGAATGATTTGCTCATTTTAGTAATAATACATTGGGATCAGGGATTTTATCTCTTTTTTATATCCTAATATTTTAGTAGCTTTTGCAGCTGCTGCTTGACATTGAGTCCTGATTAGCTTACTTGTAACCAGAATACTCAAATCTTTCTCCTGTTCTTTAATACCAAGTATATTTCTATTTAATATATATGGAACAATTTGAGTTCTCCTACCTAGGTGCATTACTCTACATTTTTCAACATTTTTATTTGCCCATGCAGTCATCTATTTTAAAAATCTAACTCAGTTTTTATTATTATACAAAGTTTTGTGTCATTAACAAAACATGACACTTTACTTTCAATCCCATCTATAGGATTTACATACAAAAAGAGTTGGTCATACTGCAAATCCTTGTGGTTCCCACTGCTGACTTTATCCCATTCAGAGAATGTACCAGTTATCAGGACCCTTTTTTCCTGTCCCATATGAGTTTTTTACTCACATGCATATACCGTACCCTAGTCCCTACTTCTCGAACTTCAGTATAACCTGTTATGTGGTACAGTAACAAATGCCTTTGCAAAGTCCAAATAAATCACATCAGTTGCATGACCAATATCCAGATTCACACTTACCTCTTCACAGAAACCCAACATGCTGGTTAGACACAATTCATCTTTCATGAATCCATGTTGGTTATCAGTTATTATATTACTCTCAGCAAATAATTTTTGCATGTTAGCTCTATGTGCCCACTCCACATTCCAATCAGCCCAAGCTGCCCCCTCTTCACTGTCTTCCCCCTGGTTGCCCCCTCTTCACTGTCTTCCCCCTTGTTGCCACCTCTCCACTGTCTTCCCCTGGTTGTCCCATCTCCACTGTCTTCCCCCTGGTTGCTCCCTCTCCACTGTCTTCCCCATGGTTGCCACCTCTCCACTGTCTTCCCCCTTGTTGCCACCTCTCCACTGTCTTCCCCTGGTTGTCCTATCTCCACTGTCTTCCCCCTGGTTGCTCCCTCTCCACTGTCTTCCCCATGGTTGCCACCTCTCCACTGTCTTCACCCTGTTTGCCCCCTCTCCACTGTCTTCCCCCTGGTTGCCCCATTTCCATTGTCTTCCCCTGGTTGCTCCCTCTCCATTGTCTTCCCCCTGGTTGCTCCCTCTCCACTGTCTTCCCCCTGTTTGCCCCCTCTCCACTGTCTTCCCCCTGTTTGCCCCCTCTCCACTGTCTTCCCCCTGTTTGCCCCCTCTCCACTGTCTTCCCCCTGGTTGCCCCATTTCCATTGTCTTCCCCCTGGTTGCTCCCTCTCCATTGTCTTCCCCCTGGTTGCTCCCTCTCCACTGTCTTCCCCCTGGTTGCTCCATCTCCACTGTCTTCCCCTGGTTTCTCCCTCTCCACTGTCTTCCCCCTGGTTGCCCCCTCTTCACTGTCTTCCCCCTGGTTGCTCCCTCTCCACTGTCTTACCCCTGGTTGCTCCATCTCCACTGTCTTCCCTCTGGTTTCTCCCTCTCCACTGTCTTCCCCCTGGTTGCTACCTCTCCACTGTCTTCCCCTGGTTGTCCCATTTCCACTGTCTTCCCCTGGTTTCTCCCTCTCCACTGTCTTCCCCATGGTTGCCACCTCTCCACTGTCTTCCCCCTGTTTGCCCCCTCTCCACTGTCTTCCCCCTGGTTGCCCCATTTCCATTGTCTTCCCCCTGGTTGCTCCCTCTCCATTGTCTTCCCCCTGGTTGCTCCCTCTCCACTGTCTTCCCCCTGTTTGCCCCCTCTCCACTGTCTTCCCCCTGGTTGCCCCATTTCCATTGTCTTCCCCCTGGTTGCTCCCTCTCCATTGTCTTCCCCCTGGTTGCTCCCTCTCCACTGTCTTCCCCCTGGTTGCTCCATCTCCACTGTCTTCCCCCTGGTTTCTCCTTCTCCACTGTCTTCCCCCTGGTTGCCTCCTCTCCACTGTCTTCCCCCTGGTTCCTCCCTCTCCACTGTCTTCCCCCTGGTTGCTCCATCTCCACTGTCTTCCCCCTGGTTTCTCCTTCTCCACTGTCTTCCCCCTGGTTGCCCCCTCTCCACTGTCTTCCCCCTGGTTTCTCCTTCTCCACTGTCTTCCCCCTGGTTGCCCCCTCTCCACTGTCTTCCCACTCATTTCCTCTTCTCCACTGTATCACCATTATGCTGTACTTTGCTCACATTGGCCATTGCCATTGGTAATGGCATAATCACAATGCCCATGCCATGCTGATGTGACGTCATCACACTACTACTTCACTGGAGAAGAAGCTATTCCTCTGGGCAGAGAGTTGATTAGAGCTCTTCTGCAGTGACAGCACTGGCTTGTAGAGTCGCTGAAGTCAATAAGAACAAACCAGTTTTTAATTTGTTTGAAATTGATCACTTTTATTGTATCCATTTTAAGCAGATGATTACTAGACAAGTGAGCCCAGCATTACAGATTCAGATCCAAGTGAACCCAGTGGGGAATCAGATTGAATCTTTCGGCTCCCCTTGTTCATTGAAGCAGCTGTAAATTCCACAACCGGCTTTGGCAAACCGAGGCAGAACTGCCAAGTCCCATCTCCAGACATAGTGTATCATATACTCATGGATGACCTGGACATATACAGGGCTAGAAAAAGAAACCTTAGAGCCTTTTATTACAGGTAATCAATATTTTCTTACTGACAGGTACACTTTAGGGTCCTAACACTAGTAATTTTATAATTATGATTTTGCCAGTAAAAATCACATTTACACTGAACCTTGCTACTTTCCCATAAATATGCATCGTAACAGTAGTGTAGATGTCACCTAATCCATTTTAACATAGTGAATGCCAGTCGCTGCTGCCAGGAATGTAGCACATTGTGTGAACTAATTACAACAACTCAATAACAAAAGTCAATCAAACATTCTATCACAAGGAGAGATTGACTACTGCTCTGCAATAATTGAAAGATTTCACATGACTCCACAACTAATTCTCACTTTAATTATCCCTTGTGAAAATGGACATTGGAAATCTTAATCCATCCCCACCTGTCAACAATAGGATTTGTTACTCTTATAGTTCTAAAATGAGAATGCATACATCAGAATTATACATTATTGCTAATAAATTAATTCATAAATAGCCTTTGAGTGCATATAGAGTGCCTGTAGCCCACAAAGTCTGATAGAAGAGCAGCAAATCAGGGCCTAGCTAGTTTAATATGCTTCCATATAGTGTGGATTAATCATCTCCTACAAGTAGTAGAGGGGACGCTGGATAATAAGAGATAAGCATGCTGAGGCACAAATGCATTGATAGAAAATTGTATTCAGAAATTTATATTCATAGAAAATGCCTAGGCAACAATGTAAGCAGATAGTTTCTGATCTGACCCTTCCTAGTTCCTGCCTTAGGTCACTCTGGAAATTGCAGGGATGGAGAGAGGAGCTGAGAAACGAATGCCCTATGACAGCAAAGCCAAGGATCCATCATGTCATTGGGATCCATCTAAAGTTCATTACAACTCTACCAGAGGGTGGAGATCCCATGACGCCCATTATTTCTGGCCCCAAACTGATTTTCACAAATGAAGATGACCTCGGAATTTCACAGTAAAACCCACCCTAAAATTGCTAGCAAAAGCTTCCAGATGTGATCCTGACGCAGCTGTTGGAAAAGACTGAATGACGACTGTTTCATGTAACTGCAAGAATATGAGTAATATTAAGCTGCGAGGAACACATCTGTAACATAACAGCCTTAAAAAAACAGTAGGATATCTCCCCACTGGTACATGCCATAGGACAGAACATAAGGAAAACTGCTGAGCATTCCTCTGTAAGGCTAGGGTCACATTAGTGTCGGCCCTTAGGCTGACAGACCTGTTAAAAACGTAGCATTTGGAAGCCTGAGTGCGTAGAGTTAACGTGCTGTAACGCTGTGCTCAGGCTGCCCATATAATCCTTATGGGTACCCAGGGGCTCACACAGACCATAGTGGGCCCCAGTGTAAGAGATTTTTTTGTTTCCCCCTCCCATCATTATAGTGCAACAAAGTTATGTAAATATATTGATTGAAATATTTATAAATGCTGCATATTTTAGTGCGGGAAAATCTGCAGCACATCAATTCTTGGCCACACTAAATGAGCTGTATATATAATATTGAGGCTATGAAGGGCTGTATTTATTATCTGTAGGCTACTGCTGGGCTGTATATATTATTTGAGGCCAGCACAGCCTCCAAATAACATACATTATATATCCCAGCAAAGCCTCTAAGTAACATATACAGCCCAGCACAGCCTCCATGCAATATATATCCAGGTAATATATATAGCCACCCCCCGTTCCGTAATGCTCTCCCTTATATGCGGTCCCCCTTCTCAATAGTGCTTCTCCCTGTATATGGCCCCCCATTCATGCAGCTTCTCCCCCCATGTTGCCCCCCATTTATGCAGCTTCTCCCCCCATGTTGCCCCCCATTCATGCAGATTCTCCCCCCCATGTGGACACCATTCATGCAACTTCTCCCCCCATATGACGCCTCCATTCATGCAGCTTCTTCCCCCCATGTGGCCCCCCATTCATGCAGCTTCTCCCCCCTATGACGCCTCCATTCATGCAGCTTCTCCCTCCCATGTGGCCCGCTATTCATGCAGCTTCTCCACCCATGTGCCTCCCCAAATCATTCTGGTCTGCCCCCCCAATCATGCTGCTGTTCTCTAGTCTCCAGTAGGGTGAGCAAGTATTAGGAATGGGCGAATACCTTACTATTCGGAATCGCTATACCCGCAACGAGTAGGTAGCGGTACTCGCTACTCGTTGCGAGTATAGCGATTCCAAATACTTTTGCAGTGTATCATTAGATACACTGCAAAAGTCCTGTAAAAGAGAGAAAAAGTGGTTAAAAAATAAAAAAATCGTATACTCACCATAACCGACGGTTGTACCGGGATCGGCAGATGCACATCTATTCATGGAAAAGGACCTTTCCCTCTCTCAGCCAATCAGAGGCCACTATGTCACAATGACGTAATCGCTAGCGGCCACCTGATTGGCCAGATGGAAAGGTCCTCGGTGTACCTGAGAGGACCTTTCCATCTGGCCAATCAGGTGGCCGCTAGCGATCACGTGATTGTGACGTGGCGGTCTCTGATTGGCCAGATCTCTCCCAGCCATCTGATTGGCTGAGAGAGGGAAAGGTCCTTTTCCATGAATAGATGTGCATTGGCCGGTCCCGGTACAGCCATCGGTTAAAGTGAGTATCCGATTTTTTTTTTTTTTAACAACTTTTTCTCTCTTTTACAGGACTTTGCAGTGTATCTACTGATACACTGCAAAAGTATTCGGTACTTGCTACTCCCGAGTAATCCTAATTTACTCGGCGAGTAGCGAGTACACGAATACCGCTACTATTCGGCGAGTGCCGAATAGTAGCGAGTATACTCGCCCATCTCTAGCGAGTATGATTGTCACTACTCGGTACTCGCACGAATATATTGGTACTCAGGGTACTC
The DNA here is from genome assembly GCA_033576535.1 of Allobates femoralis. Lineage (NCBI taxonomy): Eukaryota > Metazoa > Chordata > Amphibia > Anura > Aromobatidae > Allobates > Allobates femoralis. The sequence continues at coordinate 139,226,040 of JARQOC010000009.1, forward strand.
GGCGAGTACCAAGCAATCTCGCGATACTCTTGCTATGCTCGGGGTCCTCCTCCCTGCATGTTGGCGCTCTTTACAGAGCCAGCCCACATGCAGGGATTGGCTGACAGACGCTGTAATGCCACAGCCATGTTGTTTGTGGCATTACAGTGATTGGCTGGCCGCACAGCGTCATCAGGTCTTTATAAGACATCACCGCGCTGTGTTAGTCACTCTGCTCCACAGACAGTCAGTGTAGGGAGAACTGCTGCTGATTGAGGGACAGATTTGTGGCCTTTCAGCTAGTGTAGGTGCAGGGTTGACAACATAATTACCACAACAGTCCTTCTGAGGACTAATAGAGCTGCATACAGGCAGGGAGGCAGGGTATATAGCAAACTTCGTTGTGCCAGTATACCAGCCTGCATCACATCTGGGGCTGGTGTACAGGCTCATCCATCCCAAAACAGTGCTTTTAGCGATTAATTTAGCCCTCTATAGGCAGGAGTAGGTTGTAGCGTAAATTAGGATACACCAAAAGACTCGGTATTGTCGTCAGCGTTTGTGTCTGACTAGTCCACCTGCAGGGCCTTAATCTCTAATCTCTGTGTCCAGCTAAAAACTAAATCTTGTCTGTATTCATTTAACATCTTAGTGCAGCTGGAGTAGGTTGCAGCGTAAATTAGGATACGCCAAAAGACTCGGTATTCTCGTCAGCGTTTGTGTCTGACCAGTTCACCTGCAGGGCCTTAATCTCTAATCTCAGTGTCCAACTAAAAAACAAATCTTGTCTGCATTCATTTAGCATCTTAGTGAAGTTGGAGTAGGTTTTAGCGTAAATTAGGATACGCCAAAATACTCGGTATTCTCGTCAGCGTTTGTGTCTGACCAGTCCACCTGCAGGGCCTTAATCTCTAATCTCAGTGTCCAGCTAAAAAACAAATCTTGTCTGCATTCATTTAGTATCTTAGTGCAGCTGGAGTAGGTTTTAGCGTAAATTAGGATAAGACTCGGTATTGTCGTCAGTGTTTGTGTCTGACCAGTCCACCTGCATGGCCTTAAACCGCTGTAATCTGCAATCTCAGTGTGCAGCTAAAAACCATCTTTTGGACGTCTTCATTTAGCTGTATACAGGCAGCACAATTGAAAATGCGTAAGGCCGGTGGCAAGGGACAAGGAAGTAGACGTGATGGTGGTGCAGGCAGAGGCCGAGGCCGTGTGCAAGCTCGAATTGCGTAATGACAAATGCCCACATCATCTCGCTCGACCTTCCTGTCCCAATTTCTAGGGGACCTCAGCAGTACACCACTATTAAACCAAGACCAGTGTCAACAGGTTGTTAGTTGGATAGCGGATAATGCTTCCAGTCAGTTTGGCACCACCACAAATACCCTGTCTTCCACACGGTCAAGTGTCAGTAGCCGTGAGACTGGACCGCACATTTCACACCCTGATCCGCCTTCCTCCCACCATGCCGAGTGCCCGGCCCCGGACATAACTGATCTTACACTTGGACACTCTGAAGAGCTGTTCACTTATCCATTCGTAGATTCTGGCCTCTCGCCAGCTCCACTTGAAGTGGGTCATGAGGAGATCGTATGTACCGATGCACAAATATTTGAGCAGCCACGGTCTCACGAAGGCAACGGTGGGAACGCGTCTTAAAGGGAACCTGTCACCCCAAATCACCCTTCTAAGCTCTAAATGCATGTCCCTGCAGCATTACAAAACATTCCTACACATCCCTTTGTGAGTTTTTTGTCAAATATGAAAGTACTATAAAGTCGTTTGTAAACTTACTAAATCCTTGGCAGTGGGGCGTTCCCAAGCCTCTTTGTCTGCTGGGTGGGTTCCCTGTGCCACTGTATTACGCCCTAATGGGCGTCATTTCAAAGTTCCTAGCGCGGGCACAATTCAGAATCTCGCGCCCGCGACGTCACGGTCATGTGATGCCGGGACGCGTCATTTCCGGGCGACCGTGGGCGCTGTTGTATGACGCGCACCGGCCGACTTCAGCATGCGATCTGCGCATGCGCTGAGGTTGGCCAGTGCGCGTCCACAGAGAGAGGCAGGTGCGCAGGCTCCAGTGAACTCCCCCTCCCTCCCCTGTGTCACCCTCGCTCTCGGTCTGTGACATGCTGTGACTTCATGCTGAAGTCGGCCAGTGCGCGTTATACAACAGCGCCCCGGCCGCCCGGAAATGACGCGTCCCGGCATCACATGACCGTGACGTCGCGGGCGCGAGATTCTGAATTGTGCCCGCGCTAGGAACTTTGAAATTACGCCCATTAGGGCGTATTACAGTGGCACAGGGAACCCGCCCAGCAGACAAAGAGGCTTGGGAACGCCCCACTGCCAAGGATTTAGTAAATTTACAAACGACTTTATAGTACTTTCATATTTGACAAAAAACTCACAAAGGGATGTGTAGGAATGTTTTGTAATGCTGCAGGGACATGTATTTAGAGCTTAGAAGGGTGATTTGGGGTGACAGGTTCCCTTTAACAAGAGGTGGACGATGATGAGACACAATTGCCAGGAAGTCAGGAGGAGGACCAGGGTGCGGAAGTGGAAGACGACGTGGTGGATGATCCAGTAACTGACCCAACCTGGCAGGAGGACATGCAGCAGTGCAGGGGAGTTAGTGTCGAGCCCACTGGGACGGGGGTACTCGGTACCAGACTGGGTCTGCTGCTGGGGAACGTCACGGGGTCCTGGTCCGGACCATGTCCCGGGCCCTGGCAATAATAAGGGGAATATTTACAGGGGATAATGTCAGTCGTGGCGCAACCCACGGCTTGTGGTCAATAGTGGGACCACCGCTGCTGCAGAACCTCCGGGGATGATGTGATGGCAGCTAAGATGGCATAGTTCTCCGCGGGTAGAACTGGGTTCCCCGGTACAGTGATGATTAAGTCTATGGTGTAGTGTGCAGGCCTTGTGATGGGTGCAGTGCACTTACTGTCCTGATGCTGCAGAAATCCTCCTTCAGGGTTCAGAGCTGACAGGCTGTGGCTCTTCAGGTTGTAATCCTCTGCAGACCTATTGGAGGGAATCATGTGCAGGCAGAATCATGCAAGGGAGCCAGAGGCTCAGTTACAGTCCAGTCACAGTTCCAGTTACAGTTTACAGCACAAGTCTTACACGGGCACAACTCTCCCCTCCGGGTTCCTTTACTCCCTGCAGCCAGGTTGTTCCTTTCTGTGACCCCTCACTCTTTCCCTGTCCTTTCCAGGCTATTACTGTCTCTTTTCTCTCACTTGGTGTGGCGTCTTCAGACAGTATGGCTGTGGCTCGGACCCCTGTGGGCCCTCCTGGTTGCCACTGAGCTGCCTGTCCTTTAGGGTAGGAACCCTAACGTGAAGCTAGAGTCCCCCATCGGTTGTCTGGGGATTCTGGATGGATCAACGGTCCTCTTCAGAGCTGACACTCTGCTGCTAGCCTAGCCTCCAATAGTCATCCTAGGTGAGGCTCTACCAGGCTCCTTCTAACCGTGTCTTTGGGTTCAATAGGAGGTCTACTCTGCCTGCAGTCTGCCGTCTCAGCCGTGTTTCTAGGACCCAGTGCTACTGGCCCTCTCGTCCCTCACACTCCTGGGGTGCTGGCTCCGGATAGGCTTTCTCTCTGTGGCTCGCACTGGCTCTCCAGATTATGCGCTCCTTACACCCCACTCCTCCAGGACGTGTGCTTCTTGTCTTTGCACCTCAGCCTACACCGGCCTACTGACTCCTTCCTCCTCCCCCTTCTCTATATCTACCCTCTGTCACCTGAACTGCTTGCTGGCCCACCCACTGTCTCTAAACCCACCACCCCTTGCCCGCCTAGAGTTCCCAGGCTCCTGGCTGGGTGCTGCCCTCTAGTGGTGTGTGGGGTTGTCTGTGAGGGTGTTGTGGTGCAACTGTCTTCCCTATCTTACCTGGCTGCAGTTTCCTTTGTGGCCTCCTGGTCGCAGGGGGGCCACATTAGGCATAGCATCACAACAGGCCGGAAGAAGCAGGGTGGTGGTCGCAGAGAGAAGGCAGGCAACCATTCCCTGGAACAACAACACGACAGAAGTTGCCAGTACAACTGTTAGCTACCGAGTCTGGCTGTTTTTTAAGGTGTGTGCAGATTATTCCAAAAAGGCCATTTGCAACACCTGCCATGCGAGCATCAGCAGGGGAAGCAAAACTAGCAGCCTGACCACCACTAGCATGATCAGGTACATGTCAGCAAAGCACCCGACTTTGTGGGATGTACACCAGAGTCCAGGAGCAGTGTCTGCGAGTGACACCGCTGCGTCTTCCACTGCTGTGCATGCAAGACAATCCCCTGTCCATACTGCATGGAAAGATGCCTCCTGTCCTTCACCTGTAGTTGCACAAGCAGAAATAGCACCATCATCAACCATGTCCTTGCCCCAGCAGTTCAGTTATCTATACACCAATCTTTGGAATCCAGGCGCAAATATGCTGCCAACACCCCACATGCCACAGTTCTAAACGCACACATTTCGCGACTGCTTGTGCTGGAAATGTTGCCTTTTAGGCTAGTGGAGACGGAAGCATTCCGCGACCTGACGGCGGCGGCTGCACCACGCTACCCGGTCCCCAGCCGCCACTATTTCTCCCGGTGTGCCGTCCCCTCATTACATAAGCACGTGTCACAAAACATCATACGTGCCCTTAACAATGCAGTTTCAGGCAAAGTCCACCTAACCACGGACACGTGGACAAGTGCTTGTGGGCAGGGCCAGTACATCTCGCTGACGGCACACTGGGTTAATATTCTAGAAGCCGGGACCCAGTGTGAGCTTGGGATGGAACACGTCCTTCCGACACCAAGGATTGCAGGCCCTAACTCAGTCAGGGTTTCACCCACAGTGTACAGCTCCGGAACATCATGCTCCTCAGCCTCCTCCTCCACTTCACCCTCCACACCAGTCCCAAGCTGGAAGCACTGCAGCACTGCCTCGGCTAAGCATCAACAGGCTGTGCAGAAGCTAATATGCGTAGGTGACAAACCCCACAATTCTGAAGAGTTGTGGACAGCTCTGAAACATCAGGCAGATCACTGGCTCACACTGCTGAACCTACAGCCAGGCATGGTCGTGTGTGACAATGGCCGGAACCTGGTGGCAGCTCTGAGGTGAGGCGAGCTGACACATTTTCCATGCGTGGCCCATGTGCTCAACCTCGTGGTACAGCGGTTTATTAAATCCTACCCGGAGCTGTCGAATCTGCTCGTCAAAGTACGCCGCCTGTGTGCCCATTTTAGAAAGTTACCTACTGCTTCTGCCGGCCTTGCCGGCTTTCAGCGGCGTTTGCAGCTTCTAGCTCACAGACTGGTGTGTGATGTCCCCATGCCCCATGTCCCCACACTGCACATGTTGGTCAGGATTTGTGAGCAGAAGAGGGCAGTTGTTGAGTACCAGCATCAACTAGGCCGTCAGTATACAGTTCAAACTCCACACATAAGATCTCAGGAGTGCACATGGATGTCCGACATATGCACTGTCCTCCAAAACTTTGAGGACTCCACCAAGATGGTGAGCGGTGATGACGCCATCATTAGCGTCACCATCTTGCTTCTCTGTCTTCTAAAATGCTCTCTGCTGAAAATCAAAGACGATGCATTGCAGGCGGAGCACAATGAGTTGGAGCAAGAAAACGTACTGGGTGATTACACACAGCCCAGCCTCATCTCATCCCAACGTGCATTAGAGGACTATGACGAGGAGGATGAAGAAATAGAGCTACTTTCATGCGGAATTGATGGTAATACATGCACATGGTAATGCATGTCGGTTCAGCGTGGATGGCCAGAGGACAGGGGAGAGGAGGAGGATGATGAGGCCAGCATGGACAGTCATGCTCTTGGTGAGGACCTGAAGTCTTGCCTGTTAACAGTCTGGCGCACATGGCTGACTTTATGTTACTCTGCCTGTCTCGTGTCCCTCGCGTTATCAACATCTTGGCGGACACTCATTACTGGTTGGTGACACTTTTTGACCCACGCTACAAGGAGAACTTTATTTCTCTTATTCCTGAGGTGGAGAGGTCTACAAAAATGCTGCAGTACCAGAAGGCCATAGTAGTGGAATTAGTCAAAAAATTCCCTTCTGAAAACGCTAGCGGCTGAGGTCACGATTCGGTGGACAACCAAGGCGTCCGGCCAAGATAGGCACAAGGCCAATCCAGCAGAGGTAGGGGAACACTCTCATAGATCTGGGACAGTTTTCTCAGCACCTCCCGTAGCACAGGCCCTGAGGTGCAGGGTACTGTCACAAGGACTGCAAAGTTTGCCAAGATGCTGAGGGAGTAGCTTGACGATCGTACAAAAGTACTCCTAGACTCCTCTGTGCCTTATAATTATTGGGTATCCAAGCTGGACACGTAGCAGGAATTGTCTCTCTACGCCTTGGAGGTCCAGGCCTGCCCTGCCGCAGGTGGAATCCTTACTGATAAACGCACCTGCCTGCCAACTGAAAATGCTAACAGGCTGACTCTGATCAAGATGAACAAGGATTGGATTGGGCCTGACTTCACCACACCACCACCAAATGATAGCGGAATATAAATTTTGTGCCGGTAAATTGCCATGCACCTCCGCACACCCACACATGAGTACACACTTCATGACTTTGGCTACTTGCTGTACTGCTCCTCCTTCTCCTCATCCGCCACCATGATATGATGAGGCTATAGACGAGGTCTAGGGAACTTACTATCTACCTTATGGAGAGGAGTTTGTCTGCAACCTTCCCCAGACCTTGTCTATAGCCTCTCATACAGCCAGATCAGTATATCCCACACACTACACTGATGAGGTGCAGTTACCCCGAAACGCAGTGTCTGTAATTTGGGGTTCTGATCTGGCACAAATCCTTAGTCATATTAAAAGGCTTGTCAGAAAGCCGACTAAGACTTTGAGGCGCTACCTAAAGGTGGTGCTAGAGTTCATCCGCTTCCTCACTGGAGTGACAATTTACCCAGTATACAGGACAGAAGTGGCACTGTGCAGTGTATGTATACAGAATAATAGATACTGAGGATTACACCCACAGAATCCAGACAGAATGACCAGCTCACCAGCAGTAATTCCCAGAGTGCCACACCTCATTCAGACGGAGCAGGTGACTCCCTGCAGGTATTATGACTAAGACCCAAGGAAGGGTTGAAACGCGTCAATGCCATGTATTTTAACTTCTGAATAATAAAGTATGAAGATTTTATTGTGACGTGAGCTGGACATGTTTCCTTGGAATCCCGAGGATTACACCCAGTATACAGACAGGAGAAATGGTACTGTGCAGTGTATATATACAGAATAATACAGATCCTGAGGATTACACCCAGTATACAGGACAGAAGAATTATACATAAAATACCCAGGAAGCTACTGTATATAGATAGGAGGCTGTGGTATATATTTGTAGATAGCCAAGACTCAGCCAGATCCTGGAGATGGGGAAAGATGAAAGGTGGCAGTAGCAAGTCCAGTGCTGGGCGCAGAGAGGAACAGAATCCATGGAAGCACCAGGAAGAACAGAGCGCGAACTCCACCCACAGGGAAATTTTCGGATGCTGCACTAGCCACCAGCATTCGGGAGCCCATAATATACCCTACACAGCATTAACCTCCTAACACACACTGGCCCCTACACAGCACTAACCACCTAACACAGCATTAACCCCTAACCCAGCATTAACCCCCATACCGCCTTAACCCCTACACAGCATTAACCCTTAACGCAGCATTAACCCCCTAACACAGCATTAAAGAGGACCTGTCACCCCCCCAACGATTTCAATTTAAACGCAGCACTGAATGCAGCATGTATGCTGCATTCAGGCAAGGGGTTGCCCGTGTGATGTTTGTACCCCTAAATACAGCCTTCTGAAAATGTTTAGTAAAAAGTCTGAGACGGAGAGGGAGGGGAATAGCCTCCGAGAAGGAGATGACTCCTGATGCTGGTAATGCCCTCCTGACTTTTACTACACATTTTCAGAAGGCTGCATTTAGGGCTAAAATCATTACACACACACGTGGAACCCCTTGCCTGAATGCAGCATACATGCTGCATTCAGTGCTGCGTTTAGATTGAAGTCCTTGGGGGGGTGACAGGTCCTCTTTACCCCCCTAACCCAGCATTAACCCCCTTACACAGCATTAACCCCTTACACAGCATTAACACCTTAAACAGCCATAACCCCTAAAACAGCATTAACCCCTACACACCATTAACCCCTACACAGCATTAACCCCCTAAAACAGCATTAACCCCCTCACTCAGCATTAAACCCAACTCAGCATTAACCCCTTAACCCAGCATTAACCCCTTACACAGCATTAACCCCTTACACAGCATTAACCCCTAACACTATTACGCCTACACACCATTAACCCCTACACAGCATTAACCCCTAACCCATCATTAACCCCTTACATAGCATTAACCCCTTACACGGCATTAATCTCTACACACCATTAACCCCTACACAGCATTAACCCTACACAGCCTTAACCCACTAACACAGCATTAACTTCTTAACACAGCGTTACCCCCTAACACAGCATTAACCCCTAACACAGCATTAACCCCTAACACAGCATTAACCCCCTAACCCAGCATTAACCCCTTACACAGCATTAACCTCTTACACAGCATTAAGCCCTACACAGCATTAACCACTAACACCATTACACCTACACACCACTAACCCCTACCCAGCATTAACCCCCTAACCCAGCATTAACCTCCTAACACAGCATTAACCCCCTAACACAGCATTAACCCTTACACACCATTAACCCCTAAAACAGCACTAACCCCTACACAGCATTAACCCCTAACCCAGCATTAACCCCTAACACACAGCATTAACCCCCTATACAGCATTAAAGGGAACCAACCACCTCAGATGACGTCTATAAGCAGTTAATACATGTCCCTGCACCCTACCTACACCATTCCAGCTATGTTTTTGCTAAGAATATTGATAAAAGCAAACCGAAATAAACACTTTGTAAACTTACATGCCTGCGTACTTGAGGGCGTCTCCCTCGGGCTCTCGTACTAGAGGGCTGTGTCTTGTGCAGCATGAGTGGCTTCCCTACCCCTCCCTCTCTCTTTGCAGGACGTCACTGAAGGGCGTTATATTATCTTTGTGTGGGCGGGCACGCAAGGCAGCTCTCGTCCCTGCACGTCATCGGAGCGAGACAGAGTCACGTGCACTAGCATCGTCACTTCCTGTCGGCTCCGTGTACACACGAGCAGCTGATGGATGGATTGCATGTGAGGCTCAGACCGAACGCCGAGCGGGCTTGTTATCATTCACTAAGCCCGCTCGGCGTTTGGTCTGAGCCTCACATGCAATCCATCCATCAGCTGCTCGTGTGTACACGGAGCCGACAGGAAGTGACGATGCTAGTGCACGTGACTCTGTCTCGCTCCGATGACGTGCAGGGACGAGAGCTGCCTTGCGTGCCCGCCCACACAAAGATAATATAACGCCCTTCAGTGACGTCCTGCAAAGAGAGAGGGAGGGGTAGGGAAGCCACTCATGCTGCACAAGACACAGCCCTCTAGTACGAGAGCCCGAGGGAGACGCCCTCAAGTACGCAGGCATGTAAGTTTACAAAGTGTTTATTTCGGTTTGCTTTTATCAATATTCTTAGCAAAAACATAGCTGGAATGGTGTAGGTAGGGTGCAGGGACATGTATTAACTGCTTATAGACGTCATCTGAGGTGGTTGGTTCCCTTTAACACCTAACCCAGCACTAACTCCTACACAGCACTAACCCATACACAACATTATACTTTAACCCAGTATTAACCCCTCAGCCTGCCCCCCTCATATTATCAGCCCCCCATCCCCATCTTCAGCTCTCGAAGTGCTTACCTCCTCCTGTGTTCTCCTGCAGGCCCTGTGGGGTCTTCTTCCTCTTCCTTTCTGGCATTGCTCTGCACTGTCTGCAGAGGCCGCAGCACCTTGGACCAGGGAGTTGATTCGAGCCATCTGACCTTGGAAGTGAGGTACCGCTATTTCCGGGGTCATTCAGCTCCCTGTGACCGAGGAATATGGAGGTGGGCCCCCCAGCACTCCTGCCCTGTCCCCCAGCTAGCTTCTCTCCTCCGCTCCTAAAAGACAGCAGATTTTGTCTAACAGAAGGGAGGATTAAAGTAATTCATGATGCAAACTAGCCATGTGGACCTCAGGGGCCCCCTCCCGCTCGAGCCCCGGTGCATTGAACCGGCTGCATATGTGATATGTCCGCCCCTGTGGGTACCTCTCTCACAGCGCAGCTGGCCGCTTGACATACAAGGGCAAGATATTCGCTTTTGATGAGCTCACAGGAAACACGGTCTGCAGGGTTTTCCTGGCCGCTCATCAAAAGCGCATATCTGGCCCTTGTATGTCAAGTGGCCAGCTGCGCTGTGAGAGAGGTACCCATAAGGATCGTATAGGCAGCCTGAGTGCAGCGTTACAGCACGTTAACGCTATGCGCTCAGGCTGCCAAATGCTACATTTTTAACGGGTCTGTCAGCCTAAGGACTGATGCTAATGTGACCCTGGCCTAAGTCTGAGGTAGGTATTTGATCATTTTAAGAATTCTTGAAAAATGATTGCTGAAATATGTAGAAGTTTAGGCTTATCCAGCCATGAAAAACTCTGTAAAGAGTTTAGACAGATATAAAATGAAAAGTTACCCCATTTACCAATCCCAGCTGCCACTCTTACCTGACTACATACCGGTGTCTGTACTTACTGCAGATCACATGCCATAGTTGCATCTAATCACGGGTTAGCTGCAGCGTTCATGTGATTAGCTGCAGATAACTGTGGCGCCCTGCTCACGCAGGTAGCCACAGACTTCCCTAATGCACAGCTGGGTTTCCACAGCATGTACCTACTACATACAACACCTTCCACCCCGGGCACAGTAGGGGGAGCCCCACTTGCTGACCTTAGGCAAGATCCCCTATAAATACTGCTGCTGGGGGAGGAGTTGGTTAGAGAGTGCAGACGCTAGTGATGAACACAGGGAGAGGGGTACTCGGACACTGGGATGGATTTGATGGATGTGATGGGGACTCACGGGTGGTCGGGTTCCCGGTTCCGTGCCCTGGCTATCATTTATTTGGTGGGGGGAGATATTTACAGGGATAATTAATACGTGACACCACCTGTGGATCCCGGTAATTTGGATACCGGCGCTGCTGGCCGGCCGCTGAGGTGATGATGGGTGTAGCTCAGTGTGGTCCAGCTCCCCACAGGTGCAGCTTTTGCCTCAGGGCAGTGGTGATGGAAGATGATGGGAGTAGTTGTTCTTACCCCTCCGGTGAGATGATGATGATGCTGAAGCCCTCCGGGCGCCAGCAGGAAGAAAGACAGACACCGATTCAACTTCAACTCCACTTTACTGGTACCAGCAGATGTTATCAAGAACACGGTACAGTCTGGTTTTACGGGTATTAGTTGTCGGCTCAGGGCACCCCTATGGAGTCTCAAGATGTTCCTTTCTGATAGTCTTTCGGGGTCTAAATCTGTACTTCATTATTTAACCACTCATGCAGAGCTCTCCCGCCAGTCCCTTGGCTTCATACGGTGGAGCACGGGATTTCCTTTACCGGTACAGACGCGAGCGACTACAAGCAAATCCTCCCGCCACCGGAATCCGGACCAATACTCCTGTAATCTTGGACCGATTTTGGGCCTGAGGGGCAAGGTACCTTCTTGTGGCGCCTACGGCTACCCGGTTTCAGAGTGCCCGCAGCTCGTCAGTTTATGGCCAGGGATGAGCCGCTGACCACCTTGGCTTCCGGTTTGCCAGTGTTCCCCAGACGTTACCAGCCGGCTCCAACCAATGCTGGTCTGTCCCCCACTGTCCTGGGACAACCTCCTAAAGATGGGTGATCCCTCCTGTCACAGAGCTGTCAGGAGGGTCCTGACTCACTGTCTTCCCAGCACTGTCTGACTGAAAATTCTCTCTACTTCCTGGTTTCCCACTCTAACCCAGGCTCCACCCCCTTGGGACCTACTGTATGTCAGTCCCCCTTTACTAAGGTGGCCTAGTGTTGTGTGTAAACTTAAACTCCATAGGTTAAACCCTAAACCCACAACTTACAGAGGAATACATATATTTGCAAAGTGTAATACCTCTCTGTGGCGCCTAGCCACAGGGGCGCTACACTAGGAGAGCTGCGAAGATGTGCTGGTGGTCGGTGCCGCCGTTAGGCCTGAGCCAGTGACCCGGAGTGGCCCTTCTGACATCCCGCAAGCCTGAGAGTTGGGACAGAAGGCAAGGAGCAGAGCCAAAAAGGAGTGAGGAACTAGTGGAAGTTCTCCCTAAGACGTACCGGACATCGTGGATCCGCAATTGTAGGATACTCCAGGATACTCCAGGATACTCCAGGACTACAGAAAACCCTGTCACACCATGGCACACTTTAGTCACCCGGTCCCCCTGTGAGTCCAAGAGAGAGGGAGCCAGACACAGCAGTGTACCACCGCAGTAATCAGAGAGGGTAACCCGTGGAGGAGAGAGCCAGGACAGGAAAACAAATTCTCTTACCACAGCAGATTCTGGTCAGACGACCATTACACTCAGTGCTGTATGCAGCTTTGCCCAGGTTTTAACTGAAGGCATTATGAATGCAAGACACCAGCCCCAATCACTAGCAACCTCCTTTCACACATAGGGAGTGACCACTGGTTGTCCTGCACACACAATGGGCTCCATATAGGGCGCAGTTCACACAGGCCTGCACAGTGTATGCCCAGCCTCTTACATTAGCCCCCAATTCAGTAGGCGGGCTGTTGTGGCATTCAACACCGCTACCTGCGCCGGAACAAACGCACCCATACGGCCCAGCTACACACAGCAACAAAAGAGTGCAAGAAAAACCACAATGACAGAAAACTGAAATTGTGGAAATTTAGTTAGTTTTAAACTATAACAAATTGTTGGGTATTGGTTTGTCTTTTGGTCCAAAACACGTAAGCTTGTGGCAGGGGGGTGTTGAATGCCACAACAGCCCACCTACTGAGATGGGGGTTAATGTAAGAGGCTGGGCATACACTGTGCAGGCCTGTGTGAACTGCGCCCTATATGGAGCCCATTGTGTGTGCAGGACAACCAGTGGTCACTCCCTCTGTGTGAAAGGAGGTTGCTAGTGATTGGGGCTGGTGTCTTGCATTCATAATGCCTTCAGTTAAAACCTGGGCAAAGCTGCATACAGCACTGAGTGTAATGGTCGTCTGACCAGAATCTGCTGTGGTAAGAGAATTTATTTTCTATTTTGTCCTTTGCTCACTTGAGATAAGAATTTAGTGGATAGGACTTGTGATCCGTGGGGAGCCGTGTAGGGGCTCACAAGCTTACGTGTTTTGGACCAAAAGACAAACCAATACCCACAATTTGTTATAGTTTAGGACAGGAAAACAGAGGAGGCCGGTCTGGCTGCATGCAGACTGGGCTTCAATTACCGCAGAGGAACAGATGAGGCCTTATACCCACTTGCTGTGGGGACCCACTATGCACCTGGTCACCTGTCAGTGCCCTGGACATCTTTACCTGCCGTACCAACAGTAAAAAGTTAAAAGAGACTTCTGCAGTGTGTGTGCGTCTTTCCTCTCCACTCCCGGTGCCCCTTATAGACTGCTCCAACATCCCCTACACTGACTTACAGCTCCACTCCAAGCTGCCCTTTTACACTACGCTGCCCCAGAGGAACAGCCCTACCTGTAGGGGGCTTAATCATCTCAGCCGCACTACCGTCTACCTCCGGCGGACTGTGGCGGCGCTGGTAACCCATTACCAGGTACTACAGGTGGCGTCACATGACAAAAACTATAATCTCCTGTAAATACACCCTTTTTGAAGTGTCACCCAGGCCACGGGATCAGGCGCTGCCACCCGTGACATCCCCAAAACAGCCACTGAGCCCGGTACCCAAGTACCCCAGGGCCTGGGTCTCGACATAAACACAAAGACATGAAATGCTGTCAGGTCACGTGATTGCTGCAGCTAACCAGTGATTATAGTGGTTACATGGCTGGACAGCATGTGTCAAGCTATGGTAAATACATAAGCCAGTGGAGGTCTGGAAATCATTGGAACAGGAATGGCATGGGAGGGTAAATATGAAGTGTTTTTTATTTTAAAACATTCAAGGATGTTTTAAGTATATTTTATGTCTGAACAATCCCTTCTTACTGTAAGTACAGCCAAACCAGTCTGTATTCAGATCAAAAAATGCTGCTATTGCAGGAATATGACTTGCTTACCTTGCTTTTTCCCACTACTATAGTTATGCGAACAAAACTGTTTTTCACTTATCTACAGTGCTGCAAAATATATTTACTGTATATTGGTTTTGATAGGCTAAGTTTGATTACTGATCCTCATCTCCACTTATAATAGTATGAAAATCCTCCCGCTGCTGAATGCAAGTGCATTAAAGATGATGGATAACACTCCACACTATACATTGTACCAACAAGGGTGTCTTCTGCCTCTACTGATTGCTCATAACTTATTTAAATGGGTAATATTACATCAGTCAATGTGTATTGTAATGGGACTCAGTGATAAACTGGCAGCTTTAAAAAGGATACCATGAGCAGGTTTGGCAAGCTTCTCTGTTTAACAGAACCCTGGGTTGCCCTGGCCTTCATTCTTTAACTTCTATATAGGGTTCTGAAGTCACACAGGGGCCCCTAGGCAAAAGCCACAGAGTCAGCTGCTGTTCAGGGGTGCAAGTGACTCACCGTGGCCGGGACTCCGGTTTAGACAGGCTGTAGCTCCTTCCTCCTTGTCACGGGTGGGCCGCGCCTGCCGGTGGTGAGGCCCGGTTGAGTGCAGATCAAAAGTTGAAGACGTCTTGTAGGAACAGATTAAAGGGGTTAATTTATTCGTGACGCCACCTATGAGTAGTTCGGTAATCGTTACCGACGCTGCGGAACCTCCGGGGGATGGACAGCAGCAAGATGGAACGCTCCCCACAGGCTGAGCGGTGATCCCCGGAGGCTGGAGCTGCTTAAGATGTTGTGCGGCAGCTGCGGTTACCTTGTGCGCTGACGGATTCAATCATAAGGAAGCACGGACACTGAAAGTCTCTGTAACGGGTCTTTACTGTAACCAGCAGGCAGTACATGGTATACAGTTTACGGGTAGTGGACCGGGTGGACTCAGCAGTTATAGGTGTCCCTCAGAGATCCGTAGTGTTCCTCCGTTCTAGCTAAGTATTTGCCATTGTCGCCCAGGAATACCAGGTCGGGTACGGGGAGGCTGCTTCAATGCCCTATCCAAGATGTACGTTATGGATGTTTTGGGGAGCCTTGGGTCCCTCAGTGGGTACACCGCTGGTTAGACGACTGGAAGTTGGCTGGTGGTGGGGTGCTCCTGTAAAGCTGCTCCTCCACGCTTCTGGTTCGCGTAGCAGAGGTGAACTGCTGCCAGCTTCGGTACCAGTGAACCGGCTGTGAGTTGGGCACGGGGGTATTTTGGAACCCGTGGTTGGTGATGCCCGATCCCGGTTGTTGAGGCCTCAGGTGCTAACACCCGACCGGTGACGGCCCGGGGGCTGCACGAGGTGCAGAGCCCCCGCTCCTACTCCAAGTTTAAGTCTGTGTGTCTTCTGTCTAGACTAGACTCTTTTCTTCTAGACTAACTAACTAAGTGTCTGTACTTCTCCTACACTACCCTTGCACTCCGCCCACCAGGACCTTGGATTGGCCCTCTATGTTAAGTGATGCATGCAGGGTTTGGATCTCTCAGTTAACCATATGACTGCTGGGTCGGAGAATATTGCGGCTGCATTTATGGCTGCAATACCCTCCTTGGGCAGAAGCTAAAGCTGGCTTCACACAACGGTTTTGTTCCTGTCCATGGGATCCTGTTTTTTGCAGGACCCCATGGACCGGAACGAACAGGCCCGGATTATAAACTCTGGATGCCATTTCTGTGTCCGGATCTGGGATTTTGAGGGATCTGGACACAGAAAGGGTAGCTGAGCCTGCAGAGTGCAAGCAGGTGGTGTCAGCACTGTTCACTTTCACTTTAGCAATGTATTTACATGCACTACTAAAGTGAATTTTGTCAAGGAATGGTTAAAAATAAAAAAATAAATTCTCACCTGTTCGCCATGTGTCCCGCAATGCATTCATCTCCGATGGCTAAAGGACCTGAGTCAGCTGACCGGTAAGGGGGAGGCAAAATGATCAGCTGATGGGTCATATGACAGCATCAGTGCGTTTTAAATCTTTAAACCGATGAAAAAATGAAAAATATAGACCTTTTTGACAAAGCAAAGCAACAGTTTGCTTACAGACAACACAATGAAGCTTATAAAGAAAAGAACAGCCTAATAACATTTAAGCATAGTGGAGGATCCTTATAATGCTGTGGGGTTGCTTGGCTGCATCTGGTATTGGACACCTTGACTGTATCGCAGGAACCATGAAATCTGAGAATTATCAAGAGATTTTAGAGCAAAATGTCGTACTCAGTTTCAGAAAACTTGGTTTGAGTTGAAGACCATGGGTCCTCCATGAAAACATTGAGCCAAAGCTCACATCCAAAAGTACACAGGATTGGGTGAAAAATAAATAATGGGCATTTTAAAATGGCAGCAATGAGTCCTGACCTCAATACCATTGAAAATATTTGTGGTGAGCTGAAATCTGCCATTGGGAAAAAGAACCCTGCAAACATTCAAGAGCTTGAACGACATGCAAAGAAAGAGTGGAAGAAAATACCAGCTGAGAAGTGCAAAAAAACATATACAGTTAAGTCCATATATATTTGGACAGAGACAACATTCTTCTAAATTTCATTCTGTATATTATCACAATGGATTTTGAATAAAACAATTCAAATACAGTTTAAGTTCAGATGTTCAGCTTTAATTCAATGGGTTCAACAAAACGATTGCATAACAATGTGAGGAACTAAAGCATTTTTTAAACTCAATCCCTTTATTTCAAAGGCTCAAAAATAACTGGACAAATTAAATAATAGTAAATAACACTGCACTGATGAGGGGCAGCCACCCCGAAACACAGCATCTGCAGTTTGGGGTTCTGATCTGGCACAAATCCTTGGTCATATTAAAGAGTCGATTAGGACTTTGAGAATTGCTACCTAAAGGTGGCGCTCAAGTTCGTCCACTTCCACACTGAAGTGACAATTAGCACATTTCCCAGAGGAGCATTGTGGCTATAAGTCTCCTTATCTTCTTATCTGTCTCCTTATGTCGGCAGACAGATTCCTCTCCATGACAAAAATACCTAGTTTCCCAGTTCTCATCTTAGCCTCTCACACAGCCAGATCAGAATTCCCACACACTGCACTGATGAGGGGAGAGCTCCTTTGACAGCATGTTTACTTCCCAGGAAAATCTTCAAAATGCAAGCACCAAACCTCAAATCAACTTCAGGCCTTTTATGTGCTTAACTGAGAATGAAATAACTAATGAATTGCCCACACCTGGCCATGAAACAGACTTGGAGTCAATTGTCCAATTACTTTTACTCCCTTTAAAAACAGCAACTGTAACGGAGGTAAAACTCCTAAATCATTCATCCAATTTTAATGTGGATCCCTCAAAAGAAAGCTAAAAGTCTGGAATTTATGTCCATGTAAATTGACAATCCAAGTCAAAATTGCAGACTACAAAAATGAGAATAATTCAGGACAGCATTTTTGGTTGTCTTTGGAAATGCCATAGTATGTGTTTCCAGGCCATACAAACATTAACAGCTTAGCAGGGCAGAAAGGCAAAAAGTGGAAAAGGGTTCCTTTCTTCGATAAAAGATATTACTCTATTGATGAGGATGTCAGTGATTGGGTCACTTTTTCCAAATCCTTCTCTTTTGATTTAAGATAAATTTCTCTGACTAAAGCTTGCGTCAAAACGCTCATTGCGGCTGGCGCCATCCCAGCAGAGGCAGACACCCATCGTAGGTAGGTGGATCAGGCAAAATTAGAATTAACCTGATTGGTGCAGTTGGTATAATTTTTTGATGGCATATATTCTGATATAATTCTCATGGACCTTTGACCTGTTGTTTCATTCTGCTGAACCTTTTTATATATTGAATACCAGTTAACAGTGGCGTAACTTCAGGCCTCGGGGCCCCGATGCGAAAGCTCCAACGGGGCCCCCAATTATTGCAAATCATTAGTAGTATTAGTCTTTTTCTATGGGCCAAAGAGACGTTTGGGGCCCCCCTAGGCTGCAGGGCCCAGGTGCGATCGCAACCCCTGCACCTATTGTAGTTACGCCCCTGCCAGTTAATGTATTTATAATTGTACTTAATTATATATGCCGTACATTGGTGTAGTAATTGTATCATTTTTGAATATTGTGCACCTTTCTCTTGGCTGCAATTTATATATAATTCTAACAAATAGATTAATTTAATTGAGAACTTTCAGAGTTTATGCCTTTCCTTTGGAGCTTCATCTGCACCTTAGATTATTTCAAAGATCATGGCTGAACTAGTAGCAGTTCAAAAAAAAAATCCATCATTTCTTATCTATACCACATTCTGGAAGAAGTCAAGTATAGTTTCCAGTTATCATTTCATTTAATACTAGCTGTGAGCCCGATTCTAAAGAATCGGGAGTCTAGAATCTGTATATAATTTTTTTATGAGTTTTAAATAATAGACTTAAACACCAGATATATGACTAAGTAGGCGATGTAGGCAAAACTGTGAGGGTAGCAGTATAGTGGAGGTGCAGAAAGAGTTAAAGGGAACCAACCACCTCAGATGACGTGTATAAGCTGTTAATACATGTCCCTGGACCCTATGTACACCATTGCAGCTATGTTTTTGCTAAGAATATTGATAACAGCAAACCGAAATAAACAGTTTATAAACTTACATGATTTAGTACTTGAGGGCGTCTCCCTCGGGCTTTAGTACGAGAGGGCTGTGTCTTATGCAGCCTGAGTGGCTTTCCTCCCCCTCCCTCTCTGTTTGCAGGACGTCACTGAGAAGACGTGCACGGACGGGAGCTGCCTTGGGTGTCCGCCCACACCAAGATAATATCACGCCCTAATGTGACGTCCTGCAAACAGAGAGGGAGGGGGAGGAAAGCCACTCAGGCTGCATAAGACACAGCCCTCTCGTACTAAAGCCCGAGGGAGACGCCCTCAAGTACTAAATCATGTAAGTTTATAAACTGTTTATTTCGGTTTGCTGTTATCAATATTCTTAGCAAAAACATAGCTGCAATGGTGTAGGTAGGGTCCAGGGACATGTATTAACAGCTTATACACGTCATCTGAGGTGGTTGGTTCCCTTTAATGTCCGACTAACAGGACTATAACAGAGTAGGAACTTATAATGATATGAAAAATGTTATTGAAGGAGTTAATGTCCCACAGGCACTCCCACAACAGACTCAGCGCTGTAAATTATATCCAAAATGGTGTTCAAGGGGTTAATGTAGCAGTGGCAGTAGTTATAAACACTACCAAATATGCAGTTAATGCTGAACTGGTATATAATGGGTTAATTTCGGAGTGTCATTACAACTATACCCTGTGTAATAGAAATAACAGCAATAATGGAATATAAGGGGTTAATGTTTCTACTGGGAGCAGTAATAGAGACTACAAAGTATGCAGTTAAGGCAGAAATGGTATAGAAGGGGTTAACTTTGTAGTGGCAGTACAACTACACGCTGTGTTATAGAAATTACAGATAAAACGGAATGTAAGGGGTTAATGTTGCTACTGTCATGAGTATAATGAGAGAAGCGCCTCACTGGCCATTGAGATACATGGAGGACTTTGAGTTTGAAATTTAGTGGTGTAAGTGAGGCGCGAAGGTCATTGGTCGGTGTGTGCTGGCGCCGACCAATGAGCTTGGCGCCTCACTTACAGGAGAGAGGGAGAGGGATTTACTAATAGGGGAGTGCGGTGAAATGAATTGTGTGTATAGAGGTGGCTCAGTGGTCAGCAGTGAGCGCGGCGGCGGCTCAGTGGTCAGCAGTGAGCGCGGCGGCGGCTCAGTGGTCAGCAGTGAGCGCGGCGGCGGCTCAGTGGTCAGCAGTGAGCGCGGCGGCGGCTCAGTGGTCAGCAGTGAGCGCGGCGGCGGCTCAGTGGTCAGCACTGAGCGCGGCGGCTCAGTGGTCAGCACTGAGCGCGGCGGCTCAGTGGTCAGCACTGAGCGCGGCGGCTCAGTGGTCAGCACTGAGCGCGGCGGCTCAGTGGTCAGCACTGATCGCGGCGGCTCAGTGGTCAGCAGTGAGCGCGGCGGCTCAGTGGTCAGAACTGAGCGCGGCGGCTCAGTGGTCAGAACTGAGCGCGGCGGCTCAGTGGTCAGCAGTGAGCGCGGCGGCTCAGTGGTCAGCAGTGAGCGCGGCGGCTCAGTGGTGAGCACTGAGTGCGGCGGCTCAGTGGTGAGCACTGAGCGCGGCGGCTCAGTGGTCAGCACTGAGCGCGGCGGCTCAGTGGTCAGCACTGAGCGCGGCGGCTCAGTGGTCAGCACTGAGCGCGGCGGCTCAGTGGTCAGCACTGAGCGCGGCGGCTCAGTGGTCAGCGCAGGACGGCGGCTCAGTGGTCAGCGCAGGACGGCGGCTCAGTGGTCAGCGCAGGACGGGGGCTCTGTGGTCAGCGCAGGACGGGGGCACTGTGGTCAGCGCAGGACGGGGGCACTGTGGTCAGCGCAGGACGGGGGCACTGTGGTCAGCGCAGGACGGGGGCACTGTGGTCAGCGCAGCGGCGTGGGCAGAGTGGTCAGCGCAGCGGCGTGGGCAGAGTGGGGGTCAGGGGGAAGAGTTGGGGGGTCAGTGGTCAGAGTAGGGGGGTGAGTGGTCAGAGCAGGGTGAGGGGCAGAGTGGGGGGTCAGTGGGCAGAGTGGGGGGTCAGTGGGCAGAGTGGGGGGTCAGTGGGCAGAGTGGGGGGTCAGGGGGAAGAGTTGGGGGGTCAGTGGGCAGAGAAGGGGGGTGAGTGGTCAGAGCAGGGTGAGGGGCAGAGTGGGGGGTCAGTGGGCAGAGTGGGGGGGGTCAGTGGGCAGAGTGGGGGGGTCAGTGGGCAGAGTTGGGGGGGTCAGTGGGCAGAGTGGGGGGTCAGTGGGCAGAGTGGGGGGGTCAGTGGGCAGAGTGGGGGGGTCAGTGGGCAGAGTGAGGGGGTCAGTGGGCAGAGTTGGGGGGGGTCAGTGGGCAGAGTGGGGGTCAGCGGCGCCCTGATACCTTCACCTGCTTGTGTCGCGCTGTCACCACTGTGGAACGGGCCGGTGTTGATGACCAGTGGCGGCTCAGAGTACAAAGCTGAGCCCCCAGCAGACACAGTGCCGGGGAGAAGGCCGGCATTACTGCCGGAAATAGAACCGAGGAGGATGGGGCGGAGACTGGCACAGCAGTGATGAATGAGGAGTGGGGCGGTCTCCTCCGACGTGTCCCACTCACTCTGCTGGGGGAGTGGTGCGGACACGCCCCCTGGATACCCGACCGCGGCCTTAGTGACAGGGACAGGGGCTGCCTGCTTGCCTGCCTGAGAAGGTAGAAAAAAGCAGAGAATGCAGGGAAGAGTAGATTCCGCATTGACAATGTGTGTGGGCAGCGGTGGGACCCTGTAGTGGCGCCGGCCCTGGCTTGATATATATAGTTGGCGTAGCGCACTTGCTGATATATATAGTTGGCGTAGCGCACTTCCGTTTGGCAGGCACGTCTTCGACGACGGAAGTAGCGCCGAATATGACGGAAGTGCGCTACGGCAATTATATATTAGATCACTACTTAGTTACCCCAATCCATGAGTTAGATCAGCTGGGAAAAATTAGACCTTCGAAGCCACCCTCAGAAAATGTTTCTAGGAATAATATTCAATTCCACATAACAACATTCCTTTACTCCAACTAAGAAAGTGAGTTCCCTACAACTATATATTCAGGACTTTAGTCATGTCTAATGTCAGACCCTAATATAAAAACTACTAAAATGTGAACATCTAAAATCTATCTTATAGGATAAGCATAGCTTCAGGGTCGTTTGTTTGGTACTTGCATGTATTTTTGGCCAAAAATAAGATACACAACCAGGTTGTCATTCAAATTACACACAAATTGTCAGCAAAACTCACCAATGATGACAGATTGGTCTGACAGTCTAATGTATAAAGTGCTCCAAGCAGAACATTTTGGGGGATATAAAAGGATTTGGGATATTTGATTTCATACGGTCAATCCTTTCATTCTTTCAGAGATGTCTGGCCGTGGCTCATTCAAAGAGAACATAGAAGTGTTTGGTAGAGTGAGCTCTCCAATGTTTGTGAGTGTCAGGTAAGATAGCTACCCCCCTACTGATAGACCAAATCATTGTTCGATAGTCATTTAAGGTATATGGAGAGCCATAGATTTCTATTTTGGTCATTCATTTTACATTTTAAAAATTGATAAATATATACAAACACTTTAAAGAGGACCAACCAGCAGGTTTTAGGTATATAAAGTGCAGCCACTCCTTACACTCTCTGGAATACTGAGTGCAATCATACCTTTACTTCAATGATTCCATGTATGATTGCTGAGATAAATGTGATAGAAGTCCTTAGAAAGTGTGCAGCAGGGGGATGGAGTGTTCAGCAATTAGCATAAGAGTGTCTGAGTTTCTCTTTATTACTCCACAGTTTGCTCTAAGCCAGGGGTCTCAAACACACGGCCCAAGGGCCGCATGAGGCCTCTGAGGCTTCACTGTGCAGCCCGCGGCACCTTGGACAACTTAATGATAAATCGCCCCAGTGCAGTGGGCCGCTGCAGTTCCCGCTGTGTTATGATTTTCGGTCACATCAGTAACAAGCTCTGCTGCTCAGCAAGATCAATGCAAGCCGTCAGCCAATGAGAGGCCCACAGCGGCGTATAACTTCACTTGTTGGCCTCTGGCTGGCAGATTGCATTGAACTTGCACAGCAACAGAGCTTGTCTGAGCGGCGGCTGAAGGAAGTCATAGCACAGTGGAGGTCAGAAGTCAGCACAACGGGGACCGCGGTGGCCCCCTGCTCTAGAGTGATACATCATTAAAGTGAGAACAGTGTAAGTGTGAGAGAGTGTGTATGTGTGAGTATGTGGGTGTGAGCGAGTGTGTATGTAGTGTGTGAGTGTGAATGTGTGTGGGAGTGTGTGAGCATGTGTGTATAAGAAAGTGTGTGTGAGTGTGTGTGTGTGTGTGTATGAGAGTGTGTGAGTGTGAGGATGTGTGAGAGTGTGTGTGTGAGTGTGTGTGGGTATGAGTGGGTGTGTGTCTGAGGGTGTGTTTGAGGGTGTGTTTGAGGGTGTTTGAAAGTGTGTGTGTGAGAGGGTGTGTGAGTATGAGTGTTTATGTGTGAGGAAGTGTGTGAGTGTGAATAAGTGTGTGTATGTGAGAGTGTGTGTGTGTATGTGTAAAAAGAAGGTAAACCAGGATGGGGGGGCATCACTATAAAAGTAGATCAGAATGGGGGACATCACTAGAAAAGGGGATGAAGATGAGGGAAATCAGTAGGAAAGGGGATCAGGATGGGAGACATCTCTACTAAAGGGGATCGGGATGGGGGACAACACTACAAAAGGGAACCAGGATGTGGGACATGACTACTAAAGGGGATTGGGATGGGGGACAAACACTACTAAGGGGGATCGGGATGGGGACAGCACTAGAAAAGGGGATCAGGATGGGGACATCACTAGAAAAAGGGATCGGGATTGGGGACATCACTAGAAAAGGGGATCAGGATGGGAGACATCACTACTAAAGGGGTCGGGATGGGGGACAACACTACAAAAGGGAACGAGGATGCGGGACATCACTACTAAAGGGGATCGGGATGGGGACAACACTACTAAGGGGGATAAGAATGGGGGATATCACTAGAAGAGGGGATCAGGATGGGGGACATCACTACAAAAGGGATCAAGATGGGGACATCACTACACAAGGGAACCAGGATTTATGACATCACTGCTAAAGGGGATCGGGAGGGGGACAACACTACGAAGGGGGATCGGGATGGGGGACATGACTAGAAAAGGGGATCGGGATGGGGACATCACTACAAAAGGGAATCAAGATGAGGGACATCACTACTAAAGGAGATCAGGATAGGGGACTTCACTAGAAAAGGGGATCAGGATGGGGACAGTACTACATGATGAGGATCAGGATGGGGACATTATTACATGGTGAGGACCAGGATGGGGACATTACTACATGATGAGGACCAGGATGGGACATTACTACATAATGAGGACCAGGATGGGGACATTAATACATGAAGAAGACCAGGATGCAAACATTACTACAATATTGGGACCGGACATTACTACAAGAAGGGGATCAGGATTTGTACTTTACTACATTGAGCAATAAATTCTGGTATTACTAAAAATATCACTTAGTCCTACAAGGGATGCGGCCCCCGATATAAATTTTTTCTATGTGCGGCCCACCAAGCTAGCCGAGTTTGAGACCCCTGCTCTAAGCCAAACCTTTACCCCTCTCTCTCTCTCCTTCTCCCTCCACTCTCACTCTCTCCCTGTCACTATATAGAGTAGCAGGCACATTAGGTCTGACATTATGCATGCAGATTGCACAGTATCAGGCTCCTATGTGTCTCAGATAATCACTCACTTCCTCCTGTCTGTGTCTTCGGATTCTCAGGCTTCTTCTCTGGCTGTGTGTAATCGCAGTACCACAGTGCAGGTGGAGGCCCTGCCCCTCCAGTCTGCGAGTCCCGATCTTTTTGCTCTCACAGACCTGTGACGGTGAGGAGAGAGCTGAGAACTAGAAACCGAAGACACAGGCAGGAGGGAGGAGGGATGATCTGGGGCACATAGGAGCCTGATATTATGTGATCTGCATGCACAATGTCAGACCTAATGTGCCTGCTACTCTATATAGTGACATGGAGGGTGAGAGAGGGAAGGGGGAGGGTTTGGCTTAGAGCAAACTGTGGAGTAATAAAGAGAAACCCAGCCTCTTTTATGCTAATTGCTGCGCACTCTGTCCCCCTGCTGCATGCTTTCTAAGGACTTCTATAACAATTTTATATGTAATCATACATGTAATCATTGAAGTAAAGGTATGATTGCACTCAGTATCCCAGAGTCTGTAAGGCACTGGCTTTACTTTATGGCCCTAAAACCTGCTGGTTGGTCCTCTTTAACTTTGGAAACCATTTTTAATTACTAGCATCTGATGCACAAAAATTGCTGTATAGTACTGTATTTTCTTTGAAAATAAACATTTTTGGTTTTGCAGCATTTTGTCATTAGTGTTTATTATAATATGCTGGAAACAGGAAGAAGAGTAAGGACTTTTAACCTATCTGTACTTTAACCTGCCCCATCAGCAGAAGATGTTAATTCAGATATGCTGTCGGAGACTTCCAGGTAACTGAATAACCAAGTCTAATTGTTAATTTATCCACAGTGGGTATTCTGTAAAATCTACACATTTAATTGCATGTGTCCAATTTAACCACACCTATAGTGATGGCTACTGGCTCAATTTCCTTTCTATACTTGTAGCTATATACCTGGCATACCTCTTTACACCTTTATAGGAGGAGAGTTATTATAAGGGTGGAGGCACACTGGCGCAAAACTCGTGCGAGTGCAATGCGTGAAAAAATCGCATTAACTCGGACCTGTATCTTTAAGGGTACCTTTACACGCGGCTACATTTCTAGGGTGGCTACAGGTAACTTACTGGTTGCAGTGAAATCATGGAGACAAGGTTCTATCTTGTTGCTGTGTACAAATGGAATAATCTCTCCATGATTTCACTGCAACCAGTAAGTTACCTGTAGCCACCCTAGAAATGTAGCCGCGTGTAAAGGTACCCTAAATGATACAGGTCACACCAATGCGAGTTTCACGCATTACTCTCGCTTTGCGAGGGCAATGCGAGTGCAATCGCAGCATGCTGCGATTGCACGCGATTCCCTCGCGCGAGAGGCCATTATAAGTATATGGGTGCAAGTCAAACTCGCACCCACACAGCACACGGTGCGATACTCGCATCCTGTGCTGTTAAATTCTAGTTATTGGTTTCCCGGTACAGTAAGTAATCATCTTGCACCGCTGTGTCAGCGGTGCAAGATGATTATGATAAACCCAGCTGCTGGGCACCTCTTTTTAGTTTAGGGGGTTAAACTGCATATGCAGCATCTCTGCGGCATATGAGCACAGATGCTGCATATGCGGCAATGTTCCCCGGTAATAAAGGGTTAGTATGTGTTAATGTAGTGGCACCATGTTTCCAGGGATTGCCCCCCTCCCTAGAGACATGGTGCTTATAATCATTGGTGGTTCAGGAGTTAACTAGCTTCATTACTGAATAGCCGGCATTTGTCGGGTTTCAGTAATGTGCTCTGACAGCCGGCGGGTCCTGGCTGTCAGAGCGCGGTAGATACGCTCTTAGCGTATCTACACTGCTGGGCAGCGTCCTCAATGAGGAGCTGTCCCAGGTACTTAGAATAATAGTGTAGTTAAGCCGCCGCCGCTATCAATGGAGGTGATGCTGAAATGTTCATCTCCATGGAGATGCGTCCTCAATGAGGAGCTGTCCCAGGTACTTAGAATAATAGCGTAGTTAAGACGCCGCCGCTATCCATGGAGGTGATGCTGAAATGTTCATCTCCATGGAGATGAACATTTCAGCATCATCTCCATGGATAGCGGCGGCGGCCTAACTACGCTATTATTCTAAGTACCTGGGAGAGCTCCTCATTGAGGTTAAAATTTGGGAAAAAAAAATTTTTAAAATTTTTCCCCAAATTTTTTTAAATTTTTTAAAAAGGGGGAAAAAAAAAAAAAAAAATTTTTAAAAACCCCGGTTTTAGGGGGGGGGAAATGGGTTTTAAAAAAAATTTTTTTAAAAAATTTTTAAGGGGGGGGCCCCCCCCTTTTTAAAAGGGGGGGCCCCCTTTTTTTCCCCCAAAATTAAAAAATTTTTTAAAAAGGGGGGAAAAAAGGCCCCCCCAAAAAAAAAATTTAAAAAAAAAATTTTTTAAGCCCCGGGCCCCCCCAAAAGGGGCCGGTTTTTTTTTGGGGTTTTTTTTTTTTTTTTTTTTTTCCCAAAGGGGGGGGGGTGTTTTTTTTTTTTTAAGGAAAATTTTTTTTTTTTTTTTTAAAAAAGGGGGTTTTTTAAAATTTTTTTTTTGGGGGTTTTTTTTTTTTTTTTCCCCGGGGGGGTTTTTTTTTTTTTTTTTTAAAAAATTTTTTTTTTTTGGCCCGGGCCCCCCAAAAAATTTTTTTTGGGGGGGGGGGCCCCCCCGGGGGGGGGGGTTTCCCCCCCCGGGGGGTTTTTTAAATTTTTTTGGGAAAAAATTTTTGGGGGGGGGGGGGGGGAAAAAAAAAAAAAAAAAGGGGGGAAAAAAAAAAACCCCCCCTTTTTTTAAAAGGGGGCCCCCCCCCGGGAAAAAAAAACCCCCCCCCAAAAAACCCCCCCCCCCAAAAAAAAAATTTTTTTTTTTGGGGGGGGGAAAAAAAAAAAAAAGGGGCCCCCCCCCCGGGGAAAAAAAAAATTTTTTTTTTTTTTGGGGGGGAAAAAAAAAACCCCCCCGGGGGGGGGGGTTTTTTTTCCCCCCCAAAACCCCCTTTTGGGGGGGGCCCCCGGGAAAAAAAATTTTTTAAAAAACCCCCCCTTTTTTTTGGAAAACCCCCCCCCCCCCTTTTTTTTGGGGTTTTTTTTCCCCCTTTTTTTTAAAAAAAAAGGGTTTTTTTGGGGGGGGGTTTTTTTCCCCCCCTTTTTTTTTGGGGGGGGTTTTTTTTTTTAAAAAAAGGTTTTTTTTTGGGGTTTTTTTGGCCCCCAAAAAAAACCCCCCCCCCTTTTTTTTTTAAAGGGGGAAAAAAAAAATTTTTTTTTTGGGGGGGGGGGGGGTTTTTTTTTTTTTGGGGGGGTTTTTTTTTTTTTGGGGGGGTTTTTAAAAAAAAAAACCCTTCCCCCTTTTTTTTTTTTAAAAAAACCCTTTTTCCCGGTTTGGGAAAGGGGGGGGGAAAAAAAAAAAGGGGGTTTTGGGGGGGGGTTTTTTTTTTTTGGGTTTTTTTTTTAAAAAAAAGGGGGCCCTTTTTTTTTTTTTTTTGGGGGGGGGTTTGTTTTTTTTAAAAAAAAAAAAAAAAAAAAATTTTTTTTTTTTTTTTTTTTTTTTTTTTTTTTTTTTCCCCCCTTTTTTTTTTTTTTTTTGGGTTTTTTTTTAAAATTTTTTTTTTTGGGGGGGAAAAAAATTTTTGGGGGGTTTTTTTTTTTTAAAAAAAAATTTTTTTTTTTTTTTTTTTAAAAAAGTTTTTTTTTTTTTTTTTTTGGGTTTTTTTAAAAATTTTTTTTTTTTTTGGGTTTTTGGGGTTTTTTTTTTTGGGGTTTTTTTTTTTTTGGGGTTTTTTTTTTTTTTTTGGGGTTTTTTTTTTTTGGGGGGGTTTTTTTTTTTTGGGGGTTTTTTTGGGGTTTGGGTTTCCTTTTTGGGTTTTGGGGGGGGGGGTTTTTTTTTTTTTTTTTTTTTTTTTTTTATTTAAATTTTTTTTTTGGGGGGGGGCCCCCCTTCCCCCCCAAAAAAAGGGTTTTTTTGGGTTTTTATTTGGCCGCATTCTTTTTCCCTTTAATTGAAAACCCTCACTCTCCTTGCAGCTGGGAAAAACCCCCCCCTAGCATGTTTTGGGGCACCACCATGTTTCACTGTTGGAATTGTATTGGGCAGGTGATGAGCAGGGCCTGGTTTTCTCCCCACATCCCACTTAGAATTATAACCAAAAAGTTCTATTTTTGTCTCATAAGACCAGAGAATCTTACAGTGCTGTGCAAATTAATTGGGACAAAGCATTTTTTTAAGTAAAATCGTAAGTTGGGGTTACCAGTCAGTGATTCAAACCAGTTTTAACTGCTTTGAACAGGTGTGAGTGTACAACATTGAGTAACAAAATGTGGTTTGACTGGTTTTAGTCAGAAAATAACAGCTAGCTGCCCCTCAGCTTCAGTTGAGAGCTTGTTTCTGTGAGGAGTGGTATAGTGTACTTTTTCTCTCAGTGTGATTCATGCCTGTAAAAATTGATGTTACTCCACAGAAGAAGTCAAGAATTATTACTCTTAATGAACATACAAGTCTGACTGTAAGAGAAATCGCTTCCACCGTTGGTATTGGAAAATCTACCGTTTCAAGAATAATTTTCACACACAATGAAACTGATCGTTTTCTCCAAAACGAAAAGGGAAATGTAGAAGAAAAAGGAAAACGACACCAAGAACTGATAAAACACTTATCACCAATAGTAAAATGAATGCAAGAAAAACAAGTAAAGACTTGCTGGGTCCCAATTAATTTGCACAGCACTGTATTTCTCATAGTCTAGGAGTCCTTCACGTGTTTTCTTGCAAACTCTATGTGGGCTTTCATATGTCTTGCACTGAAGGGAGGCTTCCGTCGGGGCACTCTGCCATAAAGGCCCGACTCGTGGAGGGCAGCAGTGATTTTTGACTTCGTATAACTTTCTCCCATCTCCACACTGCATCTATGGAGCCCAGCCACAGTGATCTTGGGTTCTTCTTTACGTCTCTCACCAAGACTCTTCTTCAACATTTGCTCCATTTGGCTGGATTGCCAGTTCAAGGAAAACTTTTGGTGGTCTCAAACTTCTTCCATTTAAGGATTATGAAGGCCACTGTGCTTTTAGGATCCTTGAGTACTGCAGAAATTCTTTTGTAACCTTGGTCAGATCTGTGCCTTGCCACAATTCTGTCTCTGAGTTCCTTGGACAGTTCCTTTGACCTCATGATTCTCATTTGGTCTGGCATGCACTGTGAGCTGTGAGGTCTTGTATAGACAGATGTGTGCCTTTCCAAATCAAGTCCTATCAGTTTAATTAAACACAGCTGGACTCCAATGAAGGAGTAAAACCATCTCAAGAAGGATCACAAAAAAGTGGACAGCATGTGACTTAAATATGAGTGTCTGAGCAAAGGTTCTGAATACTTTTGATCATGTGATATTTCAGTTTTTTTTTTTTTAATAAACTTGAAAAAATTTCCTCATTTCTGTATTTTCAGTCAAGATGGGGTGCAGAGGGTCCATTAATGAGTAAAAAATGAACTTTTTTGAATATACCAAATGTCTGCAATGAAACAAAAAGTGAAAAATGTAAAGGGGTCTGAATACTTTCCGTACCCACTGTACATAGATGAGGTGATAGACTAGTCTAAAGAGATGTGTAGTTAACGCTCGCTTAAAACTATGGATATTTTGATTAATTTAGTTGTTCTTGGTAGTCTGTGTCAGAAAATTGGTGCAGCTCATGAGAAGTCTTGGAGATGGGAGTGGCAGGTTCGGATTGTTAGATACACCACATTGCCTGTGGTGCAGCTGAAGTTACCTGGGATCTTGTAGTCCTGATCTGTCGAAGGAATCCTTATCTTGTCGGTTGTCATTATAGATGAACAGGTTTTGCACTTTCTCTGGTTGCAGGAAAGGTTCCTGTTACTGCTGGAGATGACAGGGCGCTTCTGACAATGATGTTTTTTAGATTCGGAGGTTGTCTAAAACACAAGAGAGGGGGATCCGGAAATATTGATTTTAGTCAGGCATCTTTTTGTAGGAGTGGTTGCTCCCTATAACATATAAAACTATTTTTTTTTGTATGTGTGTGTGTTTCATTTGCTTATGTATATATGTGTGTGTATTCAGAATCTGTATGAAATAACAAAAATCGAGAGGCGCAATCTTGAATAATACCCGGTGGTCTAATGGGGATATATTGTTAGTGGCGGTAATCACCACTCACCTGGACCGGTTTGTGCTGTCCATGCACAACCATGGTGTCAGCGTGTAGCTGCTGATTCCAATTTATCGCTCCAAGCGTCGCCGCTCCCAGCCATCTCCTCAGGTCACGTGTTCCGCCTAGGTCTTCTAACCAGGGATCTCTGACATCAGGGCAGGTTCTTTGATTCTCTAACTAAGCTTCCTCACTACTGTGCAGCTCCAGCCAGATCCCATAAGGGATAATGGTAATGAAAGGCAGTAATTCTGGTATTATTTAGGAGCGCTCAGTAAAGAGAAGAGGTGGGCGACAATTTTGAAACAGTGGGGCGGGTTTTGCAGGCAGGGTGCAACGAGGACCCAAATACACCAGAACAGAGAGCAGACCTCCCGCACCTTTTAGGATGCAGCACGGGAGACAATAAAAGTTTATTTCTCAGGTATGAGGGGGACGTCTATGCACACAGAGGGGTTACAAGAACACCAATTACATAATATTAAAGCTGGTGGGCACAGTTTAGAATGCCCAAAGGGGGTGACTGATTCCCTTCAAGCTGTATGTTTGATCTCACACTGCTTATAAAATGAGGGAAGGCAGAACCATATTAACAGGTTACCTTTATGTCAAATCCTTTGCAAACATATGGTGCAGCATCTTGCCAGGTACACCTTCTGTTAAAATGTTGGGCCAAGTGGTTATGTTGGAGGAACTCTAGGGACTTTAATCTTGAGTAACTTAGTACCCATTAATCCTTATGATTATGCCACTTTCTGCTCCTAAAAAGTTGCAAATTATTGCGCACATCATATGTATGCTATACTTTACAACTGTTTTATCTTTCTACAACACTTTTCAAATAAATAGATACAGTTTTGTGAAAGGAGGTGGGAACATGCACGGTATGTCACATTTACCATAATTGAAACCAGAAAATAGCCTAATTTACAGTACAAATCTATGCCAGCCTGTTTTAATGAATGTCATTGTCCGTTTCAAGAAATAGAAGATGTCAGACAAGTCCTGTATGTTTGCACATTATAGCACTAATGTAAATGTATCAATACATTGATTTTTATATGCCCAAATGCATCAGCTTACTGTAATAATAATTGATGGATGATGTACTATAGTTATATTTGATTACTAAACCATGCATAATATCTTACACAAAAGATAGAATTTTGTTACGTGCACCATCATCATTTTACTGCTGTATCATTTTTTTCTTGAGATTGACAAAAAAAATCTATTGTTGGATTGTCACAAACCAACAACAAAATCGTATGACATTTAGATTTTGTTACAGCTATGCTGTGGATTGTAGCCTAAACATTGTAATGGGTGAAACCTGTGATAAACATTCACATCACAGATTAACTTGTAGATTTATCTATTTCCAAACCTAAACATTTTGTGCACTGTGTCCATGACATTTTCCAACATCTCAACCACTTTGTTTCTACTGTAAAATGGTGGGATTATCTCTCCGCACATCCACGTGTAAAGTCTGCTGAATATCTGTTTAGTGCACTAATTTGTGTCATGAAAAAGCACTAAAATGTGTCATGAAGGAAGGCGCGGACCCACTGCGCCATGTGACCAGTCTTATCCTGGAGGGGGGTAACTAAGTGGCTACCAGGTTCCATGCTTAGAGCTCCTTTTGGTAAGGTTAGGCTTGAGCCACAGGTTGCCAACCAGTACCACTTCAGGGCAGTCCCTGGTACCATAGCAGCTGACCCCAAAAGATCCGGAATGCAGGTACAGATCCCAGTGATTGGCACAACAAAATATCATGATATTACAATGTTACGTCATCTCCTAATACATCTGCCAAGGAGATCCTTTTGTAAGGGAGAACCTCAATCAGTCTGACGTTCTCCTGCACTCTAGATAGATGGACGGTCTTGTTATACATGGATACCTTGAATCGATCAGAACAGAAGTGGTTTTTACAATGTAGCTCTCTGTCCTGGTTTAAAGACGGGTCTTCTGCATGATAAAAGAGAGAAGAAAGAGAATCTTTCCAGCAGGTTTATAACTTTATCATCTGGAGGAAACAAATGAAAGAATTCTCACCACCTGCTCACCACGACGTATATGGTTGCCTGACCCGAGTTCAGGTGCACGTCTACAGTCATTTCTGCCAAACATGTTTTTATATGTTTCTTTCAATAGTTGGAAGATCATTTTCATTCTTATTAAATTACAACTCTTTAATATTACTTCCTGAAAAAAATATT
Source organism: Allobates femoralis (assembly GCA_033576535.1). Classification (NCBI taxonomy): domain Eukaryota; kingdom Metazoa; phylum Chordata; class Amphibia; order Anura; family Aromobatidae; genus Allobates; species Allobates femoralis. Next base: position 139,258,979 of record JARQOC010000009.1, read on the forward strand.
TCTTTATCAAAAGATAACATGGGAAGATGTCCAAGTAAGTATTTGCATGCTAGATGAACTTGTAAATGCTATATTTAATGTTTTTTCATTATATTTTTTTAAATCCATTGGCATTCTGTTGAATAAAATCAATCAGCTCTACTCACCAACCCCTGATCCAACACCATCTTGTACATGTGACCTCTGCAGCCAAACACTAGGCTCATCGGCCTGGGCCCTCTACTTTTTCAGGATTGCTGAGAATAGCTTCTCCGCTTCATGTGACAGTTATTCAATTTCTTTTAAATATTAAATTATTCTTTTTTTTTCATTTAAAAATGATCCCGATCAATACTGCAAAGATTAAACAGCCAGAAATAAACATATATTAATGGATGGTTTAAATATCGTCTTATCTTGGGATTTTAGTTGGAGATTAGAGATTGTTGGCAGCTAATCCCTCATGCATACTGTATAAAAGGCAACGTTTCCATAAAGTAAAACAAAATGTTAGATATGCATAGTGTCTAAGTAATAAAAAGCTTTCATTGCATTCATATTTACAGAGACATTTCTACACTTTGCCGATACTCGAGGCCAAACCACAAAGCTAGGCTCAGCAGATTCACCCTTATCACTCCATTATGATGTATATTAACACTGTTCCTTGCAGAGATGTTTACGTGCCAGGGTATTGCTAATCCATTATACTATGGAAACAGCTGAGCTTGTTCAGTTTGCTTTTTCTATAGCTACCATAGATTATAATGGAAACAAATGAAGTTTCTTCTCTGCTTTATTTTTTGTTTTTTTGCTTATTTTTTTGTTCTGGTATTCCTATTATTCTGGATCATTGTCAAATATATGGATGATTTAAAGTGTGCAGGAATTACCTATACTCCAGTAAACTTACTCTTAAAACCCTTTACATGTGCGTATAAAATAAGAAAGTGAAAACCAGCACTGGTGTCATCAGTGTTTTTGATGAGCGTGTCATCCGTGTGTCATCCATGTGTCATTCATGTCTAATCCATGTGTCATTCATGTTTCAGTCATGTCTAATCCAAGTGTCATCTGTGTGTCATCCATCTTTTGCCTGCATGGCTAAAGAAATAAAGATATTACAAAACATCTAATATACCCTCAATGTTAAACATTTACAGCACACAGATTATACACTGATGCCATCCGTGTGCTGTACTTGTTTTTCACAGACCCATAGGCTAGGGATAGACCTGCGTCTGCCCCTAGCCTGGCGGATCCGGCAGAAACTTAGAAAATTTCTGCCTCAGTGCATAGCGTTATGTTTACGGCAGCCGCTGGCTCCACAGGATATGCGCTTTTTCAGAGCGCACAGGAAACGATTCAATATTAATGGGTTCTACAAAACACAGAAGGAACAGGGGCACCAATACTGCCGGCTTATCGGAGAGAACGCTCTGGAGCGACCGGTGTTCGGCCAGGTGGTGCCCGTCACTAGGCAACATATAATATAGTCTTGAAATAAGGAAGACGGCACTCACCGGTCTGTTGCTGTGCTTTTATTCAGGGTGCAATATTCACATGGTGCAGGGAGGGGGGGTGTATAGCTGAGGTGACGACGGCACCGTTTCGCACAGCGTGCGCTTCCACGGGTCACAAGCTTTGTGACCCGTGGAAGCGCACGCTGTGCGAAACGGTGCCGTCGTCACCTCAGCTATACACCCCCCCTCCCTGCACCATGTGAATATTGCACCCTGAATAAAAGCACAGCAACGACCGGTGAGTGCCGTCTTCCTTATTTCAAGACTATATTAATGGGTTCTACACTTGTGACTCTACTTTCGTAGTCTACTTAATCAAGTGCCCGTGCAGTCTCGGATATGTGGGAGAAACAACTCAGCATATTCGAAACCGCATAAGCAAACATAAGTCAACAATTAGGTGTAAGAACACTTTACTATCCGTTCCAGCCCATTTTGTCGAGAAAAGACATAACGTAAGCCAACTCAAGTTCCAAGTAATAGACCATGTACCCATGCCCAGGCGAGGTGGTGATCGTATCCGCAAACTGAAAGAGAATCCTTCTGGATACATAATCTCAACACCCTCTCCCCATTGGAACTCAGCAGAGAATTTGAGTTGTTCTATTGATTTCCATCACAGAATGGGTTCAACCCCCCTTTTGCGCTTACATATATCAACAATGTGATATATTTTTGGTTCAATATGAGACATCTTTTCAATATATTAACATATACTGTTTTAGATATAATCCATTATATACTATTTCTATGTACTTTGGATTGCATGTTCTAATTATAACATTTTTGTATCTCTATTATAGAAATGACAAGAAGTGGAATTTACTTGATGCACTGTCACCTGCATTTACCAGCACGTGCACATGAATTATCACTATGTCCACTATTGGGGACCTTCACTGGATGAATATGATCCTTTACACTGCCCCTATGCACCACCATTTATGGTCCTATGTTGAGAAGGGTCATTGGACCTGCGCTTCACATAGCGCCATGCACACTTCCGGTTTGTGGCGGGTGCATGCACAGTAGACACGTCGCTCACATAGAGTTACCCCACCAACAAAATGGTGCCCAGGCCCGCGCATGTGCGGTAGCGCTTAGTTATGCGATTCCGGTGTCACCGGCACCCGCCCACTAACCCTGCATAAATGGCGGTGGCCAGCAGTGTACCTAAAGACTTTCAGAAGGTATTTAATAACAGCCAATCTGCACAAACCATGCCGGATTAGAACTCCACCTAGTACTCTCTTCTATACCTACCACCATTTGGCTATCCAGTCCTTCTCTCACATCTGTCTCCTCCAGCTACACTCTCTCTTCTTTCTCCTCCTACACCTCTGCATTATTTTCCCCTTTCTTCCTTTTTCTCCCAATACACTTTCATTCATCACCTCCACCAACACGTATTCACGACACCAAGTTGCGTTTCCCACATCAAAAACACTCTGTCCCTCATTTTAGGAAAAGCGACAGAGCTCCCGTCTAACACAAATTAAGATCACTAAATATGTATATGTTTTGCTTTGATTTGATTTTTGTTTTTTTTTGTATACATTTCTGTACAGACTCATTCTTGATGAAGACCCAATGTAGGGTCGAAACGTTAATGATCGAGAATTGCAAGTAAAAAACCTCGAAAGATACCCCTGTCTCAAGTTTTCCTTACTAGTGTGCCAGGGACATATTTTTACTGCATTTGATACATTTTTCCTTTGAGCACCTAACAGGTGGTCGAACTAGACTTTAATTTTTTTTCATACTGGAAAGATGGACATGTTAAAGGAGCCTAAGGCTAGGGTGAGACCTACATCTGCCCTCGAGCCTCATGGATCCAGCAGAAACATAGAAATTTTCTGTCTCAGTGCATAGAGTCACCAGCAGGTAATTCTATGTGCTGCCAGGTAATAGAACTCTATGGCAACTGGATGCTTACCGCAGCCGCCGGCTCCACAGAGATCCTCAAGATATGTGCTTTTGCAGAGCGCACAGGAAAATGCTGCAAACAGCCTTTCCTGTGCACTCTGCAAAATCGTATATCCTGTGGAGCCAGCGGCTGCGGTAAGCATCCGGTTGCCATAGGGATCAATAGTCAAGCACGCATAGCGTTACCTTATCAGCTTATCTCTCTCCTTATGGCGGCAGACATATTCCTCTCTATAAGGTAGAAAGCTAGTTCCCCAGACCTCATCTCAGCCTCTTATACAGCCAGATCAGAACTCCCACACACTGCATGATGAGGGGCAGTCACCCTGAAATGCAGCATCTGCAGTTTGGGGTTCTGATTTGGCACAAATCCTAAGTCATATTAAAAGGCTTGTTAAAGAGTCGATTATGACTACAAGGATTGCTACCCTTATTTTTTGGGTGGCATTAGAGTTTCTCACTTCCTCACAGAAGTGACAATTTGCAATTATATTGCTGCACTCCTTATCCTTTGGATAGGGCAGAAATGTTATCTTTATTACAGGAGTAGGAGACCTTTACTATTTTGATGTACGGGAAGTGCTAGAAATGGACAAGCTTATTCCAAACTTTACAGCAAAGTCTTGTGATACATGTATGTTAAACTATACAGCCCCTTATATGCAATTTTATAGAAAGCATGCAGGACTATTTTTTTAGGTAAGCACTTCACACCCTTCACCCCTGGAGACTACCAGTGCAGCTTCGCTGGCTGCACATATTGTACATATATTATTATTATTATTATTATTATTATTATTATTATTTATAGAGCCCCACTGATTCCGTAGTGCTGTACATGAGAAAGGGATGCATACAAACAAGTTAAAAATACAATGAACAATCTAACAGTGACAGACTGATACAGGGGGGAGAGATGACCCTGCCCTTGCGGGTTACATTCTACAGGGCAATGGGGAGGGAAAAAGTAGGATGGGTCTGCTCGGGTAGTGGTGGGGGGGCTGGGTCCAATGGTGGTGGAGTGCCGAGTCCAGTGGTGTTGAGGCGGTACTGTGATCATTGCAGTTTGTAGGCTATTCTGAAGAGATGGGTTTTCAGGTTCCGCTTGAAGGTTCAGAGTGTAGGGGACAGTCGGATGTTTTGAGGTGCTGAATTCCAGAGGATGGGGGATGCTCAGGCAAAGTCTTGCAGCCGGTTAGATGAGGAACATACAAGTGTGTAGGAAAGGAGGAGATCTTGGGATGATCCAAGATTACGAGTTGGATGATATCGGGAGATTAATTACAGGTTACAGTGGCTTGTGAAAGTATTTGGCCCCCTTAAACTTTTCAACCTTTTGCCACATTTCACAATCGTGAAGTGGAACAAAATTTATTGAATGTTTTAAACTTTTTTAACAAATAAAAAACTGAAAAGTGGGGCGTGCAATATTATTCAACCCCTTTACTTTCAGTGCAGCAAACTCACTCCATAGGTTCAGTGAGGATCTCTGAATGATCCAATGTTGTCCTAAATGACTGGTAATGATAAATAGAATCCACCTGTGTGTAATCAAGTCTCCATATAAATGCACCTGCTCTGTGATAGTCTCAGGGTTCTGTTTCAAGTGCAGAGAGCATCATGAAAACCAAGGAACACACCAGACAGGTCCAAGATTAGAAGGAAGTATAACCCTCTTTTAGTGCAACAAACACAACATGGTGTCTCCAACTTCCAACCACTTGAGCATGTTCTTTTAACTGGTCCTTTTATGACCATGTTCAGACCCAGGTTTTCCTCCTTGCACTGACCTTCTGTACATATAACAGTTAATGCACGTCCTGGGCCACATAAAGAACAACAGGATTTGTTGCTGCCCCTGGCAGTCCTCTGGGCATTTTGCCTGCTGCTGTCCTTCTTCCTCTATGGAATTATGGAGAATTGAGGCAATGTCCCTGATTCCATCATTTCACATGAGACCCCAGAAAAGAGGGAACCACTGCTCTGGGGACGAGCACCCTCTACTCTTGGTGGCACCGCTGTCCTTCACCTCTAGTCCCATCCTCACTCTGGAGACAGCCACTGCAAACTATCCACACAGACAATCTCCCTTAAGTAACTGTATTCCCTCTTTGGGCTGTAAGACTTGGTGTTTGGAGGGATTGGGACTATGCCGGAACCAAACAGGAGTTCACATACACTGTATGCTTGGTACACTCCTCTTCCAGAAAGCCATACCACCTGTCACAATCAAAGAACAGAATCATTCTTCTTGTCATATGTTGGAAAAGGTCCTCACCTCTGAGGCCATCCATCTGGGTTTGCATGGAGCTTTTTTTCAGGGGTGGGTACTATTCACGGAGTCAATGATCAACCCACTGATGTCTGGGCCATAAGGCTTCCAGACACTTGGCCCTCCCATGGGATATGAACCAGGCTACAGTCAAGAATACAGTCTCTGATTCATGCACAGTCTTTGGCTCTTCTTCAGGAACATGATGAGCTTCTCTGTCAGGCTACCCAGACTTACCTCTTCCTCCATCTGCATCATCAATTTCCAAAATTGACTGCATCTGTTTGTCCAGCAGGATGAGTTAATGAGTGCAAGGTTTCCATTCACCATTATAAGCTTCCACTCTGCCATCATGTAATGCTTCTCTCTTTTTAACTCCAAGCAGGTTATTACACTGGGCGGGCCTTTTTTTTCCACTTCACACTACTGGGGTGGAAACCTTGTACTTTATGCTGTCACATCCAGATAAGATACTCCATTCATTAGGCATAACTTCTTGAAGGCTGTATAGTTCTTTGAACCCTTTTGTACCTACTACAGCTACAATGGGTGGGACCTTCCTCCTGTACTATGCTACTAACCGCCCTTTTAAAGTTTGTGCTCAGCACTGGCCTTGAAACACATAACAGTTGCCAGCCTTCATACAACTCTAGTCTTCCCCATATCCCTTTGTTCTTCCTGGTGCAAGACTCGATACTGCAGACTGTGCCAAGTGTAATGTGGCACAGGGAAGTAGCCATGAGCAAAGTGGTCATCTGCTCCACCCTGGCATGTTACATGGAGGTGGAGGTCCTGGCTGGATGTGTGGAATTGTGCTATGTGGTCGCTAAACTTTTGCAGGCTGCATGATGCCTGTGACTTCTGCTGCCAGAACCAGATGTTGGACAGTTCAATGAGAGAGACTACCACTCAATATAAACGTTTTACTTGGTAGGGATTATGTAAAGAAGATCGCAGTCGTTTAGATTTGCCAACATTTCCTTTACAACACAGATCGCTTTCACACTCAATCTCTTTACTTCTCCACACACAATCTCTATACATCCTCAGTTTCCCTTGATGCTGCCTCAATGAATTTCGGCTCCCTCATTGCGGCTCAGTACTACAGTGCAGTTAGTGAGAGTCCTGTTCTCAGCAGTTCTGCGATTTCCTCTTAAAGGGAAAATTTTGTCAGCATGACTAGCCATTAGCTTCTCTACTTCTGATACATTTGAACTCCTGCCTGAGTCACTCTTTTCATCTCACATTCTCTAGTACATCCTGGCCCATTACCTCTCTGTGTTATAAGCTCAGGCCCATACTGCTAGGTGTCATTTCCCAGGACCCATATCCAGTCGATCACTCTGTCTTTCAGTAAATTTTCTCACTTTACTCAGGATCATGCTATCCCCTGCCCAGGTCTACTTTCACATCAGGGATACCCAAGTCATGCGGCACTGCTCATTAGTCAGACCATAAGTCTGCTTCTACTCCATACTCGGTCCTATCTTATCTCCTAATAGGAAACTGTCTCTGTGCCTTCACTTTAGCCCCTCATGCTCTGGGCCAGTCCCAAACATTAACACTAACTCTCCTTACTGTTGGGTAAAATACAAACTATCAGTAATAACACATGCCATAATACACATTACATATTATAAAAGTGCTTATGTATTAGGGGGAATGTAGCAATATATGTCCATCTTATTAAACTGCACTTGCTTCAACAGCAGTTCTGCTTTCGAGAAAACAAAAAGAGACAAGAAGATTGAAGTTGTGAAAGATCTGTGTGCTGCCAAGAGAGATGTGATAGGTGATCATCTCATCCTAAACTTCACAGAAGTCTTCTAGCCGGGTGACACCAACACATGATTGCTAACAATGGATAATAGTCACATTGGGATCACATAACCCAGGTAACTAACAAAGTTCTAAATTAATTAATACAACTAAGCTGACACAAAATAAATTATATTTACAGGATACTGCTATTGAGCTAGTGCTAAATACAGTATCCAAAAGGCTAAATTGTGAGGCTTTGATTATGACCAGTGGAGTAGCAATTTACTGACTCCCTCATTCCCCTATGTGATGTACCATGTAGCGGCAAAATAATACATAGAGGGTACAAACAAATCATAACATACCACACCCAAAAAGCAATGCCAGAGAGTTGGTTTATTAACAAGGCTCAAGAGATTTATAATTATAGTCAGTGGTGTAACGTGAAGTTCATGAGCCTAGATGTGAAAGCTCCAATGGTGCCCCCAATTATTGCAAATCTTCACCTATTTTTCTATAGGTCAAAGGGACTTTTGGTGCCCCCCTAAGCTCCAGGGCCCAGTGCGATTGCAACCCCTGCACCAGTTGTAGTTACGCCCCTGATTACAGTCATATGAAAAAGTTTGGGCACCCCTCTTAATCTTACTCTTTTTTTTTTTTTTTTAAATGTTTTTTTGCAACAGCTATTTCAGTGTGATATATGTAATAACTGATGGACACAGTAATATTTCAGGATTGAAATGAGGTTTATTGTACTAACCGAAAATGTGAAATATGCTTTATTTCAAAAATTGACAGGTGCAAAAGTATGGGCACCTCAATAGAAAAGTGACATTAATATTTAGTAGATCCACCTTTTGCAAAAATACCAGCCTCTAGTCGCTTCCTGTAGCTGTTAATGTCTTCCTGGATCCTGGATAAAGGTATTTTTGACCACTCCTCTTTACAAAACAATTCCAGTTCAGTTAAGTTTGATGGTCGCCGAGCATGGACAGCCCGCTTCAAAACATCCCACAGATGTTCAATGATATTCAGGTCTGGGGACTGGGATGGCCATTCCAGAACATTGTAATTGTTCCTCTGCACGAATGCCTGAGTAAATTTGGAGCGGTGTTTTGGATCATTGTCTTGCTAAAAGATCCATCCCCGGTTTAACTTCAACTTTGACACTGATTCTTGAACATTATTCTCAAGAATCTGCTGATACTGAGTGGAATCCATGCGACCCTCAACTTTAACAAGATTCCCGGTGCCGTCATTGGCCACACAGCCCCAAAGCATGATGGACCCTCCCCCAAATTTGACAGTGGGTAGCAAATGTTTTTCTTGGAATGCTGTGATTTTGTGGCGCCATGCATAACGCCTTGTTGTATGACCAAACAACTCAATCTTTGTTTCATCAGTCCACAGGACCTTCTTCCAAAATGAAACTGGCATGTCCAAATGTGCTTTTGCATACCTCAGGCGACTCTGTTTGTGGCGTGCATGCAGAAACGGCTTCTTTCGCATCACTCTCCCTTACAGCTTCTCCTTGTGCAGTGTGCGCTGTATTGTTGACCGATGCACAGTGACACCATCTGCAGCAAGATGATGCTGCAGGTCTTTGGAGGTGGTCTGTGGATTGTTCTTGACTGTTTTCACCATTCTTCTTCTCTGCCTTTCTGATATTTTTGTTGGCCTGCCACTTCTGGCCTTTACAAGAACTGTCCCTGTGGTCTTCCATTTCCTTACTATGTTCCTCACAGTGGAAACTGACAGGTTAAATATCTGAGACAACCTTTTGTATCCTTCCCCTTGAACAACTATGTTGAACAATCTTTTTTTTCAGATCATTTGAGAGCTGTTTTGAGGAGCCCATGATGCCACTCCTCAGAGAAGATGCAACAAGGAGAACACCGGGCTATGAAGTATAAAGCTCAATGAGGTTACCAAACCAATTTAATGCTTCAGTAATTCAGTAAAAAGTAGTTAGGAGTATTCAAATCATGAAAATCAGAAGGGTGCCCATACTTTTGTACCTGTCAAATTTTGAAATAATGCATATTTCACATTTTTGGTTAGTACAATAAATCTCATTTCAATCCGGAAATATTACTGTGTCCATCAGTTATTACATATATCACACTGAAATAGCTGTTGCAAAAAAAAATTAAAATAAAAAAAAAAGAGTAAGATTAAGAGGGGTGCCCAAACTTTTTCATATGACTGTATAAGTTTATAATTTCATATCAAAACAAAGTTTTGAAAACGCATTGGAGTTAACAAATATTCAAGCAGGAGAAACTCTCCTGCTGGCAAAATGTTATATTTTTCTAATTTAGGGTCTCTCTTCGTAGAAGATACGTCTCAGCCGTGTGGGGCATGGTTACAAAACGAACAAAAAGTAGGGTCAAGAAAATGAGAGTAATGGCAGAAAAAGCATGTGACAGATGCATTGTGTCTTAGTTGTGGAGCACTTACCTTCTATTTATGTTTATTTACATGAGTTATAATCCGGGTGCTATAAATCCTGATTTTATATATTGTACTGATTGTAAGTTATTCAGTACTAGAAAGATAAGAAACGTGGACACTATAAATATAGACATAAAAGTACTGGAGACATACAAGAGAAACGGCAAATTGAACGGCTACAAGGACACTAAACTTCAAGAAGGTGAATTTCCAATGGCTAAGAGATCTTAATGCTATAAACTGGGACAATGTCCATAAAAATAATAGTGCACCAAAGGAAATGGGACACTTTAATAAATGTCCTGAATAAGTTCTGTGCACACTATATATACCCTACAGGAGTAAATGAGCTGGAAAAGGAGAAAACCAGTATGGCTAAATAAAGCTGTAAGGGGAGCAATGACAAAAAAGTGTTTAGGGAATTAAAGCAAGCAGGTAGTGATGAGGCATTAAATAATTATAGAGAAAATAATGAGTCGTGTAAAAAGAAAATAAGACAGCAAAGATTGAGATCTTGACCCATGGAAAAAGAAGGCAAAATATAGCAAAATATTCTTCAACTACAAAAAACAGTAAGAAACTCAAAAATGATAGTATTGGCGCCCTCAAAAATAGTCTGGATGAGGATGAGGAAAAGACAAATATACTAAAGATCTTTTTCTATTCAGTATTTATACAAGAAAATCCCATGACAAATGACATGATCAGGGATACCATAAATTCCATTAAATGTCACATGATTAACCCAGCAGGAAGTAGGCGCCGCCTAAATGACAAAAGTAGACAAATCCCTGGACCCAGATGGCCTACATCCCCAAGTACTGCGGGAATGAAAGGGTTTTTCTCAAGAGCAAAGTTCATTTTAAAGTTAATTAATTTTAATCAATACATTTTGGAATAATAACAATTTCCACAATTGTATGTGTTTAAAAGTGTTCCTATGTGAGATAATCTTATATATGTGTCCCTGCTCTGTACTGTGTAATGGCTGTGTCTGACTGTACAGGGACATGGTCTGGTGACTAGGGATGAGCGAGTACTAAAATATTCGGACTCTCTAGACTCGTAACGAGTAGGTCCCGATACTCGGTACTCGTTACGAGTATAGCGAGTCCTATTTAATTCAATGGTGAAGCGAGTATTGCGATTAATTCCTCTGTTGCTGGACCCTATAAAGAGGTCTGGCAGCAGAGGAAAAACCTACAATTCCCTAATTCATTGTTTAGAAGCCGGCGGTAAAAAGACATAAACTGTAAATGAAAACCGGATTCTCCCGGATTGCCCCGGACCGGTTCAATCCGGTCCCATAGAGTCCCATGTTAGAGGTCGCCGGATTGATCTGGACCGGGTCAATCCGGGAGAATCCGGTTTATAGACCGATGCTAAAAATCGGTCAAAACCGGATTCACCCAGTCCGGTACAATCCGGCTAAAATTAACATAAGGGTCTATGGTGCCGGATTGCCCCGGACCGGGCCAATTCGGCTTGATCCATTTATAAAAATCGGACAAAACCAGTCCGGGACAATCCGGCGCACCGTAACATGGGACTCTATTGTACCCGATTGCCCCGGACTGGGTCAATCCGGGACAATCCGGTTTTAATTTACAGCTTACGGCTTTTACCGTAGACTTCTAAACAATGAATCAGGGAATTGCAGGTTTTTCCTCTTCATGAGGTCCAGCAGCAGAGGAATTGCATTTCCCTTGATTTACATTGGACTCGTTACTGTGCGAGTACCCTAATAATCGGCGAGTAACGAATATTAATGAGTAGACTCGCTCATCCCTACTGGTGACACCACAGTTCCTGCGGTGAGATAATCTTTTTAAAAATATGAGAAAAAAAAAATAAAAGTTCAAATCAACCTCCTTTTCCCCTATTCAAATTAAAAGTATAAAAAAAAATGCACATATTTGGTATCGCCACATTCATAAATGCCAAATCTATCAAGATACAAAATCAATTAATGAGAGCCGTAAATTGCGTAATGGAAAAAAAGGTCCAAACGTCAAAATTTAGTTTTTTTTGGTTGCAGCAACATTGCTATAAAATGCGATAACGGGCGATCAAAACAGCGCACCCACCCAAAAATGGTATCTTTAGAAACGATAGCTCAAGATGCAAAAAAAGCTGTCACACAGCCCCAGATCTCGAAAAATGAGGATGCTACGGGTAGCAGAACATGGCGCAAAAAATGCAATTTTTTTTTCAAACTTCTGAATTTTTTTTCGCCACTTTAACAGTAAAAGTATACATGTTTGGTATCTACGAACTCGTACCGATCTGAGGCATCACACCGTCATGTCAGTTTTATCATATAGTGATTATAGCGAATAAAAAACCCAAAAAACAAATGTGTAATTGCACTTTTTTTTTGCAATTTCACCACATTTTGATTTTTTTTCTCATTTTCCTGTACAATATATGATAAAATAAATGATTGCATCTGAAAGTACAACTCTTCCCGCAAAAAACAAGCCATCATAGGTCTATATTGACATGGCTTGGGAGCAAAAAATGAAAAATGAAAACGAAAAATTCCCAGGTGGTGAAGGGGTTAAAATAATATTGTGTACTGCTTAAAAACATCGGCTTGCAATGCAAAATACAAGCCCTCATACTATTTTATCAATGGATAAAAAAAATGATGGGTCTCAAAGAGTATCAATACAACCCAATATTTATTTTTTTTACAACATTGCAAATTATTTTCGCCATTTCATTCAAAAAGAAGCGACGTGGAGAATGATGCAGTCAGGTCATGTTTACTGCACGATAAACACTAAAAAACAATGGCGGAATTGAGGTTTTCTTCACCATTTTAGGGCACTTTGGAGGATTTTCCTGTCTTCTAGAAATTTTTTGGGGGTAAAATGAATGGTATCATTCAAAACTACAACTCATCCAGTGAATTAAAACAAAGATCTTAGGCCCCTTTCACATCAGCATTTTTCTCTGATTGCGGCAAATGCGGCAGATTTACCACATCTGCCGCCTAACGGTCGCACTTGCGGCACACTTGCGGCAGGCTCCATACATTGTCTATGGGGCTTGCGGCAGGTGCGGTATAGCCGCGGTTCCGGCACTTTCGGCAGGTGCGGGCACGAAAAACAATGTGGTCAGCAGCATTTTTTTGCAGTCACAACTGACAAAAGTGCCGGAACCGCGGCTATACCGCACTTGCCGCACCTGCTGCAAGCCCCATACACAATTTATGGGACTTGCCGCAAGTTTGCCGCAAGTACGACCGTTAGGCGGCAGATGTGGTAAATCTGCCGCATCTGCCGCAATCAGCGAAAAACGCTGATGTGAAAGGGGCCTTATATGGCTATTTGGGTGGGAAAAAAAATAAGAGATTTTGAAAGAAGAGTAGGAAAAAAACAAAACCACAAAAACAAAACTCATCCTGGAGTTAAGGGCTTAAAATGCAATACTATATACATGCAGATTATGGGAAAACGTCACTTTTCTAGATTTCAGTACTAGAATTAAATATACAGTATATTGTTACAATGGAAGGTCAATACTAATTAATGCTGGATATAGTGGTCCGTTCCCCTCTGCTCACTGCTTTATCGCATTCTGCTGCAGCGGGAGGTGTTTGTCTGTATAATTCGCTGTCCTGCTGCTACAAGCATTCAGTTTACATTTTTCTACTCTGCAAGATTCTCTGTAGAGCGATGAGGAGTAAGTAAATCTTCTTTTGTCAGCATTATTTACAGAGGATACTGACAGAAAAGGAGACAGGACAATGCTGGAGGAAATGAAGACACACAATGGAGACTGCTGGCTACTGCTCCACAAGAAGGAATAGAAAGGTGGATGAAGGTTTCGGCAAATCTCAGTGCTTTCAAGTTATACGTTTTTCCTTTAACCTTTTAGATGCTGCATAGCCACATATTCTGGATACTTAGGGTATGTGGACGTGACATATTTTCCAGGCAGGTGACACCCTAAGTTTTACAAGTGGAGCATTTTTCTAGAAAAGCGAGTCATTATTTTTAGCTCCTCTTTTGGTAATTTGGTGAGCCATTCTCCAATGGTTTTGCCACTGGCAGCTTATTACGCATTTTTAGCACATATACAGGTGCATCTCAATGAATTAGAATATCATCAAAAAGATAATTTCAGTAATTCAATACAAAAGTGAAACATATATATTTTATAGAGTCATTACACACAGAGTGATCAGTTCCAGGCCTAAGGCTAGGGTCTGAGGAAAGTCGCAGGAACACACCTGGCAGGCTGAGCGATCCCGTACTCACCCCAGAGGAAAGCGCAGAGAACAGACACCATGTCTGAGACTGTGCAGGGTCTCACGTCCCAGCAGTCAACACCGGAAGGTGGGGAATTCCAGGTTTCCCTGCCACACCGTGCTTGGAGAACAGCAACAGAAAGAGTTCAGGAACATACATCCGTGACCAGGGTTAGAAAGGACCCAAGTTGCCTGTCCTACCGACACCTTGCAGGAAGAGACAGGGCTGGCAGCTTAGCTGATGCAGTTGCAGAAGCCAACAAACAGAGCACAGAAAGAGAGCCAAAGACCCAGCTGGGTGAGAAAGACCCCAAGTTGCTTTCAGCTAGGACTCAGCAGACAACTGCTCCTAACCGGTATCATCATACTCAGTAAAGGACTGCTTGAATAACAAAACAGTGAGTCTGCCTAGTGCTTGTGCCCGTCATCCTGCACCCTACATCCTAAACTACCATCACTGCCCTGGCGGGGAACTGCTCTGCCCGGGAGAGCCACTCCATCCCAGCTGCCTGTCCATCACCCCGGAGGTTCTGCAGTAGTGGTGGCCCACTATAGCCACACACCACGGGTGGCGTCACAAAATTCTCCCCTGTATATAACACCCTTTTTTAAAGCTGAACTCAGGGCCACGGAACCAGGTCTCGACCCCTGTGACCCCCCAGAGACAGTATAGTCCAGTTCCAAGCACCCCACTGCCCTGGGGCCCCTCATACTCACATTTTGGCTCCTTGTGGAATACAGCAGCCGGACTTTATCCCTTCATCCTCCCTATGCCATATGTACCACACTGGGAAGTGCAGCAGCCGTGATATGCTTTTATAGAGGTTATGACTCAAACCATCACACAAGATGAAGCATCTGATATCTATTTAGGTAATTTTTTTTATCTCCCAGACCCTTCATCCTCCCTAATATAATTTTCTCAGATAATGACCTTTTGGTTTTCATTGGCTGTAGACCATAATCATCAACATTAACATAAATAAACACTTGAAATAGATCCCTCTGTTTGTAATGACTATATATGCCATATGTATTTTGTAGTCTATAGGCACTGGATCACCCCGGATCCGACAAAAAATTTAACCGGTTCCTGGATCCATTGTACTGAAGAGCGACGACTGTTAAAAGCAGCTACACTCATTCAGCACCATGGACAGAGCTCCACAGCTGAACTTTCAGCACAGGACAGCGGCAGAAACGAAGCTGGCAAAAAGCAGGATCAGAGGGCAGATTTGCCCTCCAGTTCTGCTCATCCAGGGCTGTTAGGTTGTGTCCGATGCATCCTGCAAAACACCGGACAAAACTTGACAGCTCCAAACCGAGGTGTGAAGCCGGCCTAAAGAAATCAGCCAAGATCTGCTGCAATGGGTATTTCCAGTTACCTGAAGGTGCCTCATTCATCTGTACAAACAATTACATAAAAGTACAAACAAAATGGGAATGTCCAGCCATCATACCACTCAAGAAGAGATGGGTTCTGTTTCCCAGAGATGAACATGCTTTGGTCCAACATGTGCATATCAAGCCAAGAACAAAAGCAAAAGACCTTGAGAAGATGATGGCGGATGCTGGTAAGATTGTGTCATTATCCACAGTGAAATGAGTACTGTATCAACATGGAGTGAAAAGCCACTCTGCCAGGAAGACGCCATTGCTCTAAAAGAAACATTAAAAATCTAGATCACATAATGACCACTGGTCCATTTGAAGGATAAAGGGAGGCGCCTGGAAGCCTAAGAACATTATCCCAACTGTGAAACATGGGGGCAGCGGCATCATGTTATAGGGCTGTTTTACTGCAGGAGGGACTGGTGCACTTCACAAAATAAATGGCATCATGAGGAAAGAAGATTATGTGGCTATACTAAAGCAACATGTCAAGACATCAGCCAGGAAGTTAAAGCTTAAGCAGAAATGAGTCTTCTAAATGGGCAATGACCCCAAGCATACTGCCACACTGGTTACAAAGTGGATTAAAGCTTAACCGCCGTTTAAATTATTATTTAATAATAATGTAGAGCAAGCGATATTAATAACATTTCAAATATAGTTCATAAGAAAATTTTGGCTAAAAACCATTCATAAACCTTCCACAAGGTGTTCACACTACACTGTGTGTGAAGCAGACATATGTTCCTTACCAGTCAGATCTGTCTTCACACTGAATCGGGGCATGTAACCATATAAGGGTGTGGAGCATGGCCCACACTGTTGACTGCAGCTCATGAGGTGACAATGTATCAGATTACTTCAGTTTACAGCACCGCAATGTCAGAAAATCAGGATCACTGCAAACTCCTCTGCCGTTTTCTTGGCACAAGCTTCTGATCTGTCATCTGGCTGCTGGCTCACCACACAGCTCACAATCTCTGATCTTGTCTTTTTTCTGCTGTCATATTGCACTGCTCCCTATCAGCTGCTGGCCACTTCCACACAGTCATAAAATGCAGTTTTTAAAAAAAAAACATAGAAAAATGTGAGAAAATAAGTCATATGGCACGAAAAAACATTACCTTAGCTGCTATGTGACTGTCAGGGGAATTATTTGACATAATAGAGTATTGTTTGGACTTACTGAAGAGTCCATCGTATTTTGAACTGTGAGATGGCGTCTGAGTTGAAAATGTCTAAAGACATGTAAAGACATGTCTCTTCATGGTCCCATCTGGTCAAGATAAGATAAAGGCGTGTGGCTATATGCCTTGCCTGAAGTTTTTGGGGACTTTCTGTGTCCCTCAGTAACCTCGTCTACCCTGTCAATTCTTGACCGTATGTGGTGACATCATATGGAGCCAATCAATGTATAGCAAACATGATGGGTGCAGCTTCACTCAATGCAAGTGTAATGAGCAAGGCCGTGCTCATTTAGTCGGATACTGGTCGGAACTGTGCCTAGCACATACTTGTGGCCACGTGACCACCGTTCCCGTGGGGAATCCTGACATTGTACAGTGCATGTGATATGACAGGTTTGCAATCAAGTAGAGTGACACATAGAGTGAATGCAGACTTGTACATTTACACCAGATACTCTTTTAAGTCTTTCTGCAGACAACAATAGACATGCTATAGATGACAAAACGGTGCAAATTTTTTAGGAGATCCAACTGTAAAAATAATTTTTAATGTCAAATACATGCATTTGTATGAAAAATCTTCCCCAACGATGAACAATCCCCTCACGGCCGCACTTGCGGCACACTTGCGGCAAGCCCCATACATTGTCTATGGGGCTTGTGGCAAGAACAGCAAGTGCGGTATTGCCGTGATTCGGCAAAACCAGCAGTTGTGGCCGTTGAAAAAAACACGGTCAGCTGCGGTTAGTTTGCACGGTCACAACTGCCGCAAGTGCCAGATCGTGGCAATACAGCACTTGCTGCACTTGCCGCAAGCCTCATAAACAATGCATGGGGCTTGCCGCAAGTGCGGCCATAAGGCGGCAGATGCGGCAACTGCATTAAATCTGCAGGAAGCAGGGAGGAGCCAGAGGAAGAGGGAGGATGTGGTGGGAAGATGTGGAGGGAGGAGTTAGAGACAAAGCTCCTCCTTCCCTCTCTCCCTTCTATTAGGCTTAGAATCTTATATAACTCAGCTTCCATCTCTTGTCTCAGTATTATGAAAATCTGTGTTCACTGAAGACAGATTTTACCCAGATGTTGAAAATTTTGAGAATGAAAGATCAGTCTAGGAGTAAAAAGTACCTTTGCCTGATAAGATATATTACAATGTTGTTTATTTTCATGTATACTATTGATTTATGAAATAAATATTAAAATGACGGCTTGCTTTAACAAAAACAATCTCAAGTTAGGTAGACTCAAACATGCTGCTATCATTTTTAATAAGAACTGTCTCATTCTTGTGTATGTCTGCTCACTTTTTTTGCTTAGGGATGTGTGTGACTTGTGAGTCCATTATACTTTGTAGGATTATCAGAATTCTTACATTTTTAGATAGTAGATTAAATGAATTTCCCTGTACAGATATTCTTAAGTGCTTTTGAAAGCCTGAAAATTTTAATCTGTATTTTAATCTATTTTCTAAGTGGGTTTTCCTATCCAGGCAGTACATACAGGACTGTACATCCTGGGATTCCTAAAACATGAATATAATTCCAAATTTATAGGGCCATCAGAGTCAGTAGGGTAGCTAAAGGGAGAAGGCAGCCAACTGTTCTCCAAAGCAACCACTCGTGGCCAGTTGTGTTCCTGTATTTGCTGGTGTATTCTCATACACCCCTTCCAACCTACAAAACGGTATACTTTTCTTTTTTTTGGGTTGCTTCTCCAAAAAAACATCATGCAGACCTCATTCTTAATTTTGAGAGGGCCACCAGGTAGCCCTCAACCAGAATATTTGGAGGGTCATCAGGTAGCCATAACTCATAAATTTGGTTGCACACTCAGGTGGCCCTCTACGGTCAGGGCCACATTTAGAGTTCCTGCTTCCCTAGGCACTTTAAGTGGTTGCGCCCCCCTACTGACCCTTCAGACTAAGG
The DNA here is from genome assembly GCA_033576535.1 of Allobates femoralis. Classification (NCBI taxonomy): domain Eukaryota; kingdom Metazoa; phylum Chordata; class Amphibia; order Anura; family Aromobatidae; genus Allobates; species Allobates femoralis. The sequence continues at coordinate 139,277,653 of JARQOC010000009.1, forward strand.
GTATGTGCATACAGCATTTTATTTTTTAGGCAGATTCACTCAGTATTCCACCTGAAAAAGCAACAAATAAATGCTAAAAGGAATGAACTCATGCATGGTAATGTAAAAAATTACTTGCTGTTCATATGTTCAGCCTTTTGAGGTTTATCTTTTTATGTTCAAAATATTTTTATTGCATAGATATAATCATACAAATTAATGGATTTTATAATCTAGTTCAATAGGAAGAATATCAGAATCGTACAGTTCAGATTAATTAATTTTTGGAGGTTTATCTTTTTAACTGTGTGTCCTGAAGCATCATTTCTCTGAATTCCAATATTCAGGGGGTTCCCAGTGCCCATAGCCTTCAGATAGTAGTTAAGACCTCCATACACAAGACTAAAGTTGGCTAAACTTGAGAGGACAGTCCAATGTGTGTGGGGGCTCTAAGGCTAGGGTCAGATTTCAGTTTTGTTTTTTTTAAAAACGCTCCTCATAGGAGCCTATTATAAAAGCCGGATTGCTTCACAAGCAATCCGGTTACCGCCTCCGGCTCTGCAGCCTGCGTGATAAATCATGCAGGCTGCAGTTTTCGAAGCGGTTCTAAGCCCTGCAATGCGGTAACCGGATTGCTCAGGATGTGTAATGTGTATGTGCGCTGTCTGAGGTCCTGAAGGCTTATACAGTAAGATCTATGGGCTGCGCTTCCCATAGATCTAGTGTATAAGCCTTCAGGACCTCGGACAGCGCACATCCTATACCTACAATAGGTATAGTATGAACGCTGCTCTCAGAGGAGCCGAAGGCTTCATTCATAAAAATGTACAGGAGCCGACAGGAGCCGGCTACTGTACATCCACAATTACATCATTATATGCCCACCTGAGTGTGTGGTAGGTCTCTGGGGGGGTGGGCACCCCCTAGAGACATTATAGACACAATTATTAATAAAATTAAACCTTTAAAAACTCTGACATAATCGGTGCCCACCCCCCCTAGAGACATACCACCCACTTAGGTGGGCATATAATGATGTTATTGCAGATGTACAGTAGCCGGCTCCTGTCGGCTGCTGTACATTTTTATGAATGAAGCTGCCGGCTCCTCTGAGAGCAGCGCGCATACTATACCTATTGCAGGTATAGTATGTGCGCTGTCCGAGGTCCTGAAGGCTTATACAGTAAGATATATGGGCAGTGCTGCCCATAGATCTTACTGTATAAGCCTTCAGGACCTCGGACAGCGCACATAGTATAGCTACAATAGGTATAGTATGAGCACTGCTCTCAGAGGAGTTGGCGGCTTAATTCATAAAAATGTAATTCATAGTTTTGATGCCTTCAGTGTGAATCAACAATTTTCATAGTCATGAAAATAAAGAAAACTCTTTGAATGAGGAGGTGTGTCCAAACCTTTGGTCTGTACTGTACATTATATATATATATATAAATATATATATATACTAGATGGTGGCCCGATTCTAACGCATCGGGAATTCTAGAATATGTATGTAGTTTATTTATGAAGATTTAAGAATGATGCAATGACATTAACTGACAGCCTTGTAGACAGGAGGGAACTGCGTCACACTGACTGACAGCCTTGTAGACAGGAGTGAACTGTGTCACACTGACTGACAGCCTTGTAGGCAGGAATGAACTGCGTCACACTGACTAACAGCCTTGTAGACTGGATTGAACTGCGTTACACTGACTGACAGCCTTGTAGATAGGAGTGAAGTTCGTCACGCTGACCAACAGTCTTGTAGACAGGATTGAACTGTGTCACACTGGCTGACATACCTTGTACACTGGAGGGAAGTTCGTCACATGGACTGACAGCCTTGTACACATGAGTGAAGTTCGTCACACTGACCGACAGCCTTGTATACAGGAGTGAACTGCGTCACACTGATTGACAGCCTTGTGTACAGGAGTAAAGTTCGTGACACTGACAGCCTTGTAGACAGGAGTAAAGTTCGTGACACTGACAGCCTTGTAGACAGGAGTGAAGTTTGTGACACTGACTGACAGCCTTGTAGACAGGAGTGAAGTTCGTGACACTGACTGACAGCCTTATAGACAGGGGTGAACTGTGTCATACTGACTGACAGCCTTGTAGACAGGAGTGAAGTTTGTGACACTGACTGACAGCCTTATACACAGGAGTGAAGTTCATCACACTGACTGACAGCCTTGTAGACAGGACTGTAGTTCGTCACACTGACTGACAGCCTTGTAGACAGGAGTGAACTGCGTCACGCTGACTGACAGCCTTATAGACAGGAGTAAATTTCATGACACTGACAGCCTTGTAGACAGGAGTCTCAGGAAGCTGGGAAAAGGTGTGTGACAGTCCGCGCCACCGGGTACCAAAGAAATCACCTGGGATGCAGGAAGTTATTTCAAGCTTTATCTTTATTCTCCAACATGTTTCAGCGCTCCACCTGGCGCCTTCCTCAGGGATAATATCCCTGAGGAAGGCGCCAGGTGGAGCGCTGAAACATGTTGGAGAATAAAGATAAAGCTTGAAATAACTTCCTGCATCCCAGGTGATTTCTTTTATCTTTATTCTCCAACATGTTTCAGCGCTCCACCTGGCGCCTTCCTCAGGGATAATATCCCTGAGGAAGGCGCCAGGTGGAGCGCTGAAACATGTTGGAGAATAAAGATAAAGCTTGAAATAACTTCCTGCATCCCAGGTGATTTCTTTGGTACCCGGTGGCGCGGACTGTCACACACCTTTTCCCAGCTTCCTGAGAGTCTTCCCACGTGCGAGTGGTTGGTGGAAGTCCTGCAGCAGCCGGTATTGATTGTATGCCTTCATGCCAGTTGTGGGTCATCACAACTGGAATAGGTGAGTGGTTTTGACAATATACCTCTCATCTCTTAGTGTCTGAGTGATAGGGCACTATTGCGCCTCTTGTTCCCCCTTCCTATTTTATATTTGTAGACAGGAGTGAAATTCGTGACACTGACTGACAGCCTTGTAGACAGGAGTGAAATTCGTGACACTGACTGACAGCCTTGTAGACAGGAGTGAAGTTCGTGACACTGACTAAACAGCCTTGTAGACAGGAGTGAAGTGCATTAAAGTGACTGACAGCCTTGTTGACAGCAGTAAAGGTTGTGACACTGACTGACAGCCTTGTAGACAGGAGTGAAGTTCGTGACACTGACTGACAGCCTTGTAGACAGGAGTGAAGTGCGTTAAAGTGACTGACAGCCTTGTTGACAGCAGTAAAGGTGACACTGACTGACAGCCTTATAGACAGGAGTGAAGTTCATCACACTGACTGACAGCCTTGTAGACAGGAATGAACTGCGTCACACTGACTGACAGCCTTGTAGACAGGATTGAACTGCGTCACACTGACTGACAGCCTTGTACACAGGAGTGAAGTTCGTGACACTGACTGACAGCCTTGTAGACAGGAGTGAAGTGCGTCACACTGACTGACAGGCTTGTAGACAGGAGTGAAGTGCGTCACACTGACTGAGAGGCTTGTAGACAGGAGAGAAGTTTGTCACACTGACTGACAGCCTTGTAGACAGGAATGAACTGCGTCACACTGACTGACAGCTTTGTAGACAGGATTGAACTGCGTCACACTGACTGACAGCCTTGTAGACAGGAGTGAAATTCGTGACACTGACTGACAGCCTTGTAGACAGGAGTGAAGTTCGTGACACTGACTGACAGCCTTGTAGACAGGAGTGAAGTGCGTCACAGTGACTGACAGACCTTGTAGACAGTAGAGAAGTTCGTAACACTGACTGACAGCCTTGTAGAGAGGAGTGAGCTGCGTCACACAGACTGACAGCCTTGTAGACAGGATTGAACTGCGTTACACTAACCGACAGCCTTGTAAACAGGAGTCAACTGTGTCACACTATGATGCAGCATTCAAACCGCGCGCCAAGCTGCACGCCGTGTCTCTTATTGGTCGCTGTAGTGACCACTGAGAGACACGGAATTCAAACCGCGTGCTAAGCCGTGCTACTTCTCTGATTGGTCACTGCGGCAACAGCGACCAATAAGCGGCGCGGCAGGAAATATGAATGCTGTGCCGCTGATTGGTCGCTGCACTCAGCAGCGACCAATCAGCAGCAAGGAATTCATATTTCCCGCCAAGCCGCACCGCTTCGCTGTCTGGTCGCTGCGGCCGCGGTGACCAAGCAGAGAAGTAGCGCGGCTTGGCGTGCGGTTTGAATCCTACTCGGGATACTATCATAGCGAGAAACCGGGAGATGACTGGCTGACGCCGGTCATCTCCCGGCTGGCTTGCCACGGACCTCTGTGCGGCAGCTAGCCGTGGCTCAGCTGCTGCTGCACAGAGGTCAGCGGCTCACCAGCCAGGAGATGACCAGCCTCTGTACATGAGCCATGGCACGAATTTTGAACGCGCACGGCTCATCTGCATACGCTGAGCTCATTGGCTGCCGTGTCTGCCACGCGGCCAATGAGCGCTGGCGTGCGACTTAGGCGACAGACAGACATGATTAGGCAATTATATAGTAGATATGTACTGTGAGGCACCGCCGGCATGATCCCCATGGCCGGGGCGCATCGCATGCAGGATCAGGGTATGATCCTGTTCACACTGGCCGGTTTGATAGTAGATGACGCTGTGTGAACCTGTCCTGAACACAATGAGTTTAATGTGACTAGTGAGTGGCTCATGAAATCGAGGAGGCCATGAGGAATGGGATGTAATGAGTGATTGCTGATAGCCCAGGTGGGTGTGTCAGGTGGGTGTGTCTGGAAGAATAGCAGCCCAGCTGGTTGAGTCAGTGTGGGAGTGGCAGGCACGATAAAGAGCCGGCCAGCTGAGTGATTGAGAGATTCATTCTGAGATGCCAGAGCCTGATTCCAGCCAGAGAGCAGAGCAGAGCAGTCCAGTCCAGAGCTCTGTGTGTGATGGAATAATGGGAGCATGCTAGCTCCATGCCGGTACCTGGAAGGGGAAGCCATGGCTGATCCTGGTGGATACTGGTCCGGGCGTGGGGTGAAACACGCCCGGGAAAGGAGCCCGTGGGGATGCCTGGTGGAACCTGTGTCACAGGTAGCGAGACCCGGATCCGTGCCCGGTAAGAAAGCAGTTCTCAAATGCTTGTGTGAACTGTGCACCTGGTGTGTGAAATGTGCCAGGTGGGCATAGCCGCCCGAGGTCCGACTAGAAAGTCAGTGATGGACCTGTGTTAACTATATGTATATGAGGGCTTAGGTAAATGCCCTGAATGAGAGACGATGGCCTATATGTAAGAGCCATGTATAATGATGTGGAGAGAGAGTGACTCAGCTAGTGTGGATGATATTGGAGGAGTTCCGTCCCTGTGGGACGAGAGGGAGGCTTGCCTGGCTGCTTGCAGCAGGTACCTGTTCCCTCAACCACGTCCTCTAATGGTGTGGGTGTGCCTGTGGCCAGAGTCAGCGGTCACGAAGGCTCCTAGAAGGGTAACCATGGCTGATCCGATAGGGTGCTACTCAGACGCAGGGTACAGTCGTCGACCTGGAGACCTGCCATGAGATGAGATGGAGGTTTGGTGGCGACTGGTGGCCCGTACCGTGGTGAGTAGGCCATGGTGACGCATGGTTAGCCCGGATTCTACGGTTGACCAGGTCCCTGTTATGGTCATGGAGGAGCCACAGTCCATGGATGTATTATGATGGGCTGTGAGCGGGTGTAAGGATGCATGGGATCCATGGATATTGTATGATGGATCACATGTGGTATGTAAGGTCCCGGTCAGGCAGGAATACTGACTACGGGATATATATATGGAGTCATCAGGCTGGGTGACTAAAGCCAGGCGGCAGGTACCGCCATTGGGACCCAAATCCCTGTTATGAACCCGGAGGGGTCATCGTCGAAATGTAACTTATGTATTTATGTGTAAAGTGTATATAGGCCGGAGGCCGTAGCTACCACTGGAGCAAGTGTTAGAGCTCCAATGGGGAGAGAGGTGGTTACCGGTCCTGGGTTATTATAATGGTATATGTGCAATGTTATATATAATATCAATGTAATATGTGACGTGTATGTGTTAAATGTTAAATGTACTAACCCGGTTATTGATGCTGTTGAGAAATAAACGGGTAGTTATGTGAAAAATTATACACATGTGATGGCGTCATTACGCAGCAAGCGAGTCCCCCGGCTCGCTACCTCACAGTACATATATATATCTATTATATAATTGCGAATGGGTTTTTTGCCCCTTCTGAGACCGCTCGCGCTGCGAGTCAGCGTGGTCATGTGGATACGCCCGAAGCATTGGCCGCGCAGCGGCCATTGCGAGCAGTTCTAAGGCGACTCGCTATGCCCGCATGTGCATCAGGCACCCAGCTAGTATATATATATATATATATATATATATATATATATATATATATATATATATATACATTATATTTATATATATATATATATATATATATATATACATATATATATATATACACTACATATATTATTTCTGGAGAGTTTCTTTTTGTTCTTAGTAAAAAAAAATTTTTATTAGAAATTTGTTAATGCATACTGGAGTATTCTTAATGTAACCCTTGAACCCCAGCTATGATCATTTGTTCATTTTTCCAATTAGTGCCTTCTGTGAAACTTAGTAGTTTAAAGCACATTATACTGTTGTTTTGTCACCGGTGTATATTTCCTGATGAAGAGGCAGGATTAGGCTATGAAACATGTAGAATGAGCCACCACATGCTACAACAATTGGTTTGAATTGGATTATTGGGCAGCAGTGCAGATTTGATACCATTTTTCCTGATACCCTGCATCAAACTTGGGTGTGTAGCAGATGCTGCAGATTCTGGATGCCTTTCTGTGACTGTCATTGAGGAATGATGATGAAGATCCATAGAAACTTGTAGAAACATGAAGCTACCATGTTCCTATGGGGGAGGGGAGACCATACAAAGCTGAATCAATCAGTGTAGTGCTTTGCCTGTGCTCCTAGCCTCACAATAACAGTACACATTATGCATCATCATACAGCAGAGGATCACAGCGTGAATTTGTATCTGCTTGGTGACATGATTGCTATTTGAAGCCTGGACCTCTGTCACATCATATAGGATGGTATATCAGGATCTGGATTGTACTGTAACCAAGGGGCAGCACCCAAGCCCCCTTCCATGCCCCCTCTCTATACAGAAGTGTGAATTGGTTGGAATATAGGATAATCCTGCAGCCCTCAGGGTCCATGCCTCTGAGATACCTCCTGCTCTCTGTAACAGCATGAAGCTGTCAGGCTGAAATGTTATGTCCCCTGAAAGAGGGGGGAGAGCTGAGAAGCAAGTATGATTTAATTGAATTATAAATGATGTATATATCCTAGAACTGCAGTGTACGGCTCTGCTTCATCATGCAGGAGGGCAGGGACTGTACTAAAAGGTTTTCTCTCCCCAGAGTTCCCCTTTAAGGGCAGAGGTAGAAAGCAGTTATTTTCAGTCCGAATGTGATCCAACAAAACAATGAATCACACTTGGACCAGTGTTACTGTCTGGAGCCAGTCACATCAGATTATTTCCTCGTATCGCGTCTGAGGGAAAAATCACTGCGTGTCCAAGTTTGATCCGATATTACGATCACACTAGGCAATGTAAGTCAATGAGTCTGTGGAAATCATCAGACTGCACTTGGATGACATCTGAGTGCAGTCCAATTCCCAAGAACAATGGAAAAGAAGGAGACATTTTATTCTCCACCTTCTCCTCACACTGTGCTATGATTCTCTCATGTTAGGGAATCGGATCATACTAAGGTGACACTGATCAAACTCTGATCAAACTTTTAGCATTTGCATAATCAACCCAAATCCTCTTGGATGAGAGAATCCACAGCCATGTGCCCCTGTCAATAATTCTGCACCATGCAATACTTCATATCTCCTCTGGGGCTGCTCTAGAGGAATTGATCACTTTCTGCCAACTTCTCAGTAGAACTTTGGCAGACAATCTCCAAAAATATTCCAAATAGATAACCCCTAAAGAAAAGAACTCCTCCAGTCAAGAGCTGTCTTTTATATTTTCCACCTCATTTTGTGAAAAACATGACTATCTCACTAAAAATCAATGTCTTCATCATATGCTTTCTGTTCTACTTTCTGGCTGCTAATAAATGTAAGTAATTTCTTAAAGTAGAATAGTCGCTTCGGATGAACATGTGTGTGTGTCTGCCTTTAGCTCTTCCCATGTCCTCAGTTTCCCTCTCCATACAGCTTTATGAGCACTAATGGCCATCTCCTATCTCATTAATGGGAAACTCTGCATTCACTGAAGAAATACTTTACCGGTGAACTGAAAATGAATAATCAATCCAGGAGGAATAAGAAGTTGATTTCTCTGACAAGATATATGACAAAGTTGATTATCTTCCAGCATCCTATTGATTTATGAAATAAATATTAAAACCTTTACTCTTTAATTAAAGGATTCTCAATTAATGTTCAACACAACATTTGACTTTGAAATGAACCGTGTAACCTGACAGTATTATAAAGTGTATTTGCTTTTTTATTTTATTTTTATTTAATAAAAATGAAAGTAGTAATTAATTTCTACAACATTGACAGGAGTAATCCCTTAAACATGTACCTGCGCAGCCCTATTTCACAGCATCCTTCTCTCCACCCTTGTCCAGCCTGTGGCAAATGTTTGCGGCTCTGTGAAGTCAAAGATTTACACTAATAATTTGAAGCAACTTCAAAGAACATAGACTATGTCAAAGCTGGCATTAAATAGTTCCATGGCATTCTCAGGAGAAGACGCCCTCAGCCCTCCAAGACGGGTAATTAGGAGTAATGATGCTCACCTGCACCAACCTCAGAGAGTATGGGGAAGGGAATGTTATCATGATGGACTCTCTCAAGCCCATGAGCTCAAAAGACTAATAAAAGGATGGCTGAAGTCTCCCGGCAGAGATGAACTCACTTCAGTGGAAAGTGTGAATGAAAACCTTCTGAAATATTTAGTAGATTGCCGAGGAGAGAAGTCAATAATAGAGTTTGTGAAATCTGGAGGAAAAAACAAGATGAAAAGCTGAAATTTACCATTGTGAAGATAACGTATAGGCCCCTACGAAATGTCCTTACATTCTATAGTTTAAAATATTACGTATCTTACACAATGGGCTGAGAGTCCGATCGGGAGAACATCTACTATATTCTACTTATTTATTGCACTCCACAATACTGCAGACATAAGAAGAATTGTCACAGAACATTAAAATACAGGCGTATGCTGGAGGTTTGTCATCATTGTAGTTTGTGACTGGCAGAGCAGTACGGGGCCCTGGTAGAGATGAGCAGATCGATCTGCAGAGGATAGAAACATTTTGAAATGCAATTTGTGGTTCTTAAAAAAAAAGGAAAAATTTGCCCAATTTCCTTCTTCAGTGAAGCATCAGAGAGCAGACTAATATCACTTTTTGTTTTCACATGGGACTCCCCATAATGGCCTGCAGCAATGATTAAATACCTTGCTCAGTAGTGGTCAGAGCCTGGGCCATTATAAATCAGAGGTTCCTTGACTTGTATGGTCAGCAGGGTCCTATCTTTATCTCTCTTGTAGAATGTAATCTCTTAAGGTACCTTTACACTCCGCCACTGTGCCTAGCAACAGGTATCCACCGCACGTGCACACGCACGTTTTTAATGGTGGATACCGATCGCTGATGCCGCATGTACACGCCGCCATTGCGTTGTCAACTGAAGGTATCTTTGTTGCCCGGAAGATCCGACAGATCCTGTGGCTTACTTCCTGTTAAATACCTTCGCTGATTCACACGCCGCTACCACAAAGGAATATGGGCGTACATCTTTCGAGCCGCAAGTACATAGGCGTGACAGAGTTGTGTATTCCGTAATGATAATATGCTGATAGGACAACGCAATAGCGTTATGATTGGTCATCCTGCGCAGGAAGGCTGGCTAATACATGACGCCATTGCAATTGTGTAGCGTGAATGGACAGCTCTTTAAATATGGTGCCCTGTGAAGGGACAGCCAATCGTAACACAGTAGCCCCCACCAATGATCGCTGATGGGGCGTGGTATCCATGACGCTGTGGCACGCCCCTGTGAAATCACTAGGCGACGCAACATTCATCCCTGTGCCCCGTTTACATGCCACTACCATGGCTATTGTGCCTTTGTGTTGCCTTGAGTTTTTGAGCACGGCTCAGCAACAGGTATCTGAGTCAACTGCAGGAAACCGGGAGGAATTGCAATATTTACACGCCGCCATTTCGTAGCAATTTCATGGCAACAGGCACAAATATCCCCAATGCCCGGCAGTTGCTACCTTCCAGTGGTGGCGTGTAAAGGGACCCTTATGGTCAGTGTGGTGCTCTTTTTATCTCTCTTGTAGAGTGTAAGCTTTAATGACCCTACGCGTTTCATGGCTTAACCAGCCACTTCATCAGGGCATCCTGAAGTTTTGTGAATAATCTTCTGTGAACGTTGTGTTTTTGGTCAGCACGGTTAGTAAAGCCTGGCTCCAATCTTCACTCTTGGATCTTCATGTGTGTATTGAGACTTCAAATCAAATGTGTTTTTTTCCTTTGGCAGTTGATGTGTTAATGTCAATCTCTGCTGCTAGCAAGCTAGCTAGTTCTTGTTCAGGTGTGGCCACTCAATGATTACTCTCATCCACTTTATATGTTCACATAGTTACAGCATGCTTGCTGGTGATTGAACATTCCTAGCCAAACATCCTGAGAAGTAGGTGTTCTGGAGAGCTGACTACTGCTTAGCCGTCTGCTGCCAAGGAGTGAGGCAGCTGGCATGAAGCTGAATTGTTGTTCCCAGTCTGTCTATCATTCCCTCTTGTTTTCTTTATTGCAGTGGTTGGGACTAGTGCTCCCACTAGCCATTTCCTACTGAGGGTTAACATCAGGGCCAGAAGGGCCTAGGGATCCTGTTTGGCGATGAGCTGAAAGAACTCATACAGGGATGGTAGGAAGATCAGGGCACAGCCACAGGTGTGTGCAGGAGGTCACCTCTCCCCTGTTCCCTATGAGCAGGGCCCTCCACTGAATTTGTCCCCCTTCCCGGTGTTTCCCTGTCCATGGTTTTGTGTTGTGCGCCGAACATCATTGGTCCGTTCGTCACTGTTACGCACAGCAGCTGGTCATCCCCCTTAGTCCAAGCTTGACAAGCTCTTGCCTTAGTGGAATATTGTTCTCATCACATTATTGACAAACTATAGGTTGTTTAGGGATAGTCTTAAGATCTCATGTATTACATTTCTTCTCATAGACTATACTTAGCATTCGGAATTTGTACTATAAAAAAAGCATATAATTTTTGGGATTTAGTTAGCTTTGTCTATTACATGTCACAGAACAAATTACAAATGGCTCACATCTTCTAAAACTTTTATGCTAATTTGCTGGTGCATTTCATTTGATAAATCTGCCTCTGTGATTTGTGCTGTCTCTATCTCATTATGATACAATAACCTCTTATTTAATACATCTGAACAAGATAATAGCATCTGCTTTAATATTAGATCCTTCCTGTTCACTTATTTTTTTTGCATAGGGCAATTCATGCCAAGTCTGAGAGTTCAGTTAAAGGCTAACTCTACTTTTCAACACAAGGGATTAAGTATGTAAAAGAGGCTTCTAAGTAGGATTGGCGCCCGGTCAAACGTTCCTTTTAACCTCCATTGGTTGTATTATTATGTGTAATATTCGCTATACTGAGATCTTTATTATTCATCTCAGTCTTCCGGCATTAGATCTACTCATTACCCCACTTCTGTAAGGTGAACTGCTCCTAATGATTAGTAAGTTCATTTTATGCCTTTTATGATTTCTACACCTGTTCATTTAACAACTCGGCAGCTTTCAATTGCTGGCGGTTATCACATGCCAAAAAGGTCTTCCTCCTATATTTGATAATTGATATATATGAATACAAATTTACAGCAAATGTGGAATTCATGATGTAGATGCAGGAATGTATTAGTGCAATCCTTTCCACACAATTATTGAAGCCTGAAAATGAATGAAGCAAAAGCCATATACGGGACTGTGTAAGGAGTGACATGGAGTCCCTACAGCTCTGCACTCCATAGCTTCAGGCCCTCCATGTGCTCCTGTATGATGCTCTTAACAACACCGCATTAAGGAGTTTTCTACTGTACACTTATGGCCAAAGGTTTTGAGACTATCACAAATTTTGCTTTAACAATGTTTGCTGAGCCAGGGTTTTAGATCTTTAATGAGATAATTCTATGGTTACTGAAGTACAATTTTCAACATTTCATTAAAGGACTTATCCGGTTTAAATCAGTCTTTACAGTATTGGGCTACACAGATACAAGTAGATAGATGGTAATTACCTACCTGATCTGCTGTAAGCCCTTCCTCTCCAGTCAGCATCTGTCTCAGAGCGGTCACATGACCTCTCCTGCAGTCATTTTGCTGCTTCCTGTGATGTCACGTCCCGACCACACAGCATTAGCTTATCCCCCGCCCTGCACACAGCATCACAGCCCAGTCACTGTGAGAGCTGACTTCCCTCTAATAACCCAGCCCATGTGTGCTGAGTAGAGAGGAACTGTTTGAGGCAGGAATGCATGGACACTGCAGGTACACCAAGCAGCTCCCAGACAAGTGGCTCTGTATGCAGTGCCTGCTCTCACCCAATTTTTTCCTCCTTGCACTTTCAGGTCCATTGCTGTAGAAGTTGCTTGCTGGACCCGGTTTGTGTAATAATGATGAGTTGTTTGTGAATGATCCTTCACTGCTGTTGCTGAGAAGTGTCGGCTCTCTACAGGGAGCTGAGCCAATTTTTTTTTTTTAACCCCCTGACTGCTGGTTACTGGGTACTGGGAGAAAAGCAGGAATTGCAGTGCTAGCTGTGCAATTGCAATTGTGAGGACTTGTGGGGTTCCTCCTAAATGCAAGCTTACATTCAGTTATTGGCTCCTTGGTGCTCATGATCTGTGATATTATCATTAGGCTATTTTGCTTTTTTGCTGGCACAATATATAATGTGTCAGTGCCTCAGATAAATTGACAATTTTATTTCAGAGTTACCGTATATACTCGAGTAATGTAATGGGCACAATGCAGGGGATTAATTCAGTTCTGGTCAATAGGACAAGAAGTCACAGGACGGCTTCACTGCTGCAGCACTGAGACACTGTACAGAATGGCAGAGTCCTGGCCAATCAGGGTGCAGTGGGCGTGCAGAGAAGAGTGTGGAGGGGCAGAGAAGTGTGTACAGGCGGTGGTGATCAGCACAGGCTGTAAGAAGGAAGGAAAAAAACACAGGAAGCTACCTAAACATGAAATGGTGCATGTAAACATCCAACATGGAGGCACTGAACACAGAAATTGAGGAAATGATGGTAGAAAAACAAAAAAAACACTGTGGGAGGTTTTTTAATACAATTCAGCACAGATTAGCTTTTTAAAAATAACAAGTTTTATGGTCGGATAAGTCCTTTAAGTTATTAAACTTTTATTGAAAAACACATCAAGTTTAGGTAAAAACTCATTATTTACAGTGTTGACCCTAATTTTTCAAGACTTGTCCAATTCTCACTGGCAGCATGATATCGGTTTCTGGGCCAAATCCTGATTGAGGACAGCACAACCTTCCCTAATTATTGCTTAGTGTTTATCACAATGTCTATGTTTTTGTTTGTTCACTTATTTTTTTTTTAAGATTGACCACACTATTTTTTTAATCCAATAAAGTAAGATCATTATCCATAACAATAAGGTATCAGTATCTACAATGCAAGTATAACCAAGTGATGGGTGTTATGAAACAGTAGGAGTACATGAGAGGGAGATGTGATTGTGTGGAGGGAAGGGAAGCGAGCACAATAGGTAAGTCTAGGGAAAGAAAGGAGCCCAAGTTGTAACGGCAAAAAAAATGTATGATAGTTGTAACGCAAATTCTGACAACGACGATGAGTTCCAAAAATTGCCAATACGCTCTTGTTGTTTGAGAGAAGACGAAAGATACAATTTGTGATGATAATGTGAATTAATTCAAGCAATTAGTTCTTTTTGAGTAGGAATAATTTCGGATCTCCAGCATTTAGTCAGACATTGCTGCGCAGCAGTCAGTATGTGGGACAAGACCAGAGACAATCCTGGAGGAATACAGTCAAATCCAATGCTCAACACTGCTAGAAGGCCATCTAAGTGTACTCCAGAATTTTTTAAAATTAGATCTTCAACCGGAGACCAAAATGTTCTAACTATAGCACACCACCAACACACATGCCTCATGTCTCCTAGTGCACTACATCTTTCCAGCATAACGGTGTGGATGACTTATCACATTTTTAGAGATTATGTGGCGTTAAATACTAGTGCATATGGATTTTTTTCAGCTGCTCTAAATGATTACTACAGGAAGAACATTTTTTGGTCACCTTAGCTGCCAGTCATCAATCCTCAGGAGTGGATGTAAAAGTCAGAGCCCTCTCCCAATTTATCATATCTTGATAGACAGTACCGGCAAATTTAAAGTTCTATAAAATAGGGACAAACCGTGGTTATTAGGATAGTCTAATTTAAAATATTTCTGTTATGGGTCATTCAGCCTCAATGTCCACCAGTCAGGAAGGGTGCAGGATTGAATAAAATGTTGAATTTACAGGTATTGAAAAAAGCTGGATCTCTGCATTTGAAATCTTTGGGACAAGCCTGCAAATGACAAAAACACACTTCCCTCATGGAGATTATCCAAGGATGTTATTCCCGCTGGAACGCATCTCCCAAGGGACAACCAGGGATGTGTGCTTCAAAGGCTATGATGGTAATATATCTATATAAAGAACAAAGGTCTCTATCTAACGTATTCCAGTACCAGAGCAAAGACGTCATAGATTGTAAAGGAAACTATTGCTTTAAGGATTTGAAAAGATTAATTTCCAGTATACTTCTGTAGACCTTTGAGGAGCAAAGTTTAATTCCATTTGAACGCACCTATGATTACTATTATTGACCCAACAATCCTTAGCAGCTTCCAGTATCACTGCTCTATGGTATAAGTATAAATTTGGGACTCCCATTTCCCTATTGGTATACTGGAAATACAAAAGTTTTCATAACAACCCTAGTCCTCTTGTTTTTCCATATAAATTTTCCAAGAGTAGATTGTAGATGAGTTATCCACTGTAAAGGAACTTTTAGAAGTAAGCAGCAAAATAGGTATGTAATATTAGGTAAAAGAGTCATTTTTACGACTTGAATCCTAGCGATCCACGATAAAGGGAGAAGAATTTGTCTATCTAAATCTTGACAGATTCATGTATGAGGGACTCACAATTTAACTTTACTAAGGCGGACATCTTGGAGATATTGATACCCAAATAAGTCACTTGCATTTGTAAATCAGACAACTCTAAAACTTATCATCTCACTGAAATTGCAGCGTAAATTAGACGGTATTATTATTCCCTAATCCCTATACAATTTAAAAAAATGTCCATGCCATGCAAAATTTCCTTTACAAAACTTAAACTTCCCAAGGTAACGAAGTCACAACTATCTGAACTTAAAGGCCCCATCACACACGTCAATGTCGCCGGCGATCTGATCGCTGGCGACATTGACGGCTGATCTCTGGTGAGCTGTCACACAGGCAGACTCACCAGCAATCAGTACCAGCGAGAACACTGCTATCCATGTAAACAAGCGGGTAACTAAGCGCCGCGCGGTGCTTAGTTACCAGTTGTTTACCATGGTTACCAGCTCCCAGCGCTTGCTGAGAGGCGCTGGGAGCTGGCTGATCGCGCGTCTCCCGGTGTCACATGCAGCGATGCCCGGAAACCTGGCGACCATCAACCAGCGATATATCGCTGGTTGATTCACCATGTCACACGTGTCAATATCGCTGCAACGTCACACGCAGCAGCAACATTGACAGCGATATTGACGCGTGTGACGGCCCCTTAACTCTCCCTTTACAGCCCTGAAAATTTAACAGACTATTAGTGCAACCTGGACGGGTTTTCTAATGGTTACTATCATTGCTTTTCAACAACCTTAGCCCCTTATCTCCTTAGAATTTTTAACTATTGGAAAAAAACATCGACTATTCGTAAGGAGAATCTAGAAGTTATTATCTCAGTTATCCCTAAACCGGGAAAAGCCCCAGATACCCCAAGTAATTTCCAGCCTATCTCTCTAATAAATTGCGACCTTAAATATTTTTTCAAAATTGATCACGTCAAGGTTAAAGAGAATTCTTCCGGTCTTGATATCTCCGGATCAGGTCGGGTTTTCTTCCGGAAGGCAAGCGAAGGACGGCATGACTACACACTCTTAATGGGATTTAGATCTGGTGAGTTTTCTGTCACTGGCTCACTGTTTTGTTCCCCATCCACTGACCACCTAGTCATCGCTTTTTCGACTTGTGACATGGCGACCATCATGTTAGAAACGCATTATTCATCACCAAATTACTCCTGAAGCCTTTTGGGATGATCAGCCATATGTGGCCGGCTCTGCATATGATCCCAGGTGGACAGATGGTAGTGACAGTTCAAATGTTCTACCCTTCCTAACCAGGGCTGGCTTCCAGGGAGATGTGGGGAGATGAGGGTGATGAAGATTGTAGAGATGAGGCACAATGAAGGAAGAAAACACAAGGAGTTAGTCTTTTACTTTATGTTTTACTGAAAGTTGTTGAAGCAGATCCAAGGTATACAGAGACCATCAGGCATGATGTCCGGTCAGTCTGAGGAGAACCATAGTTCATTCTGCTGGGTGAGTAATAGGGCATTCCTGCTGACTTCTTTCAGTGCTGTTAGGTTTCCTGATGCCTTGAGCTTCTCAGTACTTGGTTGCTGTGGGTTACCTCCTGCCAAACTGGTACTGCAGATACTGTGGGTACGTCTGCTCCACTCAAAGCAGCTCTCTGATCCTCTTTACTATTGATGCCTTGGAAAGTTTCATTTAAGCGGTTAGTGGACCCACCAGCCTCCTGTTTCTGCCACCAGGCCCTGTAAGCCAAGGTAGTCTAGGGACTTGTGACCCACATGCAGCTTGTCCCTTCAGAGCAGCTCTCCTGCTGCCTCCTCACTGAACTCTCCTGAGCCTACTCCATCTTACTACACTACAACTAACCCCTTCTTCCAACTAGAGGCTGGGTCACAGCCCAACACAGGCCCAGCTCAGCTCAGCTTCCTGGTTAAAGATCAGGCAGTGTGTGTATGCTTCAGATTTCCAGCAGAGGGAGCTCCAATTCTCACACATGGAATTACACCGATGTTATAGCAATACTATTTGTGGCAACCAGACCGCAGGGATGCCTCAGATATTTAGATCCCACTACTTATACATGGCAATGTTCTTAGGCAAAACTGTCAGTGAGCCCACTCTGTGAATGAAAAGCAACAAATGAAAAGCAACTGCACACTTGAATGATCTAAGGATGCCTTACTCTTGGCATGTCACTGGACTCCTGGTAACACTAACATTTTTTCTCCAGACAATCATTCTTTCAGATGTTCCAACAGTCTAAAGCGGTTTCATCAGAGAAAATAACTTTACCCCAGTCCTCTGCAGTCTAATACATAAAATTCATGCAGTATGTCAGTGTGTCCTTAATGTCTTTCTTGTAAAGAAGTGACTTTTTTGATGGCCTTCTTAACTATAGTTCAACCTCCAACAGCCATCACCTCACTGTGCATGAAGGTACATTGACACTTGCCTGCTGTCATTGCTGAGCAAGCTCAGCACTGTGTTGAACCACTTCCATATCCAAATCCTCTGTAGAAGATCGTCCTGGAACTTACTGAATTTTCTTAGACACCTTTATCCCTTTTTCACAGCAGTTAAACCTCTCTTTAAAATTCTTGATGATGTAATAAATGGTTGATTTAGGGACAATATTATAATCAGCAATGTCCTTACCTGAAAAACCTTAATGATGCAAAGCAACGATAACGGCATGTGTTACCTTGGAAGTAACCATGGTTAATAGAAGAAGGCAATGATTTCAAGACCCAGAACAATTTTAAAACAACAGTCTGCTCTTATAATTCAATTAGCATGATAGGGAGATATAACATAGCTTGTCCTCATCAACACTTGTTCATGAGCTAACCAGAAGATCACTGAGATTATAAAACCAAGTAATTTTGTGACAGATAATAATAGGCAGTGGAAAAGTTTTTTTTGAGACTAAGTTAATTTTCATGCAAGAAATGACTGCATTTTTATAATTCATCTCATCACTCTTCATAGCAATTTAGAGTTAAAGAAAATTGCCAATATAAAAAATCTGAAGCAGCAAACTTTGTGAGAACCAACATTTGTGTGAGCCTCAAAATGTTTAGCCCTGACTTTAGAAGCAGTGGCTTCTAGAGAAGATGGCTATGTAATATAAGATTCAATATAATAACTAAAATAATACTTTTATAGTAGTAGCACACAGATAAAATTATGAATCCATACTCATACCTTACATGTTACACTTTAGACTCTATTTGCAATAGTAGGGGAATTAATCACTTGATTCTGATGTAGTTTCTTTATTTAAACTGTGTCAAATATTGTTCCACATTATGATTTTTATTTTCTACTAGCTGTAGTACCTGGCTATGCCCGGGTTAATAAATAACTGCTGTTAGCTATAGCAAAATAGAATTTGAATATGTCATATTAATGACCTTTAAGAAAATAGAAGCTGAGCTGTGATTGGTTGCTATAGGCAGCCTAATAAATCTCCAGCCATCAGTAAACCCTCCCCCCGGCCGGGCAGTATATGTTACCTCACACATACACATAATAGACAGCTCATGTGACTGACATCTGCCTTAATTCCCTATATGGCACATGTGTTGCACATTGGCTGTTTTTAATCAGATGTTTATGTTTGGAAATTAAAGATAGCACACGTATGAGGCGAGTTGTGTGAGGTGATTTGTGCACATCTGTGTCTGTCTGTGTGGTATGTGTGTCCCTGGGGTGTGTGTATGTGTGTGTCCCTGTGGGGTGAGTGCATGTGTCCCGATAGGGTGTGTATGTGTGTGTGTCCCTGTGGGGGGGTGTGTCTCTTTGTGGTGTGTGTGTGTGCCCTGTGGGGTGAGTGCATGTGTCCCTATAGGGTGGCTATGTGTGTGTGTCCCTGTGGGGGGGGTCTGTGTGGTGTGTGTGTCTTTGTGGTGTGTGTGTGTCCCTGTGGGGTGAGTGCATGTGTCGCTATAGGGTGTGTATGTGTCCCCGTGGAGGTGTGTGTGTGTCTCTGTGTTGTGTGTGTCTCTTTGTGGTGTGTGTGTGTCTCTTTGTGGTGTGTGTGTGTGTGTGTGTGTGTTTGTTCGGGTGCGTGGTGAGTATCCAATGTTGGAGCTGCACCTTAGCGACTATACACTTGCTGTTACTCTTTGTGTGCGTGTGGTGTGTATACATGTCCCCGTGCGTGGTGAATATCCCATGTTGGGGCCCCACCTTAGTGACTATATGCTGGTATGTGCTGTTAGTCTTTGGCGCTATCATTAAGCCCCTCTCATTCACAACTGTCAACTGGTAACTGTCACTTTTTCCCCATTATGTAGATAGGGGCAAAATTGTTTGGTGAATTGGAATGCGCGAGGTTAAAATTTCACCTCACAACATAGCTTATGACGCTCTCGGGGTCCAGACGTGTGACTGTGAAAAATGTTGTGGTTGTAGTTGCGACGGTGTAGATGCCAATCCCGGATATACATACACACACACAAACACACATACACACATTCAGCTTTATATATTAGATTGGCCTTCAGCTTGATCTTGAGCCATGGCAACTTGATAGATGAACGCTCTGTAGGAAGATCGATCTTGTGAAGCCTAGATAGGTCCACCAGGGTCTTCTCCGCTGTTTACATGGCAGTATCAAGCCATCAGGTTGCTGATCTTCCTCTTCACCATGTTCATTCTATTCTTCCTACCATGGTGTTCTTCTCTAGTGATTTTTCTCTTCGTATGATGAGTACAAAGTAGGCAAGTCATAACTTTGTGATCCTTGCTTCAAGTGACATGTCTGGCTTGAGTTGTTCCAAAATGTATTTGTTTGTTCTTCTTGCCTTCCATAGTATTGATAACATCCTTCTCCAGCACCACATTTCGAAGGCATTGATTCCTCTTCTGTCTTGTTGCTGTACTGTCCAGATTTCACATCCATATGTTACCACAAAAAAGAAAAGACTTACCGTATTTTCCGGCGTATAAGACGACTTTTTAACCCCTAAAATTCTCCTCCCAAGTCGGGGGTCGTGTTATACGCCGGGTACAGGTTGAGGCTGAGGAAAAAAATGCCCCCCCCCGAAAATGAGCGGTGGCAGGTGGCAGGCAAGAAAAAAAAAATGATACTCACCTGTCTCTGCCGTCCATGTCTTCCGGAGCTTCCCGCTGCCACCACCGCTGTGTACATAGCCGCCGGGTGCCATAGATGTACGATAATAAGCCATCAGCCAATCAGGAGGCTGCTGGTGTCTGATTGGCTGAGGCATTACCGTACATCTCCTGAACGGAGGTAACTGCCCCGCTCAGTGTGTATGTACGGTAATGCCAGGGCCAATCAGACGCCGGCAGCTGCCTGATTGGCTGATGGCTTATTATCGTACATCTACGGTGCCCGGCTACGTACAGCGGCGGTGGTGGTGGTGGTGGTAAGCTCCGGCAGGGTCCGGTGACACAGTGTGTCTGGCTGTGTGTATGTCTGACTGTGTGTGTGTGTCTTACTGTGTGTGTGTGACTGTGTGTGTGTGACTGTGTGTGTCTGTGTCTGACTGTGTGTGTGTTGTGTGTCTGTCTGACTGTGTGTGTGTGACTGTGTGTGTCTGTGTCTGACTGTGTGTGTGTCTTACTGTGTCTGTGTACGGGGGTGCATTACACTATATGGAGCACAATGGGGTGCATTATATTATCTAGAGGACTATGGCGTGCATTGCACTATATGGAGGACTACGGGGGAGCTTTACACTATATGGAGCACAATGGGGTGCATTATATTATCTAGGGGACTATGGCGTGCATTTCACTATATGGAGGACTACAGGGGTGCATTACACTATATGGAGCACTATGGGGTGCATTATATTATCTAGGGGACTATGGCGTGCATTACACTATATGGAGGACTACGGGGTGCATTATAATATATTGAGGACTTTGATGATGCATTATAATTTATGGAGACAATTATACTATATGGAAGCCATTATAATACTTAGAGGGCTCTGTGGGAGCATGATAATACTTGAAGGGGTATGAGGGAGCCTCTATACTTTATGCAGGGCTATTTTAGGGCTGTGTGGTGGCCATAATACAGTGTGAAGAGATGTAGGGGTCATTATTCTATATGTGGGTCCATTATACTGTGTGGGGGTCATAGTGGGAATCATACCGTAGAAGAGGGGGTAGTCTTATAAGGCGAGTATATTCCAAACTCCATATTTTAAGTGGAAAGTTGGGGGTCGTCTTATACGCCCAGTCATCTTATACGCCGGAAAATACGGTATGTATAAGCATTGTTACATTATTACATCAAATAAAATTGTGCAAAAATGTAAATTTGTTCCATACTCTAAAAAAATGATACAGTGGACATCTTGTTTGAGGAGGGGCATATAACTGGTAAATACATAAAGTGGAAAGACTGAAAATGGCACTGCTTTGTTGCAAATTTACACCCACTTACAACAGGCACAGATTTAATTTTCCAACCTAAAATGAGTTGTTCAAGTTAATTAAAAAGCTACATATCATAACTGAAATAAGTAATTAATTTACACTCCCCCATTTCCAGCACCTCATACCTGATGTTACCTGCAGCCATAACCTCGTGACTACCGTAACTGACCTCAGCATTATCATAACCTCAGAGTACGTAGAGATGGAATGCAAAAGATGAAATAGTTGTATATAGATTATTTACTTATTTTAGCTGTATGTGCTGTCTGTTTGCAGCTTTTTAATTAACTTGGTTGACCCTTGTAAGGACAGCCAGAGATGTGCCTCTTAATAAAGTTGGCTCATTTTATTCCAGTGAGATATAGTTTAAGACAGACATATAGAATGTAAAAAAAACTGAGTAATTTCCAATGTATGCCTTAATTTAATGGTCTGATGTGTATTTCTTTATGATTATATAGTGGCATACATTACTATTGAAAAAAAGAGAATATATAATGTGCATTATAGTTTTTACTAAATGCTTGTTACGCACATGTAGGATAAACAGCCTCTCTGTTGCTGCACACCCAATCAGCTGGCTCCTGTACAGGCTAGTACTCCAACTGCACTGTTCCAAAAGGCGCCTGCACAGACAGGAATATCCTTAACCACAGGACTAGATCATGACTGCTTGGGCTTTATTACCTGACAGGTCGTCAAGAGTTTCCCGTACCTCCTAAGAAAGCAGGGGAAAGGTTGCTAAACACAACAACTAAAACAGGAAAGCATACAGATGCAAACAATACAAATGTGACAATATGGTAGCAGGGATAGTGTACAGCCAAGCCATCTCTCCAGCTAGGAGTCACTTTGCCATCAGACTAGGTGACTGTTATTCCTGCCCGAGCCAATAGGGGGCGCTGGATTCCTTCGGCTAGTTGTGCCGGTGATAGAGGGGCCTTGTCCTCATCAGGACCTGCTTCTTTGGTTCCTGCCTCTGTCACTGGGTATCATCATGGTCCTCCTGTGGGTAATGCTGGTTACAGGAGAGAGGTATCTGCAGAGGTGTCTGGCAGGCGCAGGCTTCGTTCCTTTATCAGAAATGGGGTGATTGTTACCAGGCATGCATCATGATCTGGCCTGGTTGTAGGGCAGTCCAGATGAGGTTATCAGGCTGTGAGCTCCAGCCAATGAGAGGGGACCGCGCCCTTCAATTACCTTGGGCTTGTCCTGCCAGCCGCCAGATATATTCTTGGTTTTCCCAGCTATCTAGTTTGAGTGGTATTGTATTGTCTCTGACCTTACCTGAATTTTGACTCTTCTACTGCCTGACGATTTTGTATTTTTGCTGTCCTAGTTTTGACGCTGCCTGCTGACTATGCTTTTTGATCCTGACTTTGTCTGTTCCCTGACCTCCTAGTCTTGTCTCTTCCTGGTGACCCTTGCACATGATCATGCACACCAGCAGCGCTAACACCTTTTCACCCTGTCACTTTTTCCTAACAATGCCAGTCTCCACCTTCACAATAGCGCTTCCAGCGCATGCGCCCTGTACTCAGAGCGGCGCACATGCACTGTGAACCTGTCGCCCTAGAGGGCATCATGTATCACCATTAAAATGGCGCCCGCGCATGCCCGCTTGCTGGGAGGGTCACTGCAGTTACTTTTGCACTGGAGGGGTAATGGTCCGGAAGAGAGGTCCTGGGTGCCTGCAAGTAACATCCATGCCAAAGGGTTTGATCAGGAAAATTCATCTCCTTAACCCCAACAAGCTAGGTTTTGAGGATCCGGAGGCCCCTCTTAGAGGGGGGTAATGTCACGTCACCATCAGACTGGGTGACAGTTATTCCTGCCCCAGCCACTAATGGAGCGCTCGGTGTCTGCAGATGCTTGCAGACCGCCGTGCGCTCCCAGTGCCCGCGATGAGTGATCTGTGCGCAGGCGGAAGCCTGCGCACAAATCACACAGTCTCGTCCGCACCAGGGACGCGACATGTTGCGCAAAACGCTGCGGAGGCATCTTCAAATCTGAAGGCAGTCTTACTTGACAAACGGATTTTGCTCAATGAGATTGGATGCATCTTCAACAGGTGGGGATTTTAAATAGATATAATCTTGAAAAACATCAAATCTTCAAGAGTTTTAAGTTCAGTAGAAATGAAAATTTATTATCAAAGGCTAATTAATTTTTTTGGTGATGAAGTACTTATTGCCGACTCTTCGGCTACAACATTGCTGTTTTCCAATTATGACTCATGATATAGAACCCCAATTCTCTACTTCTTGTGTTCTGGACCAGGGCCGGACTGGGACCAAAAAGCAGCCCTGGAAAACAAGCCCCACCAGCCCACATACTATAACACTCATCAGCCTCGATCAGTGAAATTTGCTTTTACGTTCTCATGACCTCATCACTTTCGCAGGCTGCTTTCACATTAGCGGTAAACTGATGTTTGCGGCCAATCCAGCAGGTGGCCCCGCATCTGCCGGATCAGCCGACTTGCAGCCTAGATGCGGCAAGCCCCATGCATAGTGTACGGCAAGTGCTGTTCTGCCAGGTGCGGCAGATCCGCTACTTGCGGCGGCGAAAAACCCCCTCACCGCTTACAGCCACGTTTCTTGGGATCGTGGGGTCCCAGTGGTCAGATCCAGAGCGAAGGGCAAGTCACCATCTGTACAGAAGAGAAGTGATGACTTCCATATTGGGGATAATTAATTTAAACAACAGTTAAATGCTGGAAATCAAAGTCCAATACCGCCTCTCTGACAACAGGACAGGAGAAGTGGTACTGTGCAGTGTATATATACAGAATAATACAGATACTGAGGATTACACCCAGTATACAGGACAGGAGAAGTGGTACTGTGCAGTGTATATATACAGAATAATACAGATACTGAGGATTACACCTAGTATACAGGACAGGAGAAGTGGTACTGTGCAGTGTATATATACAGAATAATGCAGATACTGAGGATTACACCCAGTATACAGGACAGTAGAAGTGGTACTGTGCAGTGTATATATACAGAATAATACAGATACTGAGGATTACACCCAGTATACAGGACAGGAGAAGTGGTACTGTGCAGTGTATATATACAGAATAATACAGATACTGAGGATTACACTCAGTAGACAGGAGAATTATACCCAGCATACCCAGGAGGCTGTGCTTTATAGATAGGATGCTGTGGTATATAGATAGCCTGATCCTAAAGATGGGTAAAGATGAAAGGTGGAGGCAAAAAGTCCAGTGCTAGGTGCAGAGAGAACAGAATTCATGGAGACACCGGGAAGAACACAGAGAACTCTCAGGAAAATTTTCTGTTGCTGCACATTACAGACTGCGGGCCGTATACACAACACAGACTGTCCGCTGTGTACACACTAGAAGCTGCCTGATGTATACACGTTACACAGTGCGGACTCTGGGCACGTTACACGCTGCAGACTCTGGGCACGTTACACGCTGCAGACTCTGGGCTCGTTACACGGTGCGGACTCTGGGCACCTTACACGGTGCGGACTCTGGGCTCGTTACACGGTGTGGACTCTGGGCTCGTTACACGCTGTGGACTCTGGGCTCGTTACACGCTGCGGACTCTGGGCTCGTTACACTCTGTGGACTCTGGGCTCGTTACACGCTGCAGACTCTGGGCTCGTTACACGCTGCGGACTCTGGGCTCGTTACACGCTGCGGACTCTGGGCTCGTTACACGCTGTGGACTCTGGGCTCGTTACACGCTGTGGACTCTGGGCTCGTTACACGCTGTGGACTCTGGGCTCGTTATCACTATTCTCACACTCCTTTTGTCTCCTAAAAGCATCCTGTCAAAGTAGATAAAAACGAATTTACACTCACTCATTAGGCATTATAATTAGCAGGGGCAATATTCTTTAGCCCTTAGGGAGTGTTTGTTTTGCAGGCTCCAGGATCCACCCTCTCTCTCTCTCTGTGCTGCTTTGCTTGTGCAGGCTTTGCCCTCCCCCTCTCTGTCAATCACAGAATGCAAATCATTAGTCCTGCCATCAGCTCCACATCACAGCAGAAGCTGCACAAAGAGAGAGAGGGCTGGATCCTGGAGCCTGCAAAACAACACATCCTAAGGGCTAAAGAATATAGCCCCTGCTAATTATAATCCCCTAATGAGTGAGTATAAAATTGTTTTTATCTACTTTGACAGGATGCTTTTAGGAGACCAAAGGAGTGTGAGATTAGTGATGGGATGCTGCAGGACATGATTTTGGACCTTAGGTGGCTTTTTGGAGGTGACAGGATCCCTTTAAATGAGTTGCTGGTTATCAACCAGATACCAATCATTTACCCATAACCAGATATGTTGAAGTCACTTGGATTTTGCGAAGGCTGTTTTTGAGTTAAAGGGTTGGTCCGGTCTAAACTGATAATTGTGCAGGCACTCTTTATGACAGAAGACTTATCCATTCTCCCAGCACAAGCAAGATGCATGTTTCCGGACAGAGCTCCCGACTAGTAGACTTGTCCTCGCTTAATACAAGTGTATAGAGCAAGGCTGCACCCACTAGGTGGCCGCTCTCACTAGTCAGATATGCCCGCTCCATAAACTTGTATTGAGCAAGGCTGTGTCACTAGTCGTTTTGTTGCTGAGAACATGATTATCGCAAATATTCACAGTACACAGTGCATGTGCTGGGAGGATTGATAGGTCGGCAATTCCATAGAGTGACTGCAGAATTATCAGTTTTAGACCGGACCACCTCTTTAAAGAACACAAAGGGCGTCAACTATAGTCCTAAGTGACTTCAGAATATTACACATTCTCTCAGAGCAAATAAAGGCTTATTAGTATGTGCAATTCACTCCCAAGCAAATTTAGGGATAAAAATTAGTTGAAGCTGGCATATTTGAAATTCAAAAGATTACAAGATTCTCTAATCTTAAAAAAAGCTTTAAGTTATATTTCATGCCATAAAAAAAGAACAAAGAAAGCTAAAAGGCTCAGAGTTTTCATTAATTGACATCACAACATTTCAATCTGGCTAATTGGAATGTGCTGCAGACTACACTGGCACGACATAAATTAAGACTGATCGTACTAATAATAATAATAATAATAATAATAATTATTATTATTATTATTATTATTATTAATAAATTACTATTGCCAGTAAAGAAGATCAATAGCAAGAAATAAAATCTGAAAATGAAAAATAACAAAATTGAGAAAAATCAGACACAATCTGACAATTAGAGAATGAGATGAGAAGACATGAATGAAGAAATGATAATCAGTCAAGGGAGACAAAGACATGCGAGAATCCTGTTATTCAGCAGCTCTGTTGCAGTCGGCCTTTGTTGCCGCGCTGAGGTCTTGCCATGAGAATTATCGTATCAAGACAACAACCAGGAAACCTGCCCACTGCAAATA
Source organism: Allobates femoralis (assembly GCA_033576535.1). Lineage (NCBI taxonomy): Eukaryota > Metazoa > Chordata > Amphibia > Anura > Aromobatidae > Allobates > Allobates femoralis. The sequence goes on from JARQOC010000009.1 coordinate 139,304,704, forward strand.
CAAACTAATTAAACTGTAGAATACAAATGTCAGAAAGGAAACATGGGGAACCTGTATGGAAATGCATTACAAAGGTTAGAACTCGGAAGCAGTAAAGCTGAACCGGCACGTCGCATCTTTAATATCAGCTTTATGGTTTGCATCAAGTAATACCAAATTACCATTACTGGAAAGTAAGGGCACTGTGGATTTTATTTTTAACCCTCCATATACCAGTGAGAAGCACAGACAGCCGCCTAAAATAACAATGACAAGAAGTACTGCTAAATATAAAAGTGTCTGTCAGCCCTCAATGACAGTTCAGGACAAGCACACCTTGTAGGGAATAAAGCACTAATACAAAGCGTAACTTTAGTGTTCAAATCAGAAGCTCTATTTGCTGGAAAGTATTTAGATATGCCAATAAGTTCAGCTCACCCTTGGCATCTATTTGTTTTCAATCTATTTTTACCCCACTCTTCTTTCACAGACAGCTCTGGCATTACAGGAGCGGAGGGCACAGGCACAGACACATACAAGTGAAGGTGCAATGAATTATTAGGTAATACCAGGGGAGCACCAAGTAGGTGCTTGCATCTAATATATGATTGTCTAATGTTCCCTGACTGTCACGGAAATCACGCGCCAGCGCTCATTGGTTGCCGCCAGCCGCGGCAACCAATGAGCGCCGCGTATGCAAAAAGTCGGGTGCATTCAAAATTAGACAATTATATAGCAGCTGTAACCTGACGACAGCAACGCATAGCGTCACTGTCGCCAGGCTACATGTACGGCCGCGGCGACCCCCAGCACCGGTACCCGCCGCCTCCCTCCTCACCTCCCTCATCGCCTCTCGCCTCCCTCCTCGTCTCTCGCCTCCCCTCCCGCTGTTCTCACCAGTCTTCTCCCTCTGTATATTGATTATGTGACAGGGCAGGCTGATGTGACATCACACAGCCTGCCCTGTCACATGACCGCTGCCCCCGCCTCCATGCTGCCCCCCCTGGCTCCATCCTGCCCCCCCCACATCCATCCTGCCCCCCTGCATCCATCCTGCCCCCCCTGCATCCATCCTGCCCCCCCCTCACAGCCATCCTGCCCCGCTCGCTCCATCCTGCCCCCCTGGCTCCATCCTTCCCCGCTCGCTCCATCCTGCCCCCCGGCTCCATCCTTCCCCCAGCTCCATCCTGACCCCCTCGGCTCCATCCTGCCCCTCACACCCATCCTGCCCCCCCGCATCCATCCTGCCCCCCAGCTCCATCCTGCCACGCTCACTCCATCCTGCCCCGCTCACTCCATCCAGACCCCCGGCTCCATCCTGCCCTGCTTGCTCCATCCTGCCCCGCTTGCTCCATCCTGCCTCGCTCGTTCCATCCTGCCCCCTCCTCCCGGCTCCATCCTGCCCCCCCCCCCGGCTCCATCTTGTTCCCCCTCGACTCCATCCTGCCCCCCACATCCATCCTTCCCCACCGCATCCATCCTGCCGCCCACGGCTCCATCCTGCCTTGCTCACTCTATCCTGCCCCCCCGGTTCCATTTTGCCCGCTCGCTCCATCCTGCCCCTCTCACTCCATCCTGCCCCCTGCCCCCGCCTCCATCCTGCTACCCCGGATCCATTCTGCCCCGCTTGCTCCATCCTTCCCCCCCGGCTCCATCCTGCCCTGCTCGCTCTATCCTGCCCCGCTCGCTCCATCCTGCCCCCCCCCGCTCTATCCTGCCCCGCTCGCTCTATCCTGCCCCGCTCGCTCCATCCTGCCCCCCCCTGGCTCCATCCTGCCCTCCAGCTCCATCCTGCCCCACTTGCTCCATCCTGCCCTGCTTGCTCCATCCTGCCCCTCCGCCTCCATCCTGCTACCCCAACTCCATCCATTGCCCCCCCTCATCCATTACTGCCCCCTATCCATCCTGCCCCCCGCATCCAATATGCCCCCCCAGCATCCATTTGCCCCCCCGCTCCATCCTGCCCCCCATCCATCCTGCTCCCCGGCTCCATCCTGCCCCCCGGGTCACCTTCCCGCTTCCTGCTCCATCCTGCCCCCGCCCCCATCCTGGACCCCCCGTCCATCCTGCTTCCTGCCCATCCTGGCCCCAGCAGTTCGCAGGTCACGTAGCCCATCGGTTCTCAGGCAACGACAGGTCCTAAAGGCTGTAGGACCTAGAAGACTTAGGTGGAGTGAGCCGGTGGATGGATGAGTAATCTCACTGAGGATTTTTTTATTTTTACTTTTACTGTGGAGGAGCAGGGGGCCGTGGGGAGCAGGGTATCGCCATATACCATAGTGCTGTAATGTACCGCCATATACTATAGCGCTGCTATACATGTACTGTAATGTACCGCCATATACCATAGCGCTGCTATACATGTACTGTAATGTACAACCATATACCATAGCGCTGCTATACATGTACTGTAATGTACCGCCATATACTATAGTGCTGCTATACATGTACTGTAATGTACCGCCATATACCATAGCGCTGCTATACATGTACTGTAATGTACGACCATATACCATAGCGCTGCAATACATGTACTGTAATGTACGACCATATACCATAGCGCTGCTATACATGTGCTGTAATGTACTGTCATATACCATAGCGCCGCTATACATGTACTGTAATGTACCGCCATATACTATAGTGCTGCTATACATGAACTGTAATGTACCGTCATATACTATAGTGCTGCTATACATGTGTGGAAACCCGGGGGTCAGTGGGTGCTCTCGTCCTCTGGCCCAGCCGCCTTTACAATGACAACATGGACCAGGGCTCATCCTCAACTGAACACCCGAGCTCCTTAACAATGGGCGGAACACTACTCAGACAACACAAGGTGAGGGAACCACAATTGTAAGGCTTTATTGGATCCCCAAACAGTTAACAGCATATAACACATAACCAGCAAAAAACAACAATTTAACAGGCAACAGAGTCTCACCCTTCTGCTGGCTCACCAGGGATTAGAATATAGCACAGCAAAGTATGTAGCCAGGTGACGGGATTGTCCCAACCTGCGTGGCTTCCTTATGCAGTCTTTGTCATCACAGCCGAATCCGATAATTCGATGCTGAAGTCCTTGTGGTGTTATAATCCAGGTTCTGATCCCCCTTGGTCGGCACCGAAATGCCTAGGCCTGGGGTTATGGCCGGCCAATCGGATCCAAAGATCCTAGATTAGCCACCATATCCAATCTTCAGTCACCTGGTCAATGTGAACAGTCCTCCTTATATACCTCAGCCCTTATTGCAGGATATTGGCGATGTCACGATTGGTGCAATAACACTGTCTTTTCATTGGCTGGACCTCAAGCCTCATTTAACATATTTTTAGTAGTATTGCAATCCTGGCAAGGTAGAGCCACATACTGATTGATATAGCCCTTACAATGGAATGTTAGTAGGATTAAGCACTGTCAAGTGAGATCCACATACAGATGGTTCACCTAGCACCTAGCAGGATACATTTACATAGTATTACAAAGGGCAGTTAGCATAATTAGGTTTTCTGAGCCTCTGTCCCTCTGACCCTTCTAAGACAAAAAGTTGAGATGATTACATACACACGGTCAACATTTCCAAACATCTTCAAGACTGGTAAAAACAATGAGTGTCCCCTCACAAGGTAGGAATTAAATCACAATGCAAGGAGGCAATATAATTACATTATATACATCAACAATGGGAATACAAAATACAGTCTGGCTTGAATTTAAGAACTTAACCCATGAGTGGCATATTCCAAGTTGCAACAAAATACCATACTGTCTGGGTTACATAAGAAATCATATGTTCTACATTGAAGGAGTCCATTTCGTCACATACCTCCCCCTTCTTATGTAACCAGACAGGGCAGTCAAATGTGATAAGTCTCTTGATATCCTTCTCCTCTTGACGGCATTGTCTTTTTTAATGGTGAAGTCAGCAATCGAGGCTTCCATCTATATACCTCCCCCTGATTACCTCCCCCTTGATGGGCAGACATATTGTAGACAAGCACTATAATGGGATTCAAGAGTTGGGCTCCCATAAACTTCTTGTAATCAATTCCCCACCAGTCAATGGCCACAGTCTGGTTAGGTCCACTCACTGTTGATGGCTCACAGGAGAATGATGTGGGCTGGGAACATGGATTATCCTCAGAAGGTGGGGTAGCAAGATCCACCAAAATAACAGGGGTGGGGACGCTGTCTTTAAGCTCCTCATCGACGTCTTCCTGGTTAGTTCCCTAAGTAACAGGGATAACCTCTTCCTGTCAGTCTCCATAAAAGTAGGCTTGGGGACGCTGTCGATAAGCTCCACATCAACCTCTTCATCCTTCTGGGCATGCCAACTGTAGTTGCACTTTTTTATAGCGGCTGTACTTCAACTCCAGTCCTTGTCCCATGGCTGAGCTGGTGGGGTTGGACATGGCAGTGTTCGAAACCTGAATGCCTCACCTATGGCCTGCTGGGTATGCTTCTATGCCTCCCTGGTTGTTGAGTCATTGGACGGTGTCTATGAACACCAGTCCCCTGCAGCTCCCCTGGATAAACCAAGCTGAGTAGTATCCCACCGCTGCCACCAATTGTGGAGACAGTTCTTTGGACTTCTTTCTTTTCTCCATGCTCAATGTGGTACACACAAGGACACAGGACAGAGGTTGAGTCAACTTTAATCCATGTCAACTGGCTGCAAGTGTGATTTAGTTATTGCCAACACCTGTTAGGTGCCACAGGTAATTACAGATGCTGTCAAATGGACTCCTTCAATGTAGAACATATGATGATTTCTTATGTAACCCAGACAGTATGGTATTTTGTTGCAAATTGGAATATGCCACTCATGGGTTAAGTTCTTAAAATCTAGCCAGACTGTATTTTGTATACCCATTATTGATGTATATAATGTAATTATATTGCCTCTTTGTATTGTGATTTAATTCCTACCTTGTGAGGGGACACTCATTGTTTTTACCAGTCTTGAAGATGTTTGGAAATGTTGACTGTGTGTATGTAATCATCTCAACTTTTTGTCTTAGGAAGGTCAGAGGGACAGAGGCTCAGAAAACCTTATTAATTATGCTAACTGCCCTTTGTATTACTAGGCAAATGTATCTTGCTAGGTACTAGGTGAACCATCTGTATGTGGCTCTCACTTGACAGTACTTAATCCTACTAATATTCCATTGTAAGGGCTATATCAATCAGTATGTGGCTCTACCTTGCCAAAATTGCAATACTATTAAAAATATGTTAAATGAGGCTTGAGGTCCAGCCAATGAAAAGACAGTGTTATTGCACCAATCGTGATGTCCCCAATATCCTGCAATGAGGGCTGAGTGTACATAAGGAGGACTGTTCACTTTGACCAGGAGATTGAAGATTGGATATGGTGGCTAATCTAGGATCTTTGGATCCGATTGGCCGCCATAACCCCAGGCCTAGGCATTTCGGTGCCGAACAAGGGGGATCAGAACCTGGACTATAACACCACAAGGACTTCAGCATCAAATTATTGGATTCGGCTGTGATGACAAAGACTGCATAAGGAAGCCACGCAGGTTGGGACAATCCCGTCTCCTGGCTACATACTTTGCTGTGCTATATTCTAATCCCTGGTGAGCCAGCGGAAGGGTGAGACTCTGTTGCCTGTTAAATTGTTGTGTTTTGCTGGTTATGTGTTATATGCTGTTAACTGTTTGGGGATCCAATAAAGCCTTACTATTGTGGTTCCCTCACCCTGTGTTGTCTGAGTAGTGTTCCGCCCATGGTTAAGGAGCTCGGGTGTTCAGTTGGGGATGAGCCCTGGTCCACGTTGTCATTGTAAAGGTGGCTGGGCCAGCGGACGAGAGCACCCACTCACCCCCGCGTCACCACAATTGGTGGCAGCGGTGGGATTCTACTCAGCCTTGTTTAACCAGGGGAGCTGCAGGGGTCTGGTGTTCGTCCAATGGCTCAACAACCAGGGAGGCATTTAAGCTTACCCAGCAGGCCATAGGTGAGGCATTCAGGTTTCGGAAACTGCCATATCCAACCCCACCAGCTCAGCCATGGGACAAGGACTAGAGTTGAAGTACAGCCTCTATAAGAAAACTGCATCTTCAATTGGCATGCCCAGAAGGATGAAGAGGTTGATGTGGAGCTTATGGACAGCGTCCCCAAGCCTGCTTTTATGGAGATTAACCAGGAAAAGGTTATCCCTGTTACTTAGTGAACTAACCAGGAAGAGGTCGATGTAGAGCTTAAAGACAGCGTCCCCACCCCTGTTATTTTGGAGCCTGAGCAGGGAGAGGACAAGTTGGAGTTTATGGACAACGTCCCTATCCCTGTTGCTTTGGGAACTGACCAGGAAGAGGTTGATGTGGAGCTTACAGACCATGTCCCCACTTCTGTTGTTTCGCGCGCTTACCCAGGACATGGACTATCCATCCAGTTTATCACCGCCATCCCCCACATTCAAGAAGCCAAGCAGCACCCTGATGTGGATCTTGCTACCCCACCTTCTGAGGATAATCCATGTTCCCAGCCCCCATCATTCTCCTGTGAGCCATCAACAGTGAGTGAACCTAACCAGACTGTGGCCATTGATTGGTGGGGAAATGATTACAAGAAGTTTATGGGAGCCCGACTCTTGAATCCCATTTTAGTGCTTGTCTACAATATGTCTGCCCATCATGGGGGAGGTAATCAGGGGGATGGAAGCCTCGATTGCTGACTTCACCATTAAAAAAGACAATGCCGCCAAGAGGAGAAGGATGACCAGAGACTTATCACATTTGACTGCCCTGTCTGGTTACATAAGAAGGGGGAGGTATGTGACGAAATGGACTCCTTCAATGTAGAACATATGATGATTTCTTATGTAACCCAGACAGTATGGTATTTTGTTGCAACTTGGAATATGCCACACATGGGTTAAGTTCTTAAATTCTAGCCAGACTGTATTTTGTATACCCATTGTTGACGTATATAATGTAATTATATTGCCTCCTTGTATTGTGATTTAATTCCTACCTTGTGAGGGGACACTCATTGTTTTTACCAGTCTTGAAGATGTTTGGAAATGTTGACCGTGTGTATGTAATCATCTCAACTTTTTGCCTTAGGAAGGTCAGAGGGTCAGAGGCTCAGAAAACCTAATTATACTAACTGCGCTAAATGTGGCTCTACCTTGCCAGGATTGCAATACTACTAAAAATATGTTAAATGAGGCTTGAGGTCCAGCCAATGAAAAGATAGTGTTATTGCACCCATCGTGACGACCCCAATATCCTGCAATGAGGGCTTAGGTATATAAGGAGGACTGTTCACTTTGACCATGTGACTGAAGATTGGATATGGCGGCTAATCTAGGATCTTTGGATCCGATTGGCCGGTCATAACCCCAGGCCTAGGCATTTCGGTGCCGACCAAGGGGGATCAGAACCTGGATTATAACACCACAAGGACTTCAGCATTGAATTCTTGGATTCGGCTGTGATGACAAAGACTGCATAAGGAAGCCACGCAGGTTGGGACAATCCCGTCACTTGGCTACATACTTTGCTGTGCTATATTCTAATCCCTGGTGAGCCAGCGGAAGGGTGAGACTCTGTTGCCTGTTAAATTGTTGTGTTTTGCTGGTTATGTGTTATATGCTGTTAGCTGTTTGGGGATCCAATAAAGCCTTACAATTGTGGTTCCCTCACCTTGTGTTGTCTGAGAAGTTTTCCGCCCATGGTTAAGGAGCTCGGGTGTTCAGTTGAGGATGAGCTCTGGTCCATGTTGTCATTGTAAAGGCGGCTGGGCCAGCGGACGAGAGCACCCACTGACCCCGGGTTTCCACACATGTATAGCAGCACTATAGTATATGGCGGTACATTACAGTTCATGTATAGCAGCACTATAGTATATGGCGGTACATTAGAGTACATGTATAGCAGCGCTATGGTATATGGCGGTACATTACAGCACATGTATAGCAGCACCTTAGTATATGGCGGTACATTACAGTACATGGATAGCAGCACTATAGTATATGGCGGTACATTACAGTACATGTATAGCAGCACTATAGTATATGGCGGTACATTACAGCGCATTACAGCACTATGGTATATGGCGATTGTCTGCTCCCCACGGCCCCCCGCTCCTCCACAGTAAAAGTAAAAATAAAAAACCCTCAGTGAGGATACTCATCCATCCGCCGGCTCGCTCCACCTCAGTCTTCTAGGTCCTACAGGCCTTTAGGACCTGTCATTGCCTGGGAAACCGATTGGCTGACATGACCGCCAACTGCTGGGGTGCAGGATGGAGCAGGGAGGCAGAATGGTGACGGGGAGGGGGGCCAGGATGGTGGCGGGGGGGGCAAGATGGAGCGAGCAGGGCAGGATGGAGCCGGGGGAGCAAGATGGATGCGAGGGGGCAGGATGGATGTGCGGGGGCATAATGGATGCGGGGGGAGCATAATGGATGTGGGGGGGCAGGATGGATGTGGGGGGGCAGGATGGATGTGGGGGTGCAGGATGGAGTTGGGGTAGCAGGATGGAGGTGGGGGTAGAGGGGCAAGATGGAGCAAGTGGGGCAGGATGGAGCAAGTGGGGCAGGATGGAGCCGGGGGTTGACAGGATGGAGGCGGGGGGCAGGATGGAGCGAGCGGAGCAGGATAGAGCGAGCGGGGCAGGATGGAGCTGGAGGAGCAGGATTGGAGCGAGCGGGGCAGAATGGAGCCGGGGTACCGCCATTACCATAGTGCTGCTATACATGTACTGTAATATACTGCCATATACCATAGCCCTGCTATACATGTGCTGTAATGTACCACCATATACCATAGCACTGCTATACATGTACTATAATGTACCACCATATACTATAGTGGTGCTATACATGTACTGTAATGTACTACCATATACCATAGTGCTGCTATACATGTGCTGTAATGTACCGCCATATACTATAGTGCTGCTGTACATGTAATGTAATGTACCACCATATACCATAGCGCTACTATATATATATATATATATATATATATATATATATGTGTGTGTAGTTCACTCACATTGGCTGAACAAGTTCTGTCAGTCTCAGCATGTCAACTACATACATATTCTAGAATAACCGATGCGTTTGAATCGGGCCACCATCTACTGTAGTATTTTAATAAAGAACAAATGTTTTCTAGTGATTCACTTTTTATTGGAACTCATAGAGCTATGACCCTTAAAAAGGTTCTGGGCTTGGTTTGAACAGTTATTTTTCTGCTGAAAGACTTCTTTTCACATGTATCAGCAATAACTTAACATGTAGCAAGACATTAAAAGCTGTTTGACTTTGTCTGATTATGATAAAATATCCTCATGTCATCCACATTACATTATATGTTTTCCATGGTCAACATTTCCTCATATAATGGAAGCCTACTTAAAGACAACAAACAACATCATATACAGACAAAACATGTAATTTATGAAAATAAAAGCACTCTGAATATATTTTACCATTGTTAAAGAGAGCCTGTCATGTCTTAATGCTATTAACTTGCCAATATGGGGTTAATCTGCAGGTTAACAGCATTGTAATGCTGTCTGTCTGACTTAATAAAAGTCCATCTACCAGGAGGAGATGAACTTTATTCTTCCATGAGCTGCCAGCTTTCAGTCATAGAGGGACCCAGAGCAACTGCAGTCACAGCTCACAAGCTCCTGTACGGAGAGACACGGCCATTACACAGTACACAGCAGGGAAACATATATAAGATTATCTCATCACAGGAGATGTGGTATGATCAGACCATGGCCCTGTATGGTCAGACACATCCATTACACAGTACACAGCAGGGTCACATATATAAGATTATCTCAGCACAGGAGATGTGGTATGATCAGACCATGTCCCTGTACGGTCAGACACATCCATTACACAGTACACAGCAGGGACACATATATAAGATTATCTCATCACAGGAGATGTGGCATGATCAGACCATGTCCCTGTACGGTCAGACACATCCATTACACAGTACACAACAGGTACATATATATAAGATTATCTCAGCACAGGAACATTGCTTTAAACACAACCAATTGTGGAAATTATTATTCCAGGAACTATTGATTAAAATAAAGTGTAAAATGACCTTTGTTCATGGGAAAACTCCTTTAAGGTGGAAAATACAATGCTCTCATTATCTGAATAGAGACAAATTCTTTTATTTAAAAAAAAATTGCCACAAATAACAATTGCTACTACCACTGGAAATAAATCCAATAAGACAAGGCTATTCAAAATCCAAGTGTGGTGCCACAATGGTGGCCATATCTGTGCACACCAATGTCCATCCTAAAAACAATGAAAATCCCAACTTTTGGAGGCATTAGTGAAAAGTGACAAGAAAACTGTTCTTGAATCACGTTCCGTCCATTAAATGTATTAAAAAATGAAAACCACATACTTAAGTCCTCTTTTTAGTTTCTTGTCCCCCAGATATGAGCTTTGGGGGATATGAGGTGCTTTTTTGCAAAATATGGTCTTCTGGAAAAAAAAAGCATCTCCATTGGAATTATTCTCAGAGCAAAAGCAAAACTGCCCAACAAAGCCTACCAGTCCCTTAATAACACTTTTTTACATCTAAGGGCCCAATATATTCATTAACATAGGGTAAATTTTTGCTATTGGAAGTCTAACTTCCATGACCACAAAGTCTAATTCAATACTCAAAAACTCAACTGAACGGGACATGAAAACTGTCTTCTAATGAGCAAGCAGGAAGACATAAAAGTCAGAAATAGAAATAAGTTTATGCAATAGGCGTGAACATATTGAAGTAGTAGTTGGGCCGATAAATAAAAAATCGTCAAGTTAATGGAAAATACCACCGACCACATGGCCCCCCAAAATACACTAGGGTAAAAATGACGCCACTGCCTCAAAGTACAAATAAGATAATATATAATACAAATAATAATGGGTGAAATCCAAAGGGGGTCATAGGGAAAGCCCTAAGAAAAAAAAAAGTGACACTGCATTCACTATAATGGGGTACTCATTCGCTTTGTTGGCCACAGAACACAATTCTTGAATTAAATGTTCATATGGTTTATTTTCATTTCCTTAAAGTCCACAACTGCTGGTCGTAATTAAATCAAGTCATTCCACCAAAATTTCTATAAGCTTCCAAAACAATGTCCAGGTGCTGAAATAAAACACTGCACCTCTCTAGGAGGTTCTCCCCAATAACAGATACAAATACAGTATACAGAATGCCTGTAATCAGTTAAAAAATGATCTAGGCAGACCTCTCCTCCAGTCATCATCCTTATCATCCAGTTTCTATTCAGGTCTAAAAACCTCTTGAAAAGATGGTAATAAAGATAACTCAATAAAATCATTATACCAGATTTTTTCTTTGGAAACTGATGAAAAGTGAAAACCAAGCGGAGATAAAACAAATGGTAATGTTTCCTTTAAAAAAAAAAAAGCCTTATTAACACCACTTCTATTGCTGTGCAGCTAAGCCACTGTTAGGCATAGGTATAGATCTAGCAAAAGCATCTGCAATATATTTAAACACCTCCTGTAACAAAAGGTTATTCATATCTATATTAAGAACAGTGGCAGAATACATCATCTTGCTCTGTCCGGCATTGTCAAATCACTCCATTTCAAAGTCATTCTCTGCAGGTACTTGAGTGGCCATACTGGAAATCCGAACCCTGTTCCCAGCCAGCCTGCCATGCGTTGGCACAGCCACCTCTGTGCAAATGTTAATATCTGAGGGCAGGGCTGCCACTAGGGCCTGACAGGTCTTCCTGGAGTCAGGGGCCCGCCCATCATTAGAGGGGGTATGGCTATTGGAACAGGGGCAGGGGGGCCCGGCCGTGCCGGAAGGGAAATGATCATGTGGGGAAACTGGTCCCCTACAAAAACACGTTTCAAACAGTGTCCGATGTCCAAAACACGTCCAGCGTTTTTGGAAGGGACCTGTTCCCCAGTATGATAACTTTATGTGTGTAACACACAAATAAACATCTGAAAAATTGAAGACATGGTCCGGTGCCGGATTTATTTATTCAAGTTTATTATAATCCCATGCATCTACTTAGCTCAGGGGTCTCAAACTCAGCTGGGTTGGTGGGCCGCACATAGGAAACATTTATGGCAAGGGAAAGGGGGGGGGGGGGTAGGCCGCATCCCTTGTAGGACTAAGTGATATTTTTAGTAATACCAGAATTTTTTGCTCAATATAGTAAAGTATAAATCCCTATCCCCATTCTTGTAGTAATGTCCTTTTCTACTGATGTCCCCCAACCTGATCCCCTTTTCTAGTAATGTCCCCCATCCTGATCCCCTTTTCTAGTAATGTCCCCCAACCTGATCCCCTTTTCTAGTAATGACCTTCATCCTGATCCCCTTTTCTAGTAATATCCCCCATCCTGATCCCCTTTTCTAGTGATGTCCCCCATCCTAATCCCCTTTTCTAGTGATGTCCCCTATCCTGATCCCCTTTTCTAGTGATGTCCCCCATCCTGATCCCCTTTTCTCGTGATGTCCCCCATCCTGATCCCCTTCTAGTGATGTCCCCCATCTATCCTGATCCCCTTTAGTAGTGATGCCCCCATCCCCCTTAGTAGTGATGTCCCCCATCCTGATCCCCTTTTCTAGTAATGTCCCCCATCCTAATCCCCTTTTCTAGTAATATCCCCCATCCTGATCCCCTTTTCTAGTGATGTCCCCCATCCTGATCCCCTTTTCTAGTGATGTCCCCCATCTTGATCCCCTTTTCTAGTGATGCCCCATCCCCCTTAGTAGTGATGCCCCCCCATCCTGATCCCTTTTTATAGTGAGGTCTCACATCCTGGTCCCCTTATCTAGTGATGTCCCCCATCCTGATCCCCTTTTCTAAGTATGTCTCCATCCTGTTTTACCTTCTTTTTACACATTCAACACACAAACCCACACATCCTCATACTCACACACTCTCACAGACACTTTCTTATACACATATACTCACTCACATATGCACACCCTCACACCCTCACCTTCTCACACACACTCACACTTTAATGATGCATCGCTCCAGTGGAAGGGGCCGCCGCAGTCCCACTGTGCTGACTTCCGGCCTCCGCTGTGCTATGACTACCTCCAGCCGTCGCTCAGACAAGCTCTTTTGCTCAGCAAGATCAATGCAATCTGCCAGCCAGAGGCCCGCATGTGACATCATATTCCGCCATCAGCTGAAGACCTCTCATTGGCTGGCAGCTAGCATTGATCTTGCTGAGTGGCAGAGCTTGTTAGTGCCGCGGACGGAAGTCATCACACAGCGGGGACTGAAGCGGCCCCCTGCACTGGAGCGATGCATCATTAAGTTGTCCAAGGTGCCGCGGGCCGCATAGTGAAGGCCCAGGGGCCGCATGCAGCCCTCGGGCCGTGTGTTTGACACCCCTGACTTAGCTGATGTCATGTGGGTATGCCAGTCACATATACGCTTGGTGGTAGTAGTCACCACTGCTAGGCAAGTCCTTAAGTACCAGGATATTCTTCACCTGCTCCCAAAATAAATGGGGGGGTTTAATGAACCACACTTTATAGTCCCATTATAATGTCTCCAATACGTTGGGGTCACGTGATATGGTCTTTTCACTTCAGCCAACACGTGATGTTCTACACCCTTTGGGATGTAGAAAGCAGATTGGCACAGTTTTATACAGACACCACTTGGCACAGGGATGCACGCAGAGGGAGAGAGGGTAATCCACGTAACCTCCGGCATGGCACCACACTATCTTACAACTCTTGCAGGCTGGGAGACCATTTTCCCTAGCCCCAGTTAAACGCAGTCCTGGCAGATAGGTAGTACTGCCACCAGTTACTTGTTAGATGTAAACTTGGTCTGTTGACAGGATTATATTGGGCCAGAAACCAGCCCCGGTAGCATGGAATATTAAACTGAATTAGTGGATCAAGATTAAATATATAATTTAATTCTGGGTTCCTCTTTTATCACCTTAAGGGCACACTAGATAAGAACACTATTTAGAACATTGATTATACAGAGAGGGCAAATACAGGCAGTGGTATAACAAGTATAATCAGACATACAAAAATCAGTTACCCGTTTTGATGTTAGGCCTTATTTGCAGGCAGCCACATGGGAGGTGATGTGGAACAAGGGGTTTTCCTTGGTTACTTCCAGCGTGATACTTGGTGTGATATCCCCTCAGAAGAACAAGTAAGAAATATGGTGGATACCTTTAATCACCTCACTTGAATAAACCCTGGATGACCTCATGTTTGGTCTGTCTGTGGGATGGTCTGGAACTACAGAAAACTATGAAATCCCAGCTTTATGCATATCTTATCCTTTGGATATCTCTGGCAAGAGATATTACCACCATCTTTCCTATTATGAATTTACATCTTCATAGATAGGAAAGATGATATGTGTAATGTCTTCGAGCTGCTATATATTAATTTGGAGATAATAGTCTTGTTGCACCATTAAGCAAAAATATTTATTACTAGATGGTAGCCCGATTCTAACGCATCGGGTATTCTAGAATATAGACATAGAGATTGCATGGGGAAGGCGGTGAGGGCTGAATTGGGAGGAACTTTGAAGAAGGAGCAGCGGGGAAAGGACGGCGTGGCAGGGGGGAGGAGGGTGGACAGAGCAGCAGGGGGGAGGAGGACGGAGGACGAAGCGGCGGGGTGGGGGAGGACGGAGCAGCACAGGCAGGGGGAGGACAGAGAATGGAGTGGCAGAGGGGAGGAGGACAAAGGAAGGAGGAGGAAGCGGTGGGGGAGGATGGAGCAGCACAGGCAGGGGGAGGATGGAGTGGCAGGGAGAGGATGAAGCACAGAGCGGTGGGGGATGGAGGACAGGGTCAACCGGCGGGGTGGGGGAGGATGGAGCGGCACAGGCAGGGGAGGACGGAGCGGCAGGGGGAGGACGAAGCACAGAGCGGTGGGGGGGAGGAGAATGTAGGATGAAGCGGCGGGGTGAGGGAGGACGGAGCAGCACAGGCAGGGGGAGGACGGAGGATGGAGTGGCGGAGGTGAGGAGGACAAAGGAAGGAGGAGGAAGTGGTGGGGGAGGATGGAGCGGCACAGGCAGGGGGAGGACAGAGCGTCAGGGGGAGGACAGAGTGGCAGGGGGAGGAGAGAGCTGCAGGGGGAGGACAGAGCACAGAGCGGCAGGGGAGAGGAGGATGGAGGACGAAGCGGCGGGGTGGGGGAGGCCGGAGCAGCACAGGCAGGGGGAGGACGGAGGATGGAGTGGTGCAGGGGAGGAGGACAAAGGAAGGAGGAGGAAGCGGTGGGGTGGGGGAGAATGGAGTGGCACAGACATGGGGAGGATGGAGCACAGAGCAGCATGGGGGAGGAGAACAGAGGACAAAGTGGCGGGTGGAGGAGGATGGAGCGGCACAGGCAGGGGGAGGACGAAGCACAGAGCGGCAGGGGTAAGGAGGGCAGAAGACAAAGCGGCGGGTGGGGGAGGATGGAGCAGCACAGGCAGGGGGAGGACGGAGGATGGAGTGGCGGAGGAAGGAGGACAAAGGAAGGAGGAGGAAGCGGTGGGGTGGGGGAGGATGGAGTGGCACAGACATGGGGAGGATGGAGCACAGAGCGGCGGGGGGGAGGAGGACTGAGGACGAAGGGGTGGGGGAGGCCAGAGCAGCACAGGCAGGGGGAAGACGGAGGATGGAGTGGTGGGGGGGGAGGAGGATAAAGGAAGGAGGAGGAAGCGGTGGGGTGGGGGGAGGATGGAGCGGCACAGGAAGGGGGAGGACACAGCAGCAGGGGGAGGATGGAGCACAGAGCGGCAGGGGGAGGAGGACAGAGGACGAAGCAGTGGGGTGGGGGAGGATAGAGCAGCACAGGCAGGGGGAGGATGGAGTGGTGTAGAGGAGGAGGACAAAGGAAGGAGGAGTAAGCGGTGGAGGAGGATGAACCAGCACAGGCAGGGGGAGGACAGAGCACAGAGCGGTGGGAGGAGGAGGACAGAGGACAAAGTGGTGAGGTGGGGGAGGATGGAGCAGCACAGGCAGGGGGAGAATGGAGTATGGAGTGGTGGAGGGGAGGAGGAGAAAGGAAGGAGGAGGAAGCGGTGGGGTGGGGGAGGATGCAGCGGCACAGGCAGGGGGAGGCCGGAGCACAGAGCCGTGGGGGAGAGGAGGATGGAGGACGAAGTGGTGGGGTGGGGGAAGCCGGAGCAGCACAGGCAGTGGGAGGATGGAGCAGCAGGGGAAGGACGGAGCACAAAGTGGAAGGGGAGAAGGAGGATGGAGGACAAAGCGGCGGGGTGGGGGAGGCCGGAGCAGCAGAGGCAGGGGGAGGACAGAGGATGGAGTGTCGGAGGGGAGGCGGACAAAGGAAGAGTAAGCGGTGGGGTGGGGAAGGACGGAGCAGCACAGGCAGGAAGAGGATGTAGCGGCAGGGGAAGGACGGAGCACAAAGCGGCAGGGGAGAGGAGGATGGAGGACAAAGCGGTGGGGTGGGGAAGGCCGGAGCAGCAGAGGCAGGGGGAGGACGGAGGATGGAGTGTCGGAGGGGAGGCAGACAAAGGAAGGTAGAGGAAGCGGTGGGGTGGGGGACGGAGCGGCAGGCGGAGGATGGAGCACAGAGGACGGAGCAGCACAGGCAGGGGGAGGATGGAGAATGGAGTGGCAGAGGGGAGGAGGACAAAGGAAGGAGATGGAAGCGGTGGAGGAGGATGGAACGGCACAGGCAGGGGAAGGACGGAGCACACAGCGGTGGGAGGAGGAGGATGGAGGACAAAGCGGTGGGGTGAGGGAGGATGGAGCACTGTACGGCAGCTCAGTGGTTAGCAGAGTATTCAGGGGGTCAGTGGTTAGTAGAGTATACGGTGGCTCAGTGGTTAGCATTGCGTGGCGGCTCAGTGGTTAGCACTGCGCGGCGGCTCAGTGGTTAGCAATGCGCGGTGGCTCAGTGGTTAGCAATGCACGGTGGCTCAGTGGTTAGCACTGCGCGGTGGCTCAGTGGTTAGCACTGCGCGGTAACTCAGTGATTAGCACTGCGCGGTGGCTCAGTGGTTAGCACTGCGCGGTTAGCTCAGTGGTTAGCACTGCGTGGCGGCTCAGTGGTTAGCACTGCGCAGTGGCTCAGTGGTTAGCACTGCGCGGTGGCTCAGTGGTTAGCACTGTACGGTGGCTCAGTGGTTAGCAGTGAGTGTGGTGGGCAGAGTGGTCAGCGCAGCAGCGCGGTGGGCAGAGTGGTTAGCGCAGCAGGCGGTGGGCAGAGTGGTCAGTGTAGCAGCGCAGTGGGCAGAGTGGTCAGCGCAGCAGCGCGGTGGGCAGAGTGGTCAGCGCAGCAGCGCGGTGGGCCGAGTAGTCAGCGCAGCAGCGCGGTGGGCACAGCAGTGCGGTGGGCAGAGTGGTCAGCGCAGCAGCACGGTGGGCAGAGTGGTCAGCGCAGCAGCGCGGTGGGCAGAGTGGTTAACGCAGTGGGCAGGTAGCGGGGAGCAGAATGGAACGTGCGTGGCAGGATGGAGCCTGCGGGGCAGGATGGATGGTGGCTGCGGCGGCGGGCTCACACACACACCCACTCATAAAATAACAAATCATTATGCTCACCTACCCTCTCTCTATCCAGCGCTGCCTGCCACAGCAAGGTCCTTGTGCTTACAGGACCTGTGATGATATGACAGAGCATCATCGGGTCACATGATGACGATGATGCTCTGTGACATCATCACAGGTCCTGTAAGCACAAGGACCTTGCTGTGGCAGGCAGCGCTGGATAGAGAGAGGGTAGGTGAGCATAATGATTTGTTATTTTATGAGTGGGTGTGTTGCGGGCAGGGGTGGGAGACGGGAGGGTGTGGGGCGCAGGAGAGGCCGCCGATAGTGAGAGTGGGGCAGTATTAGCCCCGCTCTCGCTAACGGTCGGCCATCTTGCTTAGGTAGACAGCCGGCTTCCGTCAGGATATGACGTCATTTCGATGACATACTGACGGAAGCTGGCTTAGGGTTTTATTTGAATAGATGTTCCTTCCCATATCCTGAGTCTGAAAATCTGCCTGCCATACTTGTGTGAGCTACGCACACCCCAATATTTCTGACTGATCTCTTTGATCCATTCCTGAGAAACGTACTCACCCTCCGCTACGTACACACACTCAAGTCTTTCTGTCTCATTATTGCTTGCTCAGCAGGGGGTCATTATCTTTCCATGAAGACATCTTCCACTGCTCAATTAGCTTTGTTGTCTTACAGTTTGTTGGTATATGAGGCATCCTGTTTCTACTCTGACTTATAGGTGCATGTAAAGGTATAGCGACATCTAAGGCCGGCTTCACACCTCGATTTTCTGCTGTCAGGTGTTTTGCTGGATGCACCGGACACCGGACACAGCCTGAAAGCTCCAGAGAAAACAGAACCGGAGGGTTAATATGCCTCTCCGATTCTGTTTTCTGTCAGAATCATCAGTGCGCGCTGATGCCGCTGTCCAGGTCCTGAAATTTCAAAATCATGGCTAGCGGGAAGCTAGTCGCGGTTTTGAAATGTCAGCCAGGAGCTCACCAGGTGCTGAAGTTCAGCATTGGCCGGCGCTGAACTTCAGCACCTGGCGTCCAGCAGCCGAATCCAATTTTCTGCAGGATCCAGACCTGGCAGACACGATTTTGTCACATTTTTGCAAGCTGCGATTTAGTGTCTGTGACAAAAATCAAATGCACCCTGATGACAGGGACAAAACTGGATGGCAAATCACTGCCATCCAGCCCCATCCGGCAACATATGCATGCATTAGTACAAAATCGGGTTCGGGGCTGTCAGGTTCACACCGGACAGCCCCAGACCCGAAAGAACTGTGATGTGAAGCCGGCCATAGGCGGCCGTCACACGCTACGATATATGGCTAGATATCGCTTGAACGCACCTTATTAGACATCGCACGAACGATGTATATGCGTGTGACGGCCGCCTAAGACATACAGCTTACTGGAATGTCATGATATTTCTCATATTCTTCACAAAGGGCTGTGACAAAGCCTTTCTAAGCCATCTAGGAACAAAAACAACTTAAATGTGCAGAGGAAAAAAAACAGCTCCATAATAAGGTGCTTACAGAAAACCCTAAAAAATCTAGTAATAAAGTGGAAGCCTTAATTGGAGACAATATTCATAAGGACATCATGCAGGTGTATAACCTGAGTGAGAAACGGATCTTCAGTCTCCTGAGCTTTGTGCAGCTTATTGACAGTCACCAAATGGCATTGTTTAGAAAAGCGGTCAATAATTACAATTTCTCATTCCCCTGAACCTCCTCATATCTTTACGACCGCACATTTAGTGTTTCCCACTCTCACACTATCTCCTTATCCCACCCTCTCTTTGCTGGAGTCCCACAAGGCTTCATTCTAGGACCCCTACAATATCCATCTTTACCCTTGGCCAGGGACAACTCATAAAGTCCCATGGCTTCCAGTATCACCTATACGCTGATGACACTCAGATCTACCTCTCTGACCCAGACGTCACCTCTCTGCTGTCCAGAATCCCAGAGTGTCTATCAGCCATATCATCCTTCTTCTCCTCTTGCTCCTTTGTTATCTTTCCTCTATCTCATTTATCTCCCCTAGCTGATGTTTCTATCATAGTAAATGGCATCACACTCTCACCGCTACAGGAAATCTGCTGCCTTGGAGAGACAATTGACTCTGCCCTGTCCTGCAAACCACACAACCAAGGCGTCCTTTTGCAAGAGGTGGACACTGTACAGTTTTGCATGCCTGTCATAATACCTCTCTGGCAATCTGCATTGTATGTTTCACTACTTTATCTAGATAGATACTTATGAATGGGATTTCTGTTCTCTACTCTAATTACTGATTAAAGCTCGAGACAGGACCAAACCATCTACTGTTTATAGTTGGATTGTAAGCGCCTGGATAAAATTAAAATTTGCTTCACTGAGATTTTGAGTGCCAAGTTTTAATTTGATTGAGTATGAGACTGGATCTGATTTGAGCACCATTTCTCATAGAAATACCATGGTTAATGGGCATTATTTTACAACAAGCGGCTGGAAGTGACTCGTGGCAATGGAGGGCAGAACTTACAGAGAGGGCGTCATCTCTCAGGCCACAGTGGGCGGAGGAGGAGCTCAATAGGTGTGCCCAAATGGCTAAAATTGATGAGCGTGGTCTCAATTGTGGAGGGCGTGACTGAGCTGACTGCCCCTGTGCAGTGAGCATCTTCATTAACAAAGGAAATAACCATTAAGGTACCTTTACACAACTTTTCTAGGAATTTCACTGGCAACTTACTGGTTGCAGTGAAATCATGGAGACATTGTTCCATTTGTACACAGCAACAAGATAGAACAATGTGTCCATGATTTCACTGCAACCAGTAAGTTGCCAGAGAAATTCCTAGAAAAGTTGCCGCGTGTAAATGTACCCTTTCTTTTACAATCCACATAGACATAGAGCTGATTATAATAGATGCGGGGGTCTGGGGGTAAGGCCCCCAGACTGGGAGGGGTACAGGGGGAGTGAAGTCCCCCTTGCATAATTTAATCTTCTAATGGACTGCATAATGTAGTATTAGAAGAAGAGTAAATTATGCACGTCCATTGAGCTCCTCCTCCGCCCACTGTGGCCTTAGAGATGAGGCCCCCTCTTTAATCTCCATCCTCATCGTCACTTTGGCCATTTATTGTAAAACTATGCCAGTTGATGTTGCGTCTATAAGGTAGCTTTGTATATTAGCCAGATACAGGCCCACTGTCTTGGCCCCTGATGGGTGAATGCAGCCTGTCGACATGTATAGCTGTCCCTATTCTTAAAACTGTCTCTTTGACGCAGTGCACATTGCAGCCTGAATGATACACATTACAGGAATTGCTCTTAGGAAAGCTTTTCTTAGGTCAGGAGGTTTAGTTCATATTGTACTTGGAGGTTTTGTTGTCCGGGCTGAACATTATAATTTGTAAATTACGACTCTATGAAAAAAAACCACATTAAGGTAATTTTACAGTTGTAATGTGATCTTATTCATTTCAATAGCTGGATGAATAGTAGTGGAAAAAAGTATGAGAGTGGATGATGAGATAAAGTCTTTATACTCTTTACAATCACAAAAAAATCCATGTGTGTTGGGAGTGTGCAGGTTACAATAGTAGGAATATGACACATCTGAATGGAAGGTCTCACATCTAATGCTACATCAATCCATGGAGCCCAAGGAACAGAAGTATATTCAATCGTGACAATGGGAACTCGAAGGAACAGCAAAAGCCTTTCTTCAATTTGCTGCAATATATAGTTTCGGATTATTTCAAGCTTCATTGTTGTGCTGATCCTAAGAAAGGTTAAGTCACTTCATAAGTTCTGCAATCTCTCAATCACAGCTCCAGATGAGGAGCGCTCCTGAAGTGCCGCGTGCCGAGTCAAGGAAAATTGCTTAATGTATTTGTAAAAGCTTCTTTTTATGTTGTTGATGCTGCATATATGGCAATATGTCATTATAGAATAGCCAATCTATTACATACAAAAAATCCTATAGAATTCCTCATAGCGAGCCCCGTAACCCCCTCTACTAATGACATAATGGTTAGATGATTTACTTTTTTGTATTCAGACAAAGTGGTTAATGTTCTCTGACTACTCCCTATGGCGCCCGTTCTCGAAATTGTTTTGATAGGAAAAACTACAGTATTAGTGCGTGTTACCCTGAAGCACAGTAACAAATGGAACACATGAGAGGTTTCTAAATTACATTTAACCCATTCCACATATTAGAATACATAGCTGAAACTGAAGGAAAAACATTCTGTGAAGAGACATTCGTTCTACCCAATAATAGGAGGCAGGTGGAAGTTCTTGGAATAAATTATTATTCAGTACATAATGGATATCCATGAAAACCTATGTAAAAAGAAACATGGCTACATAGCACAGTGCAAACTCAAGGCAAAGTCACCCGCACTGGAAGCAGCGCGCCTGTAGGGTCAGAACTGGAGGAAAAGTATCCTGGAGGAGCTTCCTGTGTGAATTGCTGTGAGTTGCTGAATTGTGAATTGCTGAATGCTTTCCTACCTTTATTGGGCTTTCTTAAATTCTTTTTTTCTCTCTACAAGTTTACAGCATCTTATTTTACTACCTGTAAGTTAAGGGTTAAAAATTGCACTTTAATCCAGTGGTGTAGCTATACTTACAATGGGTTAATTAAGGGTGGTGGTTCATAATTAAGGGTTTATAAGAAGCAAATGGTTGGTGCTTCCAGTCCTTTGGAAGCTCACTGAGATGTAGGTTGGATTTATGCTGAAGGGAGAAAAAAAAAAAACTCTTTAAATCTTCTTCCTTAGTAAGTGTGACACGAGCTTAGTGTGATTGGAGCGTAAATGCGAACAGAAGTAAGTGTGTGACTTGTGATTCAGTGAGTTTGGATTCAGGGAGTTTGGAAGCCCAGACTTACTGAATTGTTGGTTGTATTTTATTAATACTTTACATTTCTTTTTACTTATCATCTGTCTGGTGCAATCCCCATTAGAATATGTGGTCCATAATTGACAATGCCATCCAGTGTACATCTTGCCACATGTACGCAATCCTTGAACAGCTGGTCGAGGGTGCATGCGGCTGTGTGAGATGTGAGCACGCTGTTCATTTGGTAGCCCAGATACTGGATCTAAATCAACAGCTGGCGACACTGAGATCCATAGACAATATGGAAAGGAGTCTGCTGCTCACTGTACAGCTGCTCAATGAGATAGATGTGGGGGAGGATGGTAGCATGGAGCTGCAGGACTGTGAGGCAGCTATCTGGGTTACAATTAGAAGACGGGGTAGAGGGAAGAGTGCTAGGGAGGCTAGCCCTGATCTGGTACACCCCAATAAATTTGCTAAGTTGGCAGATGAGGGGGGTGTCAGTACAGGGATAGCACTTCTGCAGCAAGGCATGACCCCTGAAAGCCAGAGGAGTGTCTGCTCCAGTAAGGGGGAAAACAAGAGAGCAGGGCAGGCCAGACAGGTGCTGGTAGTGGGGCACTCAATTATTAGGAAAACAGATAGGACAATCTGTCACAAAGACAGGGATCATCAAAAGTGTGCTGCTTACCTGGCACTCGAGTCCGGCACATCGCTGATCGGGTTGACAGATTACTGGGAGGGGCTGGTGAGGACCCAGCGGTCATGGTGCACATTGGCACAAATTACAAAGTTAGAGGTAGGTGGAAGGTCCTGAAAGATGATTTCAGGGAATTAGGCTGCAAGCTTAAGGCGAGGACCTCCAAGGTAGTATTCTCTGAAATACTGCCTGTACCACGTGCCACACCAGAGAGGCAGCGTGAGATTAGGGAGATAAATAAGTGGCTCAGGAATTGGTGTAGAAAGGAGGGGTTTGGGTTCCTGGAGAACTGGGCCAACTTCTCTGTTGGCTACAGGTTCTATGCTAGGGACGGGCTGCACCTCAATGGGGAGGGTGCATCTGTGCTGGGGGAAAAAATGGCTAGAAGGTTGGAGGAGTGTTTAAACTAGGGATTGGGGGGAGGGTATTCATTGTACAGGAGGGGTAGATAGTGTAAATAGTAACCTGGGCAGAAATAATGAAACTGAGGGTGGTATGGGGGGTGGGGTTAGAATAAACAATATAGTAGGAAGAAATAGAGGGAAAGAGAGATGTATAAAGTGTATTTACACTAATGCCAGAAGCCTCACCAACAAAATGGAGGAATTAGAATTAATTTTGTTGTAAAATAATTATGACATGGTGGGGATATTGGAGACATGGCTGCATGAGAGCCACGACTGGGCTGTTAATTTACAGGGCTATAGTCTGTTCAGAAATGACCGTACAAATAAGTGAGGGGGAGGTGTGTGTTTATATGTAAAATCATCCTTAAAACCCATCCTGAGTGACAATATATTTGAATCTAATGAAAATGTAGAGTCCCTGTGGGTGGAGATAAGGGGAGGGGGAAAAATAATAAATTACTGATAGGGGTTTGTTATATGTCTCCAACAATAATGGAGGTGGACGAGAATATCCTCATAAAGCAAATAGATGAAGCAGCGACTCAGGGAGAAGTCATTATTATGGGGGACTTCAACTACCTTGAAATACATTGGGGAACAGAAACCTGCAGTTTTTGACAATTATGAGAGACAATTACCGTATATACTCGTGTATAAGCCGACCCGTGTATAAGCCGACCCCCCTACTTTTGCCCCCAAAACCTGGGAAAATTTATTGACTCGTGTATAAGCCGAGGGTGGACCCCAGCACAGGTATACAGCCCCCAGCAGTGTGGTATACAGCAGCCTCCCCAGTGGTATATACAGGCCCCAGCAGTGTTACAGCAGCAGCCCCAGTGGTATATACAGCAGCAGCCCCAGTGGTAGTATACACGCAGCCCCAGTAGTATATACAGCCCCAGTGGTAGTATACACGCAGCCCCAGTAGTATATACAGCCCCAGTGGTAGTATACAGCCCCAGTGGTAGTATACAGCCCCAGTGGTAGTATACAGCAGCCCCAGTGGTATATTCAGCCCCAGTGGTAGTATACAGCAGCCCCAGTGGTAGTATACAGCAGCCCCAGTGGTAGTATACACGCAGCCCCAGTAGTATATACAGCCCCAGTCGTAGTATACAGCCCCAGTGGTAGTATACAGCAGCCCCAGTAGTAGTATACAGCCCCAGTAGTAGTATACAGCCCCAGTGGTAGTATACAGCAGCCCCAGTGGTATATTCAGCCCCAGTGGTAGTATACAGCAGCCCCAGTGGTATATTCAGCCCCAGTGGTAGTATACAGCCCCAGTGGTAGTATACAGCCCCAGTGGTAGTATATAGCCCCAGTGGTAGTATACATACAGCCCCAGTGGTAGTATACAGCCCCAGTGGTAGTATACAGCCCCAGTGGTAGTATACAGCAGCCCCAGTGGTATATTCTGCCCCAGTGGTAGTATACAGCCCCAGTGATAGTATATAGCCCCAGTGGTAGTATACACACAGCCCCAGTGGTAGTATACAGCAGCCCCAGTGGTATATTCTGCCCCAGTGGTGGTATACAGCCCCAGTGGTAGTATATAGCCCCAGTGGTAGTATACACACAGCCCCAGTGGTAGTATACAGCCCCAGTGGTAGTATACAGCCCCAGTGGTAGTATACAGCAGCCCCAGTGGTATATTCTGCCCCAGTGGTAGTATACAGCCCCAGTGATAGTATATAGCCCCAGTGGTAGTATACACACAGCCCCAGTGGTAGTATACAGCAGCCCCAGTGGTATATTCTGCCCCAGTGGTAGTATACAGCCCCAGTGGTAGTATATAGCCCCAGTGGTAGTATACACACAGCCCCAGTGGTAGTATACAGCCCCAGTGGTAGTATATAGCCCCAGTGGTAGTATACAGGGCCCCAGCAGGGCCCCCCTCATAATTTGCCGCCCCCACCTCCCTTTCTGGGCCCCCCGCATGCAGCGCTGCACATATACATTACCTGTCTAGCAGCTGTCACCCTCCGATGGCGGATCGCGGCTCCCGGCTCCGGGCTCCATCTTCCTCGCTGTCTTCCTGCTGTGTGACCGGGGCGCAGCGCGATGACGTCATCGCGACGCCAGCCGGTCACCTGACAATCAGGAAGACAGAGAGGAAGATGGAGCCCGGAGCCGGGAGCCGCGATCCGCCACCGGAGGGTGACAGCTGCTAGACAGGTAATGTATGTGCGCAGCGCTGCATGCGGGGGGGCCCAGAAAGGGAGGTGGGGGCGCCAAACTTTTTAGGGGGCCGTATTGACTCGCGTATAAGCCGAGGGGGGGACTTTTCAGCCCAATTTTTGGGCTGAAAAACTCGGCTTATACGCGAGTATATACGGTACCTTTCACAACTGGTTCAAGACCAAACAAGAAGGGGGGCACTGCTGGACCTAATATTAACCAACAGGCCGGACCACATATCAAATATACGGGTTGGAGGTCACTTGGGTAATAGTGATCACAAAATAATAAGTTTTCAAGTATCCTTTAATAAGATGTGTAGTAGAGGGGCCATAAGTACACTAAATTTCAGGAAGGCAAATTTCCAATGGATGAGAGATGATCTTAGTGCAATAAACTGGGACGATGTCCTGAGACATAAAAGTACACATAGCAAATGGGAGACATTTATTAGCATCCTGAATAGGACCTGTGCACAATATATATACCATATGGGAATAAACATGCTAGAAATAGGAGGAAACCACTATGGCTAAATAAAGCTGTAAGGGGCGCAATAAGTGACAACAAAAAAGCATTTAGGGAATTAAAGCAAGTAGGTAGCGATGATGCATTAAATAAATACAGAAAATTAAATAACGTCTGTAAAGAGCAAATCAAGGCAGCAGAGATAAAGACAGAGAGGGTCATTGCCAGAGAAAGTAAAAAAAAATCCAAAACATTCTTTAACTGCATAAATAGTAAGAAACTAAAAAATGATTGTGTTGGCCCCCTTAAAAATAGTCTGGATGAAATGGTGGATGAGGATGTGGAAAAAGCCAATATGCTAAATGACTTTATTGCAACAGTATTTACACAAGAATATCCCATGACAGACAACATGATCAGTGATAATAAAAATTCTCCATTAAATGTCACCTGTTTAACAAAGCAGGAAGAATGACACCACCTAAAAATCCCTAAAATTGACAAATCCCTGGGCCCGGATGGGATACACCCCAGAGTACTGCAGGAATTAAGTACTGTCATGGATAGACCATTATTTTTAATATTTAAAGATTCCATAATGACAGAGTCTGTACCACAGGAATGACTTATAGCAAATGTGGTGCCAATATTCAAAAAGGGGATAAAAACTGAACTTGGAAATTATAGGCCAGTAAGCTTAACCTCTACTGTGGGTAAAATCCTAGAGAATTTTCTAAGAGATGCTCTACTGGAGTATCTGAAGAAAAATAACCTCATGACCCAATATCAACATGGGTTTACAAGGGACCGTTCCTGTCAAACTAATCTGATAAGCTTCTATGAACAGGTAAGTTCTGGACTGGACCAAAGAAATGTAGTGGATGTGGTGTATATGGACTTTTCAAAAGGTTTTAAAATGATGCTACACAAAAGGTTGATACATAAAATGAGAGCAATGGGGATAGGGGAAGATATGTGTAAGTGGGTTAATAACTGGCTTAGTGATAGAATACAAAGGGTGGTTATTAATGGAACACACTCATAATGGGTCACAGTTAACAGTGGGGTACCAGAGGGGTCAGTATTGGGCCCACTTCTTTTTAATATATTTATTAATGACCTTGTAGGGGGCATACAGAGTAGAATCTCAACATTTGCAGATAACACTAAACTTTGCAGAGTAATCAATACAGAGTAGAACCATTTTATATTACAAGAGGATTTATGTAAATTTGAAGCTCGGGCTGATAAATGGCATACAGTTGTGGCCAAAAGTATTGACACCCCTGCAATTCTGTCAGATAATACTCAGTTTCTTCCTGAAAATGATTGCAATCACAAATTCTTTGGTATTATTATCTTCATTTAATTTGTCTTCAATGAAAAAAAACACAAAAAGAATTGTCTTGAAGCCAAGTTGGATATAATTCCACACCAAACATAAAAAAGGGGGTGGACAAAAGTATTGGAATTGTTAGAAAAATCATGTGATGCTTCTCTAATTTGTGTAATTAACAGCACCTGTAACTTACCTGTGGCACTTAACAGGAGTTGGCAATAACTAATTCACACTTGCAGCCAGTTGACGTGGATTAAAGTTGACTCAACCTCTGTCCTGTGTCCTTGTGTGTACCACATTGAGCATGGAGAAAAAAAAGAAGACCAAAGAACTGTCTGAGGACTTGAGAAACCAAATTGTGAGGGAGCATGAGCAATCTCAAGGCTACAAGTCCATCTTCAAAGACCTGAATGTTCCTCTGTCTACCATGCGCAGTGTCATCAAGAAGTTTAAAGCCCATGGCACTGTGGCTAATCTCCCTAGATGTGGACGGAAAAGAAAAATTGACGAGAGATTTCAATGCAAGATTGTGCGGATGGTGGATAAAGAAACTCGACTAACATCCAAACAAGTTCAAGCTGCCCTGCAGTCCGAGGGTGCAACAATGTCAACCCGTACTATCCAAATAAAGATGTGGTATTAGATTAGCGCTACAAACCACTCCAGGCGATCGTTCTGTATAAATTACCTTAAAGCTTTATTCAATCGATGTAGAATGCCCAGTCTCCACAACGCGTTTCGGCGCTAATTGCGCCTTTCTCAAGTGTCTACCGGGCTTCATATGTGCAAATGCTTAAATACACTTTTTCAAAAAAAAAGGGGAGGGAAAAGGGGAGGGGGGGGGGGAAGGGGGAGGAGGGAACATTAATCAAAGGAAAAGGGATGTGTGTTAAACTGAGTAGTGGATTTTAATCGGGATTCATAGAATACCCACTATTTTATACATTGAACCTCAGTTTAAAATCCCGATATAAATAGTAATGTATAAAATAGTGGGTATTCTATGAATCCCGATTAAAATCCACTACTCAGTTTAACACACATCCCTTTTCCTTTGATTAATGTTCCCTCCTCCCCCTTCCCCCCCCCTCCCCTTTTCCCTCCCCTTTTTTTTTTGAAAAAGTGTATTTAAGCATTGGCACATATGAAGCCCGGTAGACACTTGAGAAAGGCGCAATTAGCGCCGAAACGCGTTGTGGAGACTGGGCATTCTACATCGATTGAATAAAGCTTTAAGGTAATTTATACAGAACGATCGCCTGGAGTGGTTTGTAGCGCTAATCTAATACCACATCTTTATTTGAACGCACACGCATCCTCCCATTGGGAAGCGTGGTATTCAGCAGCTGGGCACCCAGGACGCATCAGACGTCAATCACCACTTCTTTGGAACAAGCACGAGAATCAGCAGCGTGTGCATATTGGAAATCACGCTCATCCCTGCTTGCAGCACACCGGCTGATGTGGAAACCCTTTGGGGTAACAAATTAGTGCATAAACTAGTTGTGCGGTCAGCACAACTAGAGAAGGTGAGCCCTAGATATATTTAACCGCTCCCATGCCATAAACATCAGCAGTTTGGCGCAACACTGTTTTTGTTTCTTATATAACCCGTACTATCTGTCAGTGTCTGAATGAAAAGGGACTGTATGGTAAGATGCCCAGGAAGACCCCACTTCTTACCCCAAGACATAAAAAAACCAGGCTGGAGTTTGCCAAAACTTATCTGAGAAAGCCTAAAACGTTTTGGAAGAATGTTCTCTGGTCAGATGAGACAAAAGTAGAGCATTTTGGGAAAGGTGAAAAAAAGAGGCATTCAATCAAAAGAACACGGTCCCTACAGTCAAACATGGCGGAGGTTCCCTGATGTTTTAGGGTTGCTTTGCTGCCTCTGGCACTGGACTGCTTGACCGTGTGCATGGCATTATGAAGTCTGAAGACTACCAACAAATTTTGCAGCATAATGTAGGGCCCAGTGTGAGAAAGCTGGGTCTCCCTCAGAGGTCATGGGTCTTCCAGCAAGACAATGGCCCATAATACACTTCAAAAAGCACTAGAAAATGGTTTGAGAGAAAGCACTGGAGATGTCTAAGGTGTCCAGCAATGAGTCCAGACCTGAATCCCATAGAACACCTGTGGACAGATCTAAAAATATCAGTTTGGAGAAGGCACCCTTCAAATATCAGGGACCTGGAGCAGTTTGCCAAAGAAGAATGGTCTAAAATTCCAGCAGAGCATTGTAATAAACTCATTGATGGTTACCGGAAGCGGTTGATGGCAGT
This sequence comes from Allobates femoralis, assembly GCA_033576535.1. Classification (NCBI taxonomy): domain Eukaryota; kingdom Metazoa; phylum Chordata; class Amphibia; order Anura; family Aromobatidae; genus Allobates; species Allobates femoralis. The sequence continues at coordinate 139,334,415 of JARQOC010000009.1, forward strand.
TATTTTGACTAAAGGTTGTGCAACCAAGTATTAGGCTGAGGGTGCCAATACTTTTGTCTGGCCCATTTTTGGAGTTTTGTGTGAAATGATCAATGTTTTTCTTTTTGCTTCATTCTCTTTTGTGTTTTTTCATTGAAGACAAATTAAATGAAGATAATAATACCAAAGAATTTGTGATTGCAATCATTTTCAGGAAGAAACTGAGTATTATCTGACAGAATTGCAGGGGTGTCAATACTTTTGGCCACAACTGTATGAGCTTTAATTGGGATAAATGTAAGGTCATGCACTTGGGCAGAGGAAATAAAAGGTATAATTATGTGCTTAGTTGTAAAACACTAGGAAAAACTGTCACTGAAAAAGACCTGGGTGTATGGGTAGATGACAAACTCATTTAGTGGCCAGTGTCAGGCAGCTGCTCCAAAGGCAAATAAAATAATGGAATGTATTAAAAGAGGCATAGATGCTCATGAGGAGAACATAATTTTACCTCTATACAAGTTACTAGTGTGACCACACTTAGAATACTGTGTACAATTCTGGTCTCCGATGTATAAGAAAGACATAGCTGAACTAGAGCGGGTCCAGAGAAGAGCGACCAATGTTAGAGGACTGAGGGGTCTGCAATACCAAGACAAATTATTAAACTTGGGGTTATTTAGCTTGGAAAAATGAAGGCTTAGGGGTGATCTTATAATAATGTATAAATATATGAAGGGACAGTACAGAGACCTTTCTAATGATCTTTTTACTCTTAGGCCTGAGACTGGGACAAGGGGGCATCCTCTACGTCTGGAGGAAAGAAGGTTTAATCATAATCATAGATGTGGATATACTGTAAGCGAACAGTGAGGAGCACTACCATGAAATAGGTATCCCAATAAGGGTCAGGGGTGCTGCTTTGTCAACAAAACAGAAATTGATAGTAGAAAAGGAATTGACAAATGCGATAGCAGCACACCACCACAAAGAATTTGGTCAAATACAAAAGCTTTATTTAGAACGGAACACAAATCATCTAAAACCATTTAAAACACTTTCCGGACCTCAGTCCGCAAAAATAGGGCTCCAAAAAATATACAGTGTTGTATCCACATAACCAGTCATTAATACTGCATGAATAAACTGCATATAGATAATAAAACAAACTGTGTGGTCATACAATATTTCTCTCAAACTCCATATATGCATGTAATTGGAGGATTAACCACAGCACGCTGTCAAATATTATGCAGAAATCAATACTTAATAATCAATGCATTGCTGTCGAACCACAGCAGACTGTTATGTATCCCTAAAGTAAGGAGTAACCCCTGTGTACAACCCCATGTGTGAGATGATGAAAACCGAGGCACACAGCTGCTTGTGTAGAGGCACCGTGCAGATCAAAGCACAGAGGGCTAAATGCAAGTGATCACATTGAAATGAAAAAAATCTCTCTCACCAATAAGCCCATTAGTCCTGAGCGCTGTGTGCCCGGAAATAGAAAGTCCTCCAGAGCCGGTATGGTACTGGAGTGTTGCAGGGGGGTCCCAAGGTTAGGGAATGTGGAATATAGTGTAAGGAGCGGGAAGCCCGATGCCCACGCGTATCGCTGCTATGCGAGCGGCTTCGTCAGGGAGGCGTGTCTCTGGGTCCAGCGTTCCGCCCTTAAATAATCGCTGAATCAGGCGGCTGTTACAGCCGCGTCGTGCGTAGCCATGGTTTCCTAAGGGAAACCGGAAATGACGTGGCGCGAGTTTGTCAATGCGATCCTGAATAACAAGGCATTACATACAGGGGCAGCCAGCAGGGTGGTGAAAGGGTATGCCGTGATAACGGGGCGGAAAATATAGAGGTACAAGCCACATGATAGATAATATATGACATGTTTGTCCATAGCTGAAGACATTTTATAAGACCGTTCATGAGATGAACGTATGGTCCAAGAAAACTCCATATATGTGTGCATGTAATTAGTGCAGAGACCCGGTTCCTGTCAAAGAAAAGGAATTATTTACATTGGCCATGAATAACTCTAGTTCAGGATTCTGAAAACTACGTCATATACGTTGTCTTAATGTTTATAATATGTCCTTGTGGGTCAATCCTGACCCGGCACACCCAGAAGACCAAGGTCTCCATGGTGTGCCAACCGGTATGTTCTATATTCATGATCTACTTCAAGTTGCCAACGGATGTCTAATTCTTTAGCAATACCATAAACTATACTAAGTATCTTATTGAGTATATAGAGCATCTACAGGAAATGCATACACATACATAGAGATATAGGGGTAAATAATGGTAAGACCATACATGTCACACGAGGGAATTGGGAAACCTGATTACCCATAATCAGATGGAAAGTGACCTTACACACCTAAAATGTCGCATACTGTTATATATACATATGAGAAAATAAAGAAGCGGGAAATCATTAGAATATATCAGAGCAGAGAAAGCCCAATTATGATGAATCTTGAAATACACGCAGGACCAGATAAGAAGGCAGGTCCAGATCTATATAAGTTGAGTCTCCATGGGGAAAATTATTCCGTGAGGTAGGGAACCAAATTACATCTCGAGAGGCAAGAAGATATTATGATAAGAGTAGTAGTCTTCCAATCTTCCAACGAAACAAGTGTGAGACGAGTAATCCCATCTAAAACCTAAATACAAAAAAGTGGGAAGAGAAACAGAAAAGGATAACCTTAGGAGGAAGAAAATTTAAAAGATGAAAAAAATATATATACATGTACATCACTATATCCCCAAAAAGCCGGAGAAAAGGAGTTCCTCATTGATTCCCCGAGGAGAAATCGAATTGAGGTTATAAATCCACCTTGACTCCAGTCTCAAAAGAGGTTTTCTCCTGTCCCCTCCTCTAATGCTGTCAGTGAGTCTTTCCAACCCAACAACTCGAATTCCCGAAGATCGACCCTGATGATGGGTCAGGAAGTGGGAAGCCACAGAAGTCAAAGGAATCCCCCTATCAAAGTGCTGAGCAGCCAGCTGGATAGTGGATATATATTTCTGTATACGCTTCCGTAACTCCTGACCCGTCATCCCGACGTACAGTTTGTTGCACGGACACATAATAGCATAAATAACAAATTTTGTTTTGCAATTGATGTAATATTTTAGCTGATGGCGCTTATTGTCTCCCGGATTCACAAAAGTGTCTCTAATCGGGTTCATAAGTGGGCATATATTACAAGAACCAATCTTATTCCACTTCCCAAGTTTCGAGTAGGTCTCCTGAAGTGACTCCGCACCAATGTATCCCTCAAAGTCGGGGCTCGTCTAGCTGTTAGCATTGGTCTATCTCCAACATCTGGTCGAATTTTGGGATCCATGGATAAAACATCCCAATGATTTTGTATGATATTACTAACCTTAGTCCATTGGTTATGATAGTCCATGATAATCCTAGATGTATTGTCTGCAGGTCTGATACGCTGTTGTAACAAAGCGTCCTGTGTACTTGATTTAGCTCTCCTGAAAGCATTAGAAACAACGCGTTTAGGGTATTGTCGAGCTATAAATCTCTCCGTTAAAGCTCGTGACTGGATTTTAAAATCCTCGTCATCTGCACAATTCCGTCGGACTCTCAGAAATTGGCCTATCGGTACGCTTCTCCTTACATGGTTAGGATGGAAGCTTGCATAATGCAGGAGGCTGTTTGTCGCGGTGGATTTCCTATATAGATCCGTATGTAATCGTTCGTTTTTGATCATGATCTTTAGATCCAAGAAAGTGGCTTCTACAGGAGATGAGGAAAAAGTTAGGAAGATATTTAGTAAGTTGGAGTTCAATTCTTCCAAAAATGATCTACATGTATCTTCATCACCATCCCAGAAAAACACGACATCATCTATATATCTATACCATCCTCGGACATGTACATTAAAGGCCAGTTTTTGATAGACCACCTGTTCCTCCCACCAGCCCAAAAATAAATTTGCAAAGGCCGGTGCACATTTGGCTCCCATAGCTACTCCGGAGATTTGTTTGAAATAACTCCTATCAAATGTGAAGTAGCTATGGGACAATAAAAAGCCGAGTAAATCTATAAGGAAGGAGTCATGTAGTCGGTCACTATTGGTTTTCTTGTCCAAAAAATAAGTGACCGCTTCTATGCCGTGGTTGTGTGCGATATTGGTATACAATGATTCAACGTCGCATGTAACTATCAAGTTACCTGTTGGGTTCTGTAATGTACGTGTCTTCTTAATGAAATCTGTGGAATCACGGATATACGAAGTCAAATCTTGTACCATCGGTTGTAGGTAGTAATCTATATAGGACCCAGCCTTCTCACAGATGCTCCCGATACAAGAGACTATTGGTCTCCCTGGTGGTTTTAAAAGACTCTTATGGACCTTTGGAAGAAAATATAGAGTAGGAGTAACTGGCTCCGCAATCCACATGAAATCCTTCTCTCTCTTAGTAATAGCACCACTTCCAAGTCCTGCATCTAGTAATCCTGCAAATTGTCTTTGAAAATACGTAGTAGGGTCCGATGGTAGCTTAGAATAGTGTTTACTATTACCAAGTTGTCTCTGGGCCTCCTTCACATACATCTCCCATGGCCATATGACCACGTTCCCTCCTTTATCCGCTTCCTTGATGATGATGGTGTTATCCTTTTTCAAATCTAGAAGAGCCCTTCTTTCTTTACTACTGAGATTCCCACCCCACCCATGTTGGTCTGGTAATTGTGAGATATCTCTCTTCACTAAATCAAAGAACGTTTGAACCACAGGGAATAAGGATAAGGGAGGTGCAGTGGAGGATTTGTTCCTCAAAGGGCAAGGCCGCCTACCTGTACCAGAGGGGTCCTCCTTAAGTAAATCCACCATATCTTGCAGTGTTCTCTGTTCAATAAATGCAGGATTCTCCAATAGCGTGGGATTTCTGTGAGTGGCAGAAAGAACAAGTTTGCGACAGAAAAGGTACACATCCTTTATGATGGAAAATTTGTCGGGTCAATGTTCTGGAGAGAAAGTTAATCCCCTTTGCAGAACTGACACTTCATCATGAGTGAGTATACGGTTAGACAAATTTATGATCTGTAAGGTACCTGTACCTGTCGCTTGTAATAGTCCGTCATGATTTTCCTCATTGGATGCGTCCATCAATACCGTGGATATCGTCCCCATGGTTTCCCCCTCGGGCATTTGGGTTTTGTCGGTCTTATATCCTCCACGGGCCCTCCGGCCGCCCCGCCTAGTTCTTCCTCGGACTCGCTTCCTCTTCGTCCTAAAAAATCACTGTCTCTTGATGGTTCTGTATCTGTATTAATATTTGGATCGGGTTGTGGTGTATTCTTCGGAATAGGATTGGGTATAGGTTTTGGTGTTGGTTTGGGACCTCGTGGAGGTCGTCAGTTGCCCCTATGTCTCCATCTAAATGCCTCATTCATTGTAAAGTCAGTTTTATCTCGTGAAAATTTCTTTCGTTTTCCCTCAATTATTTCTTTCTCATATTTGTCAATGTTAGTTTTTAGACGTGTTAAAAAAGGTGTAACCAAACCGTCCTGGTCATAGTCCGTGAGTTTTTCCTCTAAGGTCGTAATTTTGAGTTTAGTAGCCACTAATAAGGTCTTGTCATGGTCAATGAGCATATTAATAATAATACGTGAGCATTGCATCAGGCCTTTCTCCCATGTTTGTTTAAATGTCTCACTGGGCTCCCAAGCGGGGAAAATCTGGACTCTCAAACCCCTTGGTACTATGGACAACTTCAAATACTCCTCCAGGCATCTAATGTTCCACCACACCCGTGTAGCTAACTTGTGGCTACTTTCAATTTCTCTAATCAAAGTATTGAAATCATTATTACCCGTATTCTCGTTCTCACTATGTGCCCCAAAAATTCTACTGGACTCTACCTGCCAGGCCAACTCCCTGGTTTCCCAAGAGGAGGTCATGGCCGCACTTTAATAAGAAACAATATTCAAACACAATAACAACCAGTCATAGGTGTGCACACTCCAGAATCGTGGTGAAACCACGTATGGATATACTGTAAGCGAACAGTGAGGTGCACCACCGTGAAATAGGTATCCCAATATGGGTCAGGGGTGCTGCTTTGTCAACAAAACAGAAATTGATAGTAGAAAAGGAATTGACAAATGCGATAGCAGCACACCACCACAAAGAATTTGGTCAAATACAAAAGCTTTATTTAGAACGGAACACAAATCATCTAAAACCATTTAAAACACTTTCCGGACCTCAGTCCGCAAAAATAGGGCTCCAAAAATATACAGTGTTGTATCCACATAACCAGTCATTAATACTGCATGAATAAACTGCATATAGATAATAAAACAAACTGTGTGGTCATACAATATTTCTCTCAAACTCCATATATGCATGTAATTGGAGGATTAACCACAGCACGCTGTCAAATATTATGCAGAAATCAATACTCAATAATCAATGCATTGCTGTCGAACCACAGCAGACTGTTATGTATCCCTAAAGTAAGGAGTAACCCCTGTGTACAACCCCATGTGTGAGATGATGAAAACCGAGGCACACAGCTGCTTGTGTAGAGGCACCGTGCAGATCAAAGCACGGAGGGCTAAATGCAAGTGATCAGATTGAAATGAAAAAAATCTCTCTCACCAATAAGCCCATTAGTCCTGAGCGCTGTGTGCCCGGAAATAGAAAGTCCTCCAGAGCCGGTATGGTACTGGAGTGTTGCAGGGGGGTCCCAAGGTTAGGGAATGTGGAATATAGTGTAAGGAGCGGGAAGCCCGATGCCCACGCGTATCGCCGCTATGCGAGCGGCTTCGTCAGGGAGGCGTGTCTCTGGATCTGCACGGTGCCTCTACACAAGCAGCTGTGTGCCTCGGTTTTCATCATCTCACACATGGGGTTGTACACAGGGGTTACTCCTTACTTTAGGGATACATAACAGTCTGCTGTGGTTCGACAGCAATGCATTGATTATTGAGTATTGATTTCTGCATAATATTTGACAGCGTGCTGTGGTTAATCCTCCAATTACATGCATATATGGAGTTTGAGAGAAATATTGTATGACCACACAGTTTGTTTTATTATCTATATGCAGTTTATTCATGCAGTATTAATGACTGGTTATGTGGATACAACACTGTATATTTTTGGAGCCCTATTTTTGCGGACTGAGGTCCGGAAAGTGTTTTAAATGGTTTTAGATGATTTGTGTTCCGTTCTAAATAAAGCTTTTGTATTTGACCAAATTCTTTGTGGTGGTGTGCTGCTATCGCATTTGTCAATTCCTTTTCTACTATCAATCATAGATGTGGATTCTTTACTGTAAGAGCAGTGAGACTATGGAACTCTCTGCCACATGATGTTGTAATGAGTGACTCACTACTAACATTTAAGAAGGGCCTGGATGCCTTTCTTGAAAACTATAATATTACCAGTTATACATACTAGATTCTTTGATAGGGCGTTGATCCAGGGAATTAGTCTGATTTACGTTTGTGGAGTCAGGAAGGAATTTTTTTCCCCAATGTGGAGCTTAGTGTTGCCACATGGGTTTTTTTGCCTTCCTCTGGATCAACATGTTAGGCTAAAGGCCCCGTCACACCTTTCAACATCGTTTCTGACGTTGTTCAAAAGTGATGTCAGGAACGATGTTGAAACGACATCGTTGTTGTGTCGTTGCGTGTAAACGCACGATTCAACAACGATAGTTGTTCCAAGTCGGAGTTGACAGGTTTTCCTGCATGCAGGAAAACCTGTCAACTTCAACTGAAACAACCGGCGAGATCGTTCGGTGTGACACCGCAATAGCAATGTCATGGCTGATCCTGCCTATTCGTTGCATTGCAGCGGATCACTTGCTGGGTTGATCTCAGCCCAGCGAGCAATCGCGCCGCCAAAATCGCTGTGCCGACATCGGCAACATCTTGCCATGTGACAGCTAGGCTGCGATGTCGGAAGCGAGGGCGCACCTGCGGCATCGCATCCGACATCGCAGCCGATGTTGGAAGGTGTGACGGTGCCTTATGGGTTGAACTAGATGGACTTAAAGTCTACCATCAACCTTAATAACTATGTTACTCTGTTAGATTTGCGCCATCTCTTTCCTTTCTTCCTTTGTCTTCTAGACCCCACAGCCTAGAGGTCAAACTAATCAAATCTAAGTAATGGGAACATTTATATTAACTGAATACAGATTTTAATGGTGAAGTGAAAATGAATGATCTGGGAGAATTCTCTGATAAGATATATTGCAAAGTTTCTTATTTCCCTGTGCACTATTGATATATGAATTAAAAAATGATAATCATGACTCTTTAATCAGAGGCAAAAAATACAAGCATGGCGCAATTACTCTCTAGGTGGAAGAAATGGATGACACACAGAGGTATCATGAATAATAAACTTTAGTTGCCTCACAGTAACAATGTATTCCAGGATATGTAAGGCCAATTTTAGATGAAATGATGAAGTTTTAGCCAGACTTATTTTGACTCTTTAAAAATCACAATCTCACTCCAGTAAGGAAGTGGCATAAAAGTGAAGCAATATTTCTATATAATAATGTAATAATAATCATTTTATTCATGTAACACCAACATATTCTGCATTGAGCAGGGACATATACAGGTAATAAAGACATTACAGAGTAATAATTCAACAGTTACAGGAGGAGTGAAGGTCCAGCTCACACGCTACAATCTATATGAAAATGGGGGATGCAATAGATAGAATGTAATGTCCCCTGAGCAGATAGCGGGGGACAACATGGCAACACAGGCTGATCTATATTATTCATAGCAGGCTATTTTTAGCTGTGGGTTGCCATACACTTAGGGTTAGTGTATGGCAACAGGTGTTGGTTGGCTGGAGTCCAGCCAATGGTCAAGCCTGATGGGCAGTGAGTACTGATTGGCCAACACTGTTGGTAGGCTCTGTGAGGCTATAAAAGGTTCTTTTCCTGTCAGAGGGTCAGTCAGACCTCTGACAGAATTGAAGATGGACAATCTTTTAGCTGAGTTTCTGTCCAGGGCTGGTCAGCCAGGCAGTGAGGCCTGGTTGCGGTCATGCCCATCACCGCTACCGCCCGGCACCTGTATTATTCCAGCCGCGGTGGGCGCAACAGTGGAGCCTCCGTCCTCTCATTATGTGGAGCTGCCGCCATCTGATGGGCGCAGCCTCCGCACCCACCGGACTGCCAGTGCATGATATTCTCCCTCTCCCCCGCCGCATCGGGGAACCAGAGCTTCACACAGGACGGCCGGATCCAGGAAGAAGAAGTCGGCTGCAAGAGGAGGCCCGGGTTCCCGCGAGAAGACGCAGGTATGCAGCGTTGTCGCCCCCTCCAGGCAGTCAAGAAGGCGGTCACGTGATTCAGCAGCCAGTGGCCCCGGGAACTTTGAATCTTCAGTCGGGGCTGCTGTTCTTAGCAGGAGCTAGCCATCGGATCCTCCATGCCCAGATCCGGTCCCTGTTATCTCTGCACAATTTGCTCCATTGGATCTATCTGCTGGGGACCGGGAAGTGGGCTCCAGTACTTTAACAGGTGCAGCAAGTGTATCTTTTGCAGCCTTGCCTTTTGCTCCTGGTCCATTTTCTGCTAGTCACCCCGTTCCAGTACTGACTTTACCAGGGGTGCCCTCCCTTCTCCTTCCTCCAACTACCAGGCTGAATGACGCTCGCCGGGTATGGTCTTCTTCGGACCCGTCATCTGAGGAAGAATTCGCCTGCGGATCAGCCCCTGTTCAGGTTTTCCCTCTTGCTGCTCCTGAGTCACGCCCAGTATTGGGAGCACCTGCATCTGGACCTAGACAGCTGCAAGTTCGTCATGGTGAGACCGTACCGTTTTTTCTTCCACAGGTTAAAATTGATGATATTAAGTCGTGGGTGGCCAAAGCCGTTTCTGACGCCCTGGCGTTATCTGATAAGTCTAACGTGAAGGGGGCTGGGGTGACAGCTGACAATACGGATGTACGGTCGGCTGCCGTGTCTGACCTCGCGTTTAAGGAAGCGCTTTTTTGTGCGGTTTCTCCTCTCGGATTCCATCTTCCGCTTACTGTTAAGGAGAGGATTTGGAACTGCGAATATGTTGACATTTTTTCCCTCCTTCCTATGTCTAGGGAGCATCCAATTATGGGTGAGAGGAAAGATGACAAAATTCGAACAGAAATCAGACAAGCGTAAACTGTTTAAATCTTTTCATAATTGGGTACAAGCGTTTGCTATTTTTTCCGTGGTGCGAGAAATACCCTTCCTGTTGTACAGGCCTTTTTTAGCTCCTCGACATTACACTGGAATCCTATAGGAATTTTGGGGATCGGCATGGCTTCACTATGATGAGTCTTTTCGTCAGAAGCGTGCCGTTCACCCCACTATTGCTTGGGGTGTCAAGGGTGTTGGGCTTTGGCTCAATCTAATGTTACCGCAGCGCAGCCAGTCTGTGAAGCCTGCTTCGATTCCGGTTTCGCGGAAGGGAGTGCGCTTTGCATTCAATGATTCTTCATGTAAGTGGGCTAATTCTTGCCGCTTTAAACATGAATGCTCATTCTGTGCAGGTAACCACCCGGCCGCTAAGTGTTTTCGTAAGCAGGCTATGTCTGCCCTAGTTGCTACCCCTGGCGGGAATACTTCAGCGAAAAACATCGACTCCAGTGATTTTGGAAAACATGCTTCCATGGTAAGCAGTTTTCCAGACGGCAACAGCAACCTTGTTAATTGATGGGTTTCGTAATGGGTTTTTTCGCCCCCCCTTTCGGTGCGAAAGGTTGTGTGGTCGGAAAGAACCTGGTGTCAGCTGTTCAGCATCTTACTACAGTGGTTTGGCATATCGAGATGGAACGTTCATTTGGGTGAATAGCTGGCCCCTTTTTGCCGATCCACCGTTCGAGGATTTTAGGATTTCCCCTTTTGGGGTTGTTCCATGAAAGGAACCAGGTGCTTTTTGTATTATACTTCATTTGTCGTTTCTGAAAGGGGGATCTCTTAACGATTAGGTTGATCCTACAGCATCTGCGGTCTAATATGTACGTTTTGAAGCTACGGTCGAATTATTGCGTCGTTTTGGTAGGCATTGTTTGTTAGCAAACTCAGACGTTCTGTCTGCTTTTCGGCTTTTGCCAGTTAATCCAGTTGGTTTTAATTCTTTGGGTTTTTATTTTGTCGGGGGGTTTTATTTTGACCGTTGTCTCCCTATGGGTTTTTCTCTTTCGTGTTATTATTTTGAATCGTTTTCTACTTTTTTGTCATGTGTGGTCTGGTCTGATTTTCCTTCAGCAGGTGTGTTACATTATTTGGATGATTTTTGTTTGTGGTTTCTGCTTTTTCTGATGATTGTTTTTCTCTTCTCTCTCGTTTTTTACGGTTGATGGATTATTTCGGAGTTCCTTTAGATTTTGATAAGACCGTGTTTCCTGGGACTAAACTGGAATATTTGGGTATCACTATTGTTTCTGATAAGTTGTATATCAGCTTGTTCGAATCAAAACTGGATAAGCTGAAGTGTTTGGTAGCGGACATGTTGTGTAGAGATAAAGCCACTTTGAAGGATTTTCAATCCTTGTTGGTTAGCTTGAATTTTGCCTTGCACATTTTACCTATGGGCCGCCCCTTTTTTTGCGGCGTCTGTATGATGCTACTATGGCGTCACGTCCCCGGGTTGCCATATTCGGGTAACTCGTTTATTGAAGGATGATCTATTTATCTGGCATGAGTGTTTATCTTCATTTAATGGTATTTGCTGCTTGCAGGATGAATATGTCGGATTCTTCAATAGCTTTATTTTTGCATACGGATCCTTCTTGTAGTTTTGGGTTTCTCTGTGGCTGGGACTGGTGTTCTTCCCATTGGCCGGCGTTTTTTGCCGATCGGGGATTGTGTAAGTCTTCAGTGTTACCGGATTTAATGGCGTTGTTAGCTATCTTGGAGCTTTGGGGATCGTGTTTAGTCAATAAGCCTATCATTTTTTTGCTTTCTCACTCAGTGATCTGTTTTTTGTCATCAATTCACTTTCGTCAAAGTGTCCGATTATTTAGTAGTTTACTTCGACGGTTGGTGTTATCATGCCTTCGATTTAATATTTGGTTGAAGGCGACTCATGCTGTCGAGTCTGTTAATGTGTCCGCACTGTTTCTCGGCAGCAATGGGAGGATTTCCGTGGGACCTTTTCTGGCAGCGGCTCTCTGCGGGAAGGATTGCCCTTCGGGTCTTTGGACATTTTTGGAAGATCAATAATAGGTTTTCTTAAGAACTCTGTGGCTCCCTCAACATGGTCTTCTTATGCGGCCGCATGACGGGACTGGTTGTCATTTTGTGTAGCTAAACACATTGCTACAGTTACTAGTGACGCTGTTGTTGTCCTTTATTTTTGCGAATTTCTTTGACTAATATGTTTGTGGTTCTCCAGTTTTTGAAGGGCGTTTGTAAGGATCAATGTACGCCTGATACTCGCCGTCCTATTTCTGTGGAAGTGTTAAAACAATTATGGTGGTATTAAAGGATGTTTGCTTTTATGAATACGAAGTCTCGTTATTTCGTACTTGTTTTATGTTAATGTTTTTTGGTGCCTTTAGGATCGGCGAGGTGGTGTCTTATAGTAATTAAAAATTTTCTGGTTTGAGGGTCGAGGATGTCTCATGGTTTGATTTCGGTGCGTAGATCAAAGACGGAACAGCGTGGTTCTGGGATGTCTGTTAAGCTCAATGCACTCCTGAATTCTTTCCTGTGCCCATGTCAAATCATGCGGTGCTGGTTGGCTGTTTGCCACCCTGCTCAGGGGTCGTTGTTTATACAGGAATCTGGCGTTCCAATGACAGTTTTTCAATTTTTTGCGGTTCTAAAAAAGGTGTTTTCAACTGATGAATATGAGTCTTCTTCGATTCTCGTCTCATTCTTTTAGGATTGGAGCTGCCACAGCGGCGGCTTGCGCAGGGTTGAGTGATCAATCCATCCAGAGGTTAGGGAGGTGGAAGTCGCATAGAGACTGATTATATGTTCGTCTGAATCTGTTGGTTTAACGTTCTTGTTTTTTCTAGGATCGCTTTTAGTTTGGATCGTAGGCCACTCCTACGTTATTGGGCCCAGAAGCGGGCGTCGGTAAGAAGCTATACTGAGAATTTGTCCTTTGATTCTACACAGGCTTTAATATTTTGGTTTGGTTTCAGGGGTATGAAGCTTCAGGATTTATGTAAGTATCTAAATGTAATTTCGGTTGCCTTCCCGCTTCCGGATCTTCTTGTTCTGCATATTTGAAGCTACGATATTGGGAAAGTGCCAACATTAGATTTGATTAGTTATTTTAGGAGAGACATTGGTCTAATTCGATCTCTGTTTCCGTTTTCTGTGTTGGTATTTTCCGAAATCGTCCCTCCATTGGTTTGGAAATGTGAACCGTTTAAGTTTATGGAGTCGATCCGGAAGCGGGTGAATCGGCTTCTGGAAAAGTTTATTTTATCAGCAGGGGAACGGTCTTACCGTCATGTGGACCTGGAAGGTTTTATTATGGGAATGTACCGAAAGATGGTGTTCATTTGAGTGATATTGGTTGGGACGTTTTTAATCTTGGCCTACAGACGGCGGTTGAACAAGGTCTTGGGCGTGTTTGGGGGGGGCCGCACATAGCTTTGTGCTGCCCGAGTGGGATGGTTTTGGTATGTTTAATGGTATTTTTAAAAGTAATGGTTGATATGGATGTAATAGCTATTTAATATAGCTTTGGTTTATTTATTAAAATGGAAAATAAAATTTGAGTATTAATTTTAATAATTTATTTTAACCTTAATAAAGCCCACGGCCTTGTTTATCCATTTGGTTGTAGTGTCAATTTTATTTATCTTAAGTGTGTTCTCGTAGGACAATTTAGCCTTGTGTTTCCATGTAATGTCCCCTGAGCAGATAGCGGGGGACAACATGGCAACACAGGCTGATCTATATTATTCATAGCTGGCTATTTTTAGCTGTGGGTTGCCATACACTTAGGGTTAGTGTATGGCAACAAGTGTTGGTTGGCTGGAGTCCAGCCAATGGTCAAGCCTGATGGGCAGTGAGTACTGATTGGCCAACACTGTTGGTAGGCTCTGTGAGGCTATAAAATGTTCTTTTCCTGTTAGAGGGTCAGTCAGACCTCTGACAGAATTGAAGACCCACCCTCCCTCCCTGTATATTATGATTTAAAAAAAAAAAAATAGATGAACCTTTTTGTAACGGATAGCCAATGATATCATTTGAGGCTGATTCGTAAAGGTTTTGTTTGTTTTGTTTTTGACATTTAAAATTTTTCTTTTGATTGTCGTGTGGCGTTATTAGAGGAGTAAAAATGTTCCAATATGTGTTGGGATGGTTTTGGTATGTTTAATGGTATTTTTAAAAGTAATGGTTGATATGGATGTAATAGCTATTTAATATACCGTATATACTCGTGTATAAGCCGACCCGTGTATAAGCCGACCCCCCTACTTTTGCCCCCAAAACCTGGGAAAATCTATTGACTCGTGTATAAGCCGAGGGTGGACCCTAGCACAAGTATACAGCCCCCAGCAGTGTGGTATACACCAGTCCCAGAGGTAGATACAGCAGCCCCAGTGGTAGTATACAAGCAGCCCCAGTAGTATATACAGCCCCAGTGGTATATACAGCCCCAGTGGTAGTATAGACGCAGCCCTAGTAGTATATACAGCCCCAGTGGTAGTATATACAGCCCCAGTGGTAGTATACAGGGCCCCAGCAGTATATACAGCCCCAGTGGTAGTATATACAGCCCCAGTGGTAGTATATACAGCCCCAGTGGTAGTATACAGGGCCCCAGCAGTATATACAGCCCCAGTGGTAGTATACAGGGCCCCAGCAGTATATACAGCCCCAGTGGTAGTATATACAGCCCCAGTGGTAGTCATACCTCCCAACTTTTGAAGAACAGAAAGAGGGATAGTCAATGCGGCGCACGTAGTGCGCCGCGCAAATTTTTAGCCCCACCCCTTGCCCCGCCCCTGACCACACCCATTTACAAGTGACGGACATTCAGATGCCCTTATTACTATTAATCTTCTGATTATTGCATTTTTGCTGCATTTTTTTGCCTTTTCCAATTCATTTGATGCATTTTAGTGCCATTTAGTACTGACAGCACAGACTATGGGCTGCCCCATCATACAACACAGCAGGACGGCTGAGACCAGTGCCTGCCCTGCAGCATTGTGCAGTTTATAGCCAGGGATGTGCAGTCAGTAATCAAACCTCTGACTCCGAATCCTCAGTTTCCCTGAATCCAACCCCACCAAAATGGAAACCGTCTCAGACTCCATCTCCACAGTCATGGTGTGCAGCCGGTAAGCCAAACCTCCGACTCCACCAAAATGGACACCGACTCTGAGTCCACAGTACTGTGTATAGCGCCTCCTGATGGCAGTCTGCCGTCCACAACAGGATACAATAGTAGCTCTGGGGATGCAGTAGGGAGATGGGAAAAAGTTCCACAAGGTGAACTATCACTGCAGCCTCCACCAGTCGGGCCTTTATGGCAGAGTGGCCCAACAGAAACCTCTCAAATGAAGAATTTAATTTGAGTGATCCGTTTTATGCAGTGTACTGCAAATAATGGATCAAAAAATGCAGAGTCTGAATGTAGCCTATATATCTCCATCCTGGTATATATGGTCCCCATCCTGGTATATATGGTGTCCCTTATGGTCCATTCGCCACAGAGGTACTGCACCTTAGCCAGAGGTGTGGTACCTCCCCCCCACCCCTGGTAAGGAGAGGGCACTACCCGGTACCCACACATCCGCATCCAACACCAGCCCACTCTAGGCCAGGGGTGCTGAGGCAGAAGAAACCCCATGATGGGCAGACCCCATCTCTGGCTGGAGAAGGGGATTAGTAGGTGGAACAGTTAGGAAGTAGTGGAGCACTAGGAGGTAGGCAGTGACAGTTCAGAGTGGGAGAAGTTAATCCAGACAGAAACAGGAAGTGCGCAGTCAGTGAGTCGGACCCGGGGACTGGAGTTGTGAGTAGCTTGTCCTGGGGAAGAGGATGGAGAGAAAGTTGGACCCGGGGACTGGAGCCAGACGAGCTCGTCCCAGGTCAGAGAGGATGTAGAGTATCTGCAGAGACTGAGAGGGAGCTCTGAGGGGAGGGGGAGCACCTCTGGGTCGCCACAGAGCCCTGTGTGGAGGAACCCCGTTCCAGTGATTGCCTGGAGGGACTTGCTGGAGGAGCTAGGCCACAGAGGGGACCGGCCCCAGACTAGTGGAAGACTTTAAGATTCAGCTAGCAAACCTGGAGGCTGCTGTATCTTTATGTGCAGCAGCCAAATCCGCACACAATCGCTGAAAAGGCAGCCGCATAGGCTCAAGGGGACAAGAGAGACGTCGCCCGACAGGACCCAAGCTGCTGGCTCTGGACAGTGTGTGTGAAAGGCAGGAGGGCGAGAGCCAGCGCAGTGAGATGACCCGGAAAGGTAACACAAAGGGGGTACCAAACAAGTGCCACCAATCTGCCTGGGAATGGCTGGATCCCTGACTCGGAGTACACAGCACCCGGCGGGTCGGCGTACTTCAGAAACTGAGTAAACTGTGAAGACTGCACCCTGCTGTGTGCCCTGATTTATTTACTTCACGACCTGCCCTGGGTTACACCTGTGACCACCATCAATAGACTATAACTGCCCTGGGGTCCTGCTCTACCCGTGGAGAGCTGTAACATCCCTGCTGCATCACCCCAGTGGATCTGAACCGCAGCGTCGGCCATCCAATTGCTGAATACCACAGGTGGCGTCACAAATTTAATCCCATATAAATAACCCCCATTTTTATGACACCGCCAGGCTCACGGAGCCAGGTCACGCCACCATGACATTCCCCAAAGAGATCTGAACTGTTCGGCCCGGTTCCGAGTACCTCACGGCCCTGGTGGGCGCGTCAGTATACATGTCCCTATTTTTCTCTAATTTAAGAAAGTATTCTACTCAACTTTCTTCAGCTCCCACATCATCCAGTGTCCTCTGTAACAACGCACAGCTGGCAGCTGACATTGGAGTGTGCGCCTTGATGCAAGAAGTGACTGTCATGTGCTGCCCTGTCACGGTACCACAGACGTCAGCTGTCAGCCACAGTTTGGCCGTCAGCGTGTATCACAGTGCAGGAACCTAACGGGTCTCTGTACATCAATGCGCTTCAGCTTGATGCATGTCCTCGGATGCACATCCAGCTGCAGTACGTGCTGGGGTCGCCCGGGCCCCTGTATCGCCAGGCCTGGTCTTGACCTCGATCCTTACAATTATGTAGATACTGAACAGAAATTGTTTATTCTTTTATTAGTGTGAAAAAAATTCAGAAATTTGTAATTAAAAATACATTTTTGCTTGTGTCATTTTCCAAGATCTGTAACGTTCTTAATCTTTATGATCCGGGCTGTGAGGGGAGGTTTGTTGTGCCCTGTGCTGACATTACTGATACCATGTGGCTGTAGATCATGTACTGATTGGCTGTTATATGCCATTCATCGCAAGGTGCAGGAGGCAAAAAAATAGATAGAATTCTGGCGATTTAATTGTTGTTTTTTGTTACGCTGTTTACCAATCACATTCATTTATTTTGGATTTTGAGAGGACTTTTATGAATGCAGTGATACCAAATATGGGGGGGGATTATTTATGTTTTGCTTTTTATGGGAAATAGGGGTTGGTTATAAATTTTTGTTGTTTTTTCCCATATGTTTAAAAACACTTTTTTTTTTCTCTGTACTGTAAGGGTACCGTCACACCTAGCCATATCGCCGGCGATCCCATAGGCGACGCACGTTTTTGCGTGTCGCCCGAGGTCGCCGACGCCCATTTACACGGGGCGACACCTTAGGCGACGCTCAGGCGACGACCTGACCGGAAATTGCCTGAGCGTCGCCCAAGCCCCACAGGCGATTAAGTCGCTGGTGGCCGCATCCGCGTCACACAGAGCAACCACATTAGCTATGTGGGCGTAATTTTGACCCGCATCTCGGAGATAGGCATGAACATTATGTTGTGTGACGCCTTGAAGAAATGTGATTGGCCTGGGTGTCTGATGCAGAATTGACATGTACTGAGACAATTGTGTTGGTGTTAAAAAGAGACATTTGGCAATGGCACATCTCTGCACTTTGTAGCACACAGTGGGGCATCAACGTGCTGCTTTTTAATAGAATGTACGCTCCTGGGTATGGCCCCTTTGACATCTGCGTTTTATGCTGATGGCGGCAGTTGCAGTTAAAAAAACCGCAACTGCCACGATTACCGCAATTGTGACCGCACTTGCGGTTCACTTGCGGCAAGCACCATACAATGTCTATGGGGCTTGCGGCAGGTGCGGCAAGTGCGCCAAGTGCGGTTTCGGCACTTGCGGCATACTGCGGTTTTTTCCCAGCCGCACCTGCCGCAAGCCCCATAGACATTGTATGGTGCTTGCCGCAAATGAACCTCAAGTGCGGTCACACTTGCGGTAATCGTGGCAGTTGCGTTTTTTTTAACTGCAACTGCCGCCATCAGCATAAAACGCAGATGTCAAAGGGGCCTAATACACCTTTCAGCACCATGGAAAGGAAGACTACATTAATGTGGGACGCACACATCATCAAATAGGACGCCGAGGAACAAGACTACCAATCGTAACGCTGGAGCTGCCACCAATCCACGCGACCGCCGGAGATAGTAACTACGCCCTGAAACGCCTACTGAATAGTTTTGGTGATGTGTGCTGTCGCCTTTCACATCGCTCATGAGATGTTACACAGGGCGATCAGCGCACATCACCCAGGAATGGTCGCCTGGTTTCACATCAGAGCACTCAGACGTGTCGCCATCGCCCATTTACATTAGGCGACGCATTGGCGATGTCGCCGGCGACAGGCCACGCCTTAGCGTCGCCTGTGGAATCACCGGCGATATCTCCAAGTGTGACGGTACCTTAATAGTCTCCTTAGGGGAGCTGAAGCTGTATCTTATCGCTTCTCCGGAATGCAGCAGTGCTACAGCCGCTATGTAGAGTGAAAATCATGTTCTTCTATGAACACCACATAAACGCTGGCCCTCACACAAGAACCGTCACGATAGGTATGGAGGTCTTCAGCAGACCCCTGGCTGTCATGGGAACCCATCACATCCTCAGACCTCACACAATACCGACGCAGCCGACATCTCCTGCCGGGACCGACGTGGCCGACATCTCCTGCCGGGTCCGCCATCTCCTGCCGGGACCGCCATCTCCTGCCGGGACCGACGCGGCCGACATCTCCTGCCGGGTCCGCCATCTCCTGCCGGGACCGCCATCTCCTGCCGGGACCGACGCGGCCAACATCTCCTGCCGGGTCCGCCATCTCCTGCCGGGACCGCCATCTCCTGCCGGGACCGACGTGGCCGACGTCTCCTGCCGGGACCTACATCTCCTGCCGGGACCGACGCGGCCGACATCTCCTGCCGGGTCCGCCATCTCCTGCCGGGACCGCCATCTCATGCCGGGACCGACGCGGCCGACATCTCCTGCCGGGGCCGACGCGGCCGACATCTACTGCCGGGGCCGACGTCTCCTGCCAGGACCGACATCTCCTGCGTTCACTAGTCTGTGGCCCCTGCGCAGCTCCTGCTCCCTCTTGTGCAGGTGCGAGGGATGAACAGACTGTGGAGGACAGAGGAGATGTCAGTCATATCAATCAAGGCAGGAGAGATGGTAAATCAGGATCACAGTGAGCAACTGTCAGACATATAACTCTTGTACCCGGCTCAGCCTCTTTCTCTATTTTCTTTAACACGTAGCGTATTTACCACTTTTTTTTGCAGTGGCGCTTTTTTGCACAAAAAAACACAACTGCATTCACACAGTGCGCTTTTCCCAGCGCGCTTTTCCTGAGCCCATTTTATAATGCGACCCATGGGAAAAGTGCGCTGAAAAAAGTGCAAAGAATTGACATGGTCGTTCTTTTTGCATGTGTGCTTTGCAGTGAAAGCGTGCGCACATCAAAGAGCAAAAATATGCAACGTGTGAAAGCCATAGCTTTTGCTGGATTGCTTATCCAGTGTTGCGTTTCACTGCTTTTACAGCAGCACAAAATAGCAGTGCGTAGGTGCAGTAAATACGCCACGGGTGAAGCCTTACTCCTGCTCTCTGTTATCAGCTTCTCATTTCCTGCCATACTGGTCACTGGTTTTAGTTCTTCATCCAGTGTCTCGTTCTCCAGGGTCATATCTAGGGGAAACTGGTGGGGCATTTGCCCCGACGCAGCAGGCAGGGGGGCGCCGCTGGACCTCCTGCTGCAGTGGCCAAGGACGGGTCTCCCCGCCAGCCGCCTGTTACGCCCCCCTGCATTGTTCTCCACCAGCAGACAGAGCTGCACACTACATCCACGGATGCTCTGTACTGACAGGACCTGTGAAGATGTCACATGGAGGGGAGGTCACAGGGGTCACATTATCAGCTCCTCAGTGTATGCAGGACTCTGCTGTGCTGGTTGTTATGGTGCAGGATAAGGTGAAGGTTATGTCAGGAGGGCTTTACAGTGTGGATGTAGCAGAGCCGATATTGTACTAAATGTACAGAGCTAAGCTGTGGGCGTAAGGAGTGGAGCTGTGTCTCCACGAGGTTTATGGAGCGGAGCCGCGTGTGTACGTGCCTGCATCAGTGCACGGTGAGGAGCTGCACCTGTATGAGGTGTACAGAGCGGAGCCGTGCCTGTATGAGGTTTACGGAGCGGAGCTGTGTCTGTGTACGGAGCGGAGCTGCGCCTGCATCAGGTGCACGTAGCGGAGCCGCACCTGTATGAGGTGTACGGAGCGGAGCCGTGCCTGAATGAGGTGTACGGAGCGGAGCCGCACCTGCATGAGGTGTACGGAGCAGAGCTGTGCATTTATGAGGTGTACGGAG
This sequence comes from Allobates femoralis, assembly GCA_033576535.1. Classification (NCBI taxonomy): domain Eukaryota; kingdom Metazoa; phylum Chordata; class Amphibia; order Anura; family Aromobatidae; genus Allobates; species Allobates femoralis. Next base: position 139,355,263 of record JARQOC010000009.1, read on the forward strand.
CAGAGCTGTGTCTGTATATGGTGTACGGAGCGGAGCCATGCCTTTATGAGGTGTACGGAGCAGAGCCGTGCCTTTATGAGGTGTACGGAGCGGAGCCGTGCCTTTATGAGGTGTACGGAGCGGAGCTGTGCCTGTATGTGGTGTACGGAGCAGAGCTGTGCCTGTATGAGGTGTACGGAGCAGAGCCGTGCATTTATGAGGTGTACGGAGCGGAGCCGTGCATTTATGAGGTGTACAGAGCAGAGGCGTGCATTTATGAGGTGTACGGAGCGGAGCCGTGCATTTATGAGGTGTACGGAGCGGAGCCGTGCATTTATGAGGTGTACAGAGCGGAGCCGTGCATTTATGAGGTGTACGGAGCGGAGCCGTGCATTTATGAGGTGTACGGAGAGGAGCCGTGCCTTTATGAGGTGTACGGAGCAGAGCCGTGCATTTATGAGGTGTACAGAGCGGAGCCGTGCATTTATGAGGTGTACGGAGCAGAGCCGTGCATTTATGAGGTGTACAGAGCAGAGCCGTGCATTTATGAGGTGTACAGAGCAGAGCCGTGCATTTATGAGGTGTACGGAGCGGAGCCGTGCATTTATGAGGTGTACGGAGCGGAGCCGTGCATTTATGAGGTGTACAGAGCAGAGCCGTGCATTTATGAGGTGTACGGAGCAGAGCCGTGCATTTATGAGGTGTACAGAGCAGAGCCGTGCATTTATGAGGTGTACGGAGCAGAGCCGTGCATTTATGAGGTGTACAGAGCAGAGCCGTGCATTTATGGGGTGTACAGAGCAGAGCCGTGCATTTATGAGGTGTACGGAGCGGAGCCGTGCATTTATGAGGTGTACGGAGCAGAGCTGTGCCTGTATGAGGTGTACGGAGCAGAGCCGTGCATTTATGAGGTGTACGGAGCAGAGCCGTGCATTTATGAGGTGTACGGAGCCTGTCACCACACTCCTCTGTGTTCTGTTATCATCACCCCTTGTGTTATCCTCAGCCTGTGCTCCCATGTCTTTGATACCTGTGGCTGTGCTCCTGTCAGTTCCTCCCAGTCACAGGCAGTCAGTGATCCGGGCTCCAGTGTGGAGGCAGAGCCCTCTGTGTCCCGGCTGCTGCTGTGCTGATGCTTCCTCCATTGCTGGGGAACTTCACAGAGGCCGCGCTGAGCCGGGATTGGATGACTGAGTTCTGTCCCCTCTACACACAGGGCAGGAGAGAGGTCACACGACTCACTCTCTGCACTGTGATTGGGTGCTCAGTCCTCCCAATGTGCTGCTGTGAGGGGGCGTGACCGGCAGCCAGAGGGGGCGTGGCCGGAAGCTAGAGGGGCCGTGCAGCAATCAGTGAAGTGCCAGACACCGGGACACTTCTAGTCCCGCACGGGACAGCGGGAAGCCCGGACTAAACCGGGACTGTCCCGCCAAATCCGGGACACTTGGGAGGTCTGGTGGTAGTATATACAGCCCCAGTGGTAGTATATACAGCCCCAGTGGTAGTATACAGGGCCCCAGCAGTATATACAGCCCCAGTGGTAGTATATACAGCCCCAGTGGTAGTATATACAGCCCCAGTGGTAGTATATACAGCCCCAGTGGTAGTATACAGGGCCCCAGCAGTATATCCAGCCCCAGTGGTAGTATATACAGCCCCAGTGGTAGTATACAGGGCCCCAGCAGTATATACAGCCCCAGTGGTAGTATATACAGCCCCAGTGGTAGTATACAGGGCCCCAGCAGTATATACAGCCCCAGTGGTAGTATATACAGCCCCAGTGGTAGTATATACAGCCCCAGTGGTAGTATACAGGGCCCCAGCAGTATATACAGCCCCAGTGGTAGTATATACAGCCCCAGTGGTAGTATACAGGGCCCCAGAGGTATATACAGCCCCAGTGGTAGTATATACAGCCCCAGTGGTAGTATACAGGGCCCCAGCAGTATATACAGCCCCAGTGGTAGTATATACAGCCCCAGTAGTAGTATACAGGGCCCCAGCAGTATATACAGCCCCAGTGGTAGTATACAGGGCCCCAGCAGTATATACAGCCCCAGTGGTAGTATATACAGCCCCAGTGGTAGTATATACAGCCCCAGTGGTAGTATATAGGGCCCCAGCAGTATATACAGCCCCAGTGGTTTATACAGCCCCAGTGGTAGTATACAGGGCCCCAGAGGTATATACAGCCCCAGTGGTAGTATATACAGCCCCAGTGGTAGTATACAGGGCCCCAGCAGTATATACAGCCCCAGTGGTTTATACAGCCCCAGTGGTAGTATACAGGGCCCCAGCAGTATATACAGCCCCAGTGGTTTATACAGCCCCAGTGGTAGTATACAGGGCCCCAGAGGTATATACAGCCCCAGTGGTAGTATATAGCAGCCCCGTGGTAGTGTATACAGCCCCAGTAGTAGTGTATAGCAGCCCCAGCGATAGTATACAGTATCCCCAGTAATCCAGGGCCCCCCCAGCCTGACTCCGGTCACCTGTAAAGCAAACTATACTTATCACAGTCCCGCTGTCCGCGCCCGCTCGCCGCTGCCGTCCGCGATCCTCCATCTTCATGCGACTTCTTCCTGTTTCCTGTGCTCGTCACAGGGAATGACGTCATTGCCTGCGACGAGCACAGAAACAGGATGAAGACGCATGAAGATGGAGGATTGCGGATGTCGGCAGCGGCGGGCGCGGACAGCGGGACTGTGATAAGTATAGTTTGCTTTACAGGTGACCGGAGCGACGCTGGGGGGCCCTGCATTACTGGGGATGCGGGGGCTGCTGTATACCGATGTATACATCGGTATGTACCCATGTATACATCGGTATACAGCACTGACTCGCGTGTACGCCGAGGGGGGTACTTTTCAGCCCAATTTTTGGGCTGAAAAACTCGGCTTATACGCGAGTATATACGGTAGCTTTGGTTTATTTATTAAAATGGAAAATAAAATTTGAGTATTAATTTTAATAATTTATTTTAACCTTAATAAAGCCCACGGCCTTGTTTATCCATTTGGTTGTAGTGTCAATTTTAATTATCTTAAGTGTGTTCTCGTAGGACAATTTAGCCTTGTGTTTCCATGTGCTTGTAATGTATGGTCCAGTCATCATTATAATAAACCAGCGGTAGAGCCCGGTGTTGCCTGGGCATAGTAACTAACTGTTTTTAGTTATATGCTGTGTATGTCTGTGTGTGTATTGTACAGTATGTCCACTATACGTATCAATCCTGCTTCCCTCCATCCTGCCCCATCCACCCACTCTCTCCCCCCACCAAAATCTACCCCTCACCCTCCAGCCCCCACCCCAAAACTTCTACCCCCAAACCTGTCCCCACACCCTCCCAAAACCAGCACCCACCTTCCTAAAAATGCCCCCCCCTCACCCTCCTTAATCCGCACCTCTCCAAACCCACCCCCACTGCACCTGCAACCCCCAAACCTGCCCTGCTGTGGCACTAAATGCTGGCAGCGTCAAACTCCGGTATCCGGGTGTACTAAAGGGCTGTAGTAACTGGGTCCCTTTTCTTAGTTTCCCTTCTTTCTCCACTTGCCACCGACCCTTTCCCTAGGGTGCACACAATGGTCAGTTGTCCCTGGTACTGGGCCTGGATCTCCCCCAGTGACCAGTTCCTCCGTCTCCTCTCTCTTCCTTCACACACTAGACTGAACTGAAACTACCTCCTGGGACTAACTCCTCCCCTCATGCCTGGATGTTCTTAAAGGGGAACTGGCTTAATGCAGCCAGTAGAGCTCTCCCTTCAGGTCTGGGGTGGAAGGTGGTGTGTGCTGTGTTAACCAAGGTGTAATTCCCTCCTTGCATCGGTGGAACCTCTGGCAATCCTCCGCAGGGCTACCACACAATGACTGGCACAAACTGGAGGCATCGCTGTAGCATCTGGACAGAAATACAATTCTGGCTGCGGCATTCAGGACAGATTGGAGAGGAGAAATGTAGGTTAGAAGGAGCCAACCAGTAGAGAGTTGTAGTAGTCCAGACAATCTACTTACATAATTGCCTTGTGGTTTCTGGTTCCATCCAGATGTCTACCTATCTCAATTCCAAGTGCTGACCGAAAGTGATGGATCTTCGAATATGGCGATGGCTACACTCCCGGCCGTCACCCCCGCTGCACCCACCTCCACAGCCTGATCACCCCACCAGGTCCCAGCACCCTGCAACTCCCCCATAAACCCATCGCCGCTGCAGGCTGAACACAATTTGAAGCTGGAGGACTTGTGATGATGTCAGAGTCATGGGCGGAGTCACAGATCACATGACTCTGACATCATCAAGGGTCCTTTAGCACGAACTATGCAAGGGAGCACAGAGACAGCAAAAGGGGTAAATGAGATAGCACACATGGGAGGAAAGAGACAGCACAAGGGGCAAAAGAGACAGCACACACAAGGAAGAAAAGAGCACACAGAAGGGGTGAAAGAGACAGCACACACAGGGCGAAAGAGACAGCACACACAAAGGATCACAAAAGAGACAGCACAAGGGGCAAAAAAAACAGCACAAGGGGTAAAAGAGACAGCATACAGAAGGGGCAAAAGAGACAGCACAGCACAAGGGGCAAAAGAGACAGCATACACAAGGAAGGAAAGAGACTGCACACATGAAGCAAAAGAGACAGCACACACAAGGAGCGAAAAAGACAGCGCACACAAGGGATCACAAAAGAGACAGCACACGGAAGGGGCAAAAGAGACAGCCCACAGAAGGGGCAAAAGAGACACAGCACAAGGGGAAAAAGAGACAGCACACATGGAAGGAAAGAGACAGCACACGCAAGGGGCGAAAAAGACAGCACAGGGGGCAAAAGAGACAGCACACAGAAGGGGCAAAAGAGACACAGCACAAGGGGAAAAGAGACAGCACACAAAAGGAAGGAAAGAGACATGGGGCGAAAGAAACAGCACACACAGGGCAAAAGAGACAGCACAGTACAAGGGGCAAAAGAAACAGCACAAGGGGCAAAAGAAACAGCACAAGGGGCAAAGGAAACAGCACAAGGGGCAGAAGAAACAGCACAAGGGGCAAAAGAGACAGCACACAGAAGGGGCAAAAGAGACAGCGCAGCACAAGGGGCAAAAGAGACAGCACAGCACAAGGAGCAAAAGAGACAGCACAGCACAAGGAAGGAAAGAGACAGTACACACTTGGCGAAAGACAGCACACAAGGGGCACAAGGGGCAAAATAAACAGCACAAGGGGTAAAAGAGACAGCATACAGAAGGGGCAAAAGAGACAGCACAGTACAAAGGGCAAAAGAAAACAACATACACAAGGAAGGAAAAAGACAGCACAAACGGGGCGAAAGAGGCAGCTTACAAAAGGGATCACAAAAGAGACAGCACAGGGGGCAAAAGAGACAGCACAGCACAAGGGGCAAAAGAGAAAGTACACACAAGGAAGGAAAGAGACAGCACACACGGGGCGAAAGAAACAGCAAACACTGGACAAAAGAGACAGCACACACAAGGGATCACAAAAAAGACAGCACACAGAAGGGGCAAAAGAGACAGCAGACAGAAGGGGCAAAAGAGACAGCATACACAAGGGGCAAAAGAGACAGCACAGCACAAGGGGCAAAAGAGACAGCACACACAAGGTAGGAAAGAGACAGCACACACGGGGCGAAAGAAACAGCACACACTGGACAAAAGAGACAGCACACACAAGGGATCACAAAAAAGACAGCACAGCACAAGGGGCAAAAGAGACAGCAGACAGAAGGGGCAAAAGAGACAGCATACAGAAGGGGCAAAAGAGACAGCACAGCACAAGGGGCAAAAGAGACAGCACACACAAGGAAGGAAAGAGACAGCACACGGGGCGAAAGATACAGCACACACAAGGGATCACAAGAGGCAGCACAGCTCAAGGGGCAAAGAAAACAGCACAAGGGGCAAAGGAGATAGCATACAGAATGGGCAAAAGAGACAGCACAAGGGGGAAAAGAGATAGCACACACAAGAAAGGCAAGAGACAGCACACACGGGGCAAAAGAGACAGAACACAAAAGGGGCAAAAGAGACAGCACACACAAGGGATCACAAAAGAGACAGCACAAGGGGGAAAAGAGACATGGGGCAGAAGAAAACAGCACAAGGGGCAAAAGAGACAGCACACAGAAGGGGCAAAAGAGACAGCGCAGCACAAGGGGCAAAAGAGACAGCATACACAAGGGGCAAAAGAGACAGCACAGCACAAGGGGCAAAAGAGAAAGTACACACAAGGAAGGAAAGAGACAGCACACACGGGGCGAAAGAAACAGCACACACTGGACAAAAGAGACAGCACACACAAGGGATCACAAAAAAGACAGCACAGCACAAGGAGCAAAAGAGACAGCACACACAAGGAAGGAAAGAGACAGCACACATGGGGCAAAAGATACAGCACACACAAGGGATCACAAAAGAGGCAGCACAGCTCAAGGGGCAAAAGAAACAGCACAAGGGGCAAAGGAGAGAGCATACAGAATGGGCAAAAGAGACAGCACAAGGGGGAAAAGAGACAGCACACACAAGGGATCACAAAAGAGACAGCACACAGATGGGGTAAAAGAGACATCACAGCACAAGGAGCAAAAGAGACAGCACACATGGAAGGAAAGAGACAGCACACACAAGGTGCGAAAGAGACAGGAAACAGAAGGGGCAAAAGAGACAGCATACACAAGGGGCAAAAGAGACAGCACAGCACAAGGGGCAAAAGAGACAGCACACACAAGGTAGGAAAGAGACAGCACACACGGGGCGAAAGAAACAGCACACACTGGACAAAAGAGACAGCACACACAAGGGATCACAAAAAAGACAGCACAGCACAAGGAGCAAAAGAGACAGCACACACAAGGAAGGAAAGAGACAGCACACATGGGGCAAAAGATACAGCACACACAAGGGATCACAAAAGAGGCAGCACAGCTCAAGGGGCAAAAGAAACAGCACAAGGGGCAAAGGAGAGAGCATACAGAATGGGCAAAAGAGACAGCACAAGGGGGAAAAGAGACAGCACACACAAGGGATCACAAAAGAGACAGCACACAGATGGGGTAAAAGAGACATCACAGCACAAGGAGCAAAAGAGACAGCACACATGGAAGGAAAGAGACAGCACACACAAGGTGCGAAAGAGACAGGAAACAGAAGGGGCAAAAGAGACAGCACACTCAACGGGCAAAAGAGACAGCACACACAAGGGATCACAAAAGAGGCATCACAGCACAAGGGACAAAGGAGACAGCATACAGAAGGGGCAAAAGAGAAAGCACAGCACAAGGGGCAAAAGAGACAGCACACACAAGGGGTGAAAGAGACAGCACACACAAGGGATCACAAAAGAGACAGCACACACAAGGGATCACAAAAGAGACAGCACACAGAAGGGGCAAAAGAGACATAACAGCACCAGCACAAGGGGCAAAAGAGACAGCACACATGGAAGGAAAGAGACAGCACACACAAGGTGCAAAAGAGACAGCACACACAAGGGATCACAAAAGAGACAGCACAGGGGGCAAAAGACAGCACACAGAAGGGGCAAAAGAGACAGCACTGCACAAGGGGCAAAAGAGACAGCACACACAAGGAAGGAAAGAGACAGCACACACAAAGGGCAAAAGAAACAGCACACACAAGGGGCCAAAGAGACTTCACACACAAGGGATCACAAAAGAAACAGCACACACAAGGGGCCAAAGAGACTTCACACACAAGGGATCACAAAAGAGACAGCACAGGGGGCAAAAGAGACAGCACACACGGGGCAAAAGAGACAGCACAGTACAAGGAGCAAAAGAGACAGCACACACGGGGCGAAAGAGACAGCACACATGGGGCAAAGGAAACAGCACACTTAAGGGATCACAAAAAAGACAGCACAGCACAAGGAGCAAAAAAAAAATTGCACAAGGGTATGGGAACTCGGATGTCTGGGCCTCTTAGGCTGCGTTCACACATTTGCGTATTTTGCTGCGCTTTTTTGCGCGCGCTTTTTGCCGCGTTTTTCGGCCGCGCAAAAAAGCGCAGCAAAATACGCAGGGGCTTTCACACACTGCGCTTTCTTCCCCCCAGAAAGCGCAGTGATGTCACAGAGGGGAGGAAGAATCCTGCTTCCTCCTCCCCTCTGTGACATGTGTGACCGCCCATTAGATTCCACAGTGTGTTAATACACACTGTGAAATCTACATTAAACAGAGGCAAGTTAATGAAAAATAAAAAAGAATCAATACTTCACCTCTCCGACGCCTTCTGCCGCTGTGCGATCTCCGATTCCAAGTGAGCTCTCTTCTGACAGGACCTGTGATGACGTCAGAGGGGGCGTTCCCGGGGCGGTCCCATCGCTGATTGGCTGCTCGCGGTCACATGACCGCGAGTGCCCGGGAACACCCCCCCTGACATCACCACAGGTCTTGTCAGAAGAGATCTGGACTTAGAACCGGGGATCGCACAGCGGGAGAAGGCACCGGACAGCGGGAGAAGGCGTCGGAAGGTGATGTATTCATTCTTTTTTATTTTTCACACACTTGCTTTTGTTTAATTTAGATTTCACAGTGTATATTAACACACTGTGGAATCTAATGGGCGGCCACAGGTGTCACAGAGGGGAGGAGGAAGCTGGATTCTTCCTCCCCTCTGGGAGAATACGCAGTAGTAGCTGCGTAAACAATTGACATATCAATTGTTTACGGAGCTGCGTTTTCTCCCGGAAAACGCACTGCGTATTTTTACGCAATGTCTGCACTGCAAAGTGAATTTCCCATTCACTTTGCAGGCAGACAAAAGGCACATTGCAAATTTTGAAAAGAGCGCGTAAAAAAAACGCGGCAAAATACGCAATGTGTGAACGCAGCCTTACTCTCAAAGCAGGGAATGTCGTCGGTGGCCTGCCCAGATCTGTGGCCCGGGGGACAGCCTCAAAAAAGGGGGGTTTTTAGTATCTACAAGGGATTGAAGTCTTTGTCTCGTGACGCCACCTGTAGTACCTGGTGACTAGACACCAGCGCCGCCACAGTCCTCCAGAGGGAGGTGGTATTGCGGCTAGGGTGAAGCAGCTGCCAGCAGGTAGAGCTAAGCCTCCGGGGCAGTATTACCAGTGCCAGGACAGTGCAAACCGTTGAGAAAAGTCCATGAAAGCAGGTCAGAAACACCCGAGGCAATTCACTCTTCCAGGTACTTTACGTGCAGAAACTGATCAAGATGGTGATACAGCTCACAGTACTTCCTGCAGGACCGTCGGCCGGGTAGTCGCAGCATAATGCAGAATCTGTGGAAGTCTCTTGCGGTACCTTCTTGGATCTAACCCTTGTCCTGTTCCTTCTCTTTTCAATGCCTGCTTAGTTAGCAGTGTTACGTCCCAGGGGATAAACACCCTGATAACGTCTTCGGAGCCGAGACAAGTATGGTTGGAGGATGAAAACTCCAGGCCGCGTTGTCAGACCTGTACACTCCGGGTGAACAAGTCAGGACCTTCCTGTCTGGGCTACTTCTCTCTCTAGCCCTATTTTGAAGCCCCCTTTTCTCTCTCAGGTAAGCTCCCGTTCTCCATCTTTCCTCGGGGAAGACACTCCTGAAGACTCCCCGTGCGTTCTCCCACTCTGCTCCTCTCACACTTCCCACTCTCCAACTCTCTTTTTTGGGACCTCCCCCAGTTGCATCGGTGGGTCTGTGTTGGGATCAAATCCTTCCACAGTGTTCTGCATTCTACTTGCGACAGGGATCACAATACGCTCTTCTTTGGGTGCAGTACCCCACTTGTGACGCCTGACCAGTGGGGCGCCACACAAACAGAAGGGGCAAAAGAGACAGAACAGCACAAGGGGCAAAAGAGACAGCACACCTGGGGCCAAAGAGACAGCACACATGGGAGAAAAGAGACAGCGCACACAAGGGGCAAAAGAGACAGTGCACACAAGGGAGGAAAGAGACAGCACACACAATGGGAAGAGAGACAGCGCACCCAAGAGAGGAAAGAGACAGCACACTCAATGGGCAAAAGAGACAGCACACACAAAGGATTACAAAAGAGACAGCACAGCACAAGGGGCCAAAGAGACAGCACATCCCAAGGGGCAAAAGAGACAGCACAGCACAAGGGGAAAAAGAGCACACACAAATGCCAGAAAAGACAACACAAGGGGCAACAGAGAGCACAGCACAAGGGGCAAAAGAGACAGCGCACATAAGGAAGAAAAGAGACATCACACACACGGGGCAAAAGAGACAGTACAAATAAGGGAGGAAAGAGACAGCACACACAAGGGAGGAAAGACTACACACAGGGCAAAAAAGACAGCACACAGAAGGGATCACAAAAGAGACAGCACAGCTTGATGGGCAAAAGAGACATCACAGCACAAGGGGTGAAAGAGACAGCATGCAAGGGGAAAAAGAGAGAGGGTGCAAGGGGAAAAAGTGAGAGGGTGCAAAGGGGAAAGAGACAGCATGCAAAGGGGAAAAGAGAAAGTGTGCAAGAGGGACAAGAGAGAAAGTATACAGGGGAAGAGCTCACAGGGGGAAGACAGCTCAAAGAAAAGAGCACATGAAGGCAGAAGACTTCACAGGGGGAAACAGGTCAAAGGAGCCAGAGGAAAGGTCAGAGGAAAGAAGACAGCGCAGGGGAGAAAGAGAATGCACAGGGGGAGATGGCTACCGCTTATAGAGCCACAGAGTCCGCCACCATCATGATGCCTCCGCCCTCTCGAATCAATAGCATTGGGCCCATGACTCACCGTGGCCGGGACTCCGGTTTAGACAGGCGATGCGTCCTTCCTCCTTGTCACGGGTGGACCGCGCCTGCCGGTAGTGGGGCCCGGTGTAGTGCAGATCAAAAGGGTTGAAGACGTCTTGGTGGAACAGATTAAAGGGGTTTTTAATTTATTCGTGACGCCATCTATGAGTAGTTTCGGTAATCGTTACCGACGCTGCGGAACCTCCGGGGGATGGACAGCAGCAAGATGGAACGTTCCCCACAGGCTGAGCGGTGATCCCCGGAGGCTGGAGCTGCTTAAGATGTTGTGCGGCAGCTGCGGTTACCTTGTAGTGCGGACGGACAGTTCATAAGGAAGCACGGACACAGAAAGTCTCTGTAACGGGTCTTTACTGTAACCAGCAGGCCGTACATGGTATACAGTTTACGGGTAGTGGACCGGGTGCAGGGCCGGTTTTAGACCAAGTGGGGCCCTAAGCAAGATTGAGAGTGGGGCCCCAAACTATGAAATAAAAATAGTACCCGTACAGTTGTATACAGTATATACAGCAGCCCCAGTGGTATATACAGGCCCCAGTAGTATATACAGCAGCCCGAGTGGTATCCAGCAGCCTCCCCAGTGCTATATACAGGCCCCAGCAGTATTACAGCAGCCTCCCCAGTGGTATACACAGGCCCAGCAGTATTACAGCAGCCTCCCCAGTTGTATACACAGGCCCAGCAGTATTACAGCAGCCTCCTCAGTTGTATATACAGGCCCCAGCAGTATATACAGCAGCCCCAGTGGTATACATGGTATACAGCAGCCTCCCCAGTGCTATATACAGGCCCCAGCAGTATTACAGCAGCCTCCCCAGTGGTATACACAGGCCCAGCAGTATTACAGCAGCCTCCCCAGTTTTATACACAGGCCCAGCAGTATTACAGCAGCCTCCCCAGTTGTATATACAGGCCCCAGCAGTATATACTGCAGCCCCAGTGGTATACAGCAGCCTCCCCAGTTGTATATACAGGCCCCAGCAGTATATACTGCAGCCCCAGTGGTATACAGCAGCCTCGCCAGTTGTATATACAGGCCCTAGCAGTATATACAGCAGCCCCAGGGCCCACTGGTGGTGTATACAGGGCCCCAGGGCCCACTGGTGGTGTATACAGGGCCCCAGGGCCCACTGGTGGTGTATACAGGGCCCCAAGGCCCACTGGTGTATACAGGGCCCCAGGGCCCACTGGTGGTGTATACAGGGCCTCAGGGTCCACTGGTGGTGTATACAGGGCCCCAGGGCCCACTGGTGGGGTATACAGGGCCCCCCCTGTAAAAGAATACAGATCATGATACTTACTAACTGCCGCTGCTCGCCACTCTGCACCGCGCTCCGACTTCTTCCTGCTTCCTGTGACGGCGCCGGTCACCAGGAAGAAGCCGGATGAAGCCGGAGCGCGGAGCAGAGCACTGCCTGCAAGCGGCCGCGGCGCTGCCGCGCTGGCTATAATCCGGCCGGGCCAGGGGGCCCTCTGAAACTTGGGGGCCCTAGGCAAATGCCTAGGCTGCCTGCCCCTAACGCCGGCCCTGACCGGGTGGACTCAGCAGTGATAGTGTCCCTTAGAAATCCGCAGTGTTCCTCCATTCTAACTAAGTAGTTGCCAGTGTCGCCCAGGAATACCAGATCAGGTACGGGGAGGCTGCTTCAATGCCCTATCCAAGTTGTACGTTGTGGATGTTTTGGGGAGCCTTGGATCCCTCAGTGGGTACACCGCTGGTTAGACGACTGGAAGTTGGCTGGTGGTGGGGTGCTCCTGTGAAGCTGCTCCTCCACGCTTCTGGTTCGCGTAGCAGAGGTGAACTGCTGCCAGCTTCGGTACCAGTGAACCGGCTGTGAGTTGTGGGCACGGGAGTCTTTTGGGAACCCGTGTGATGATGCCCATTCCCGGTTGTTGAGGCCTCAGGTGCTGACACCCGACCGGTGACGGCCCGGGGGCTGCACGGGGTGCGGAGCCCCCGCTCCTACTCCAAGTTCTAGACTGCTCAGGTCAAGTTCTAGAGCCCTTCTCCTTTTTTTTTACTAAGGGTCTGTTCTCCTACACACTTCCCTAGCACTCCGCCCACCAGGACCTAGGATTGGCCCTCTGTTCTAGGTGATGCATGCAGGGTTGGATTTCTAAGTTAACCAGATCACTGCTGTGTCAGAGAATATTGCGGCTGCATTTATGGCTGCAATACCCTCTTGTGACGCACTCGTTGCGGGGCGCCACACTCCCCCTTGGTTGAATACGCTTGTCCCCAAGCGTCACACTACCCACATTACAGAGGAATTTTTTTTTTTATATTTTATAACAGGTAATATACACTTTTATTAATGACAGGTCATTATGTGGCATAAAAGTGAGGAAAGTAAAATAAACAGGTAAAACACTTGGTGCGGACCCGGCGGGCGGTCGGCTGTCCTTAGGTAAAAGTTCAGGCTGTAGCCGCCAGATCGCACAGACAGTGATTAACAGGAACAGAGTCATTGAATGAGTTCAAGTCTTAAAGTCACTGGCACGGAGAACGATGGCGCACCCGGATAGCGAACCACCCATCTGGACAAGCATAGCGTTCATAGGTGATTACATCGCCCCAGTATAGGTTGCGATCGGGATGTCCTCTCGGCAAGTTTGACTCAACGTCCCGGCGCCCCACAAACACCTCCTCATTCAAACCCACCTCCCAAGCGAACCCCCACCCGGTATGTAAGTTAAAGGTGGACATTCTACCTTCGCGGCGGAGTTCATCAGGCAGCGGCGGCTGGCGGCGAGCCTCGGCACGGGCCTGCATGTTGGCGCGTTCCCGGGCTTGCCACTCCTCTCGTCGTCTCTGGCGTACATCTCCGTCGGTACGGCTCGGGGTGTAGAGATGAGTAGTAGAGCTGTTGGTTTGGCGGGAAACTTGAACTTGGCGGGCTGTCTGGACTGGCACCCGGTGGAACGGCACAGGGGAAGGTGTCAGCGTTGCACCCGACCAGTGTACCCGAGCTGTATGCCCGGTTGGAAGTTCCTCGGTGTCTCCCCAAGCGAACCCGGTGTCGAGATCCTGAGCGATGCTGCGGGTCTCGTCGTCATCCTCTTCGACCTCTTCCTCGATGACCACATCAGGCTGCTCGATGGCTGGAGATGTTGAAGCTGGTTCCTCTGTACAACAGGGCGGTGGTGCTGCGGATCCTTCCACAGAGACGTCCTGCAGGGCTTCCAGGCTGCCTGCCTCTTCATCTGTAACTGTAGGCAGAGGGGTCTCAATCCCGGTTACCAGGTAGGCCTCGGCAATTGCAAGGGAAGCCTCTGGTACGGGGACGAAACGGGCGACAGTCTCTTTAGTTGTGAAACACGTCGCGGGTTCCTCGGCGGGAACCTGGTAGAGATCATGGAGCGTATGGTAAGCTCCGGCTCAGGAACGGGGTCGGCTGCGGTATGAATCGCTGGAATGGGTCGAGTTGTGGCCTCCACTGGAACGATACAGTCTATGGGCTCCGGTGACGAAGCAGGACAGGTGGTAGGCGCCGGCGAGGCGGTTGAGAAGCTGGCGACGTCGTCTGGGCCTGGAGTAGCGGTACCCGGTCGGCTCTGCTGCATCGCATGGTGTAATCGTCTGCCTAGGGTCGCACTCCAGCTGCGAATCGTCCACTCCACAGTCTCAAGCAATCGCACCCGGAGGTCTTGTAGAGCCTCTAGCCAGAAGTCGGGACTGCCGTCAATGGTAAGGGCAGGACCCGGACCCGGTTGGCCGATGGCTGCTCTGGCCTCCGCCTCGACCTCCCGCATTAGGTCTTGGAGTCTCATGCTGGCCATTCTCTTCTTCGGAGGGAAACCACACCCATTCAACCAGTAAGCGTTCTGGTAAAGAGCTGGTGAAGAACTTCTGTGACACTCCCATTTCCTCTGGGCTTTTGTAGTCCAATGGTGGGAAAAGTCTTTGGGGTCCGCCCCCATGGTTGATTCGAGCAATCAGGGCTGACAAAGAGTTTGGCGCCTTTTGTCTTTAGCCCTCCCACGATGAGGGGGGGGTTGACTCACTCCTGGGCTTGCACGTGGCGGACTCTTGTGGCGGGAACGCCATCTTGGGCGCCATCTTGGCCCATGGTGAAAAGGCGGGAAAGTTCTTTTAGGGACGAACAAAGTCCAAATTGTAGACATTAAAGTCATTTTTAAGCACATTATACCCGTTGGGTAACGGGCCTGCTCGTATCCTGTTCGTGACGCCATTTTCTGACTCACCGTGGCCGGGACTCCGGTTTAGACAGGCGATGCTTCCTTCCTCCTTGTCACGGGTGGACCGCGCCTGCCGGTAGTGGGGCCCGGTGTAGTTCAGATCAAAAGGGTTGAAGACGTCTTGGTGGAACAGATTAAAGGGGTTTTTAATTTATTCGTGACGCCACCTATGAGTAGTTTCGGTAATCGTTACCGACGCTGCGGAACCTCCGGGGGATGGACAGCAGCAAGATGGAACGCTCCCCACAGGCTGAGCGGTGATCCCCGGAGGCTGGAGCTGCTTAAGATGTTGTGCGGCAGCTGCGGTTACCTTGTAGTGCGGACGGACAGTTCATAAGGAAGCACGGACACAGAAAGTCTCTGTAACGGGTCTTTACTGTAACCAGCAGGCCGTACATGGTATACAGTTTACGGGTAGTAGACCGGGTGGACTCAGCAGTGATAGTGTCCCTTAGAAATCCGCAGTGTTCCTCCATTCTAACTAAGTAGTTGCCAGTGTCGCCCAGGAATACCAGATCGGGTACGGGGAGGCTGCTTCAATGCCCTATCCAAGTTGTACGTTGTGGATGTTTTGGGGAGCCTTGGATCCCTCAGTGGGTACACCGCTGGTTAGACGACTGGAAGTTGGCTGGTGGTGGGGTGCTCCTGTGAAGCTGCTCCTCCACGCTTCTGGTTCGCGTAGCAGAGGTGAACTGCTGCCAGCTTCGGTACCAGTGAACCGGCTGTGAGTTGTGGGCACGGGAGTCTTTTGGGAACCCGTGTGATGATGCCCATTCCCGGATGTTGAGGCCTCAGGTGCTGACACCCGACCGGTGACGGCCCGGGGGCTGCACGGGGTGCGGAGCCCCCGCTCCTACTCCAAGTTCTAGACTGCTCAGGTCAAGTTCTAGAGCCCTTCTCCTTTTTTTTTACTAAGGGTCTGTTCTCCTACACACTTCCCTAGCACTCCGCCCACCAGGACCTAGGATTGGCCCTCTGTTCTAGGTGATGCATGCAGGGTTGGATTTCTAAGTTAACCAGATCACTGCTGTGTCAGAGAATATTGCGGCTGCATTTATGGCTGCAATACCCTCTTGTGGCGCACTCGTTGCGGGGCGCCACACCCACATCTACTTATATAATCGAGAGTTTGGAATTCGGGCACTGTAGCCGAATCCCAGACTCCTTTGCGCGAGCCGCAGCCGCACTACAGTAAAAAAAAACAAAAAACTCATGCTCACCTCTCCCCGAGCCCCCGCCGTCTTCCTGCAAGCTGCCGGTGGCTCCCGGTGGCTCCCGCAGGCTCCCGGTCTCTGCAGAGGTCTTCTACTGCAGTACAGGACCTGTGGTGATGTCACAGTCACGTGACACCAGGTTACTCCATGGTAACCTGGTGTCACGTGACTGTGACATCACCACAGGTCCTGTACTGCAGTAGAAGACCTCTGCAGAGACCGGGAGCCTGCGGGAGCTACCGGCAGCTTGCAGGAAGACGGCGGGGGCTCGGGGAGAGATGAGCATGAGTTGTTTTTTTTTATAACCCCTGCATTCCTCTATACTCTGCCACACACACCCCTGTATACCCCTGTATACCCCTACTCTGTCCCTGTCATGTCTCTGTATGCTCTGTCCCTGTCATGTCTCTGTATGCGCTGTCCCTGTCATGTCTCTGTATGCGCTGTCCCTGTCATGTCTCTGTATGCGCTGTCCCTGTCATGTCTCTCTATGCTCTGTCCCTGTCATGTCTCTCTATACTCTGTCCCTGTCATGTCTCTCTGTACTCTGTCCCTGTCATGTCTCTCTGTACTCTGTCCCTGTCATGTCTCTCTATGCTCTGTCCCTGTCATGTCTCTCTATGCTCTGTCCCTGTCATGTCTCTCTATGCTCTGTCCCTGTCATGTCTCTCTATGCTCTGTCCCTGTCATGTCTCTCTATGCTCTGTCCCTGTCATGTCTCTCTATACTCTGTCCCTGTCATGTCTCTCTATACTCTGTCCCTGTCATGTCTCTCTATACTCTGTCCCTGTCATGTCTCTCTATACTCTGTCCCTGTCATGTGTCTCCATACGCTGTCCCTGTCATGTGTCTCTATACGCTGTCCCTGTCATGTCTCTGTATACGCTGTCCCTGTCATGTCTCTGTATACGCTGTCTCTGTCATGTCTCTGTATACTCTGTCAGTGTCATGTCTCTACACTCTCTGTAATGTCTGTATACTGTGTCTATACTGTGTGTATAATGTGTGTAATCTCTGCATACTGTCTGTCTATACAATGTCTCATGTATGTATATACTGTGTGCTTCTCTCCTCACCCTTCCACCACTGAGCCGCATCTCTCCTCAACCCTACACCACTGAGCCGCTTCTCTCCTCACCCCTCCACCACAGACACCCATCTCTCCTCCACCCCTCCACCACTGAGCCGCATCTCTCATCACCCCTCCACCACTGAGCCGCATCTCTCCTCACCCTTCCACCACAGACACCCATCTCTCCTCACCCCTCCACCACAGACACCCATCTCTCCTCACCCCTCCACCACTGAGCCGCATCTCTCCTCACCCCTCCACCACTGAGCCGCATCTCTCCTCACCCCTCCAACACAGAGCCGCATCTCTCCTCACCCCTCCACCACAGAGCCGCATCTCTCCTCACCCCTCCACCACAGAGCCGCATCTCTCCTCACCCCTCCACCACAGAGCCGCCTCTATACTCTGCTACCCACAGAGCCGCCTCGATACTCTGCTAGCCACAGAGCCGCCTCGATACTCTGCTAGCCACAGAGCCGCCTGTATACTCTGCTAGCCACAGAGCCGCCTGTATACTCTGCTACCCTCAGAGCCGCCTCTATACTCTGCTACCCTCAGAGCCGCCTCTATACTCTGCTACCCACAAAGCCGCCTCTATAATCTGCTACCCACAGAGCCGCCTCTATACTCTGCTACCCACAGAGCCGCCTCTATACTCTGCGACCCACAGAGCCACCCCTATACTCTGCTACCCACAGAGCCGCCTCGATACTCTGCTACCCACAGAGCCGCCTCGATACTCTGCTACCCACAGAGCCGCCTCGATACTCTGCTACCCACAGAGCCGCCTCGATACTCTGCTACCCACAGAGCCGCCTCGATACTCTGCTACCCACAGAGCCGCCTCGATACTCTGCTACCCACAGAGCCGCCTCGATACTCTGCTAGCCACAGAGCCGCCTCGATACTCTGCTACCCACAGAGCCGCCTCGAAGCTCTACTACCCACTGACCCGCCTGTATAATCTGATACCCACTGACCCGCCTGTATACACACAATTCATTTCACCGCGCTCCCGATGCAATTGTATCGGGCCTTTTTACTAGTCTAGTAATAATTAAGAGTGGCAGTAACAGTTTTGTAATTTCGAAGCTAAGTAAAGGTCGGATTCTGGTGATGTTTTTTAATGTGCAGGTAACATGAGCGAGTAAGTGACTGGTTATATGGAATAAAGGAAAGATCTGTGTCAAATATGAAGTTAAGACAATGAGTTTGCAGCTTGGAAGTTATGGTTGAACAATTCAAAGTTGCAATATCAGATATACAGTAGGTAGGTTAGTAGAGGGAAGAAACATGAGAAGTTCAGTGTTGGACAGATGGCAGACATGATGTTGGAGATAGCAGACAGACAATCATTGGTATTTTGCAGTATTACAGGGGTGATATCAAGATATGATGTGTAGAATTAGGTGTGCTCAGCATCCATATTGTATTGGAAATAACATCTGTTTATGGTTTGTTCAATAGGGGTTATGAATAGAGAGCGGATGAAAGGACCTAGGACTGAACCCTAAGGAACCCAGAGAGTAACAGGAAGAGAAGAGGAAGAAGAGGCAGCAAACAATACACTAGATGAGTGGTCAGAGAGGTAGGAGGAGAACCAGAACAGTGGTGTCCTTTATGCCTGTATCTGACGAGACTCAAAGCTTCTGTACTCCTTCAATGATGTAGAGGCAATACTACCTCTGCTAGCAGCACTGGAGAGTGCACATTTTCAGCCAGCAGCTCTACAATACAAGAAATAAAGAGAAACTATCAGTGTTTTTTACTATGTCATCTAAGGGTAGCATGAGATCAGGGCTGAGACACTGATTTCAATGATGTGTCACTTATTAGACTGTATGCTGTTGTTTCAATACAATGAGTGTTTTATCAGCAGGAGATTTTCACTGGATAGAATAAAGGTGCTGTCACATGTAACAATATCATTCAAAAGTCACATGTTTAGTGACGCTTGAACGATGTCGAAACAACATCATTGCATGTGACACTACTAATGATCAGTCGGCTGATCGTTGATCGTTTGATTTGAGGACAGGACCTCAAATCTATCATTGGTTGCCTGCTGGACATGCAGCATTGCTGCGTGTGACACCAGGAGACCAACGATGAACGAGCTTCCACCGCCTCACAGCCTATGCTGGGAGCTCGTATCCATGGTAGACATCGGGTTACTAAGAGCCGTGCGGCACCTAGTAACCCGATGTGTACCATGGTTACCAGCGATCTTGCTGGTCCACATCGCTGGTGACTCTGCCTGTGTGACAGCTCACCAGCGATGTGAACGATGTTTTTAGCGATTGTGCGTACTTGTGATTGCTAACAACATCGTTCATTAAAATTGAAGCATGTGATGGTACCTTAAGTCCCAGGTGAGATCTGATCCATCATCTGATCCATCTCTGCTCCCAACACTGATTAGCAGCTCACATTCAATACACAAAGTACACAGAAAGCTGTATGTATCAGTGGTGTGAAAAGGTTAATTTTCTGATCTCTCAGTATCACAACTGCTCCACTCAGTAAATTAAGTGATACATCGCTGGAATCAGGGTCTCTTTTTCGGAAACATGCTGCTCTCATATGAGATAGCCAAAACCTGCTGACAGATTCCCTTTAATGCAGGAAGATCATAATATTTAAAGTAAACCTAAAGCTAGTTTCTGGCCCCAAACCCTATCACTACCCGTCCCTGCTTCCTAGTACATCCCTAACCATCCCTGTCTTGTTATCTATGTGGCGTACTGAGTGGCTTAAGAGTGCGCACTGTGCATGCTCTAAAGCTCTAAATCCGGAGACCTGCAGTGCGTACTCTGAAGCCGATCAGTACACCACATAGATACCAAGAATGTGGATGACCAGAAATGACACAGCCATTGCGTCATACCCAGAAGAAGATCAGAGATTAGGAGCATGGAGTGCATGCTGGTAAAGAAGGATATCACACCCACCGGGGCATGATACATGGAGCGAGGTGGGGAGATGGAGGATGAGAGGACGCCCACGGTGTCAAAAGTATAGATGACACCATGTTAATTACCATAGAAGTGATAAAATCACTTTTCTTAGCAATTTCAGTTCATTTTTGGTCAGACAGGGATAGTTAGGGATGTAGTAGAAAGCTGTAGGGACAGGTAGGCAGGGCCGCACCGTCCATTGGACAGTGTGAGCCCTGTCATTCAGGCGGCAAGAGGCAGGGGGAGCGGCAGTGCAGAAGGGGGCGGCGCCTCATGCAAACAGCCTCCTCCTGTCATGGCGCCGGCCGCTCACCCCGCGCACCGCAGGTAACGCAGGGGGACCAGTACAGAAGGGGCGGCAGCGCTGGGCTTCACCAGCACCCCCCCCCCCGGTAATCACTGCCGCGGCTCAGGCGGCGGTGGCGACCCGCCGGGGGCCAATGCATGCAGAAGGGGCGGCAGCGCTGGGCTCCACCAGCACCCCCCCCGTAATCACTGCCGCGGCTCAGGCGGCAGTGGGGCTTGGTGCACCCCTGCAGGTGGGGGCCATAAACTAGGTAACAGGTTCCCTTTAAGAACCAGAAATGAATATAGTATGTACTGCAGGTAGGTAAGGACTACCCAACAGCATTTAAACCTCATATTTAAGAAAACAAGTATTTACTTATTCCACTTCCCCAATTGAAATGCTCACTAGGCTATGATCCAATGACACAAAAAAGCTTAAACTGACCTGTTTCCTATCATCTACTGTACATTGCTCACTATTATGTGCTGTACATAGGGAGAACTACGCTGTCCATACACACGGGCTATTGAGGGAAATTGTGAAGTATATTTTATTTCTATATTCACTTATCTAAAATTTGAGAATTTCTCCTAATTTCCAGTGGGGAACTATTTGGCTTCCCTTTTAGACTATAATAGTTCACAGTAGGTCTTAGCATCGCTTTCAGCTATGTCTGCTATTATATCAGCACGACTCGCCTTGCTCACACTTATGCCTTTCTTATTTTACCTTCTTAGTAACTGGAGTGATATTTTGTGTTTCTGTGAGATTTCTATCATCTTTGATGTCTGATCAGAGTTTTAATTTACAATCCAGAGGACAATAATCCAAAGCACAGAACCATGAAATATGCAGCCGGCTCTGGAAGTAAAAATACTCCACACCAGAAGGCACGTGCCAGGGCAGCAGCAACATTTACATTTATCTTGTTTCTACCATGTGTTCCAGGGTGCCGTCATTTCATTACTTGCTTTAAACATTTCTATTCTGTGCGTCTTAAAGGGATTCTCCAAAAGTGGATTGATTTTTCCCTCTAGTTCTGAGAATAAACCAATTCTCGCCAACAATGGAGAACGTGCAGTTAAGACTCATAGAAACCTGCAAGAGAAATGTGAACGTCCCTGTTATTTCCTGCAGTTCTAAAAATCATTAGGGCATTGACTTGTGCTTCTGGCAGCTTTAGGCCTTTCATACACAGAATTTGTGCGCTATTTCTCCAAGGTTTTATTTACTGCGGCATAGAGATGTGCAATGTTAATGAATTGGTATGTGTACATCTCTGTGCATATATATTTGTGTATGAGTGGAATCTATAGTTTTTTTTATATTGCAGAACTCTATAGTAACAGCCTTATAAAGTGTCAAATTTAAAGAGTATATCCAGGATTTAAAAAAATCATAAAATAAAACATGTGCCCAAGCACTAACAGGCAAGTCATTGCTACCTGCCTGCCTGTTGTGTTTGGTGTCGTTCACGGCTGGCACACTCCTTCCAGTGATACAATGGCTTCATCAAAAAAGCAGAGGCTTCTTTTCCGCTGCACTCTATAGAAGGGGTGGGACAGCCAACATCATGCTGATTGACTGCTGGCTCCCTGCTACCTTATTGGGGAGCCAGCTGTCAATAAGCATGACATGGTTTGTGGCGTCCGTCAGCCGATGTTCTGTTGACCCAATGTCAGTGGAAGCTGCAGTATTGGTCTTAGACCACTCCAGGGTCGACCAAGGATGGTGCGGGGGGCACAGCAGGCAGGAGTGTAACAACTTTTTTTTGTAAAAGCCTGGATATACACTTTAAGCATTTTGTGTTTGTCATTTTTTTTGGCCATCAACAGGGCAAATAAAACAGACATTTTCAGCACTTTCTTTACAGCGTCATCCAGCATTTTGAATGGTAATTGTTGGGTTCAGATAACCATAATATGGACTAATACATGGCACCAGGCCTCTCCACACTTACAACATCAATAGACTAATAGAAAAGCTAAAATGTTCTCATAATGCAGGCTTCTTAATACGAACTAAATGAGTAAAAAAACACTAATGAGAACATGTTGTTACCTTCTTCAAACAGAGATGAATCCTCAAAGAGCAACAAACCTTTTATTTTTACTTCATTATTGATCAGCATTTGTAAGTTTCTGAATCTTTGTAATAAACTGCATTACCTAATTTTGCTTCATTCTGTCTTTAGGCTATGCTGACATTGTGCCTTAGCCTACTGCCAGTGACTCAGTCGGGGCTTAAAAATGGAATTTGGGCATTTGTACATTTGTACTGATAGCAATCAAGTTTAATGATGAAGTTACTATATGCTTCATTGGACATCATTTTGGAAGTAACGGCCTATATGCTCTCTGCCTACCCCCCCCCCCAACCCCGTTGCCTCTCTGCCCTCCCTGTAGTCACTCTTTGGCCCCCTGTTCATGTTCTGCCCCACATGCTGCTTTTCTGTCCCCTCTGCATCCGGTCTTCCCCCTGTGGTCACTGTGTGTGCCCCCCCTGGTCCCTCTCAGCCCCCTTTGTGGTCACTCTCTGCCACCACACATGCTCTCTGCCCCCCAGTGGTCACTCTTTGTCCCCCCAGTAGTTGCTCTTTGACTCCACTGTGCATGCTCTCCACCACCCCCCCCGTGTTGCCTCTCTGCCCACCCATGCTGTCACTCTGCCCCTCCTCTATGAATGCTCTCTGCCCCACATGCTCGCTGTGGACTGTGGGGTGAGCGGGCTGTGGGGTGAGCAGGCTGTGGGCTGTGGGGTGAGCAGGCTGTGGGGTGAGCGCGGTAAGCAGACTGTGGGCTGTGAGGTGAGCGGGCTGTGAGGTGATCAGGCTGTGGTGTAAGCCAGGTGATTGGGCTGAGGGTTGAGAGAGCTGCAGGGTGAGCAGGGTGAGTGGGCTGCGGACAGGACCTGTGGTGATGTCACTGTCATGTAATCCGTCATATGCACCTGTTCCACCCATGACTGTGACATCACCACAGGTCCTGTAGGTCAGTCTGAGCTTATCGGCGGCGAGCGCGAGGCAGATGGCTTGCATAGGGCTTCAGCGATGGGTTCATGGGGGGGCGTGTTCAGGTGGCATCGCTGTCAGCTATCGGCAGTGCCTCTGGTGGTCCCATACTGTCAGCAGTCGCCAAATAAGCACACCCATCACTTGGGTGTGCAAATATGGTGACCGGAACTTGTTCTGGCCTGTGGAGAATCAGAAGATAGGAGGACACCCTGATGGCGGAAGTTGATGACAGACAGGACATGGCAAGTATATAATAGATATGTTATGATCAATATACACCTGTTCACACTGTCGTGTTAGGAAGTGAAGTCAGTCTTAATTTAAAATGCAGCCTAGATGTCATGCTGAAAGTGATGGCTTTTCTGTCTAAATCAATCTCTATTAGTATAGGAAATAAATTGCAGTTCTAGTAGAGATCAGATCTGTACTGAGAAAGTGAGATTATTTGCTGTCTTCTTTCGTGCTCAGATACTACAGGCTGTGTGACCATGGTGAAGGGAGCAGACATCACTCTTTGAGAATGGATACTTGTAACACTTGTGTGGAGCCCACTGGGACGGGGTACTCGGTACCGGACCGGGGTACTACTGGGGAGATCACGGCGGTCTTGTTCCGGACCGTGTCCCGGGTTCCGCAAGTAAAGGGGGTATTTACAGGGGATATTATTTGTCGTGACGCCACCCATGGGTTGTGGTCATTAAGGGGACCATGGCTGCAGTGTATTTCTGTCAGGAGGATGGATGGATGCTGCAGCAAGGTGGATGAGCCCGTCGCGGGTCAAGGCAGCTCTTAACAGGGTGTAGAGTGCAATAACAGTTCTGTATACCTGGAATCAGACACGGGAGACTGAAGCAGGGTTCACTGGGTTTACTTGCAAGTTCTTCCCAGTCCAACAGTTTACAACACAGTTCAGTTCTTAACACAGATAACTCTGGACACTTTGAACCCTCTGCAGCGAGGCTGTCACTCTGAGACGCCTCACTCTTTCTCTGTAACCTTTCCGGCTTGTTCTTCCTCTGCTCTTCCTAGTGGGTTGTATGGTGGCAACTCGATCCCTTAATATGGCTTCCCCCTATATGTATGAGCAGCAAGCCGGGTCCTCCTAGGTGTTGCTGAGCCTCCAACCCGTGTAGTAGGAACACTGATCTGGAATCTGTGTTCCCCGCTGGTTTGTCTGGGGAGCCGGCGTGTAGCTGCAGTCCCTCTCAGAGCCAACTCTCTGGTTTTAGCCTAGCTTAGGTGTCCCTGTCTTGCAAGGGATCACCGGCTCTTTCCTACCCATGTGGCTTTCCAGATACAACAAGATGAAAGGTGGTAATTTGTGCGCTGCCGTCTGTCCAAGAAACCGATTACAGCATTAGATGAAAGGTGGTAATTTGTGTGCTGCCGTCTGTCCGTTGGTTCCAAGAAATCCAAGGAATCACAAGATGTTAAAAGCATTACCTTTAATGTCTAATTCTTACGCGTTTCGTAGTACTTCAAACCACTTCATCAGAGATCCACAAAGGTTTACCACGAAATGCGTAAGAATTATACATTAAAGGTATTACTTTTAACATCTTGTGATTCCTTGGATTTCTTGGAACCAACGGACAGACGGCAGCGCACAAATTACCACCTTTCATCTAATGCTTTAATCGGTTTCCCTTGGGCGGAGTATTAATGATGGAGTTGAAGTATGTTTTTGTGCTTTTTGTTGTAATAAAATTCTTTTTCTCTGTGTATTTTGTATTTAACATTTACTTACAGGTTCCTAATGGCCGGGTCTAACATTGACCCGACATTAGAAACCTCAGGCCTAGTGCCAGCTGGCAAATGGAAGAGTTAGGTACAGCACCAGAAAATGTTGCTTCTATGAATGCGTCATTTTCTGTGACAGTGGCTGGCTGCAATTCACAGTTGGGGGTGGGGAGCGAAAGCTTGAGCCTCCCACGCTGAGGATTCCAGCCCTCAGCTGCCTAGTTGTACCTGACTGGAAATCAAAAATACGTAGAAGCCCCATGTAATTTTTTTTTTAATTCTTTCATGAAAGAATTAAAAAAAGGGCTTCCCTATACTTTTGGTTTACAGTCAGGTAAAACTAGGTAGCTGGGAGTAGGGGGCAGCCAGTATCTGCCTGCTGTATCTGGCTGGCATCCAAAAACATAGTGAAGTCCCACATCTTTTTTTTATTATTTAAAAGAGTAATTTTATATAAAGGGCTCAACTATCCCGTGGTTTTGCTGCTTTTTTCCCGGGAGACAAACATATTGGACACAATGCATGCAGTTTTGTGCCAAAATTGCACTAAAAAAATGCATGAAAATTGCAGCCAAAACTGTGTTGCAGTTTTGGTGCTTTGTTAGGCCAGGAGATGGGTAACTCAATGGATGGTATTTTGTAGATCCACACTGCCTGGGCGAATAAATTACCACAGTTGTCTGTTAGTGATGGTTTAGTCCTCCGTGTTTCAGAGTTTTTCCCCACTCCTTCCTCAGGGAACCAACATAATACTCTAATAAGGTATTATGTTGGTTCTCTGAGGAAGGAACATGGAAAAGCTTCAAAACGCATAGGAATAAACAATCACTACCAGGCAACTATGATCATTTCTTCACATGGGCAGTGCGAATCTACAAAACACCATCCATTGAGTTCGCCTTCTGTTTTCCACTGCATGTGGAGTGTTGGATCCTGCAGCAGCCATTTTATGAGCTTACACCGGTTGTGGGTCACACAACCGTCCCAGGTGAACAATTATAATCATTTGCCCTGCAAAAAAAACATCCAGGCATAAGACCCTATTGCACTCTTTTCTTCTCAATTCTAGTATATAGGAGATGCAGATGAATACACTGAAAACACGATGCAAGCAGAATTGTACACAGTATTCTAAGTGTGGTCGCAATAGTGACTTGTATAGAGGTAAAATTATGTTCTGCTCATGAGCATCTATGCCTCTTTTAATGCATCCCATTAATTTATTTTCCCATTAATTTATTTGCCTTTGCAGCAGCTGCCTGACACTGGCCACTAAATGTGAGTTTGTCATCTACCCATACACCCAGGTCTTTTTCAGTGACAGTTTTTTCCCAGTGCTTTACAATTAAGCACATAATTATACATTTTATTTCTTCTGCCCAAGTTCATGACCTTACATTTATCCCCATTAAATCTAATTTACCATTTATCAGCCCAAGCTTCTAGTTTACATAAATCCTCCTGTAATATAAAATTGTCCTCCTCTGTACTGATTACCCTGCAGAGTTTAGTGTCATCTGGAAATATTGAGATTCTACTCTGTATGCCCCCTACAAGGTCATTAATAAATATGTTAAAAAGAAGCGGGCCCAATACTGACCCCTGTGGTATCCCACTGTTAACTGTGACCCATTCTGAGTGTATTCCATTAATGACCACCCTTTGTTTCCTATCACTAAGCCAGTTATTAACCCACTTACGCATATTTTCCCCTATCCCCATTGCTCTCATCTTATGTATCAACCTTTTGTGTGGCACCGTATCAAAAGCTTTTGAAAAGTCCATATACACTACGTCCACTGCATTTTTTTGGTCCAGTCCAGAACTTACCTCTTCATAGAAGCTTATCAGATTAGTTTGACAGGAACGGTCCCTTGTAAACCCATGTTGATATTAGGTCATGAGGTTATTTTTCTTCAGATACTCCAGTAGAGCATCTCTTAGAAAACCCTCTAGGATTTTACCCACAGTAGAGGTTAGGCAGACTGGCCTATAATTTCCAAGCTCAGTTTTGGTCCCCTTTTTGAATATTGGCACCACATTTGCTATACGCCAGCCCTGTGGTACAGACCCTGTTATTATGGAATCTTTAAATAATAAAAATAATGATCTATTTATGACAGTACTTTATTCCTGCAGTACTCTGGGGTGTATCCCATCTGGGCCCGAAGATTTGTCAATGTTAGTGATTTTTAGACGGCGCTGTACTTCCTGCTGGGTTAAGCAGGTGACATTTAATAGATTGTTTTTGTTATTACTAATCATGTTTTCTGTCATGGGATTTTCTTGTGTAAATACTGTTGAAAAAATCCTACACGTCATGTGGGGGTGTCCGCATATTTTGGGTTTCTTGTCTGAGGTGGCTGCCCTCATTGGGAATCGCTATCATTGTATAATCCCTAGAGATCCAGTGGTCTGCTTGTTGGGATATGTGGAAGAGGTGGTGGGCACTGATATTGCGAAACTAGCAGTTGCCAGACTCTTGTATGCCGCTAGAAAAGTCATAGCTAGATATTGGGTGCGAATGGAGCCTCCTACTAAAGAGGAATATATACGTCAAGTAGACTATGTGGTGCGGATTGAGGAAAAAATCTATCAAACGTAAAAATGCTAAATTATGTGATAACTTGTGGGCAACGTGGAAGGTGTGAGTGCTGAGACTGGAAAGGAAGTTCCGGCAGAGAAATGACTAATGGTGTGTAAAGGGTCATCAGATGTTTAGGGTAATTATTGAACATATCTTACATACCGTATATACTCATGTATAAGCCGACCCGTGTATAAGCCGACCCCCCTACTTTTGCCCCCAAAAACTGGGAAAACTTATTGACTCGCGTATAAGCCGAGGGGGGACTCCAGCACAGGTATATAACCCCCAGCAGTGAGGTATACAGCAGCCTCCCCAGTGGTAGTATACAGCAGCAGCCCCAGTGGTAGTATACAGCAGCCCCAGAGGTATATGCAGCCCCATATGCAGCCCCAGAGGTATATACAGCCCCAGAGGTATATGCAGCCCCAGAGGTATATGCAGCCCCAGAGGTATACGCAGCCCCAGGAGGTATACGCAGCCCCAGGAGGTATATGCAGCCCCAGGAGGTATACGCAGCCCCAAGAGGTATATGCAGCCCCAGGAGGTATATGCAGCCCCAGGAGGTATATGCAGCCCCAGGAGGTATATGCAGCCCCAGGAGTATATGCAGCCCCCCCATATCAGTATACAGGCCCCCCCTTGGGTAGTAATCCTGTAAAGGAACAGATTAGTATACTTATCCCTCCGCTGTCCTGCTGCCGCTGTCCCGCTGCCGCTGTCCCGCCGCCGCCATCACGCGCCTCCATCTTCATCCAGCATCTTCCGTCTTCTTCCGGCTTCCTCCTCTGGCGCGCAGACAATGACGTCATTGCCTGCGACCATCGGAGGAAGCCGGAAGAAGCCGGAAGACGCTGGATGAAGACGCAAGAGCGTGATGGCGGCGGCGGGACAGCGGAGGGATAAGTATACTAATCTGTTCCTTTACAGGATTACTACCCAAGGGGGGGCCTGTATACTGATATGGGGGGGGCACTGTATACTGTATACATTGTATACAGTATACAGTGACTCGCGTATAAGCCGAGGGGGGGGACTTTTCAGCTCAATTTTTGGGCTGAAAAACTCGGCTTATACGCGAGTATATACGGTATATTGCTTAGAAATAAGAAATGTTGCTGTCTGTAAAGGGGGGTGAGTGGTGAGGGAAGGGGATTTCTTTATATTATCAAAAATGGACAATTGTGGCCTTACAGTTGTATGTTATTAATTTCTTTACATATGAATAAAATCTTTCTGATTCAAAAAAAAATACTGTTGAAAAAAGTCATTTAGCATATTGGCTTTTTCCTCATCCTCATCCACCATTTCACCCAGACTATTTTTAAGGGGGCCAACACAATCATTTTTTAGTTTGTTACTATTTATGTAATTAAAGAATATTTTGGGACTTTTTTTTTACTTTCTCTGGCAATGAGTCTCTCTGTCTCAGTCTTTGCTGCCTTGATTTGCTTTTTACAAATATTATTTAATTTTCTATATTTAATTTTCTGCATTTTCTGTATTCCTCTTTAATGCCTTATCACTACCTGCCTGCTTTAATTCCCTAAATGCTTTCTTTTTGTCACTTATTGCGCCCCTTACAGCTCTACATAGCCATAGTGGTTTCCTCCTATTTCTAGGACAGTGATGGCGAACCTTTCAGAGGCCGAGTGCCCAAACCGCAACCCAAAACTAAATTATTTATGGCGAAGTGCCAATATGGTAATATAACCTAAATTACAGCAGGAGTGGTAATCACAAGCGCTGCACAGGGGGGAGAGCCAGCAGTTGCTAACTCTCTTCCCTGTATAGGGCTTGTAGTCCTGAAACACTGATTATCAATTCAATTATTTTAACAATGAATTGATTTTAAACTTACCTTTGCAGTCTTCTCTTCTCTTCAGCAGTGGTCATCCAGCTCATGTGTACTGCACATTGAAGCTTAGTCGCTGCCACTGCCCTTTCTAGAAACAGCAGGTGGATTGATCTGTATGGAAAAAATGCAGAATATTAGACAGAAGATTTTATCATGGAATGCAAGCATATTTCATACTGAAATCCTGGTCCCTTTCCTTGCAGTAATGTGCTCCATCCTGACCCTCTCCTTGCAGTAATGTGCTCCATCCTGACCCTCTCCTTGTAGCTATGTGCTCCATCCTAACCCTCTACTTGTAGCTATGTGCTCTATCCTGACCTTCCCCTTCTAGTAATGCGCTCCATCCTGACCCTCTCCTTGTAGCTATGTGCTCCATCCTGAACCTCTCCTTGCAGTAATGTGCTCCATCCTGACCCTCTCCTTGTAGCTATGTGCTCCATCCTGACCCTCTCCTTGTAGCTATGTGCTCCATCCTGACCCTCTCCTTGCAGTAATGTGCTCCATCCTGACCCTCTCCTTGCAGTAATGTGCTCCATCCAGACCCTCTCCTTGTAGCTATGTGCTCCATCCTGACCCTCTCCTTGTAGCTATGTGCTCCATCCTGACCTTCCCCTTCTAGTAATGCGCTCCATCCTCACCCTCTACTTGTAGCTATGTGCTCCATCCTGACCTTCCCCTTCTAGTAATGCGCTCCATCCTGACCCTCTCCTTGTAGCTATGTGCTCCATCCTGAACCTCTCCTTGCAGTAATGTGCTCCATCCTGACCCTCTCCTTGTAGCTATGTGCTCCATCCTGACCCTCTCCTTGTAGCTATGTGCTCCATCCTGACCCTCTCCTTGTAGCTATGTGCTCCATCCTGACCCTCTCCTTGTAGCTATGTGCTCCATCCTGACCCTCTCCTTGCAGTAATGTGCTCCATCCTGACCCTCTCCTTGCAGTAATGTGCTCCATCCTGACCCTCTCCTTGTAGCTATGTGCTCCATCCTAACCCTCTCCTTGTAGCTATGTGCTCCATCCTGACCTTTCCCTTCTAGTAATGCGCTCCATCCTCAGCCTCTCCTTCTAGCTATGTGCTCCATTCTGATCCTCTCCTTCTAGCTATGTGCTGTATTCTGATCCTCTCCTAGCTATATGATCCATCCTGACCATCTTCATGCATTTATGGCCCCATCCTGACCCTCTCTTGCAGTTGTGCTCCATCCTGACCCTCTCCTGGCAGTAATGTTCCTATCCTGACCCCCTTCTTGTAGTAATGTCTTTATCCTTATCCCCTTGTAGTATGCCCCATCCTTGTCCTCTTCGGTAATGTCCCTTCCTTGTCCCTTGTGGTAATGTCCCCATCCTGCCCCTATAATGTAGTAATGCCCCATCCTGCTGTAATGCCCTATCCTTGTCCCCTTGCAGCAATATGCTCCATCCTGCAGTAATATGCCACATTCTTGTCCCCTTGCAGTAATATGCCCCATCCTGCAGTAATACCCTATCCTTCTCCCCTTGCAGTAATATGCCCCATCCGTGTCCCCTTGAAGTAATATGCGCCATCCTGCAGTAATGTATCTCATCCTTGTCCACTTGCCATTAATATGCCCCACCCTTATTCATTTGCAGTAATATGCCCGATCCTGCACTAATGTGCCTCATCCTTGGCCCTATGCAGTAATATGCCCCATCCTGCACCAATATGCCCCATCCTTGTCCTGTTGCAGTAATATGCCCCATCCAGCAGTAATGTTCCCCATCCTTGTCCCCATCACATATTAATCTGCCACATCCTGCCCCCATCACATAGTAATATGCCCCATCAGCCCCATTACATAATAATATGCCCCACCCTGCCCCTGTTACTATTGCCGCAATAGCCCCATCACAGAATAATATGCCCCATCCTGCCTCCTCTAGTAATGCCCCATCACAGAATATTATGCCCCATCCTGCCCCTCTTAGTAATGCCCCATCAGCCCCATCACAGATTATGCCCCATCCTGGCCCTCTTAGTAATCCCATCACCCCTCAAGTATGCCCCATCAGCCCCTCATAGTAATGCCCCATCAGCCCCTCATAGTAATGCCCCATCCAGCCCCTCATAGTAATGCCCCATCCAGCCCCTCATAGTAATGCCCATCCAGCCCTCATAGTAATGCCTCATCCAGTCCCTCATAGTAATGCCCCATCCAGCCCCTCATAGTAATGCCTCATCCAGTCCCTCATAGTAATGCCTCATCCAGTCTCTCATAGTAATGCCCCATCCAGACCCTCATAGTAATGCCCCATCCTGGTTGCTATAAATAGATTATGGAAAAAAAAAAGTCATACTCACCTTCCTGCTGCAGTTTCCTCTGCTGACATCTTCTGCACTTTGCTGTGTCTTCTCCTCCCGACCCGCGCTGAGTGCGGTCACGTGACGCCGGGTGCATCACATGACCGCTGTCACATGACGCTGGCCGGGAGGGCGGGGCTTAGAAGTGTGTCGGAGAGAGGAGAAATGTCTCCAGCTTTGATCTGCCGGCGCCGCGGCGCGTGCAGGCAGATCAAAGCGGCAGTGTAGTGGCGAGGCTGCGTGCCAGCGGAGGCGGCTCTGCGTGCCACCCCTGGCACGCGTGCCATAGGTTTGCCATCACTGTTCTAGGATGTTTATTCCCATAGGGTATATATTGTGCACAGGTCCTATTCAGGATGCTAATAAAACTTCTGCCACTTGCTTTGTGTACTTTTATGTCACAGGACATCATCACAATTTATTGCATTAAGATCATCTCTCAACCATTGGAAATCTGCCTTCCTGAAGTTTAGTGTCCTTGTAGCCCATCTACTACACATCTTATTAAAGGATACTTGAAAACTTATTATTTTGTGATCACTATTACCCAAGTGACCTCCAACCCGTATATTTGATATGCGGTCTGGCCTGTTGGTTAATATTAGGTCCAGCAGTGTCCCCCTTCTTGTTGGGTCCTGAACCAGTTGTGAAAGGTAATTGTCTCTCATAGTTGTCAAAAACCTATTACCTTTGCTGGAAGTGCAGGTTTCTGTTCCCCAATGTATTTCAGGGTAGTTGAAGTCCCCCATAATAATGACTTCTCCCTGAGTCGCTGCTTCATCTATTTGCTTTATGAGGATATTCTCCTCCACCTCCATTATTGTTGGAGACTTATAACAAACCCTTATCAGTAATTCATTATTTTTTCCCCCTTCTCTTAGCTCAACCCACAGGGACTCTACATTTTCATTGGATTCACATATATTATCTCCCAGGATGGCTTTAGAGGATGATTTTACATATAAACACACCCCTCGCTTATTTGTACAAATAGTGTTATTGTTTCAAGAAAGTCATAGTATCAGAGTATGAGGATTAACGTTTTTTCATTTATTTTTGTTTACTTTTTGAAAAAAACTACATGGTGCTTTGCCATATTTCTTGTTTCCATCCTGGTAAAACAAAGCATCTGGGGGCTGGATTCCTCAGAGTGAGTATGCCCAAGCATTCTGGGCCCCTCTCTCTGCTGAGAATTGCAGCCCGCAGCTGCCGAAGCTATACAGCTGATTATAAAAGGTATGGACTGTTTGCAGGTTACTCCAACAACCAATCATAGATGCACACTCCCTGTGACAACAGCATCTGTGATTGGCTGTTCTGCCCATCAGCAGTGACAACCCAGGATGCTAATGATCGGCCCTAAAAGTACAAGCGGCTGGACGCCAGTAAGGATAACATTTATGCTTAAGCACTATTGTCTTTCTTTTTATAGCTCCCCATCTCATGAATTTAAAGTCTGAGTTCAATGTGTAGACTCAAATTTGAGTCACGTTCATCCCCAAATTCAATATTTTAAAAAAGTCTGGTCAGGCCTACCAAACATGAACATCGGCGGATTTGCCCATCACTAGTTACGGTACTAGCACAAAATGAACTGGAAAGACAAGCCAGCACTTACAGCATGGTGGTAAGGATTAAGAGGAAGCAAAATAAGAATTGGGGTTTATTACAACAATTCATAACATTATAAAGACATCAATAATTACTTTAAAAAAAAGTTTACTCCTAAATCGGGAGAAAAAAAATATAATTGATGAAAATCAAATACCTTCAGGATAGATAAGGGAATAGCTACAAAGAGAGCCCTCAGAGGCGGTGTAGTCCAAAAATGTAGATATAATGAGATTGAACAGCCTTTCATATACAGTACAGACCAAATGTTTGGACACACCTTCTCATTCAAAGAGTTTTCTTTATTTTCATGACTATGAAAATTGTAGATTCACACTGAAGGCATCAAAATTATGAATTAACACATGTGGAATTATATACTTAACAAAAAAGTGTGAAACAACTGAAAATATGTCTTATATTCTAGGTTCTTCATAGTAGCCACCTTTTGCTGTGATTACTGCTTTGCACACTTTTGGCATTCTCTTGATGAGCTTCAAGAGGTAGTCACCAGAAATGGTTTTCACTTCACAGGTGTGCCCTGTCAGGTTTAATAAGTGGGATTTCTTGCCTTATAAATGGGGTTGGGACCATCAGTTATGTTGTACAGAAGTCTGGTGGATACACAGCTGATAGTCCTACTGAATAGACTGATAGAATTTGTATTATGGCAAGAAAAAAGCAGCTAAGTAAAAAAAAACGAGCGTCCATCATTACTTTAAGAAATGAAGATCAGTCAGTCCGAAAAATTGGGAAAACTTTGAAAGTGTCCCCAAGTGCAGTTGCAAAAACCATCAAGTGCTACAAAGAAACTGTGTCACATGAGGACCGCCCCAGGAAAGGAAGACCAAGAGTCACCTCTGCTGCGGAGGATAAGTTCATCCGAGTCACCAGCCTCAGAAATCACAGGTTAACAGCAGCTCAGATTAGAGACCAGGTCAATGCCACACAGAGTTCTAGCAGCAGACACATCTCTACAACAAATGTTAAGAGGAGACTTTGTGCAGCAGGCCTTCATGGTAAAGTAGCTGCTACGAAACCACTGCTAAGGACACGCAACAAGTAGAAGAGACTTGTTGGGGCTAAAGAACACAAGGAATGGACATTAAACCAGTGGAAATCTGTGCTTTGGTCTGATGAGTCCATATTGAGATCTTTGGTTCCAACCACCATGTCTTTGTACGACGCAGAAAAGGATGGACTCTACATGCCTGGTTCCCACCGTGAAGCATGGAGGAGGAGGTGTGATGGTGTGGGGTGCTTTGCTGGTGACACTGTTGGGAATTTATTCAAAATTGAAGGCATACTGACCCAGCATGGCTACCACAGCATCTTGCAGCAGTATGCTATTCCATCCAGTTTGCGTTTAGTTGGACCATCATTTATTTTTCAACAGGACAATGACCCCAAACACACCTCCAGGCTGCATCAGGGCTATTTGACCAAGAAGGAGAGTGATGGGGTGCTACGCCAAATGACCTGGCCTCCACAGTCACCAGACCTGAACCCAATTGAGATGGTTTGAGGTGAGCTGGACCGCAAAGTGAAGGCAAAAGTCAACAAGTGCTAAGCATCTCTGGGAACTCCTTCAAGACTTGAAGCTCATCAAGAGAATGCCAAGAGTGTGCAAGGCAGTAATCAAAGCAAAAGGTGGCTACTTTGAAGAACCTAGAATATAAGACATATTTTCAGTTGTTTCACACTTTTTTGTTAAGTATATAATTCCACATGTGTTAATCTACAATTTTCATAGTCATGAAAATAAAGAAATCTCTTTGAATGAGAAGGCGTGTCCAAACTTTTGGTCTGTACTGTATTATATTACAACTAGCAAAGATGATCAAATCTCTTAGCATTTGAATTTGCCAGGTTCAAGAAAAGTTTTTAAAAATTTAATTTGCAGTGATTCACAATACTGCAAAGCCTCCAATTGCCCTAAATATACAGTGTTGGCCAAAAGTATTGACACCCCTGCAATTCTGTCAGATAATACTCAGTTTATTCCTGAAAATTATTGCAATCACAAATTCTTTGGTATTATTATCTTCATTTAATTTGTCTTCAATGAAAAAAAACAAAGAATTGACCTAAAGCCAAATTGGATATAATTTCACACCAAACATAAAAAATGAGATGGACAAAAGTATTGGCACTGTTAGAAAAATCATGTGATGCTTCTCTAATTTGTGTAATTAACAGCACCTGTAACTTACCTGTGGCACCTAACAGGTGTTGGCAATAACTAAATCACACTTGCAGCCAGTTGACATGGATTAAAGTTGACTCAACCTCTGTCCTGTGTCCTTGTGTGTACCACATTGAGCATGGAGAAAAGAAAGAAGACCAAAGAACTGTCTGAGGACTTGAGAAACCAAATTGTGAGGAAGCAGGAGCAATCTCAAGGCTACAAGTCCATCTTCAAAGACCTGAATGTTCCTGTGTCTACCCGGCGCAGTGTCATCAAGAAGTTTAAAGCCCATGGCACTGTGGCTAACCTCCCTAGATGTGGACGGAAAAGAAAAATTGACAAGAGATTTAAACGCAAGATTGTGCGGATGGTGGATAAAGAACCTCGACTAACATTCAAACAAGTTCAAGCTGCCCTGCAGTCCGAGGGTACAACAGTGTCAACCCGTACTGTCCGTCAGCGTCTGAATGAGAAGGGATTGCATGGTAGGATACCCAGGAAGACCCCACTTCTTACCCCGAGACATAAAAAAGCCAGGCTGGAGTTTGCAAAAACTTACCTGAGAAAGCCTACAACATTTTGGAAGAATGTTCTCTGGTCAGATGAGATAAAAGTAGAGCTTTTTGGGCAAAGGCATCAAACAGAGTTTACAGGAGAAAAAAAGAAGCATTCAAAGAAAAGAACACGGTCCCTACAGTCAAACGTGTCGGAGGTTCCCTGATGTTTTGGGGTTGCTTTGCTGCCTCTGGCACTGGACTGCTTGACCGTGTGCATGGCATTATGAAGTCTGAAGACTACCAACAAATTTTGCAGCATAATGTAGGGCCCAGTGTGAGAAAGCTGGGTCTCCCTCAGAGGTCATGGGTCTTCCAACAGGATAATGACCCAAAACACACTTCAAAAAGCACTAGAAAATGGTTTGAGAGAAAGCACTGGAGACTTCTAAGGTGGCCAGCAATGAGTCCAGACCTGAATCCCATAGAACACCTGTGGAGAGATCTAAAAATGGCAGTTTGGAGAAGGCACCCTTCAAATATCAGGGACCTGGATCAGTTTGCCAAAGAAGAATGGTCTAAAATTCCAGAAGAGCATTGTAAGAAACTCATTGATGGTTACCGGAAGTGGTTGATCGCAGTTATTTTGGCTAAAGGTTGTGCAACCAAGTATTAGGCTGAGGGTGCCAATACTTTTGTCTGGCCCATTTTTGGAGATTTGTGTGGAATGATCAATGTTTTGCTTTTTGCTTCATTCTCTTTTGTGTTTTTTCATTTAAGACAAATTAAATGAAGATAATAATACTAAAGAATTTGTGATTGCAATCATTTTCAGGAAGAAACAGAGTATTATCTGACAGAATTGCAGGGGTGTCAATACTTTTGGCCACAACTGTAGCTCGGAGTCCATACTGCTGACTTTAAGGTCCCGTCACACACAACGACGCTCCCGCGATCCCGACAGTGATAACGACCTGCCGGGTTCGCTGGAGCGTCGTTACCTGGTCGCTGGGGAGCTGTCAAACAGGCAGATCTCCCCAGCGATCAGGGACCTGGGAGCCACCTTCCACATCGCTGGAAGCGATGTTACCAGTGTCCTCCCTGCTTAGCTCAGCCTGTAAGCAGGGAGGAAGCTGGTAACTATGATAAACACCGGGTATCTAGGCAGCGCACGCTGCCTAGATACCCGTTGTTTACCATGGTTACCAGCTTGTGAGGTTGCTGGTCGTTGGTCCCTCGCTGTCACACGCAGCGATGCGTGCTGACCAGCGGGAGACCAATGACCAAAAAATGGTCCTGAGCCCTTTGCAGCGATCAGCGACCTCACAGCAGGGGCCTGATCGCTGCTAGATGTCACACATAACGACATCGCTGGAGAGATCGTTGTAACGTCACAGTTGCAATGATCTCGTTAATGATCTCGTTATGTGTGACTGGGGCCATAGTCATGGGGTCAAAATAACATTGCGCTTCTTTTATTGGAACCTCTCCCACCGTGTAGATTAGTGATATTTTAATGAAGGTCCGGATTGAGAGACCAAAAGTTAATGATTTTTTGTAAACAGATCACCAATTAAAAACTTCTGTTCATTGACTGTATCTTATATGTATGTTATCTAGTATAGATAATGTTTGCTGTAGATCACACTTGCCTGAGATAACATCTGCCACTTAATCCTTGCTTCAGGCCCCTTGACCAAGATAAATCCTGTTCCATTTCGTCCTTGTATTCTTCAAAACATGCTATTTGATATGCCTCCCTCCTTAGTATACATTGGCCCGTTTCGATGCAGGTCTGTGAGCAACAGGACCGTAGGTCTGTGCAGTTCTTAATATTCTTCCCTATCTGCCTAACAACCAGGAGTATAGTTCCTATTCCCTTTTAGCGCCTTCCTCCATGGGTTGTCTCCAGTAGTTATCCCTGCTTTCTGTTAGCTAAGCGTGTGCAAACCACCAACTAGATAAAAAAAACATTTAAAGCATTACAATGCATTGTGTTACTCCAAGATCTTTGGGGGAGGGGGTGGGTGATGGCACCGTCTCCAACCCTTCATATCCCTTGTTATCATGCTGGTGACCATGAGGCTATGGACAGTTCACTGACTTATTAGAGAAGTTTGCATAAAGAATGTATCCGCTCACCTACACGTCCACCATTCCGGCCTTCATTTCTGCATGGGTTGGAATCGGCCGGTTTGCAGAGTCAAGTATGGATAACAAAAAATGGGTGGGGGGAGGGGGGATATCCAGCAAAAAGAAAACCACTGATGGAGGAACACTTCCCCCCCCCCCCCCCCATCTCCTTTTTGCTAAGGACTAATGCTGCAAGATGATGACTTTCCATAGGTTTTGTATGATGACAGGTATGCTATTAACAGCTTCTGGTAATATTTCATGTAAGGGAACTGCTGTATTTGTAATTCATTAATATAGTTATTCAAATTACCTTTAATTTAATATTTAGTATAATGAGAAATGTATCTGGTCTATGAAGTGTAAAGGTGCTATATCATCCAAAATGGATGTGTTAAAATGCTCCCATACAAAATGAATGTTTGCACTGCATAGTAATTCTGTACAGCCTGCAGTTTACCATTCTGTGATACTAAGTGCCACAAATCAATGTAAGAGTCTCAGGAAAATCAGAAATGTGTCCTGCTGGCTCTATGTCAAACACAAAGCTCCTGCACTAACATTGACAGGGTTTACCTGCTGCAGAGCAGCTGACATTTCACTGAGGTTTATCCCACACTTTTAATAGAAGATACATTAACTGTTACATTAAAAAATACTCATTTTCTTAATACAATATTTGCTATCAAAGAGCCGACTAACAAAGACCCCACCCAATTTTCCCATGCTGAGTAATAACACAACAACATCAATCAATTGTCAATAACTTTGTTTGGGAGGCACAAACGCAATACCAGCCCAACATTCTTTTTTCAAACTTCTTTGTTGGAAATTTTATTTATTGGCCGCAGCAAATACCAGGCACAAACCCGCCTATCATCATGAGTGAAAGAGGGCACTCTACCACTGGCCGTCCAGTGCAGGCTTGCCCCTCACCAGGCCACTCCTTCCAGCACCATGGAGGAGCGAAGGTCTTGACCTGAGCTGCGACCCCCCCAACCGAAAGATCTTAATGCTTGGTCTATTCCATCTTGCAAACCGGACAAAAATATGTCTAGGCCGATATTATTCAAATGGACACCATCCTGTAGCATTAGCCTCCTGGTATCCGACTCCAGCTGAAAATGCCTGATAGTGATTCCCCCTTTATAAACCACGAATCATGATATTCTGTTGTTCAGGGTTTTACGGGATCTCTCCAGTGCAGCCCCCTCCCGTGCGCCCCGCCACACAACCCAAGGGACAACCTCGGACCAAACCAACCAAAGCTCAGAAAAGAAACTGTGAAATTTGTCTAAGTCCGAGCGGATCAGGGTTAACAGTTCAGCAAGCCGGAAACCAACAAGATCGTTGCCCCTCGCGTGTATGACGAGAACCACCGGGCCTGACACCACCCTGGAGATCCATACCACCTCGGGAAGAACCTGTGACCACCTGAGTCCTCTTATGCCTCTCCAATTCACACTGAAATGATAGAAACCAAGGGAACGATCACCAGGTCGTGTCTCCGCCCGTTGGGCTGCCCAAAAAATATACGAGTGGCCCAGGATCCAGATGCAGGGCCGAGCCTCATCTGAAAAGAAAAAACAATTAAACACCGAACCACAACTTGCAGTCCAACCACTAATCACCTATAAGGTCAGTTAAACCAAATCCGGCCTAACATAACACCTAAAACAATCTGATTTCCACCTTCCCACTCTCATGATACTCTCGTCCGACATGCCCTCCTGTGCCGCCTCGATAGCTGTGCCAATCCTAAAAGAATGTGTACCGTATTCAAGCCGGTGGGAACCTATCGCTGCCAACGCGCTGTGGAGAATGGCCTGAAATTGAAAGGCAGTTACTTGGACCCCATCACGATGCACGAAGAATCGTTCCGCAGGGTTTCGGGCAGCTACATATGCTAGGATTAAACGCACGGGGCAAAATTCACTCGGAATTTCAAATAACGGGAACAAACACACGAAACCGGCCCGATCAGTTTTTGACTTTCTTATCCTTACCCTTTAACCATCCCGACCCTCCACGACATCATCGGAAAACAACCCACCGGGCCTCTTGGGGACTTCGGGACGAGCTCACTAACCCGTAAAGCTCCGAAAAAGGCTATGCCGAAAATCGCAGCGAACAGTACAGCCTCGTACGGCGAGTCGCATAATCCGGGTAACGCTTTAATAAGACGGCCCAGCATTTCAAACGAGATCAGGCGTCGCTTTTCGATGTGCGTTCTGTCTTTTTTCCACTTCTTCAAAATTTGCCCCACTAGAAAACTTTTAGTGAGGTCCACCAAAGCCCACAACTCCAGGTGGAAGGCAATACCAGAAAGCCAAATTTGCACCGCCGCTCCAGATAAACCCCGCTCATGCAAGCAGGAAAGATAATGCAAGAACCATGGGAGATCAAATGCCTTGAATTATCATCATTCTGGGAACTCACGAACCTACACTAATCTGACCAAGCCTTACCGTAGGCTCTCCAAGTTGTCGGGGGCAAGGAGGCTCGGATCAACGGCATTAGCTGTTCGATGGCACCAACCACACGCAATCCAGGAACCTCGATTCCTTCTGGATCCGCCGGCGGAAGTGTGGCGCCCCGCAACGTGTGCGTCACAGGAGGTTATTTCAGCCAAAACAGCAGCCGCAATATTCTCTGACTAAGCGATGACACAGTTAACTCAGAGATCCATACCCTACATGCATCATCAGCATAGAGGGCCAATAAGGTCCTGGTGGGCGGAGTGTAGAGGTAGTGTGTAGTGGAAAGTTTAGTGCAGGACAGTCTGCAAGAATGTAAAGGAGAACTGACTTGGCAACGTAGGAGAAGGGAGCTAAACCAACAAGCTCTGCAACCTAGGAAAGGGGGCCTGCACAGTCCCGTGCAGCCCCCTGGCCGTTACCCCGGTTGGGTGCCATTATTCCCGGTGCCTTAACAACCGACCAACGGGCATCTACATGCGGGTCCAACAACATCCCGTGCCCATCTACAGCTGGTTTGCTGGTACCGAAGCTAAGAGTCGTTTATCACTTCTACGCGAACAAGAGGAGTGGAGGGACCGCTTTACAGGAGCACCCCACCACCGCCACACACAGTCGTCTAGCCAGCGGTGTACCCACCAAAAGGACCCAAAGCTCCCAAAACACCCAGAACGTATACCCTGGGTAGGGCATTGAAGCAGCCTCCTTGTACCCGATCTGGCATTCCTGGGTGACAGCGGCAACACAAGTAGTTAGAATGAAGGAACACCG
Organism: Allobates femoralis; assembly: GCA_033576535.1. Taxonomy (NCBI): domain Eukaryota; kingdom Metazoa; phylum Chordata; class Amphibia; order Anura; family Aromobatidae; genus Allobates; species Allobates femoralis. The sequence continues at coordinate 139,396,928 of JARQOC010000009.1, forward strand.
CGGATCTCTGAGAAACACTGGTCATTGCTAAGTCCACCCGGTCCGTTACCTGTAACTGTATACCATGTACTGCCTGCTGGTTACAGTAAAAAACCCGTTACAGAGACTTCCAGTGTCCGTGCTTTCTTATGAACTGTCTGTCTTCGCGCACTAAGGTAACTGCAGCTGCCTCAGAACATCTTGCGCAGCTCCTGGCTCCGGGGATCATCGCTCAGCCTGTGGGGAGCGTTCCATCTTGCTGCATTCCATTCCCCAGAGGCCCCGCAGCGCCGGTACAGTTACCGGAACTCTCATATTTGGCGTCACAAAACAATTTAACCCCTAAACTGTTCACCCAACGACGTCTTTATTTGATCTGGACCACCGGGCCCCATTATCGGCAGGCGCGGTCCATCCGTGACAAGGAGGAAGGAGAAAAACGCCTGTACCTCGGAGTCCCGGCCACGGTGAGTCAGAAGCAGCTCTCTGAATTTCTGAAAATGGGAGCGAGAAAGAGCATCAGCAATCTCATTATGGATACCTGGGACATGCTTAGCCCTAAACCAGATATTCAGTTTTAAACACTTTAGCACCAGAAAACACAGGGACCTAATCACAGGCAGGGAAGAGGATGACAAGTGATCAATCGCAAGTACCGCACTCATGTTATCAGACCAAAAGCATATCCGCCTATTCTTCAACAAGTCAGGCCAGGCGGAGACCGCTACCAAGATAGGAAATAGCTCCAAGAACGTTAAGTTCTTTGTCCATTCTTTAGTATGCCAGTCCACTGGCCACACAGAGGCGCACCAGTGCAAACCCAAAATGACCCCAAAACCATTGGAACCCGCAGGGTCCGAAAACAATTCAATTTCTGCATTGGATGTTTCTGCAAACTGAACGCAAGTATGGCCATTATACTTGGATAAAAAGTATTTCCAAACAGTCAGATCATCTTTTAGACACCTGGTCAAACGGATTCTATGATGTGATGCCTTTACCCCTTTTGTGGCTAGGCTCAAACGCCGTGAAAATATCATGCCCATAGTCATCACTCTGCAAGCAAAGTTAAGGGAACCCAAAAGCGACTGCATCTGACCGAGTGTGACCTTGTCGGTCCCCAAGAAACCATCGACCAGCAAAACAAGCTTATCAATTTTTTTCGGGGGGAGGTGAAAAACCATGTCAACGGTGTCTATCTCTATACCCAGGAAAAACAGCCAGGTAACTGGACCCACCGTCTTTTCCGGGGCAAGAGGGACCCCAAAAGAAGAGCACAGATCTTTAAAATTTGTCAATGCCACTAAGCACCGGTCGGAGTCAGCCGGAACGACGAATAAAAAATTGTCCAAGTAATGGGTGGAAGACCGAACCCCTGAGCTAACCAGCGACGCCCATTCCAAAAAGGTGCTAAACATTTAGAAAAAATGGCACGATATAGAACAACCCATCGGGAGGCAAGTATCATAATAGTAACCCCCGTTGAAATAGCAACCCAGTAGATGGTGACAATTCGGGTGCACAGGTAGGAGGCGAAAGGCGGATGCAATATCCGTTTTGGCCAACAGAGCCCTGTGGCCGACCTCCTGCACCAGGGAAACCGCCCTGTCAAAAGAGACGAATGACACTTTTGCGTCCTCTGAAGGGATGCCGTCGTTAACTGAGGTACCTGCCGGAAATGATAGGTGATGAATTAACCTGAATTCGCCCGCTTCCGTCTTAGGAACCACCCCCAGGGGGGATACCCTGAGGTTCTGAAAAGTTGGGGCTGAAAACGGGCCTTCAATTCTGCCGAGGGAAACCTCCTTTCCAATTTTTGTTCCAACACCCAGGTGGATTCTCTATCCGAATTTAAATTGGATGCAAATGAACCTGACCTGGACAACTTAAAAGGTATAAAAAATCTGCAGGCAAAACCACTACGCAAGGTAGCAGCAGCTATTTTATTGGGGTACCTGTTCAACCAAGAAGCCATCGCGGTTACGCTCACTGGCGTCCTTGGGTTCTCCCGACACCAGGAGCTTTCCTGAACTGGATTTCTGCTGGAACCGGGTACACTTTGGAGCGATATGCGGGCCCCCGCAGGCAGAGCATTCATGTTTATACTTACAGGCGTTTTGAAATCTGCAGTGGCCTTCATTAAACGGCAAGCAGCAACCTGGTCGTCGCACGGCCACAGCCCCGGAGAAGGACGCACCTGGGAGGGCCGAGGCCAAAAAGGGCTGTGGAGTTTTTTCTGCAACCATCAACTGAAGCCAGGAGTCAGTAGCCTCGACTCCCCATCCCAGTTGAGGATTCAGTGCAAGTCGGCGCGGAAGTCTTCATCATACTTCCACCAAAACGACCCGCCATGTGATTTGTAAGAAGTATATATGGAATCCATATAGGTAAAAAGTTCTGAGCATCTTTCGGGGTGCTTCTGACCCATGACACTACCCAGCACACAGAAAGCCTGCAGCCAGTTGTTCATTTTCTTAGACAGCTTTGGTTTTCTTTCATATGGGCGGTTCCCCGTGCGACGCTCTCGGTTGACAGTACCCTAGTCGGCAGACAGTAAAGCCCACAAGTCAATATACTCGTTTGCCCAGATTTTCTGCAGGGTATCCTGGTTGAGGTGAGCTCCCAATGGCGGAACACCACAAAAGAAAGTATGTGTATGCAGGTCAAGGCGAGGGGGTTCAAATTTTCTCCGTTTGTTGCGGCGCTGGGTTGATCAGGCCTTTTCCCACTAGTATACTAGATAGAACTTCCAACACACCCGAAGTACGCCCTGCCCAAGCCCCAGCACAACTTAACTCACCGCCTGAAGGTATAGAGGATGCGGTCAACGTTCCTTCCTGTTACTGACTGGGAACTTGAGGACCTTCTTCATCCAAACGAGATCCCACCCTCTCATTGCTGTTTCACCTGGGGTCCGGGATCGATGACGTGAGCGGCGGGAACCATCTGAAAAGGAAGAAGAACTTTTTCCGCAAATGGGATCTCCTGTGACACCTGTGGGACTTCGATCTTTCACGAGATCTATGGGACCTAGAGCGGCTCCTATGTGATCTTGACCGATATCTACTCCTGGACCTACGAGATCCTTCACTTCTCCGGCTGGTGTAGCTACGTTTCCTGCTCCGGGAAGGTGTGGTGGATCCTGCAGCCCTGCTGCCGCGCCTATCACGACTCCCAATGGCCGCGGGTACCGGCACTGTTGTCACTTCACCCGTCGACTGCCTTGAAACCACTTGCTGGGACATCGCCGCGTCCAATGGCACCAACTGCTGCAGGCCCTGGAGGAATCCCGTGGGTGTAGACTCAGGGCAGGGTAAAGCTGTCGCTGGCTGCACATGCAACCCAACAAAAGCTGGGCTGAGGACCTGCTGGGTTAGAGGGGGGGGGGTCATTATATGCCCGTAACCCAATCCCGCCCAGCTGTACTGCATTCGCCACTGCCCCTCGCTGCCCCTTAAACTGCTTTGTGCAGAACCCACCGCACTCACCCTCTCCCGGGGGGGGGGTGACTAGATGCCTGATTGCCTCCCATATTACGACCTGCATCAACCGGATCAGAGAACCCCTGAGAGGTGGGTACTGGGGCGGAGCCACACTCAGAGCACGCGCAGAAGCACTGCGCATGCTCCGAGAGCGTGGGGCCTCAGGACTCAAACGCTGCGGCGGGCGGGAAATTCTTACATACCGTATATACAACAGCAGCCCCAATTGTGTATACAGCTGCATCCCCCCCCATGAGTATACAGGCGCCTTCCCCCCCCTTGCTGCCGCCGCCGCCGCCAACCTGTAAAGTAAAATATCATTCTACTTATCCCCGCCGGTGTCCCGCTGGTGTCCCGCTGCTGTCCCGCCGCCATCACGCTCTTCCGTCTTCATCCCGCTTTATCCGACTTCCTTCTCCGGCGCACAGACTGACGTCATTGTCTGTGCGCCGGAGATGGAAGACAGATGAAGGCGAAGGAGCGTGATAGCGGCGGGACAGCAGCGGGACACCGGCGGTGATAAGTAGAATGATATTTTACTTTACAGGTTGGCAGCAGCAAGGGAGGGGGGCGCCTGTATACTCATGGGGGTGGGCTGCAGCTGTATACACCACTGGGGGCTGCTACTGTATACAACACTGGGGGCTGCAGCTGTATACACCTCTGGGGGCTGCAGCTGTATTCACCTCTGGGGGCTGCAGCTGTATACAACACTGGGGGCTGCTGCTGTATACACCACTGGGGGCTGCTGCTGTATACAACACTGGGGGCTGCAGCTGTATACACCACTGGGGGCTGCTGCTGTATACACCACTGGGGGCTGCAGCTGTATACACCACTGGGGGCTGCAGCTGTATACACCACTGGGGGCTGCAGCTGTATACACCACTGGGCGCTGCAGCTGTATACACCACTGGGCGCTGCAGCTGTATACACCACTGGCGCTGCTGCTGTAACACTGCTGGGGCCTGTATATACCACTGGGGAGGTTGCTGTATACCACACTGCTGGGGGCTGTATTATATGGTTAAAACAAAAATCGACAATTATTTTCCCAATATAAGACATACCCCGAAAGTAAGACATAGTGGGATTTTTTGGGGTAAAAAAAATGTAAGACAGTGTCTTACTTTCGGGGAAACACGGTACTTCCGCCCGCACAGCGCCTCGCGTGCATCGCTCAGAGGGACGCCGCTGCAACTAACCAGGGCTGTCAGCCATGTGGCGGCATCCCTGGCTTTCCTTTCCCTAACCGCGGTCTCCAGCGGGTCCATCAGGTGGCCAGCAGCCGAAAGCAGCTCCGGGTGCTGACAAGGGAAAAGGTAAAATGACCCCCAGAACAGCCCCCTAAATACCTACAGGGGCGTGATTAACTACTGGGAATTCACAAACACAAGTCAAGGTTCCCGTGGATATGCTAAAAAAGGGAGAGGGTTTATTACTCGGCTCCAAATTTACCCCTTTCAAGGGGCTTGTGAGTCAGGGGGCAGCGGGGGCAACGCCGCAGTGCCCCACAAACACCTTTTCTGCAGTCATTGATTTTCTCTGTGCTGTCATGCTCTAATGTCAACAGATCTAAGGGTACCTTTACACGCCGCTACAACATGGTAGAAACAACCGGGTGCTTCACGTGCATGAGCACGCAGCAACGGTTACTAACGGTACCCGCATCGCCTTTAGACGCCTCTATAAGGTGCACTACAGAAGGTTGAATCTATCTCTGGATGCACCGCCGGGTGCCTAAAGTTACCCTCTGTAGAGCACCTTACCTCATTTACACGCCGTAACAGAAGGTAATATGGGAGGACCTGGTGCAGCAGGGACAACACATAGGCGTGCCAGAATTGTGGATTACGAGAATTTCGTACGCTGATAGGACAAAGCAATAGCATCATGATTGGCCAGCCAGCGCAGGAGGCTGACTAATACATGACGCTCGAGCAATTGTGTAGTGTGACTGGTCAGCTCCTTAAATATGCCGCCCTATGCAGCGACTACCAATCGTAACGCAGGAGCTTCCTCCAATGATCGCTGATAGGGCGCGGTATCCCGGAGCCTGTGTCACGCCCCAGGTAGATAGCAAGGTGTCGAAACAACCCTCCTGTTCCTTATTTACACACCGATACAGGCCGCTACCATCGGGTTGAAATCAACCTGTTTTAGAGCTCTGCTCTGAAACAGGTGCCGCAAGTGACGGGTGGAAACAACCGTCTTTACACGCCGCTACCTCCGGTTGATTTGGCGGTGCAAGATACATTTCTCACATCTACCCGGTTGTTTCTACCATGTTGTAGCGGTGTGTAAAGTTACCCTAAGGCATAACATTTCTCCTAATGGAGAGTAACATGTCCGGTCTGAGGCCAACAGCCCAAAACACGATGTCTGTGAATTGAGGGTTTTTTTTTGTTTGGCTTCTATCCTTGTTAACAGGGGCGGACTGGCCCAGGTGGCAGGGAGGCATCTGCCCCCCTGGCCGGTGGTATTGTCCCAGTTTAGGGACACCCACTGCAATGATAGCGGCCACGGTAGCAGTACTTTGCGGCCGCAGCTGCTGCAACTACAGTGGGAACCGTGAAGCAGGCGGCGTGCTGCGGCTGACAGCGTGGTGTGGTGGAGGCCGGTGAGGAGTGAAGCAGACCGGACACCCCCGCTCTTCACCCGGCTTGCTCTGCTAGCACAACCCCCCCTGCTCTTCACCCAGCTTGCTCCGCTAGCATACCCCCTTCTCCCCCTCGGTCCTCACTTCGGCTCGGGCTGGAGAAAGTAGGCTGCCCCCCAGGGCGAGATCTACCAGCCAGCCCCTGCTTGTTAATATGTTAACACTTGTTGAAAGGTCAATATTAACTTTTAGGATTTCTACTTCCTATAGATGGCGCTAGAGTTCAAGTCCTCTTTGAAGAGGCAATTTGTATATCTAATGTCATCAGTCACCATGATACTATTCATACTGTGTAAAACTCCGTTTTCCAACCACTACTCTTCTATTGTTGCAAAACTATAACTCACAGGATATTACCTTAGGTGTGAGACTTGAAATTTGTAGCTTCGACATAGTTTTGGAATGAATGCCCTCAAGCCTTTTAAAGCAAAGCTGGATTTAGGCTGGTTTCACATTAGCGTTTTCATCTGCATGTGTCTGGCATGCAGAAGCAAACGCAGTTCGAACGCAGACATTCTGATGTGAACGCAGCGGTGATTGTCCGCATGCTTTCACATAGTATGTTATTCTAAATGTGTCCTGCCACCCAATCGACGGTGTCAGTGTCCGGGAGGAGGAGACCAGGAGGTGGACATCAGCGGTGGCCGGGAGGCAGAAATCAGCAGCCGCGACGAAAAAGAGATCTCTTCCCGGGCACCGCTGATGGTCTCCTTCCTCTTCGCCGCTGATCTCCTGCTTCGCTGCCACTGATCTCCTCCTCCCGGCCACCGCCGCTAGAGATCAGCGGCACCGAAGAACAATTGATCAGCGGTGGCCGAGAGGAGGAGATTAGCAGCGGTGAAGAAGGAGGTCAGCGGCGACGGTCGGGAAGAAGAAGAAGAAACAAGAAGAATGAAGTAGAAAGAAGGAGAAAGCGAGAGACCGGGCACTTACTATGGAGATTTCGGTGTGATTCGCAGCGCCTGCCTGTGCTGTCATGTGTATGATACTGTGCATCCATTGAGCTTCATTCATTTTTTGTGCGCATGAAGACCCTTGCATTAGAAGCGAGTGCTCTCAGACGCACAAACAATGCAACATGTTGCGTTCGGAGGGCGCTTATAAAAAACGCATCTGCAAAAGCAGCCAAATGCAGGTACCATGCATTCCCATGTTAAACATAGGAACGCAGTACGCATGAGTTTGGCTTTGTTCACATACACTGTGTTCAGAATGCAAATATGAAAGTGGCCTTACAGATATGGGCTAGTTTATAGGTGACTTCATTGCATTGAGTGGTCATCCCCTAGGAGAAGCTAAGCCCCCAGGTAATGGGTGCGCCAGATACAAAAGGGCTGTTTACACTGAGCATAGCCATTGTTTACTCAAGAGTCTGGATACTTCCTCAGTTAGGCTGGCTTCACATTTGCGTATGGGAAGGCAGCGTTTTGCTGCGTTCCCATACGCAGTTAAACGCATGCGCACTGCGTTCCTATGTTTAACATAGGAACGCATGGTGCCTGCGTTTGCTGCGTTCGGGTGCGGATGCGGACGATATCTGCTGCTTCCGGTGTCCAGCATCCGCACCCGGGACGCAGCATGTTGGGTTTTTTTGTGCGTTTGGGGAGCTTGGACAATCAGCAAGCGTCCCCAAGCGTACAAAAAAAGCATTGTCTTCAATGGGTCCGCAGTGTCCTCTGCATGACACAGCAGGAGAACGCTGCGGACCCATTGAAAAATCTCCCGGTGGCCGCCGGTGATGTCACAGGAGCTCACCGACGGCCACCGGGAGATCAGCTGACCCTCTGCTGTCCTCCTTCTCCCCGCCGCCTGTAATCTCATAGCGATGTCGGCGGGGAGAACAGCTGATCTGAAAGCTGTTTGAATCTTCCCGCGCCGACATCTCCTCACAGTGTCGGCGCGGGAAGATTCAAACAGCTCTCAGATCAGCTGTTCTCCCCGCCGACAGTCCCGGAGCTTACCGGCGGCCGGGGGGCGGAGATCTCCGGCGCTGATCTCCGCCTCCGGCCCGCCCCCGGACAGCGCCGATTGGCTGCCGGGCTCCCTAGTGATGTGTCCGCAGGCGGACATTATCCGCTGCGGACACATCAAAGTGTCCCTGCTTCTGACAGCGTTTGTGTCTGCATGCCATCAGCATGCAGACACAAACGCTAATGTGAAGCCAGCCTTACTGGTCATTTCTGTAATTATATGCTCCTTCTAAGGTATCACTAGATTTTACAGATAGTCATGGAATCAGTCTTATACCTAAAAGTGTTCCGTAGATGTCTCTCCTCTGAGCAATTGAAATTTTTCACATGATAAGTAGAATGATTGGCTTCCAGGTCAAAATAATTCACCAGATACGGCGTATAGTGGCAAGACACACTTCTCATAAAACAGTCGCTATTGAAACCGACTTAAGTCCCCAGTCACTGTGAGATTGGAGGAGCCTATCTGTTATGTTCCCAAGCCCTTTCGGATCAACAAAGCTACCGTAATATTTAGTATTTTATTATGATAGGAGTGGTGGAAAGCTCTGCTGGACACATTAGTCAAGAAACTACCAGAGGATCTGCTGGCACAATCCCCATATATGTGGCCAAAGTGACTGTACTTTAGAATCTGTCTACATTGAAGACTGTGGGGACTCTCGCTCCCAGACCCCCCACTACTCAGCACTGTCTTATCTTGCCTAATTGAGATTCCATAACTCTGCCAGTAAAATCCCCATTTCTAATGATAATTGAACTCAAGGAACATGTCTTACATTACAGCTTTAACCACTGGCTTGTCAGGCAGACAGATCTCAGGTTAGACTTTGAGGACTGCACAGAAGTAGTAATAGAAGCAGTAGTTTCACAAATTGTACCAATAAAGTGCTGATCCCTTCCTTTGCAGGCCAAATACATAAAATGGATGTCTGTTGAATGCTTGTTCAGCTGAAAGCAGTTTCTTTTAAGTTTACCATCGACTTGCATACTTATCTGAGCGTGCATGTTTTTTTTTTCCAATACAAAAAATAATTCAGCAATCACAGGCGAAGCTCCATTGGGATTAGAAAGTTTATATAAACGATGAATAAAGATTGGACTAGATCTATGGTCCTGTAGTTTATTCTATTGCCAGTAAAAAATGTAAAATATAAGTTTTTAGTATATTTGAAATGTCAATAAAACAACTGCTAGATGGCAGATCCCATCCATTTGTTAGATTACTCATTCTTTATATACACTTTTTAACCCCATTGAAGCATCTCCTATGATTGCCAAATTTTTTTTCTTATCTTTTCTTTTCTTAACACACTGGGGATACCTCCAATGGCATGACGTATACATTAATAGGCAATGTATAATGAGGGCAAGCTAGGCTACCACCCGTGGCTCCAGGGGTAGGCCATGACCATACTCTCCTCATTATAAGGTTTTATGACCACCATATACTCATCTCTCATTCCCTCGGTGCACACATAGGGAACTTTCCTCTGCTGCTGACAATACAGCCATAAGAAGACGTAGAGCTTCAGGGACCAGAGAAAAGTAAAATAATAAACAACCTTACCAGCAAAAGAAAAACAAACGAACATAAACACAGTTCATATAACTGTGGATTCCACCTGTAGAGGTTCAGGGTTCCACTCAGCTCACTGAGAATAGCAATATGGAGGTCTGCTCTCTCCAAACACAGAACATCTGAGTGACTCCAAAGGCCTTGCTTTTACCTCCTGGACCACACCCCGAGTTGGAGATATTGTGAAAAGCCTTCTCGTCCATCTCATAAGGATGGTTTCACACTGCAGTTTTTTCCCTGATCAGGTTCGATCAGGTTTGTGTGTCAAAACCAGGACTGTCTCCAAAACTCAGAACAGACAACATGTAAAAGGAATGGAGCGATCACCCGATTCAAAAAGATCAGAAAAGTGTTTTTTTTTAATTCCAAACTACAAAAAGCACACACAAAACCAAATTAAAAACAATTAAAAAAGGGCAAGTAGCCCTACTCATCAAGGTGGTTCATGCAGATGGAAAATGCCAGCCAAGGAGTAAATTACAATCTACGGTAACAGTCAAATGCCAATATCAGTTACTGCAAACCAAAAACAATAATTTTCAGAATATTCAATTCCTAGTTTTGTAAGGAACACAAATACAAAAAAATTAAACATCCATCCCCTTATTTATAGCCACAATGTTGCAGAAAAAAAAAAAAAAAAAAGTGGTTTTAATATATTGTTGCCCCCACCTCTAATAAGGTCCCTATGATGCCTGGTGCTTTTTTTTCATCGATTCTCAATTCCTTCCTCCCCTTCTCTTGACAGCTTTTTGACTGACCATTTGTCCTAACTGACTCCCCTTCCCCTTTCCATAGGGACCTTATTAGAGGTGGGGACAACGGTATATTAAAGCCACTTTTTTTTTTTTTTTTTTTAGGGGCTTGCCGCAAGTGAACCGTAAGTGCAGCCGTTATGCGGTAACCATGGCAGTTGCGTTTTTTCCACCGCAACTGCCGCGATCAGCAATTACATCTGATGTGAAAGAGGCCTAAGCTGTTCACAACAAACTCAGCCCTATTAAAGACAATTTAACTCTCTCAGGGTACCTTTACACGCGGCTACATTTCTAGGGTGGCTACATGTAACTTACTGGTTGCAGTGAAATCATGGAGATAAGGTTCTATCTTGTTGCTGTGTACAAATGGAATAATCTCTCCATGATTTCACTGCAACCAGTAAGTTACCTGTAGCCACCCAAGAAATGTAGCCGTGTGTAAAGGTACCCTTAGTGTCTATTAAGGTACCTTTACACGCCGCCACAGTGCCTAGCAACAGGTATCCACCGCACGTGCACGCGCACGTTTTTAACAGTTGATACCGATCTCTGATGCCGCATGTACACGCCGCCATTGCGTTGTCATCTGAAGGCATCGTGCTGCCCCAGAAGTGCCGACAGATCCTGCAGATAACTTCCTGTTGAATACCTTCCCCGCTACACACGCCGCCATCCACAAGGGAATATGGGCGGACCTGTGCAGCAGGTACAACACATAGACGTGCCAAACTCCGTCACACCGCGCCCAAACTACAACCATTCGTCAACACAATAGCGTTCTGATTGGTCAGGGCGCGAAGGGCGGATGGCGAATACGTGACGCAATTGTGTTTGGATTGTCACACGGGATAGGCGCTTGTGGCATAGCGAAGTGTGCCGATATCCACTTAGGAGATGCACACGCATCACACAGTAGCCCCCACCAATGATCGCTGATGCGGCTGTGTCACGCCCCTGGGAATTCAGTAGGCGACGCAAATTCCATCCCTGTGCCCCATTTAGACGCCACTACCATGGAAATTGTGCCTTTGTGTTGCCTTGGGTTTTTGAGCACGGCTCAGCAACAGGTATTCGAATCAACAGCGGGTAACGCGATCAGCTTCCAAATTTACACGCCGCCATTTCGTAGGAATTTCATGGCAACAGACACAAAAATCTCCAAAGCCGGCCAGTTGCTGCGGCCAAGTGGCGGCGTGTAAAGGTACCCTCATAGTGGAGCATTACATCTGAGTTCACTTCACCAAGTTTAACAATCTGGATGATACATATCTGCCCTCTTGTATTTTACCTGTAATCACCTTACAGGGGCTATGTGAGGGCGCATCCTGTATATAAGAGGCTATGTGAGAGTTCGTACTGTATCTAGGAATGCTATTTGAGGGCTGTATATGGGGGCTAAGTAAGTGCTCATACTGTGTATAGGGAGCTATGCCATTGTATCTAGGGAACTATGTGGGGGCTCATAATGTATATGGAAAGATACTGTATGTGAAGGATCATGCTGTATGTAGGGAGGAATTTTGGGGCTGATGCTCTATATAGGGGCTATGTCAGTGTTCATACTGTATATAGGGTGCTGTGTGTGGGCTCATACTGTATATAGGGAACTATGTGAGGGCTCATACTGTATATAGGTGTTATCTGGGGTCTCATATAAAGCTGAGTGTATGTATGTAGGTGTGTATGTATGTGTGTATATATGTGTGTGTGTATGTATTTTTTGCTTGCACCTTTACATGCAGGTGATGCTGGTCATTATCTAATATATAGTATGACAATTTTTTAACCAAGCTCCCTCCCCCAGCTCTGTAGCCTTGCCTATCCCTCCATCTTGCTGTATCTAATATATATATATATATTATGTGTGAGTGGCATAGCTCTACCCCTCCAAAAAGCCTTGCCCCTCATAGCTCTGCACTCCACATAACCCTGCCCACTCATAGCACTGCCCTCCACATAGCCCTGTTCCTTCAAAGCTCCACCCACTACACAGCCCTGCCCCGTCATAGCCCCACCCTACACATAGCACTGCCCCCTCATAGCTCCACTCTCCACATAGACCTGCTCCCTCATAGCTCCACCCCTCGGCATAGCCCCACTCCCTTCATAGCTCTGCCTCCTTTATATATGCAACTCCTCAACATAAATCCACAATTAGAACTCAGGAGACACAAATACTACACAAATGCAGTGAAATTAATCAGAATGTTATAGGCTAACGTTCTATTGGGCGAAATTATAATTCTAATAATCATAGTTAGTTACCATCTTGCGCAACCAGGCCGCACTCAGCCCCCAGTATACCACATTAGGCACCATACAGCCCCAGTATACCACAGGAGGCAGCACACAGCCCCCATTATACAGTAGAAGGCCTAGTTTATATACCTGGGCAACACTGGGCTCTACAGCTAGTACTGTATAAAGGGCTACAGCTGGGCTCATTCTATATATAGGAGGTTATGTTGGGGCTCATCTTGTATATAGAGGCTCATTTTATATATAGGTGTAATGTCTCATTTTATACATAGGTCCTATGTGGGTCTTGTACTGTATATAGGGGCTATGTGAGGGCTCACACTGTATATAGGAGGCTATGTGGTGGCTCATAAATTATTAAGGGGGGTTATGTGGGGGCTCATGGTGTATACAGAGGGGCTATGTGAGCACATGTTCATAGAAGACTAGCTGAAGAGCCCGGGCATAGTAACTAACTGTTCTTAAGGCCGGTTTACACGTGTAGATATCACAAACTATATTGTAGCAATGTTCTTGTTTCGTGATGTTGCAGTGATCTCGTCAGCGATCTAGCTATGTGTAACACGTAATAGCGATCGGCCCGCCGCTGTGATATCGTTGATCGTTAAGGAATGGCCTGGGCCATTTTTCTGTCGTCGGTCTCCAGATGGGTGTGATGCATCATCATATGTGACACCTCAACAACAACATCATTGGCGACTTTGGCGATTCAGAACACGGCCACGTAGGCACAGAGGGAGATCGATGCCTCGACGTATCGTAGCTGCATCGTTGGCAACATCGGCCTTTTTAACATGTCACCAGCGACCACGTAGCAACCGAGTAGCAATCATCTAGCGATCTTTATAGCGTTGTATAGTTGTTGGCATCGCTGGAAGGTTGATACGTGTAAACCTGCCTTATGTTATAGAAAAAACAGTGATGTTAAAATACAATGTTAGTCTATAACATTCTAAGTCATGTCACTGTATTTCTGTGGTATTTGTGTCTCCTGAGTTCTACTTGTGGATTTGCATTTGATTAATTTTATTGTGACATACACACATATCCACATCCATATCCATAAACAAAAATAAAGCAGCACTTAACAATGGAACACACTTCAGCGTGCAAAATCCTTCCTGCAATCTTAAAGTTTCAGCAAGTCCATATGTCAAAAAATAATGAAGGCAGCACTCCAGGAATATGCGTTTTCACTAACCTTTTATTGGCCCAATGTTGCCACGTTTCAGTTTGAAAAATGTTTTCCTGGAGTGCTGCCTTCATTATTTTTGAGATACACACTTAGCTTTATATATTAAATATGGAAGGACATGAGGCTGTATTAAGATATATGAAAGTCTATGAGGCTGCACTCAGCTATATGGAGGGCTATGAGGCTACATTATGCTATATAGATAGTCCCACCCCTAAAGGGGACCAGGCTATTTGAAGGGGGTGAGGCTATATGGAGATGTGGGCTGTGAAGTGTGTGTGGCTATGTGGAGGGGTGTGGCTATAAAGGCGGTGGGGTTATATAGTGAGCATGACTAGGTTACATACACACATCCACACACACATACGTACATACACTCAGCTTTATATATTAGATGTCAGCATACTTAATTCTACTCAATTTTAAGTGATACAATAATATTAATATAAAATAGTGTTAATATTTAGCAGAATTAATTGCAGTCTTTTGGTTTGGCCTTCAGAACAGATGTGTTTTCTGATGTGACCCCTCGGGAAAATTAATTTTCCATTTCTGCTCTATTATGTATAGCGCTATGTTATGTATAGAGTGTACATAAGGGAAAAGGTGTGTTCTCTATTATTTTGCTTATGCAGATGATGTGCACCAGAGCACCTGTGTATTAATAATCTATCCCGTGATCTATCAAAATGGAACCATGTGACTTGTCACATGCTATATCGGGTGCTGGGAGCAAGCTATGTGTTCCAAACTGGTCAGGGCCCTGCTACTCTTAATTCTCCCCGGTGCACATTTGTGTATTGCCCAACGGCGATGCGCTATATTTCTCATAACCAGTGTAATGTCTTGTATTGGAGAGCTTTCTTAATTACTTGGAGATTCTCATGGCTTGATGAAACAAAGTACACATGTTCAAGGCCCTCTGCATAGTAGTATCCCTTGTTGCCAAAAGCCGCTTTGATCTTCCCAGTAAGCACAATACGCATGCACCAGGGTGGCGTATTATTTAGGTCAGAGGTCCTTTTTTGCACCAGGGACCAGCTTCATGCAAAACCATTTTTCCGCTGCCCGCGGGGGGTGGAACTTTGGTAATATGGGGTGGGGCTATGGAAAAGGGGTGGAGTTTAGTACCCTGTTTCCCCAACAGTTGCATTACATCCTATTTTCAGGGGATGTCTTATTTTCCATCCCCTTGCAGCCCCAATATGGTATCCCCATCATTCCCTTGCAGCCCCCATCATCCCCTTGCAGTGCACAATATCCCCATCATCCATTTGCAGCCCATAATATCCACATCATTCCCTTGCAGCCCTTAATACATATCCCCCTATAATGCCTGCAGCCCATCATAATCCCCTTGCAAGCCCCCATCCTCCTCCTCGTACAGCCCCCATCCTCCTCCTCTTGCAGCTCCCCCATCCTCCTCTTGCAGCCCCCACCATCCTCCTCTTACAGCCCCCACCATCCTCCTCCTCTTCCAGCCCCCACCATCCTCCTCTTCCAGCCCCCCACATCCTCCTCTTCCAGCCCCCATCCTCCTCTTCCAGCCCCCACCATCCTCCTCTTCCAGCCCCCATCCTGCTCTTCCAGCCCCCATCCTCCTCTCCAACCCCCAGCCTCCTCTTCTAGCCCCCATCATCTCTATGTCAGACACATACAGTTCGGTCACCTGCAGTACTACGTCCCCTCTCTGTTCTTTCTCTCAGCTGTGTGTATAGAAGTACATGAGAAGCCATCAGCCAATCACAGTGCAGCAGCCAGGCCAATCACAGTGCAAAAGCCACTAGCCAATCATGGCCCAGCTGCTGCACTGTGATTGTCCTGGTTGCTGTACTGTGATTCACCGATGGCTTCTCATGTACTTTATTCACACAGCTGAGGAAAAGAACAGAGAGGGGACGTAATGCAGCAGGTGCAGGGGGTGGTGACATCACTCTGGGAGCCGCCACTCTGAGCCGCCGCAGAGCACACTGTGTGTAGTGCTGGTCTGCAGCGGCGCGGACCAGCACGCAGGCCTCAGCGGTCTGGTCCTGGTCCATGACCCAGTGGTTGGGGACCCCTGATTAGGTGATCTTCATATTTGAACTAGAATAGTATTCTAATGTAAAGTTTGATAAGCTTAGCTACTAGTCTAGGGTGCAAGCACTAAAAAATATCCACTACCCATGCTGGATTTATTAAATAATTTACAATAAATAGTAATTTTATACACAGTACAATAATCATTTAGAGAACCATCCATTGAATACACTTTTATATATGAGGTTTAAATACCGTACTGTTTCATTCTAGTTTTCCTCAGTAAAGCTTTCTGTTAATGGCAGTTTTTGTGTGTTTGAAGCCCTATGCACTTGAATATAAGGGAGGGCTGTCACTTATTTTATATCCATGGAGTCCTATAATTTCAGATAAGCTTGTGTGAATGGCGTGCACTCAAATTTGGAGTTTTTGAGGTGCAAGTGAAAGGATTGCTGGAACCCGTATTCATAAATAAAGGAATATCACTGCACTCTCAGAGTCATATATGATGCAAAGTGAAAGTTTTTTATTGTGTTTGAACAACAAGCGACCACTGACGCCGTTTCGGTCCACAATTTTGGACCTTTCTCAAAGTATCGCTGATATGGATAATATTTCATAATCATTTTAACAACAAGTTGCTGCTCCTGTCCTAATTTATATAGACCAAGCGCAGCATTGAAAAGTAGTAGACACCAGACACACAGAGTCAGCTGTACACCCTCCTTGGTCAGACCCAAGCTCCAAGTGCCTGTTTATTATAAGGCATGAGGTTTTTCCTCAGTAAGGGGCTCGGTCAGCCCTACTCAGATGTATTCATTGGTCAGTGGGTTAGTCCATGGGCGGATCCATGAGGTCATCAGGGGTGTGGTCTTGATCGAGTAGAAACAGGTGAAATGGCATTCTGTGATTGGAATTCAGCTTCAGTGATTGGTCAGTCTTCCCTGGACTCCATCTTGCTTGTGATGTGGCAGGAAATGGCAGCCATGTTTAAATCACAACTTATACAATGTAAAATAATACACTCTATAGATCATTTCTCCCATGCCCTTATGTCTTAAGGTTAATTAAGTATTTGATCCTATGGCTCTCCTCAACATCGCTAGAATTAAAACAATGGAAGAAAGTGTCAACATAAGTGAAAAACTGTTTTTTGTGAATGTACATATATACAATTTGGAAAACATCATCAGAATCATAGTACAAGTGATCATGGCTGGTTCATAATATAGAGGCAAGGTTTCAATTACAGATCATCATTGTACAACCGAGCACAAGCAAGACTAGTGAACAGGGAAGGAAGAAAAAAATAAGTTGTAGTTCAGAGTCAAATCTAGGGAGAAAGGGTTACTGGTAATGGTGTAGCTTGATTGGTAAAGAGCCTAGGGTACTAAAAGATGATTGTATGAATAGCTACTACTTCTATATGAAAAGAGCTATTAGTGTAGAATAAACTAGGTGAGAAGTTAGAAGAGGATAGATTAATGATATATAGTGTATATTCCTGTTTCATGGAATACTACCCCAATGATTCTTCCAGCAGCATGCACGCTGCTGGTACAGATACATTGATGGTATTTTCTGTATTTGGGAAGGCCCACAGGATAGCCTAGATGTATTTTTTAACACCATCAACAACATCAGAGTGGAACTCAAATTCACTATACACGCAGACAAAAAGGAGATAACCTTTCTCGACACAAGAGTGACCCCAACGGAACCCTTCACACCGATCTGTACTCCAAACCGACAGATTGTAATGGCCTCTTACTATATGATAGTTGCCATTCAAGATCAACTAAGAACAGCTTACCACGATCCCAGTTCAAACGAGTCAACCGTATAGTATCTAATCAAGAAACTCGGATGACCCAATTGACAGAAATGTCTGACAAATTTCGAGCTAGGAACTATCCAGACAAACGTCTTCAAAACGAAGTCTTGCTTGTGCTCGGTTGTACAATGATGATCTGTAATTGAAACCTTGCTTCTATATTATGAACCAGCCATGATCACTTGTACTATGATTCTGATGATGTTTTCCAAATAGTATATATGTACATTCACAAAAAAAGTTTTTCACTTATGTTGACACTTTCTTTCATTTGTTTTAATACTAGCGACACTTTGAGAAAGGTCAAAAATTGTGGACCGAAACGGCGTCAGTGGTCGCTTGTTGTTCAAACACAATAAAAAAACTTTCACTTTGCATCATATATGAATCTGAGAGTGCAGTGATATTCCTTTATCTATAATTTCAGATAAACGCTGAGGGCAGAAGCATGCAGATAATCCAGCAGAGCGTCTATATTTAAAAAATCTTTTTATTAGAAACATTTTTTCCTTTTAAAAACACTTGTAGAGTGAAGACTGGTGAGGAATGTTACTTTCCGAAACGCATAGTCTCGTTGGGCACAGCCTGTAGTACCATATACCTATTTGTTGCACTGACGAACCCGTTACTACAAATGATTTTTTTTGTTTTTGTTTTTTAAATTCTAATAAAAATGGATATTTTTAATATGGACGCACCACTGGATTATCTGCATGCTTCTATGCTCTAAGGGACCACCTTATCTATCTGTGCAGTAACTTATTAAGGAAAACTGGTAAGGTGGCTTGATTTTATTATTTTTTCTTTCCTTAAAACATGGGGGCGTTATGTTTTAGACTGATGGCAACCAAATCCAGAGATATTGCTTTATTGATACTGGGATCACTCTGTATAGTACGCCCACATAGATGTTCATGTAGTTCTATTGTATACAAGTGCTGGATGCCGGACAAAAACTGTTGCTAAATGCGATTTTAAAAAAATGCCCCAATTGTCCAGATCTGGCAGAAAAAAGATGAAACTGGAAGACAGCACACATTTCTGGAAGTTCACAGGCATTCTAACGTAATTATGCCAGATCCAGTATTTTGCAAAAAGGACGTAATTCTATCAGATTTGAAAAACTGTTGTGTCCACGAATGGGAACAACTCATTGTGTGTATTTCTTTATATTATGCATTGCATTGCTTGTTACTAGGCAGATTCTTGCTTTGTGAAGTTTGAACCTATGTCCCTCCTGTAGTTGTGCATGTATTAGTTTGCTCCTCACTTCTGCTCAGTGTTCAGTTTGCAGAAGCAATTTTGCAAGGGACATGATACGCCGAGAACTCACCAACACCGATCTCACAAGGTTCAATGACCAACCCAAAAACTACAGAGGGTGGAAATGTGCCTTCAAAACTGCAACTAGTGACCTCGGCATTACTGCTGCTGAAGAGCTGGACCTGCTGATCAGGTGGCTGGGTCCACGATCTACAGAGTGAATCAGGAAACTCAGATCTGTATACATCAGTGACCTAGCGGCTGGTCTCGGAACTGCATGGGACAGACTAGAGAAAGGTTTGGGCAGTCCTGCAGCTCCTGTCTGAGCTCCAGCTGGCCAAGACAAACACACATCTATCTGGCCTCAGCTATGTGGACACCGCTCGTGGGGTGAAACCCATAGTCGCCAAGTTACCAAAAACGTACAAGAAAAGTGGACTATATGAGTGTCAAATTACAAAAGACAATGCCAAGTCTCTTTCCCTCCATTCTACTAGTTCTATAACTGTGATTAAGGAGATTGCAGAGTACAAAACCGACCCCGGCTTCTGTTAGGGGGGACCCAGCAGCTCTGTGTCATCTCCTAAATATGAGAGTACACGCTTTCATGACAGAAAGTTCAAGGTCCAATGTCTGCAAAAATAAAACCAAAGTCCTACACCGACATCAGCGCCAGACAAAGGCAATGAAGGTGAGAAAGTGGAAAACCCGAACTGCCAGTTCCCTATTCATAAACTGCCACATCCCCTGAAAAAGTGCATCGGCTTCAGGATGAAACCAGTACAAGAACGAAAAGAACTCTTAAAGAAGTTTGAAGTATGCTTCAAGGGCTGTGCCTCTACCGCACACCTTGCTAACGACTAGGTCATCACCATCAAGTGTCTAGAGTGCAACAGCGAAGACCATGTATAAGCGCTCCATCCATCACAACCTGACTTAACGTCTATGCCTTCTCCACCTAAGCCAGTGATGGCGAACCTATGACACGCGTGTCAGCACTGACACGCGTAGCCATTTTCAGTGACACGCGGCCGCCGGAGAAACTACACGTAGGATTCGGTACTCTGCGATCCTAGTTTTGTCAGAGTTTACTTTTTCTCACTCGCTAGACTCGCTATTTGGATAAAAACCACAGACACGGCAGCAAAAAACTGTTGCGAGTGGGGCTTCCGACACGGCAATGCGAGCGCTTTCCGAGACATCTGCGATTTGTAAATCACACATTACCTTGCTATTACTCGCTTACCCATTCATTAACATTGGACTCGCTAGACAACGAGTAGCGAGTCCCGGGCTCGGACTCGCTAGACTAGAGTCAAGCGATTCCGACTAATTTAGGACTCGCCCATCACTAACTACAGGGCCAGGTGCAGTAGCTGAGGAAAAAAAAATGTGCTGGAGGTCTGTAGGCCAGAAGAGCGAGCTCCGGCACAGAGCGTCTAGTCCTGGGACTTCCGGTAGGGCAGGCGGAACTTGCTGGTTAGCTGGCGCAGCAGGGAGCAGCGGAACGCTGTGGGGGACGCATATCTGAGGCCCTGTGATCGCTGTCTGGAGGTCTGTCTGGAGGTCCAGTGATTACTACAGCAACCATCCTCCAGTGAAAGGTTCTGGGCAGAATCTGGGTGTCATGAATGTGTGATTGGCCATTACTGAGATAAGTGAGGGGGAGGCTGGAAGATGCCTGTGCTATGGGTGCCGTTTCCCGCCATTAATTTACATAAGGAACGCCATCTTGCAGCATAGTACAGACTCCATTTCACCACTATATTATTGTTGCGCACCCTATTAATCCCTATTTCTGACCTTTCCTAAAAGACAGTTAACCCCTAATTGCCTGCAGGGCTATCTATAAATCTTCTGTCACTGCCCCTCTGATGGAGAAGCCAAAAAAACCAAGGTTAAGTAAAGGAAGTGGTAGTAGTAGCAGTAGCCGACCCTTTCAAGAGACATGGACTGAGATGTATGGCATTATAGAAAAAAATGGCAGATCATTTTGCGTTCTATGTAGTGAAACGGTAGTAAGCAGAACGTGGAATATAAATAGGCATTTTGAAACTACTCATTCCCAGCTCTTGAAAAAAAGTGAGGATGAAAGGAAGGAATACATTTCCAGGCAGCTACACCTTCATAAGAGCCAATCTAATTCCATCCTTAAATTTGTAAAAAGCTCTACAAATTTAACATCTGCAAGTCTGAGCATTGCTCACTCCATAGCTCAGCATGGAAAAGCCCTCAGTGAGGGAGAATTTATTAAAGAAACTCTCTTAAGATGTGCACCAGTTCTATTTCACGATATGCAGAATAAAGATGCAATTAGTAAGAGAATATCTGAGTTACCACTCAGTAGAAATATCATAAAAGACCGAATAATGAGACTGAACACAAACGTACAACATCAATTAAAGGAAGACATAAGTAATTGTAAATATTTTTCGATCTCTCTTGATGAAACTACTGATGTCACATCACATGCACAGTTGGCCATTATTGGTCGATATTCTGATGGTCTCACAATGAGAGAAGAGTTGATAAAGTTAGTATCAGTGCCAACAAGTACATCAGGAAGCGAAATATGTAAGGTTGTTAAACAAACATTCTGTGACCTAAGCATTGATATCTCTAAAGTTGTGTCAGTGACGACAGATGGGGCACCAAACATGGTGGGGAAAAAAGTTGGATTTGTTACATTGTTTACAGAAGCTATTGGACACCCGATTGTGCCTTTTCATTGTATTATCCATCAGGAGGCTTTATGTGCCAAGGCAGGATTCACTGACTTAAACGACTTAATGTCAGTTGTTACAAAAATAGTTAATTTAATAGCTGCTCGCCCCCTTCACAAGAGAGAATTTTCTGCACTTTTACTGGAGGTTGATTCCACCTACAGTGGACTGCTGATGTACAATAATGTAAGATGGCTGAGCCGAGGCAAAGTTCTTGAGCGCTTTGTCGAGTGCTTTGAAGAAATTAAGGTATTTCTTGAGGATAAGGATCTGGGAAACTTTCCTCAGCTCTATGATTATAAGTGGGTCAACACCCTGATGTTTTTTACAGATCTCTCTGTTCATATTAATGAACTGAACTTAAAGCTACAAGGTTTTGGCAAAAGTATTGACGTTATGTTTGGATACATAAAAGCTTTTGAAAGTAAACTTAAAATTTTCAAGCGAGATGTAGAAACTAAAACTTATAAGTATTTTCCTCGAGTAACAAAGTATTTTGAGAAGGCCAGTGCAGCTGTACAAAATGAAATGGAGCCCTTGCATATAAAGTACCAGCATGTTTTAGACTCCTTACTTGACCAGTTCAGTGATAGATTTAATCAATTTAGAAGCCTAGAACAGACCATGAAAATAATTAAGTATCCTGATGTAGTAGTCTACAGTAGTTTGGAATTAAATGGTTTCCAATGGATACAAATTGATGATTTGGAGATGCAACTTGCCGAATTTCAGGACAGCATCTGGGGTCAGGTGTTTGTTGATTTGAGGTCAAAGCTTGAGAATCTAGAAAGGTGCCGTTTGGAGAATCAAGAGGAGTGCCACTATGAACAGGAAATTTGGAGTGCCTGGAATCGGTTACCAGACACTTTTAGCACCCTGAAAAATATAGCAATGGCTTTACTTACTATTTTTCCCTCTACGTACTTTTGTGAGACCTTATTCTCAGCATTAAATAATATCAAAACTAACAAAAGAAACAGATTGACAGATAACCTTAGTAGCGCTTGCTTGGCCTTGAAGTGTACAAAATACCAACCTTCAATTGAACATTTAGCCAATGAAATTCAGCAACAAAAAAGTCACTAAATCAGTGATGGCGAACCTGTGGCAGTCCAGCTGTTGCTGGACTGCCACAGGTTCGCCATCACTGGAAGAATTCCCCCTCCCCCTCACTTATCTTAGTTCATGACACCCCACATAAGTTAAATAACAGCAAGACCAACAAAAGAAACCAACTGACAGATTAACAAAGAAGTCACTAAGCAGGTAAGTTAAATATTAAACATATTTGTTATTTAAACTATAAATATCGTAAAATTAGGTTTTTTTTTCTCAAGGTGACACACCTCCAGATTTATGCTCGGTTTTTTGGCGAATTTTGACACACCAAGCTCAAAAGGTTGCCCATCACTGACCTAAGCCATGGCGTGGAAAATACAGACAAAGTGGCAAGCCATCTTGTGGTAACTTCCTCATGCACCAAGGTCTGCAGAGAAGATCTTCGAGACAAGTCCTGCGCAAAGATTTGCCTGGCAAAGCTGTATCCCAAAGGTCACACAGAAAAGGCAGTCAAGGTGTACGTAAGTCTGGATGACCAGAGCAACAAATCACTGGCCAAGTCAGAGCTCTTTGACTTGTTTGGCTTAAAAGGGAACACCTACCCCTACAACTTGGGCACCTGCAGCAGTGTTATAAAAACCTCCAGAAGAAGGGCCAGTGACCTTATAATAACATCTCTTGAGAACACCATGGAGATACCACTTCCCACACTCGTAGAGTGCAACCAAATAACATTCAAGAGGGAAGAAATCCCAACACCGAAGTCACCCATCATCCTCACCTCAAGACCATAGCCAATGAGATATCAGCCCTGAACAACAAGGCAGACATCTTAATTCTTCTCGGCAGAGATATTCTTCGGCTGCATAAGGTGTGTCAACTAATCAACGGATCACACGATGCACCGTTCATGCTTCGCCTCGACCTAGGCTGGGTCATTGTCGGCAATGTCTGTAGTGACAAATTGAGGAAACCAAACAGGATCTCCTCCTCCAAACTCTTATCATGTCAGATGACCAGGACATGTCCCTTCTGCCATATCCATGTCACTACTTGGTAAAGGAGAAGTCAAACGACACTAAGAGGCGACAGCAATCACACAACAGCATGAACACAATTTATCCTCGAGACCACAACCTCGAGTAAACAGCGCTCGATCCTACAACCAAGGACAATGACCTTCTCCTTGCAAAGGAAGACAAGGTGATCATCAGGGTCACAAGCATCGAACTCACCGGAGACGACTGCAAGAGTTGGGTAGCTCCCTTATACTCCCTTCCTACAAAAAATGAATTGCCAAGGGATACGGAGCAAGCAACTATAAAGTTCCCATCCTGTGATGCATATAACCATCACAAGCCTGGCCAGGCCAAAGCGGTGCTGGACTCCAGTGTTCAGAGTGAGAGCCCCTCTCTCAATGGCTTAGCCCTTTTTGAAGATGCTAGTGTTTTTCCCATGCAACGCAGCCTCAGCACACTACGGATGTCGAACAAGACACGTTCACTTGCCAAGCATCACCCTGCAATGAACTTGTTATGAAATGATAAGTCTCGCCTGTTAAAAATCCACGATCCTCTTGGGCTCAAGATACCCATGACAATTCAAGAATTCAAGAAAGGTCACCGCTAAGACAGCCTGCCACTCAGAACACTGGGAGGAACATTATGTTGCCATCTCACTAACAACAGATGGGAGATGGGGAAGAAGTCTCGAAAGGCAAGTCCTACTCTGTCATTCTCTAATGACTTTCAGCTGCCATCCGAAGACAAGTTTATGTTTCCTCTGATACGGCCACAAAGTCTACAGCTGCAGCAGTCTCCCCGAGTACTTCAGAAACTGGCAACAAGGTACATTGCAGTTTTGTCCTCAACAAAGTCAAGCTTGCTTCAAAACCTGCATGAACTGTGCCAAGGCTGGAACTCTGTTCTGCTACACTAGCAGTAAAAAATGTACGAGTTACTCACGAACCGTAGCTATCTCAGCCCAACAAACCTGCAACTAGCTGGGTGGAAAATAGAACTCAGGACAACACTTCATCTTGACCACAGCACGCGACCATCACTCCCAAGTTGGCTGCACAACAATCCTTGGCCTATTGTTGCCAGTTACGAACTTGAGCCGAAAGAACCAGAGTCTGGGAAGGACCTCAGACCAACTAGCATCACAAACCGTAAGGTGCCAGTACAGGAGCTGAGGTCTCATCACCTGTCAAGCTTGAGCAGGGGAACAAACGACTACCGTGTGTGAGCATGGCGCACAGACCACCAATGTCCGCGCACAGATCAACAACAGAATCAGGTTTTCCAGCCGGTCACCAACACCAGCATGAGCCCAGCCACCACCTGCATAGCTGTCAACAGAACCGGTGTCCCAGCCAGTGTGAGTTCATCACCAACAGCAGCCAGTCTCCCATCCCAGTACTAGCCCAGACACTACCTGCTTAGCTAACACCACAACTGGGTTCCTAGCCAGCAGATGACTCTATCAGCAGCCCTGATCTCCCTACCGTCCCTATACGAGTTATTTCACCTCGTCGCCGAGCAGGAAACCTAAAGCCTCCGCTGGCACTGATGTTAACTCTCACTAGGGAAAGCTGGCGGGAGCACTAGTCCCATCCACTACAATAAAGAAACATGAGGGAAAGAGAAGACAGACACAGAACAACAGGACAGCTATTTCACATCTACTGACACTTCACCAGGCAGAAGACGGCTTGACAGCAAGAGGTTCACCACAGAGCTCCTTTCGCCGCAGGAGCTTGGCCAGAAATGAAGTTCAATCTCCAGCAAAGCATGCTGGAACCCTGTGATCCTATAAAGGCAGAGGTAATCACAGAGTGGCTACACCTGGACAAGGCCCAGCTAGATTGCTGGAACAGAGACTAACATTAACTGCTCCAGTGCCAGAGGAAAAGGACATGTTTAATATGAAGTCTCAAGTGAGACATGATATTTAGGTCCAAAGCAGTCACAAGTCTCCTAGGAAAGGGAGACCATCGTGACCTCACCCTGGACACCCTTCAAGCTGGTCAGCCATCATGCCCACTGACATTCGTTTCAAGTACATCGCTTGGTGGCTCCTTCGAGCAGGAGTCACATGAACTGAACTCTGTTGCTGGACTCTGTTATGGCAGGGAGCACATCTCTTATACTCCAGCCATGTTAGGACACAGAACTTTCAGCGTGCAAAAATACTTCTACTTCTAAAGTTGGGTTGGTGGAAGAGTTTACATGTCACGGCTTCCCCAATTCGAAGATGTTTTTTTTCTATTGAACTACTTTCTTCCATTTTTTTGCATATTTGGTATTCAAGGACTACGCGTCACCGCAATTATGGACTTGAATTACTGCATTGTTGTTGCATAATGTGTTTTCCTTTCTCTCTTTTCAGGCCTATGAATGGTGAGGGACAGCATTGACTCCTCACGTCATGCAGAGACATTGTGAAATCTGAAGATTTCAGACAGGGAGTGTTGTGTCCCATGAATGAGAACAACTAATTGTGTGTATTTCTTTATATTATGCATTGCATTGCTTGTTGCTAGGAAGATTCTTGCTTTGTGAAGTTTGACCCTATGCCCCTCCTGTAGTTGTGCATATATTAGTTTGCTCCTCCCTTCTTCCTCAGTGTTCAGTCTGCAGAAGCCATTAACCTGACCACATGTATACTTCCCTATAAGGATTACCCTTTTCACCTGCTGCATTGTACTTATTAACAAGATTTGGGAAGAAAACTGCTCTGTTCTCCTGGTCTTTACTATAAGTCAGTGCTGGCTGAGTTGAGCTATCTGAGGACGCCTGGTATGTGAGTACTACAGTTAAACAATTATCTAAAGCACTGATAAATAGAACACCTAGGAATTCACAGTGCCAAGGAAGAGTCAGAACATAAACGCAGATGTGAAAGTAGCCTTACACAGTGCTATTTCATTTTTCTGCATTCCCCTGTGACTGCAAATATTTGGATTGCAATTTGCTCATGTTTGTATTAATAGGAGACAGAAATCCCTGTGGCATTGGTTTTCTTCCAATGCTTCAATCCAGACCCCAAAATCCCTCATTCTACTGTCTGTGGATGATTCCATCTCGAATACTAAATTGCCGGTCAGGAGATCTGTGGCTAGTGATCGGCCTGGCTTCAATATGCATATAAGTGGAGCCGGGCCGATCACGTGATCAGGCCCATAATGCACTGGGCCAATCACGTGATCAGGCCCATAATGCACCAGGCCGATCACGTGATCAGGCCTATAATGCACCAGGGTCGATCACGTGATCAGGCCCATAATGCACCGAGTCGGATATGACGTCTCGGCCTGGGCATCACACTGGCTGAGAGGGCGGGAGATTCCAAATGGAGGCGGCAAAGCTGCAAAAAGGAAGAAGCCCAGTGGAGCGTGCTTGGACACCACAAGGAGGGAATCATGGAACCCGGAGCCCGCCTTTCCAGTCTCCTAGATGGAGATCATATGTAAGTTCTAATGCATTTTTCTAAATTGTTATAGAGCCCCTTTAGGTCAGAGAGGGATGGTTAGGTAACAGCTAGGGAGGAGCAGGGACAGCTAGTGATAACAGAGAGGGCTAGATCCAGGTGACAGGTTCCCTTTAAGTTGTATTCTATGCACTGAGTATTGTGTGGATCTTAAAATACATGGATAGTTATACTGCTGTAATACTACTATTATGTGACAGCGACAGTTTCTTGTATTGACTTCTATGTGTGTAATTAATGCATGACAGCATCTCACTACAACATTAGCACTCGCTTGATTAATTGCAGTTGCAGTGGGTTCTATCCTATACTATTGTTTGACTCAATGCATTCCTACGGGATCCAACAGTGAAATCGCTGCATCATCCCTGAGCTAAGCAAACTTTATGCTTGCAGGTTTTCTTAAAAATTGGCAAGAAACCAGTTGTCCATGACAATTTGTGTGTGTGTGTATATATATATATATATATATATATATATATATAACAAACGCAGATTTAGACATATACATTTTCAAAGACAACCAGCCTAATATATATTTATAAAGTACTAGATGGTGGTCCGATTCTAACGCATCGGGTGTTACAGAATATGTGGGTGTGCGGTGGTGCGGATGTATGGCGGTGCGGGTGTGCGGCGGTGCCTCCCTCAGTTCTCACCCGCTACAGGCTTCTGTCCAGCCGCCTCTCACCCTAGTATGTCTTCTTCTTCTTCCTCCAGCATAGACGTCAGCAATTCCAAGGACTCGGGGGGCGGAGTTAACAGGGGGCGTCATAGTAGGCGTATCCACGCGCATAGCCCTGATGTGGTGGGTGTGCCCTTGTTCATGACCATTACAATGCCCCCTTTGGTAGCTCCACCCACACCCCCCACAGCCTTTGAATTTCTGGAGTCTATGCCACGAAAAGAAGAAGAAGAACAGCTGAGCGGCGGGCAGATGGCGCATGGAGCGGCGGCCGGGAGGCGGGGAGGGAGTGTGGAGTGGGTGAGCAGCGAGCAGGAGACTGAGCGGAGGGGGGTCTGGAGACTAGGCGGACAGTGCCTGTTTCACAGAAATCCCACGTCGCTGATTGTTCGCAGCTGGCTGGGCGCAACCAATCAGCGATGCGGGTTTTGCGTTAGAGAGACAGTGTGACGTGAGTGCAAGGTGAGTGTGGGGCTAAGTGTGACGTGAGTGCAAGATGAGTGTGACATGAGTGCAGGACAGAGTTTGACGTGAGTGCAGGGTAAGTGTGAGTGGTGGGTGAGTGTAGGGTGTGTAGGTGTAAGTGGTCTGCAGTACCTGGCTCCTGGTGCTGTGTGCGTTTAGCTTAAGGACCTCTGGTGATGTCACAGTCATGTGACCTTGCTCTGGCCATGATTGTGACATCAGATGTCCTGTAAGTATAGAGCCCCCGTCACATAACGATGCACCAGCGATATCGATAACGATACGACCTGGCCGGGATCGCTGGTGCGTCGTTTTCACATCACTGTTCATTTCAAATAGCGGGATGGGAAAGCCGACAGTGAAGTCAGCTTTCCCGCCCGCTATGTGAGGGAAGCCCTGTCGTCTCTGTCACGGCAAGCTGATGCGTTGCCAGTGCGTTTTTTGTAAACAAATATTTGCCGGTACGCATTTCTGATTAATTTCCCCTATGCACAGGGGTGCAGCAAGGCTCTCTGCCGCCTGAGCCTAGGTGAGGACCGGGGTGGGGGGTGCTGTCGGCAGCCATGGTAAGGGGGGAGTTGCTGTCGGCGGCCGCTGGCGGGATGAGGGGAGTGCTGTCGGTAGCCGCCGCTGGTGATTTTACCTTATGCAGCCGGCGCACGTCACACAGGAAGTGCATGGTGCAGGCGCCCGCCCCTTCTGCTCTGCTGCTCCCCCTAATGGCTCATATTGACCATTGGACAGTGCAACTCTGCCTATGCATGGCACACGTCCCCTATGCATGGCAGACGTCCCCTATGCATGGCACACATCACCTATCCAGGGCACACGTCACCTGTGCGTGGCACACATCCCCTATGCGTGGCACACTTCCCCTATGCAGGGCACACATCCCCTATGCGTGGCACACGTCCCCAATGCGTGGCACACATCCCCTATGCAGGGCACACGTCCCCTATGCAGGGCGCAAGTCCCCTAAGAGTGGCACATGTCCCCTATGTGTGGCATATATGCCCTATGCAGGGCACACATCCCCTATGCAGGGCACACGTCCCCTGTGCATGGCACACGTCCCCTATGCAGGGCACACGTCCCCGTGTATTTGATATATGGCGCCATGGCGCGCGCCGCTTTTCTGTTTGGCTGGCACTGAACGCGGCGACCAATCAGAGGAGCGGCATTCAAACCACGCGCCGCTCCTCTGATTGGCTGCCACGTTCAGCGCCGACCAATCAGAATAGCGGCGCGCGCCATAGCGCCATATTTCAAATACACAGTGTAAGTATTTATTCTTTATTATTTTTCATACACTTGCCTTTAGTTACCGTATATACTCGTGTATAAGCCGACCCGTGTATAAGCCGACCCCCCTACTTTTGCCCCCAAAAACCTGGGAAAACCTATTGACTCGTGTATAAGCCGAGGGTGGACCCCAACACAGGTGTACAGCCCCCAGCAGTGTGGTATACAGGCCCCCAATGGTAGTATACAGCAGCCTCCCCAGTGGCATATACAGGCTCCAGTAGTATATACAGCAACCCCAGTGGTATACAGCAGCCTCCCCAGTGGTATATACAGACCCCACCAGTATATACAGCAGCCCCAGTGGTATATACAGCAGCCCCAGTGGTATATACAGCAGCCCCAGTGGTATATACAGCAGCCCCAGTGGTATACAGGCCTCAGCAGTATATACAGCAGCCCCCAGTGGTTATACAGCAGCCCCCAGGGGTTATACAGCACCCCCCAGGGGTTATACAGCGGCCCCCAGGGGTTATACTGTGGCCCCCAGGGGGTACCCAGCGGCCCCCTGGGGGTACCCAGCAGCCCTCAGGGGGTACCCAGCAGCCCCCTGGGGGTACCCAGCAGCCCCCTGGGGGTACCAACAGCCCCTGGGGGTACCCAGCAGCCCCCAGGGGGTACCCAGCAGCCCCAAAATGCTGGCACTCGCCCCCTTGTAAGGCCCACCCCCCCGCTGCTTCTCTTACCATCCCGGTGTTCTGATCGGCGCCGCTCCTCGGTGCTGCTTCTTCATCCTCCCGTCCTCGCTGAATCCGGGTTCTCCGGCCTTCGCACGATGACGTCATATCGCTGCGACGGCCGGAGATCCCGGATGCAGCGAGGACGATAGGATGAAGAAGCAGCACCGAGGAGCTGCGCCGATCAGAACACCGGGATGGTAATATATAAGCAGCAGGGGGGGGGCCCTTACAAGGGGGGACAGTGCCAGCTTTTGGGGGGCATATATGAACTGCTTCCCCCTGCCGCTGATTGACAGGGGGAAGCAGTGCATATATAATGAGCGGCCCCACGTGACGGGGCCGCTCATACAGCAGCCTCCCCCCGCCTCCTCCAGCCTCCACAGCCGCATTTACCGTATTGACCCGTGTATAAGCCGAGGGGGAGACTTTTCAGCCCAAATTAACTCTGATTTCGCAGTGTATATTAATACACTGCGAAATCAAATGGGCGCAGTCACGCATGTCACAGACGGAGGAGGAACCTGGATTCTTCCTCCCATCTGTGATAACAGATCCATCAGCGCCGCCCCTATGAGAGAAAACGCAGGCGCCGCTGCGTAAAGAATTAACATGTCAATTCTTTACGCAGCAGCATTTTCTCCCATAAAAGCGCTGCATATATTTACACAGTGTCTGACCGGCAAAGTGAATTTCCCATTCACTTTGCTGGCAGACATAGGGCATATTGCGTATTTTTGAAAAGAAAAAAAAAAGCGCACAAAAATACGCAATATGTGAACGTAGCCTACGGCTGCTTTCACATTAGGGTTTTTTGAAAAATGTGGCAGTTGTGGTAACAAAACAGCATCTGCCGCATTTTCCGTCTAATGCTTGCTCTTGCGGCGCACTTGCGGTGCACTTGCGGCAAGCCCCATGCATTGTCTATGGGGCTTGCGGTACGTGTGCGAGAGGTGCGTCAATTGCAATTCCGGTAGTTGCGGATGCGAAAAAACCCGCCGCTGACCGCATTTTTTTTTATCGGCTGCAACCGCCGCAACTACCAAAACTGCAATTGCCACACCTGCCGCACACTTACCGCAAGCCCCATAGACAATACATGGGGCTTCCTGCAAGTGTGCTGCAAGAGCGGCCGTTAGGCGGAAAATGCGGCAGATGCGGTTTTTTTTACCGCAACTGCTGCATTTTTCAAAAAACCCCAATGTGAAAGCAGCCTATTACATACTTACAGGACCTCTGATGATGTCACAATCATGGCCGGGGCAAGGTCACATAATTGTGACATCACCAAAGGTCCATAAGCTAAACGCACAGAGCACCAGGAGCCAGGTACTGCAGACCACTTACATCCACACACCCTACACTCACCCTGCACTCAGGTCACACTCACCCTGCTCTCAGGTCACACTCAGCTCTGCACTCAGGTCACTCTCAGCCCTGCACTCAGGTCACACTCAGCCCTGCACTCAGGTCACACTCAGCCCTGCACTCAGGTCACACTCAGCCCTGCACTCAGGTCACACTCAGCCCTGCACTCAGGTCACACTCACCCTGCACTCAGATCACACTCACTCTGCACTCATGTCACACTCACTCTGCAGTCCCCTCACACTCACCCTAAACTCCCCTCACACTCACCCTGCACTCATCTCACACTTAGCACTAAACTCATCCTGCACTCACATCACACCACCCTGTATTCACGTCACACTCTGCCCTGCACTCATGTCACACTCTGCCTTGCACTCAGGTCACACTCTGCCCTGCACTCACATCACACTCTGTCCTGCACTCACGTCACATTCTGTCCTGCGCTCACGTCACACTTAGCCCTGCACTCACGTCACACTCACCTTGCACTCACCTCACACTTAGCCCTACACTCACCTTGCACTCACGTCACACTGTCTCTCTAACTCAAAACCCGCATCACTGATTGGTCGCGGCTGGCTGGACATGACCAATCAGCGACGCAGGATTCCTGCTACAGCGAAACAGGCACAGTCCGTCCAGTCTCCCGGCCCCCCTTCGCTCGGTCTCCAGCCCGCTGTTCACCCACTCCACGCTCCCTCCCGCCGCCGCTCCATGCTCCATCTGCCCGCCGCTCACCCCGCCATTCTTCTTCTTCTTTTCATGGCATAGACTCCAGAAATTCAAAGGCCGCAGGGGTGGGGGTGGAGCTACCAATGGGGCGTTGTAATGGCCGTGAACAAGGGCACGCAACCACATCAGGTATCACTTGACACATATTATGATGCCCCCTGTTAACTCCGCCCCCCAAGGCCTTGGAATTGTTGACGTCAATGCTGGAGGAAGAAGAAGACATGCTAGGGTGAGAGGCGGCTGAACAGATGCCTGGACCGGGTGAGAACTGAGGGGGGCCACTCCCGCACACCCGCACCGCTGCACACCCACATATCCTAGAATACCCGATGCGTTAGAATCGGGCCACCATCTAGTAACATATATACATTTTAAACATATTAACATTTCCCACAATTTACTGCTTATTCTCTGTATCTAAGTGGTGCCTGACCAAGGTTACTACGGGTTGACCTGCGTAGCACTGGTGGGTCACTAGTGTCTGTACCTGGTGCAGTGTATGCACTGTCTCTCAGTCTATTAGATCTACGTGTTTCTGGAATACCATAATATTGGCGTAGTCTCTCTAGTAGACTGGCAGGTACACCGATTGCAGGATTCTCTGGTTTCGGTACAATGGGTGGTTTTTCTGCTCTTGGCTCTTCAGCTGCTTGCGGAAACATCAATGGGTATAAGTAGGTAATTCTCCAATTAGGGTGTGGACAGTCTTTGGCTTCTCTTTTCTGGGTTCTGGACAAGGTACATCTTCTTCTGGTCGTAACTGGGGGCACTTCTTCAAATGATCTCTGGACACTGTTGCTGTTGTTTCGAGATTGTATTTGCTGATTAGACAGGTTTTCTGGTTGTCAAAACTGGATGGTAATACAGGGTAGGGTTCTCCCATTGATCATCTAACTTGTGCATTCTTCTTTTCCTTATCAAAACCAATTCACCGGGTGTAAAGGGTGTTCCTTGTGCATTTTTGTAAAAGTTGGTCTCTTATTTTTCTCTGAATTTTGCCAGACTTCTTTCAACACATTCCTATATTTTCTTGTATTGCTCTGTTCTTCTAGTATCCCAATCTGCATCTGAGGTATCTTCTTCAGGTACTACAATGCCCATCTCAAAGTCTACTGGCAATTTTCCTGGTCTTGCTCTCATGAGGTATGCAGGGGTACAATTTGTTGAGCTTACTGGGATGTTGCTGTAGATGTCAACAAGGTCTGGTAACTTCTCTGGCCATCTGTTTCGCTCTTCTAAGGACAGAGTTTTCATTAATTCTATTACCACGTGATTCATCTTTTCACGCATTCCGTTGGTTTAGGGATGGTAAGGCGTGTTACCAATTTTCTTGCATCCATATAAGTTACAGAACCCTTGAAATACTTCCGCTTCAAAGGCAGGACCTTGGTCTGTCAACACCTGTTCTGGGTACCCGTGTGGTCTGCAGAAATAGGCTTGAAAGGTTCTGGCTGCTGTTTGAGCTGTTAAGTCTTTTACCGGAGCTACCACTAGGAATCTGGAGTAATGGTCCACCATGGTAAGAGCATAGGTATAGCCCGATCTGCTGGGTGTGAGTTTGGCTTGATCTAAGGCTACCAGTTCTAATGGCTGTTAGTGATGATAGGCTGGAGTGGTGCATTCTGGCTGTTATGGTCTTTTCTTCTTAATGAGCATGGTCCACAATTCTTACACCATTTCTCTATGGTAGACCTCATGCCAATCCAATAGTATCTCTTACATAACAATATCTCCAGTTTTCTCCATTTAAAGTGTCCTGCTCAGCTTCCAACACCATTTGGACATCTCTCTTTGGAACCACAATTTGCCATACCATGCCATGTGTTCTTGGGTTGATATACCATCTGCACAATTGACCTTGATAGATGAATAACCTGCTTCTTTCTTTCCACAGGTATGGCCTGTGGGCGTCTCATTGACCTTGGGTCTAGCTTCATACAGGTACTCGGTCACTGTATTGTGTCTCTTCCATCATATAGAAAAGAGAGAGGGCATGTGTGGATCACTATAGCCATTAATGGCGTATTCAGGTGGCATCACTTTGGTTGTGCACACTGCACACCGTTATAGCCTCTGATTTGGGGGACCCGCAATATGCACGCTCGCCTCGCCGCTGTCCAGCTGTCCTAAGACCTTTCCGGTCATGGCGCGTCCCGGATGTGCGCACTGTTTACCTAGGACCTGATCCTTCCCATGTCCTGCTTGTGCTCCAGCCCGATCTCAGGGAATGAGCTGTAAAATAGATTTAGCGGTCTTGTGAAGCGTACAAGCTCAGGCACCAGAATGGTTTAGACAGCAATTTTTTCCTCACAGCTCCAACATTTTCAATGCTCAGGCAGTCTACATACCTAGGAAGATGCTTGAGCAGTTGAAATGTTGTGACTGTGAGGGAAATAAAGATTGTGTTCATAAACCTATCATCTGGTGCTAGCTTAGTAGCGCTTCTACAGACGCTAATCATTCTTACACTTCATCATATAGCCGGTTTATCGACGTCTGTAGATACGTCTCGTCATTCCATTTCCTACTTAGGAAAGTGGATTCTATTTCCTCCAAGTCATCTTCCTCTTCTTCAAGTCCTTGTAAACATACTTTAGGATTTCTGGAGAGGGCATCAGCATTTGCATTGTTAAGGCCTGCCCGCTACTTGATGGTAAAGTCATAGTTCGACAGTCGGGCCATCCAGCGTTGCTCCAATGCACCAACTTCGCGGTATCCAAGTGTGTTAGCGGGTTACTATCGGTGAAAACGGTGAATTTTGAAGCTGCCAGGTAATGCTTGAACTGCTCTGTTATAGCCCAGTCCAAGGCCAGGAACTCCAACTTAAAGGAACTGTAGTTTTCCAGGTTCCTCTCGGTGGGTCAAAGTTTTCTGTTGGTGTAGGCAATTACTCTTTCCTTACCATCTTGGATCTGGGATAGTACTCCTCCCAGGCCTACATTACTTGCGTCGGTGTAGAGGACGAATGGTAGGTTATAATCGGGATAAGCCAGGATTTCCCCACTGGTCAGAGCCTGCTTCATCTGTTGGAAGGGGTCTTCTTGTTCTTTTCCCCATTCCAATGGTGACTCTGAAGATCTTCTATTCTTAGTTTGGCCTACCAGAAGATCTTGTAGGGGCGCTGCCATCTTTGTGTAGCCCTTTATGAATCTTCTGTAGTACCCAACCAAACCTAAGAATTGACGTACCTCGCTGATGGTGGTTGGTCTCTGCCAGTCCTACATAGCTGTCACTTTTTCCGGGTCTGGTGCTACTACATCTACGCTGACCACATACCCGAGATATTGGACTTTTGGTTTCAGCAGGTGACATTTAGATGGTTTGAGCTTCATTCCGTACTTTGCTGGAGCAGTAAATACCTACGCCAGGTGTTCCAGATGTTCTTCGTAGATTTTGGAATACACGATGACGTCGTCCAGGTATAAGAGCACCGTCTCGAAGTTCCAGTGTCCCAGGCAACATTCCATGAGTCTTTGAAACATTCCCGGTGCATTGCATAACCCGAATGGCATGCTGTTGAATTCGCATAGGCCCAAGTGGTGTTGTGAATGCGGTTTTCTCTCGGTCTTCTTCTGCAACGGAGACCTGCCAATACCCACTAGTGAGATCTAATGTGCAGAAATAATTAGCAGTCTTTAATGCAGCAAAAACTCCTCTATTTGGGGTAATGGTTAAGCATCTTGTGAGTGATCCTATTGACTTCCCTGTAATCCACACACATCCTCATAGTGACATCCTTCTTTCTGACTAGGATTAATAAACTCTCTTATAAACCCGGCTTCCTTCATGTCCCGCAGCATCTCTTTGGCATACTGGTAGTGATTTTGTGAAATGGGTCTGTGTCTCAATTTAATGGGGGGTGATCTCCTGTGGGTATGCGATGGTGTACCCCTTTAATTCTCCCAAAATCTAATGGATGCTTACTGAATATCTATTCAAACTCTTGTGCTACCCAGTAGACTCCGTGCTTCTGGTGGGAAGGGGTGGCATCAGTTCCTACATGCAACTGCTGACACCACTCCTCCAGCTGTCCCTTAGACTTGTTGTCCTCCGCCTGGTTTGACGGGGGGTAAGGGCTCTACTGTCTGTATGTTGTTGTCACAGTGTACAGGTTTGCTACAGTAGCATACCGGGTAGTTTTACTTCTTCTTCCCCACAGTTTAATACATGGATTGGTACTCTTCCCTTGCACACATCCACCACCCCTCTGGCTGTCAGTAGTGTAGGTCTATGTTATGAATATACCGGTCTACAACTGCCTGGTATTCCTTTCCTCTGAGACCTATAGCTTCTCGACACCGTATCATCATTTCACTTTTCGGTGGTAACATAATGGAAAATGGGTCTATTACCTGTACACTGCCAATCTCTCCCCCAGACGGATTTACCTGTTGCTTGTGGATGAGGGCTCAGATTTCTCTTTGGATGATTCTCGTCCGCCCATAACCAGCAGTCACAGCAATCGAAGTAAAAACAACACTTCTCCAAGGCAGTTTTCTATCACATTAGTACCAATTGCCATGTAGGGGTATTTCTCATCAGGATTATCTTCTACCACACATAACCCTTGGCCTTTTAACTCCACCCTCCCCAGCTTTATTGTCACTTCTCTAAACCCCACCTGATTCTGTGGTTGTCCATTAGCTGCAAGAATGACAAAGTTAGGGTCTGAGGGTCTAAGGGTACCGTCACACACAAAGATATATTGCATGCAACTCATGCAACTCAGCATGTGGCTGTGTACAAATGTAACAATGTGTCCATGATTTCACTGCAACCATGAGTTGCATGTAATATATCTCTGTGTGTGATGGTACCCTAAGATCAGTGTCAGACCAATGTTGTTTGTAAAGGGTATGTGGGATGGTTGTAACCTGTTACCCGGTGTCCAGTAGGGCCGATGTGGGGATTCCATCTAGTGTAATGTTGAACAGAAAAAAACTGCACAGCACTCACAGACCTAATGTGAACTGGTGCCAGCAGGGACGCTGGGTCAAACAACTAGAAAAAAATTCTCTGCAGCTCTCAGCTACTACCAATGATGCACATATGCTAACAAGCGGCATACATTTGAGGAAAAAAATTAAAAACTTACACATTTTTTTAAAAAAACTCAAAAATCTTATTTTTTTTATTTTCTTGGGTTCTTAGTACACACATTGGCCAATGTCCGTTTGCTCATCAACCACGACAAGGTGACCCCAGGTCTGATGAGTCCTAATACTGACATCCCTGTCCCCCTTTTCCTCCCTATCCCACTCTAAAGTGAGAGGACACCATCTCAACCTCAGACCACCTGTGGGTGATGAGGGTGCAAATTGCAGACATGGAGCCAGGAACTCCATATGTTATACACAAAACTGAAAAAACTGCACAGCACTCACAGACACAATGTAACTGGTGCCAGCAGGGACACTGAGTTAAACAACTAGAAAAAATTCTCTGCAGCATTCAGCTATTACCAATGATGCACATATGCTAACAAGCGGCATACATTTGAGGAAAAAAATTAAAAACTTACGTTTTTTTCAAAAAACTCAAAAATCTTATTTTTTTTATTTTCTTGGGGTTCTTAGTACACACATTGACCAATGTCCGTTTGCTCATCAACCACGACAAGGTGACCCCAGCTCTTCCCGCTCTGTGGAGCAGTAATGGAGGCCCGATTTTACTATTCACAAAACAGTCAATAAAGTCTATTTTAAGCACACAGTACCCGGTTTTACCGGGCACGGAATCCTGTTCGTGACGCCAGAATTGAGGCGGTCGACAGGGTAGGGGGTACTCGGATACCGGGATAGGCGGTAGGGGGTGGGGGTGATGATAATGGAGGGGGAAGGAATGGTATCGTGATGCCACCTGTGGTACCTGGTAATAGGGTTACCAGCGCTGCGGCCGGCCACTGAGGTGATGAAAGGCAGCATTGGGTAGTACAGCTCCCCACAGGTGGAGCTTTACCTCAGGGCAGCAGGGCGAATGAGGGGAGTAGTAGTAGCGGTCCTGCTGTAAACTCTGCAGGCGGCGGCAGGGAAGTAGGCACACACACAATAGTCTTTGGTTTCAGTACCTTTTTACTGTTGTCCAGTAACAGGCATGGCCCAGGAAAGTAACCAGGTGTCGGTGCAGCTTGGGGCATTCGCCTTGGAGAGTTGTGAGGCCTCCTCTTAGTGTGTGCGTCTTTTTGGGGTAAGCTCTGCCTGTAGCTGAACCTGCCGCTATTTCTCCCTCTCAGGGTCCTGTTCCACAACGGACTATGAGGACCTCTTTGTGGGATTCCTATCCTCAGCTAGGTCCCTCGTCCTTTACTTGGTCAAGTTTAGATTCCTCTATTTGTTGCTTTAGGGGGACTGGATCCTCCTGATCTGTCCGGACTATTCCAGCTACTATATCTTATCAGCAGTTGCGGACTCCGGTGTCCGGGTAACTAAAGGGTTCACAAGTCTGTTCCCTTCTTCTTGCTTCTCCCACTGGCCTCTGTCCCTCTCCCTAGGGCTCAGCACAGCTGGGTCAGTGACCCCTGGTTCTGGGCCTGATTGGTCCCAGCAAACAGCTTATTATGACTTTTCTCTTCTCTGTCTGACTGGAACTTTACTTTGCTCTCTTTGGTTATGTGCCCACAGGGCGTTTTTGCTGCGGTTTTGCTGCGGGTCCGCTTGCAGAAAACCATTGGTTTTATGGTAATGTATGCTAATCTGTTCCTGCGGTTGGGCTTCCCAGCAAAACCAATGTGTTTTACAGAAACGCTGTGCACACACATTAGTTATGCAAGTGTCAAGAACTGTCAAATACCTGCGTTTTTGGTGCGGATAGCAAAGAATGGACATGTCAATTCTTTTTGCGTTTTTGGTGCAGTCAAGGGGAAAAACGCTGGAAAAATGCAGCATCAAAAACGCAGTAAAAACGCACCAAAAACGCAGTAAAAACGTGCAAAAAACGCGCAAAAAACGCAGACAAGATCATAGCATTTCTCCTGTCAAAGGACTCTAGGATCCTCAGGTTTTCCTGCGTTCAGGACTGCAGCAAAAACGTCCTGTGTGCACATACCCTTTGTGGAAATAACTGACTCCTCCCCTCAAGCCTGGATCTTTATAGGGGAACTGTTTTAAGGCAGCCGTGGGGCTCCCCCTTCAGGTCTGGGGTGGAAGTGTGTGTACCAAGGTGTATATCCCTCCCTGCACTGATGGGTCCTGTCGTAATCCCCCGCAGGGGTGCCACACTAAGCCTCATGTCACTGAAGTGTGGCAGCAGTTCCTGCATGATGAATGGATTGACGCTAGGACTGGCGTCAAGTGCCGGATTGCGCCAAAACCACAAGTGCAGCACATGTCCCCAAGTCCCACAGGAAATGCATTAGGCAGAACGCAGCCTTACAGCAAGTGTTCAAAACTGCCTGATCTGCCGCAAGTGGTATAAACTGCTGATGTGAAAGTCCCACTGCTGGATTTATAAACACCAGAAAACAATGGAACTGTTTTAAAAACACAGGAGAGCAACAATGTAACTGTGTCAATAGAAGAAAACATAGCAATAAGACATTCTGTAGAGGATGGGAAATTAATATTTACAATATTGCAGTTGATTGTAAACTTTTTAGATTATTTGTACCCTCCAACAGATGTGAATGAGAGTATATGAGAAGCCTGCGGTCCCCTATGGGTTGCACCTATGGCATTCTGTCCCCTATGGGCTGCACTTATGGCCTGCTGTCCCCTATGGGCTGCACCTATAACCTGCTGTCCCCTATGGGCTGCACCTATGGCCTGTTGTCCCCTATGGGCTGCACCTATGGCCTTCTGTCCCCTATGGGCTGCACTTATGGCCTGCTGTCCCCTATGGGCTGCACCTATAACCTGCTGCCCCCTATGGGCTGCACCTATAACCTGCTGCCCCCTATGGGCTGCACCTATAACCTGTGCTGGCCCCCTATGGGCTGCACCTATAACCTGCTGCCCCCTATGGGCTGCACCTATAACCTGCTGCCCCCTATGGGCTGCACCTATAACCTGCTGCCCCCTATGGGCTGCACCTATAACCTGCTGCCCCCTATGGGCTGCACCTATATACCTACAATCTTGCACATCAGGAAGAGATTCCTAGTTCAGGTCTCGATCTGCACAAAGGAGACAAGTCTGAACGCAACAAGCATTCATCTCCAGCGAATGTTCACTTCCAGGACTGTGGGGAGGGGAGCATTAACCCTGTCACCGCCTACACACAGGGCACCTACACAAGTCCACTGCTGCCTCTCCTAGAGGTGCTGACAGCAGGGGGGCATGGAAATCCTCTGCACTAGTGACACAAAGCTCATTGCCAGAGGGATGGGCGACAGTGGGTGCATTTTCCTACATGGACAGTAAAATAAAGTGTTAAAGCTGTGAGAGATTGTCTCCCAAGCCCAGCCCTCCTGCTTTCCAATCACTGACATCATACAGAGAGGGGGAGGGAGAGAGAACTGCAAGAGTCACACAGGGGAAGGCAGGCAGGCAGCAGGCAGGAGGAGCAGGGACTCACAGAGACACAAAGTGTAAAGTGGCCAAGGATCCTGGCTCTGCACAAGGAGAGAGAGCACTGGCTGCTGTGCAGAGAGTCTGCAGCACTGACAGGACCAGCCCTCACTGATGGACCCTGCCACACACAAAACTGCTGAAAAACACTGCTTTTAAGGAGAAAAGTCTTGGGGTGCAGGAAGCTGGGAACATTCCTGTTTATGGTGAACTGTCTCCCTGGGGTGGAGAAGAAGGGGGATGTGTGGATGCAGGCTGCCTTGTCCCAATAGTTAGCCTGGAAGGATCCTGCTAAGGGAATTTTACCATTCTGCATTGCTGTTACATGTCCCTGGAAGAGGATCAGAGGGTGGAGAGTGCCTCTAAGTTGCTCCTGCTTTAGATCCGTGGATTTGATGCTTATCCAGTGGATTATGGCTCCAGATCAGAAAGGATCCTGCTGCTGTGGCTGCATGTGGTGGCCACTGACCATCAGCTTCATCATAGCTTCAGTCTTCCAAGGTGAGACAAAGTTTGATTTGCAGCAGAGGTGTAATAACATGATGAAGTGTCTCCTGGGCTGAGGGCTTATTGGTCATTTATTGGGATGGATGAAGGTGACCCCATTAATCCTATATAGAATAAAGAAATGAATGATGGTTTATAGAGGAGTGTAAGCAGACTGTACAAAGGAGGAAAGAGTCTCTAGTCTAGGTGGACTCCAGGGATGTGAGTCATAGAGCAACCTGGGAGTCCACAGCTCTGAGAACATGGGCATATTCATATCACAATGCCCCATAGACCAAGGATAAGAAATATGGTAAAACTAGGGGTATACTGCAATATAGCTGTCACTTAGTCTGATAATGTATAAGGAGACCAGAGAATAAAAGGTGATCACCAGGTTCCTAAACAAGAATAGTAAGAACATGGCTTCATATATGGATAGATGTCATTAAATAAGACAATGACTTCACTATCATATATGGATAAGATGCCTTGAATACTAGTCTGCCAGTCACCCAGAACATGGGCATCTTGGTCCCAGAGCCTGTGATGGAGGTGCCATCTCCAGGGATGGGAAGTGTCACTTGTTGGGGATTTAATTCCTGATGTCTATGACAATGGGCAACAGGTTGACAATAATAGAAGCACCACTGAGTCTTTACCAAGTATTAGCTCATCCTGGAAATTGACCTATAAATTGCTTTTCACAAAATCAGCCCCAAATGCTAATACGTGACGCTTGTATGAGACCAGCACAATGGAAGTTTCCTAGAACACAACTGTACTTAGCACTGAGAAGTGTGTTATTACCACTGGATAACTCCAGATTGAGGATTGGGCTGCCCTATGGACTGGAAAATAAATCTGGAGGCAAAATGTAAGCCCTGTGTAATCTGTCCCCTATTGGGGGAGGGAGGGTACAATAGACATGTATGCCAGCCAATATGGAGAATGAAATGTCCCTCCCCCATAACATTAAAATAAGGGACGTGTTGCCAAGGGGGTTGCTGCTCCTTGACATGGGGGGCAGGATATGGAATGGGTGATTGTGCATGACATGGTTGTGGTGACCCTGCACAGCAGCTGCACAGCTGTCTGAGCCGCATCCTATAACACTAGTTCCGCCCTGGAAACTTTGTGAAGCTGGGAATATTCATTTTTTCTGTATTGACTTTAAATTGTCCAAATTCACTGCAAATCCCAAACCCGGGAGTCGATCCTACATCTCATATGTGATGATCTGGATGTGAGACTACTCATACGCCATTTACCCTGACTGTAAAGGGGAGTGAGGTATGAGGAATCCAAAATCCCAGCTGAAAGCAATCATGCAGTAGACAGAGGCTCCTGTCATCATGGGATGTGCAAACTTCACAATGCCAGGCACCACACATGGCTTATTCTACTATACTCTGCTATTTCAATGGGATCTCGGGATCGGACATTCTGCATTTACTACAATTTAGTCCATTAACTTGTACATTTTATTTTTTTTAAGCCAGATCAGATTAATTCCCTATTGAAGGAAATCCATCAGAGTGGATGGTCTGATTCCAGATACATTCAATTCCCTGGACTTCTGCAGAAAGATCAAATGATCATCTGAAATCACCCGCATCCATTGTCTGAAAGTAATGCTACCCAATGTTCTTCCTACACTAGTGACAATGTAGCTTTACATGCCACATGGGCTGCATCGTCTTCTGTATAATGGATTGGAAAGAACTTTACTGCTGCTACAAATCCATTGAAGCCATATTCTAGTCCTCGGTGCCAGTACCGGTTCTGTCCATTCAGGCTGGGGGCTTCAATACAGCAAATGACTGGGGAATTAAAGCTGAGGCTTTTTTTTCCTAGAAATGAATAAGTGACATTGACTCAGACCATAAAGTGACATAATACAATAATCTGTCTATTAAAAGTCGTAGTCATCACCCCATTGCCTGGATCATAGATGAGTGCGGCTGAATCATGAACCTCTCCGTCATGACCACTTCTCTGGAATGACAGTTTAGGGCTAATTTGTTAGAAAAAAAAATTAAAAAAAAAAGTATATTTATGCAAAGGAAAGGGTTAATGGTATATTCAGATGGCTCTTGTCATTAGCATAAATCCTGTTAATGAAATCTTCACTGATTAGCAGAGTATATTGGACAGTGATCCGATGGCTGGCTGCTCATTAGCCTCTACAGGTGGTAGCCTACAGTGGCAATCATGTAATTATGACATGGCCAGGGCATTATTAGATGGCTCAGCGGGACACAAAGGTCAGTAAAGCTTTAATACAGAGGGTCACTGTAAGAACCAGTCAGCTCGGTCAGACATGAATGGACAAATTCACATTTCATCTATATATGAAAAGTCTGATCTATAAAATCATCCTTTACAGATATAACTTAATAAAAGAATGCCTAACTCTCTAGTCTTTGCAGTATGGCTACCCGCAGCTCATATATAATGAGCTAAGCCAGATTACAACCTTGACTCTGCTACATCCTCTGTATGATATTGCTTTGTGTGCAGAACCAAAATCTGGTGCATTCAGACATATAGAGAGAAAAGCTGTCCATGATCATATAAAGCGTGTGTGGGGCTTGGACAAGGCCCCGTGTGTTATTGGGATGATTGGGGCCAGGATGCACCGCCACCTCTGCAGTTGTCATGACGGACTCCTCCAATCAGTAATGCTTGGTGAACTCCCCTGACAAGCTGTACAGCACATCTCTGTCTTCTCTGGTAGAAGACACTGAGGCTCTGTATCTCTACTGCAGTTCTCTGCTGCGACCCAGTGTCTAGGCTGAGGCTGGAAACACAAGGCGAGTGTACAGAACGAGTCCGAGAGTGTGGTTAATGGGCGAGGGTGGAGGACGGTGTGCAGCCTCACCTGGACCTGGTCTTCTGATAATGTGTTAGGTTCCAGGTGTGTACAGATGAGTACTGACCACAGCCGCAGTTGGACATCAATGTGACCTGTTTCCTCCCCAGTGTCATGCATTTATTTAGTATTTCTTATATAGCGCCATTATATTCCACAGCACTCTACAGATGTCGTCATCATCACTGACCCCATTGGGACTCACAATCTAAACATCCTATCAATTTGTCTTTGGAGTGTGGGAGCAAACCCACCAAACACGGGAAACATGCAAACTCCTTGCACATGTTGTCCATGGTGGGATTTCACCCCAGGAGCCCAACACTCCCCATAATGCCCAACATTCTCTTTTTTATCCAAATAGACCAAACATCTGGTTCAATGCCAACCCTTTACTGCTCACATTTGTGGTAGTCTGATGGTGTTGAGACCAGAGGTGCAGAGTTACTTCATGGGGATTGCTTGTAGGATATTCCATATATATCAGTTGGGAGATGGCCTAACTGCTGTGGTGTAAGCATGAGCAA
Source organism: Allobates femoralis (assembly GCA_033576535.1). Lineage (NCBI taxonomy): Eukaryota > Metazoa > Chordata > Amphibia > Anura > Aromobatidae > Allobates > Allobates femoralis. Next base: position 139,441,822 of record JARQOC010000009.1, read on the forward strand.
ATTCACTCTAATGAGCCGTAATATTTTTTTGAATTGAATAAAATGCATAAAATTATACTCTAAGGTTTAGTGGCATTATAGGAAACTTGTTGTAGACCCTATTAAAAAATCTCCAACAAGACCCTCAACAATCACAGGTTTTTAACTCATTATCTACCAATGTCCTTTTTTTGGGACGTCTAATCTTTTGCTTCTAGCAACTAAGATTTTATAATTAGGTCCAATTTTTTATGTTGTGTTTGTAAAATTAATGTTTTCAAAACTGGAAATCATGTCATTGTCATTTTTAATTGAATATTCTTCACCCAGAGAACTTTCATACACTAATTTTCAAAAGAAAGGAAAATTGCTAATTTGGCAAGTAATTGGTTAATAGTAATAGTCTTTTCATATTTGGCCCCTCCTAGCCTCCAAGCCCCAGGTGCTTTTGCATCCTCTATACCTATTATAGCTACTCCCCTGCTGAGGTCTCTCCATCCCCAGAACATAATAAACAGGTAAAACAAGAAACAAATTCTACTCCTCTTCCAGCTGTGCAGACCTGGTCCAGTCCTCCTCTTGGGTGGTCCGGTGTGGCCTCTTCCTCTTGTGCCTGGTATGATTGGTGCTGCCTAAAGCCTGTGCCTTCATAACAACAGAAGACATCTTTTAAGACCCCTGACACTTGACATACATCTCCGACATACTGACATTTTGGTGCCTGGTGATGACCTGAAGATGCCAGACATCGGAGGAAGAGCCCACATCTAACCGAAGAAGAAGACAACCAGAGTGGAGCGGGGCTGGTCAACAAGACAGTGCGTACCAGATAATCTTATTTAACCCATTCCAGGCCCTCTGATTCAGCAAATTAGACGGCAAAGTGAACCATGAAAAATCACATCTAGACGAATACAATTTTTTTAATTCAAGGCAGATTTGATAGGTCTCGGACCAATTCACCAATCTCTAAAAAGGTTCTTCGCACAAACCAAAAAAGTCAAACAACTGAAGGTTTTTTGTTTTCTAGTAGTCGCATAGCCGGCCCATTTATCAATATCAGACTATACAGCCTACGAAATAAGCTGAATGCTGCCATCGAAAACAAAGAGCACAACTTTCCCACTGCTACTTAGTTCTTACAATCGATGGGGGGCACAGCAGTCTGACCCCAACTCTTCACAAGTCTGATGTGTTGGATGGAACAATCCCTTCAATACGACAACATTTTTTTTAGCTTTTCTTCCTCATATCAATGGGTGAACTCTGCTGGTAAACGTTAATGGTGCGTTATTGAATGTGGCGTCATTGGAATCCGCTCTAGAAACGTTTCCTAGAAGTTTTTCTGGGAAGAGCCCTCCCCCTATATTACAGCCATACACCTGCCTGTGCCGTCACTTATACAGAGGGACATTGATAAACCTACCACTGCAGATCCTACACAAGTGACCCCTACTCAGCATGGAGAACGATTCCCGAGCCATCATGAACCGAAAAATGTTTTCTAATTGGGTATCAGATGCAATTCTTAGATACAGTTCAGCGTTATTGTAATTAGATGCATGCGGACAAGAAGTCGTGAGCTCAGGCACTAAACTCTATTGATTCCATCAGCGCCGTGGTTCCAGGCACATCAGCAATGTACTGTGAATGGTTCCTGCAACCTCTAGACAAATACATCAGGTCAAGCAATTACTTCTCACATCACTAATTTAGACTGACAAGCAAAGTACTGCAGGCGCTTATGTGGAGAGCGAGGACAGTAGGGGGGCTGTAATGTGCTGGAAACACACAAACTGCATCTCTGCTGTATGCTGTGCTGTATGCAGGTGTGAGGAAGAAAGACCCCCCTAGTTTACAGCGAGGGGCAGACAACAATAGCGCATAAGGTGACACACATACTGTATGAGGGCTGACACAAATGCCTGGATTAGACAGATGGAAGCTGATATGCAGGGCGTCCATGCTGCGGATTACAGTCTTTGGGGATAACGGCAGTGCCATAATGTAACACTGCACAGTCATTACTACTATATCACATGTTTCTATAATACGTTTCCTCTGATTGTTCCTCTCCTGGTTTTGGCTACGGATACTGAGGTAAAAACCCCACCAAACACTGAATGGGAACATGACCTTAAAAATACTGAGGAAAAAACCCACCAAATACTCGTGTAAATGTGGCGCCCCTATGGGAAGGCGCTACAGGGAGGTACTGCACCCCAAACAGAAGGTGTAGTGCCTCCGTAGCCATGGATACGGGGTTTCAGCCAGAGTCTGTCATAAGCTCCCATACACTAGGCCACCTTAGTATAGGGACCGTAGATTCAGTGTGTCCAGGGGGTGGAGCCTAGAGTAGAGCGGGAGACTTAAGTGACAGTTGAGTTAGTTCTAGTCAGACAGTGCTGGGAAGGCAGCCAGAGAGGACGTGCCTGACAGCGTTCATGACAGGAGGGCACCTCCTTGGAAAGGGGTGACCCAGAAGACTCTGCAAAGCTACCCCAAAATCTGTGGCTACATCCCCAATAAACCAGACTGTACTGTGTACTTCATCATCTGCCCAGTACCAGTAAAGAACTTCTTGAGCTGATCTGGTGTCTGTGGTCCTTTTCTCCGCTGCCCGGAGGGCTCCCACAGCATTAATAGGTGAGGACTACTACTCTCCTCATCTACCCCCGCTGCCCTGAGGTAAAGCTCCACATGTGGGTAGCTGTACTACCCTGAGCTGCACCTCCATCACCTCAGCGGCCGGCCGCAGCGCTGGTATCCACGTTACCAGGTACCACAGATGGCGTCACATTACCGTTCCCCCATCCATCGTCATCATCCCCGGCATTGAATGTCCAGGGCACGGAACCGGGAACCGACCAGCCGTGAACCCCATCAGTCCCGGTATCTGAGTACCCCCTACCCTGTCGACTGACTCATAAACATGGCCTAACCCTTTTTGGTCATTATTTTATCTTAGTATGTGTAGCCAAAACCAGGAGTGGAACAATCAGAGGAAAAGTATAATAGAAAAAACATCACCATTTCTGTATTTATCAGCCACTCCTGGTTTTGTTTTACTAATACTGAGGTAAAAAACTCACCAAATACTCAATGTGTGCACGAGGCCTTATTAATGCCGCATGCACCAAAAACTTAAAAGGGTTGTCCATGTGTGGCGAAATTATTTTTTTTTATGTAAATGCATGAACTTGGGTCTAAGAATCATTTTTTGCAGTTGCATTTTATTATTAAAAATGTTGTTGCACCGTTTGGCTATAAGCTTTTTGTTTCTTGATCGTTCAACTTTGATGTGGTCTGTAGTCATAAATCAACTGGGAAGAGCTCAAAAAGACATAATGGGTAGCCCATGGAGTGTTTAATGTAAGAGTTACACGGGAACATGGCCCCCCTCCTCCAAGAATTTAGAATTATAGAACTACAATAAAATAAGAAGGATATAAAGACTGCTATACAGTAAATAGAATAGGGCTGAGGTGTCCTCAGCCTGTAGTTAGTTGCTGGGCAAATCCCCCAAGGCAACCTGGTAACAGGGTCCGGGCGGGCTGTCATTGGCCACCTGGACCGCTGAGTAGTAAGTGATGTTTGGTTGGAGGCTACATTTGAGCGCGAAAGCTTGTGGACATCTTTCCTCTCACACAGTTACCGGAGGAGTGAGAGAGAGCCTGTGAGCCCTGCTGAGAAGACTGGATTGAAGACGCCCCCCCCCCACTCAGTTTGGAGGCTGTACTATGGACTTCTTTATCGAGAGGACTTAGTTGCGGGGAAAAAGTGGCCTATTTTCATTGGGCATATTAAGGAAGTAAATGAAGGACGTTACCCTGGTTGGATGTTTTCCCATCCAGGGTTTTAAGGCTATTTATTTATTGATGTTTTTTTTTTTATTTAATTTATAAATTGGTAATTTGAAGTAAAGCCTCACTGCAAGCATTACGCCATCTATGGTCTCATGTCTTTATTTTACATTAAGATGGGTTAGGGCAAGTGGGCGTCTATTTTCCCATGTTTAAAAGCACGGCTGTGAAGTCAGTAAGCCACCTGACTCTGACTCCTCAATTTCCCTGAATCTGACTACGACTCCACCAAATGGACACGGACTCTGACTCCACATCCCTGCTTAGAAGCTCTTCTATTGACTCATCAGAATGAGCTCACTGACGGATTCTCATTTAAACCATTCTGCTTCTAAATAGTTACCAATGCAATACTGAGTATAGAAGGCAAACACTGCAAAATGTTTAAAGTGAACCTGTCACGTGGATAAAGCTATTAACTTGCAGATGTTGGGTTAATCTACAGGTTAATAGCGTTCTGAAACTGTCCAGTACCTGCATATTAAACCCCGCTGCCAGGAGGAAATGAATTGTAATCCTTCAGGCAGCGTTCCAGTTTCAGTCATGGAGGCAGCAGGGTCGCGATTTCAGTCACCACTCTGTGTATAGGATAACAGCGACTGTAACCGGCCCCACACTGACTGAGAACCGCTCTGCATTAAGGCCAGCTGTCATTCAGTGATAGGGGGCATGGTTACAGCCACTACTCTCCATATACAGAGCGGGGACTGAACCCACGCCAGTGCCACCCCATGACTGAAAGAGAAACACAGCTACCGGGAGGATTAAAGTTCATTTCCTCCTGGCAGCAATGTTCGGGCAGGTTCAGATTACTACTATCCTGAAGATTAACTCCATATCTGGAGGTTAATAGTGTTTTTCCACACTACAGGTTCCCATTGACAAAACCCAATCACAAACATGATTTTTAGCTACAAATACCTGTATATAGTGAAGAAAAACAAAATGTCCCCTAAAGTGAAGGACCCCTTTAAATTCCGCTAATTCAGCTCTGCTACATGAGGATGTAATGAGAAGCGTCCACATGAGTGTATATTTTCTCCAGTCTGATAGAGGTATTTCGTCCATGTGGTTATTATCTGGTGTGGCTGTTATGTCTATGGCGCGGTGCCAGGGAGCGGACCTCGGGGGGTAAATCTCTCCAGTTGATTCAATGAATGATGGTTCCCTTGTATATTTGGGTATTAAGCATCTCTCTATATAAGCAAGTTTAGCAGTAAAATATTCTAGGAACAGAATAGCCTCTTAGATTTTCAATAACCGTTTAACAATGATTCTGCTTGTATCAGCATTCGCTCGTGTGCAGCGTGCAATTGAATTTCTCATGTAGTTGAATTATCTGAAAGCTTGACATTCCGAAATATGACCTAAACCGGAACAAAAATGAACAGAAACAAACACTTGTTTGCCTGACATATATGTAACATCATCCGCCACACCGTGCCATGCTTCATTTCACGTTCGGGGGCACTGCAGAGCGGGTAACGGTTTTTCTGCAGATCAGTCGCCAGGCAATCTGTGATCAATTAATTTTAAGGGACTAACCGCACAGTTATCACACTCGTATAGTCACCTGCACCATGAAGTACCGTAACTGCAGGGACTAGGGGAAAGAGTCTGCCACGCAGCGTTTATTACCCACAACACGGATACATGTGAACACAGCAGACATGTACATAGGAGAGTATTTATCACATGAGTGCCCCTACTAGGAACAGAACATATACAGCAGTTTTCATTCTTCAGGTACAGGTAATGGAGAGGATGTAACAATGCCCATAGTAAACCTAATTCACACAGGATTTATCACAGTCAGGAATGGAAATCTGCAGCATTTTACAGCAGAAGGCAATCGTCTAATGTGTATGGGCTCCTGTACAAGAGTTTCTACATAAATAATTTACATTTCAACATTGCAGGAATAGGAATATATTTGTGTGTTGTCTAAGATATCCCAGTATGTTTAACGGGAACCTGTCAACTCCAGAAATAATATAAATCTGCAGACATGGTGGTAGTCTCTCGCTAAATAGCATTTAAATAATCTCTGCATGCTTTACTGGAGCTGCGGCTAAAGGGAGAAAATGAATTTATATCCTCCCTGCATCAAGTCATCGGGATGGTGCATTGTGTGGTGACAATCAGGACGGACATATTATTGGGGCAAGCCATACAGCCGCACAGGGACCCAAGAGGTAAGAGGCCCCATGTCCACCAAAAAATCAAGTAAAATTGTGAATATTGGACTACAAAAGCTACATATAATGTTCTTGCACATGATCCACTTATACATGTGTGTTCAGTGCATTGAATACATGGTAATCATTCCCAATCGTATTGATAGACAGCCTGCTCTGCACATACACACTGCAGAGCTGGGTGTCAGTTCTGTAAGGGCGCTCCAGAGTGATTACATTGCACTCACAGTATAATGAGCACCAGTGATGTAATTGAAGTCCGATGGGCCTCGGTGCAAGATTTTGATCTTTCCTTCCCGCTCTTCCGTGTGTTGGTCAGATATATGGTCCCTTGTAGCTTTCTAAATCCCATAAACATATGTGTTGCTAACCCTTCCCCTTAATTATGTAGTAATTTCCCCCATCTTGTACTAATGTCCCTTATTCTGGGCCACTTCCAGGTATATGTATGTCGCCCTTCCTGATAAATATGTTCCATCCTTGTATATATGTTCCCATCTTGGTCCAATCATGGTATATTTTGTCCCTTATCCTGGTATATATGCCCCCATTCTGGGTCGATGCTGATATGTATGTCCCCACCTGGTGTATATGTTCCTCATCCTGGGTCCATCCAGGTATTGATGACTCCCATCCTGGGACCATTCTAGTATATATGTCCTCCATCCTGGATACACTAATGTCAGCTGCTGGTCTCTGATATAGCAATGCACGAACACAATGGGTCTCGGTGCCCCTATACACTTGAGCTAGATGTATGGCCTCAGACACAGTATGGCCTCAGACACACATCTAGCTGGAGTACACACTGGGGTTTGCACGCCCCTCTACCTTCGGACCAAGTTGCCATCACAACCTCTAAATATGAATGTTACTTCCCTGGTGAGCAGTGACTCTAACTTATCCCCGCACCACCCTGTACGAGCAGCTGCAGGGGTGATATAAGTAGATTTTTTTACTTATAGTTGCTGCTTTAATAAGGGTCCGCTTACATGAGCAGATAATGATTTAAAGATGGACGATCCGATCGTAAAGGCCCCGTCACACACTATGATGTCCCAGTGATCCCACCAATGATCAGGATCTCTGGGACATCGTTATCTGATCGCTGGTGAGCTGTCACACAGGCAGACTCACCAGCGATCAGCGACCAGCGAGATCACTGGCAACCAGGGCAAACATCAGGAAACTAAGCAGAGCGCTGCGCTTAATTACCTGCTGTTTACCCTTGTTACCAGCTCCCAGTGTGTACTATGCAGCGCTGTGAGGTTGTTCATCGTTGGTCTCCCGCAGTCGCACACACCGATGCTGGGCGCCTAGCGGGAGACCAACAATAAAATGATGGTCCTGGCCATTCCTCCACGATCAACAAACTTATCGTTGGTCGTTGTTACGTGTCACACGCAACAATGTTGTTTCGACATTGCTGCAACGTCAAAAAACTGTTGACGTTGCAACAATATCGTTAACGTTATGGTAGTGTGTGACGGGGCCTTTAGTCTCAGCCATTAACACTGTCAAACAAGTGCTTAGACAAGAAGGCATTCATGAAGGAAATAGTTTGAACAGTGATCGTTATGCCATTACATCTTGGGGGACTTCAACGCTCAGATGCCATGAATGACACCATTGAATACATGAGTTCCTAAAATATTGTAGAAAAGAAACATAATCGTTTGCGCCAAACTGCTATAAAAAATTATATGGGGTCGGTTTAATCACCCCTCCGCTCACCTTCTAAGGTTGTGCAGGTCCGCACAACTGGATTAGTCGCTAGTGCTGCTGGGCTCTCCTAGTTGAAATCGAGCGGCGAGGTGGACGAGTCCTTGTGTGTATCTTAGCGCTCATTATATCACATTATCTTTTGGAGCTACATAAAATATCGTAGAAACATTTTTGTTGATGCTGTTTATATAAAATCAAATTAATAATTTTTTTGTTTTTTTGATGATCTGTAATATTTGTTCCAGTGCCTCTACTGCTCCTCGAACTACCGGAATTTATTACCTTGGCACAGAGTCATCCCTATTTGGGACTTGAATTTCTGCCGCTCCTAGTTTTTATCAGTCAGTATTGAAAGTGAACAATTTCCATTTCACAATTTATAAAGGATGAATGAGAATTTTTTGTCCCACTAGAAATCGATTTCATGGACGATGAGGAAGAGTTTTTGAACACATTAAAATTACAATTCTTGTGACTGATGGGTCATTACCTCGTATCTGATGGGTATCCAGCCACTGTAAATGCAGCTTTAGGCAGCTAGGCATGGGTTAAACACTACCTGCAGATCACAACTGTATCTACAAGTAAATAGCGTTTCTGGAGTTGATGGGGTTTCCTTTAATAAGTTTCTCTATTCAAGAGCTTTGCTTAAAAATCTGAGGCCTTCACAAAGTGTTCTCTGGCTAAACTGCATTGATTTCACCATCATTTATCCCATACAAATGGGAGATCTTTTGCAACCATTGCATCACTTCTGGCTATATAAGGAAAGTAATATTAGTTTTGGAAGAGCAGGAATCGAAAAACAGAACAGATTGATGCAGGAATATTACTTCAATAAATCTGAGCAGCGGACAGTAATTGCTGCAGAGTTTTAGGGACATTGCAGGGATTTATTGCTTCAAACACCACTTCAGCGGGTTATTTTGAGCTCTGGAGTGGCGCTTTAATTCTAAGCCCTCTGCCATTCGGAATTATACTCCCCTTCCGGCGGCTTTACCCTTTTACCGACGCTGGTCCGGTCCCCTGGCGTCGTCTTGGGCTCCTAACTTCGGAGTGGCTGGAAGTCAAGAGTTACGTCACCAGAGCTCAATGCATCTCTAAAGAGAGGCAGAATGAGGCTCTCATAGCGATGTATTGAGTTGTGACCTCTGGCGCACTCCATATAATACTGGAGCTACTGGTGAGGCGGTCGACAGGGTAGGGGGTACTCGTGTACCGGGGCTAATGGTGACTTGGATGGTGGATCACGGCTGGTCGGTCCTCGGTCCCGTGCCCTGGACCCTCAATGGCGGGGGATGGTGGGGGATGATGGTGGTGAAGGGAGATTGATTACGTGACGCCACCTGTACCTGGTAAAGTGTATACCAGCGCTGCGGCCGGCTGCTGAGGTGATGGAGGTGCAGCTCAGTGTAGTACAGCTTCCCACAGGTGGAGCTTTACCTCAGGGCAGCGGGGATGGATGAGGGGAGTCGTAGTAGCATCTCTGTGGTCAAAGCTGTAGGTAGCGGTGGTTAAGCAGGCACACACACACACACACAGTAGTCTTTACTTCAGTATCTTTTATGGCCACTTTACACGCTGCTACATTTCTAGCTTATCCACAGGTAACTTACTGGCTGCAGTGAAATCATGGAGACATTATTCCATTTGTACACAGTAACAAGATAGAACTATGTCTCCATGATTTCACTGCAGCCAGTAAGTTACCTGTGGATAAGCTAGAAATGTAGCCGCGTGTAAAGTGGCCATTACTGATGACGGGTACAGTCCAGTTCCAAAACATAAACCAAGAGAAATATGTGCAGTTTTCAGGCTAAAATAACATATTTTATTGCTATACAAATTTAAAACATTACTGATCCAGCCATGCTTTGTCAAAGTGGTAACCTTAACCCATGATAAAGCATATGATCTGAACTTATGAATGGCGCATCATAGCTCCCTCGGGGTCCATCTCTGGTGCTGGCTCTTCACTCTGCGCCCTAGTATTGTTATGATTTATTAAATGTAATTCTTCATGTATGCCCGCAATCTTTCTACTCAATGTATTACCAATGTGTCTATTTTTTTGTGTGTATTTTTTGTAGTTCATGTATGGGCACTTTATATTCTCAAATACTTAAAGTGCTTGGGTTACGTCCAGCACTTTACAGATCCAGCCATCCTTTCATTGTCTGTGTTGTCAATGTTTTAGAGTTGTATACCAATGAATTTCATTTTTAACCTGAAAACACCAGATTTTCTCCTTGTTTATGATATCTATGTCATTGGGGAGCCTGATTTGCTCTGACCATAATTGGTAGATTGTCTATTCCTCTATGGCTCAGTTTTCAAAATAGATATGCACCATATGGATTTCATTCATGTTTGTGAAACATCATTGTACTTCCACATGGCTCACTCCAGTCATGTGTTTCCTTTTATAATATAACCAACCAAGGGCTCGGACTATGGACATGTATCATACAGTGCACGAAGCTATGGCCGGATACAATATGGAGCATTGTCCTACCACAACGGATATAATTTACACTGATTGATGGTCACAATGTTGTGTTACAAGGTACTAGAATGATGGCCTTGTATAGAGAGTCCAGATCACGGAGCCACTGGAGTTACTGGCATCATGTTATAGTGTGCAGTATAAGGAGTCTCACAGCTGGGACCCTGCGCTCATTGTCCAAACCAAAGCACTTGAGAGCTGAGGACACCGAGTACTGGAAACACACAAAGAAGGAGGGGAGACTTGTTTACAGCCATTTATCTTATAACTTCACTACAAACGTAAAAGAAATCCTCTGTGACTCGCTAAAGCTGACCATACACAACCATTTGCTGATATCAGTGGATTTTCTGACCATCTAAAACATATGGGACCTCTCAAGTATCCCGGGGACCTTGGGGTACTCGGAACTGGGCCCTCTTGTCGTCATCTGGGGCCGCGAGATGTCATGATAGCGTGACCCGGTCCGTGATCCCCCTCGTCTGGTGAGCAGTTAAAAAGGGGAATGTAAAAATAGAGAAAAATAAAAGACTATCCTGACGCCACCCGCGGAACATGGCTGGTATAGCTGCTGCAGTCGGGTCCTCTGGGGATAATGGGAGTAGCAGCCAGGATGTTGAGCCCCCCCCCATGAGAAGAGCTGGTCCCCAGGGCAACCTTATAGTCTAGTATAGTGCAGGGGTGCAGTGTTCAGTCACAGGCAGTCTCCTGCTGCTGGAACCCCAAATCAGTCTATCTCCTCTTAGGCGCAAGAATCAGTCGTAGACAGCATAGAGCTTTAACCAGGTTTACTCTTTACCTCACAGATGGTACAGTTTACAACAGATCAGTAGCGGCTCCAATGTGGTCTTAGCAGCCAGGATGGTTCATCTACACCACCCCCTTTTGGGCTTTTTCTGTCTGTCCGCATGTTAGCTACGGTCCAATGGTCACAGGTTTCCAGTGGGCGACCTGCCTGGTCCTCTAACCCTAATACACTGGCCTTCCTTTCGCTGTGCCGGAGGTTGGGCCGCGGGACATAAAGACCCCAGAACCCCGCCAGGGTTCATGGTTGGAGCATGGAGCTTCCTGCCCACTTCAGCAGAGTTGGCACTCTGGTTCTGGCCCAGTCCCTCAGTGTCCTCGCTGACTCGAGCACACCTGGACTCCCTCTGTCTCTGGTTAGTGTCTGCAGCCCGGGACTCAGACAAGTCCAATGGTGGCACAGGCCACCGGGTCTGTGTTCTCTCAGTCCTGTGCAGTGGTGTTCTCGCTTCTCCTTCTACTGACTCTATCCACTAACTCCTCGACTGCCTTGGTGTTGTGTCCTTTTTGTTTTTTTGTTACCTCCCCTAACCGGTTCCTTCTGTATCTTTCCACCCGGCTCCTCCCGCTATCCCATTGCTGGGCATAGAGACCCTAGATTTAGGATTGGGAGTGTGTTGGGTGTGTGTTTGGGGTGACTGATTTACCAATCCCGGTTGCTGCACCATCTAGTGGCAACCAGTCCACAGGGGCGCCACACACCCATGTTTCAGCTTACCGTACCCAATCAGTATATCAGTATAATACAAGGCACGGGGGACAACGTTCATGTTTTTTTGTGTCATTAGAGTTCAGCTCTTGACACTAACACTTTTTCATTGTGTGCTTGTGAATTGTTTGAGCTAAAGTTTATCCTTTATGTATTTTCTATCATACAAGATAATGTATCTGTGTTCACAGACCTTCTCCTAATGAAAATCTTAAAGATGTAAGACTTGGATACAGACAGGAGATGTGGGCTTTATAATCATTGGATGCGCTGTTCAAGTGCACTGACCTGAGACTATTACTAATCACTATAGATCAAGATTTTAAAGAGAATTACAGGAAGATGTGAATTTTTTTTTTGTGTAGCAATTGGTGAACCAATACATATGTAAGGGCCACTTTACACACACCAACTTATCTGTCAACTTCTGAACAACTTACTGGTTGCAGTGAAATCATGGACACATTGCTCCATTTTGTGGCTGTGTACAAATGGAACAATGATTTCCATGATTTCACGGCAACCAGTAAGTTGTTCAGAAGTTGGACAGATAAGTTGGTGTGTGTAAAGTGGCCATAAGACTTTTATTTACTGCGATATATCAACATTTTACTTCTGTTATAAGGTTTTACCACCTAATCTGAGAGCCGCATAATGTAGGGGCAGAGACCCTGATTCCATTGGTGCTACTTACTGGACTGCTTGCAGTAGTTTTGATCAAATCAGTGTTTATCAACAGGAGATTATCACTAGAGGACCAATAAAAATGCTGCCAGGTAGTCCTCATATTCATGAGCTATTTATAATTGGCAGCTTTCTGCCTATGCACAGTGTAAACAGAAATTACCAATTAGTGGTGTGGGTGGGGTAATACAAAGCTCAATATTCAAAGAACTGGTAATTCAGTGATTTCATCAAAACAAAAGCAAGCAGCCCAGTAAGTGACTCATCAGGGGAGCTAAAAACCGTTCAACTCTTAATTTTACTTTTGCTTTTTCAGCTACAGATATAAAATCATTGGCATGCCAAGGGTTAATATAATTTCCCGTTATTTATTTTGTGTCACTATTTCAGAAAACTCTAAAACATTGCCATCAGCCCCCGTGCCCCTCCACCTCCCCCATCAGCCCCCGTGCCCCTCCACCTCCCCCATCAGACCCTGTGCCCCTCCACCTCCCCCATCAGCCCCCATGCCCCTCCACCACCCCCATCAGCCCCCACGCCCGCCCCTCCTTCACCCCCATCAGCACCCACGCCCCTCCACCACCCCCATCAGCACCCACGCCCCTCCACCACCCCCATCAGCCCCCACGCCCCTCCACCACCCCCATCAGCTACCCACGCCCCTCCACCACCCCCATCAGCCCCCACGCCCCTCCACTACCCCCATCAGCCCCCACGCCCCTCCACCACCCCCATCAGCACCCACGCCCCTCCACCACCCCCATCAGCCCCCACGCCCCTCCACCACCCCCGCCACCAATGCGGCTCCCAGTCTTATTTCCATTTCGTGGCCACATATCGTACTTGCTAGGAAAAACTTTGTAGAGAGCCAACACTGTTTCTCCTTGCAATCAATACAAGCTTACTAGGTGGAAAACACAGTCAAGTGGCAGACAACTGTAACATCCATCAGCTTTATAGCGCAATTTGTCCTAGTTCTTCAGACGGGAATGTCATGAAACATTTTGCCTCCGTAAACCAGAAGAGCCAGTTAAAAACAATTATTATTGTGGCTGGGAGCTTTCCTATCTTCGATGCCCCAGATCGCTGACTCTCCTCACAATGTTATTAAATAGGGTGGCAGATGACTGTGCCACGGCTGCTGGATAAATAATACGTCCTGCTGGTTCTTAGTCGCGTCTTAAACAATTGGATATTGCAAGAAGTCTAGAGCAAGGAACAAAAGACTTCCTTATTGCTGTATATGTAGGACATGTTGGCTTAATGACTCCTGGAACTGTTGCTTCTGTAATCTAAAGCAGAGGGTGATGTCTGATTTACAAGCCAAGAGGGTGGACAAAGGGAGTATACAAAGCGCATGGTAATCTTGTTTAGCGTGTTATTACATTGGGTAAAATCCCTATTAATCAAGTTATTAATGAGCAGAACGAAACAGAATCATTCACAATTATTGTCCCATTTCAGCATCAGCCGATTAGCGGGCAAAAGGTGTCTTTTTTTTTTATGGTGCCTAAAAATAATCGTTATCTGCAGCACATTTGTTATGTATATCTCCATACAGTTTGCATGTAAACAAGCACCATTGACTTTTATCGGCAGTTGCTACTTATTATGGTCAGAAATTTGCACATGTAAATTTTCCCTTTAGTACTCTTAATATGTGGGTAGATGTAACATTAAAGGGAACCTGGCGGATTCCCTATGCCCCCAGAACCGTGAACAGTTCTGTGCACATACCGTATATACTCGTGTATAAGCCGACCCGTGTATAAGCCGACCCCCCTACTTTTGCCCCCAAAACCTGGGAAAACCTATTGACTCGTGTATAAGCCGAGGGTGGACCCCAGCACAGGTATACAGCCCCCAGCAGTGTGGTATACAGGCCTCCCCAGTGGTAGTATACAGCAGCCTCCCCAGTGGTATATACAGCAGCCTCCCCAGTGGTATATACAGCATCCCTAAAGGTATAAACAGCAGGCCCCAGAGGCATACAGCAGGCCCCAGAGGCATATACAGCAGGCCCCAGGGGTATATACAGCAGGCCCCAGGGGTATATACAGCAGGCCCCAGGGTATATACAGCAGGCCCCAGAGGTATACAGCAGGCCCCAGAGGCATATACAGTAGGCCCCAGGGGTATATACAGCAGGCCCCAGGGGTATATACAGCAGGCCCCAGGGGTATATACAGCAGGCCCCAGGTAATATACAGCAGGCCCCAGGTAATATACAGCAGGCCCCAGGGTATATACAGCAGGCCCCAGGGTATATACAGCAGGCCCCAGAGGTATACCGCAGGCCCCAGAGGTATACAGCAGGCCCCAGAGGTATACAGCAGGCCCCAAAGGTATACAGCAGGCCCCAGAGGTATACAGCAGGCCCCAGGGTATATACAGCAGGCCCCAGGGTATATACAGCAGGCCCCAGAGGTATACAGCAGGCCCCAAAGGTATACAGCAGGCCCCAGAGGCATATACAGCAGGCCCCAGAGGCATATACAGCAGGCCCCAGAGGCATATACAGCAGGCCCCAGGGGTATATACAGCAGGCTTTAGGGTATATACAGCAGACCCCAGGGGTATATACAGCAGACAGCAGTGTATACAGGCAGCCCCCAGTGTATACAGGCAGGCCCCAGAGGTATACAGGCAGCCCCCAGGGTATACAGGCAGCCCCCAGTGTATACAGGCAGCCCCCAGTGTATACAGGCAGGCCCCAGAGGTATACAGGCAGCCCCCAGGGTATACAGGCAGCCCCCAGGGTATACAGGCAGCCCCCAGTGTATACAGGCAGCCCCCAGTGTATACAGGCAGGCCCCAGAGGTATACAGGCAGGCCCCAGAGGTATACAGGCAGCCCCCAGAGGTATACAGGCAGCCCCCAGGGTATACAGGCAGCCCCCAGTGTATACAGGCAGCCCCCAGCGTATACAGGCAGCCCCCAGTGTATACAGGCAGCCCCCAGTGTATACAGGCAGACCCCAGTGTATACAGGCAGCCCCCAGCGTATACAGGCAGCCCCCAGCGTATACAGGCAGCCCCCAGTGTATACAGGCAGCCCCCAGTGTTTACAGGCAGCCCCCAGTGGCAGTCACCCCCCCCATCAAGGAAAGAGTCCCCACACTTTGCAGAGCAGCCCCCCCCCCCCCCGGCCCCCGCTGCATTATCTTACCATCCAGGGTCTTCACCGCGGGTCCTCCAGTCCTCCTTCCTCGCGCGCTGTCTTCCCGGTCTCATGTGACCCGGCGGTCGCAGTGGAATGACGTCATCGCGCCGGGTCACGTGACACCTGAAGACAGCGCGTGATGATGACTGCGGGACCCGCGGTGAAGACCCTGGGTAAGATAATGCAGCGAGGGCCGGGGGGGGGACTCTGCAAAGTGTGGGGGCTCTTTCCATGATGGGGGGGACGACTGCCAGTGGGGGCTGCCTGTATACACTCGGGGCTGCCAGTGTACACTGGGGGGCTGTATGCACGGCTCCCCCTGCCGCTGTGATGGGCGGGGGGAGCCGTGCATATCTAATGAGCGGCCCCACGTGACGGGCCGCTCACTCATCACGCCCCCCCCCCCCGCCTCCTCCAGCCTCCCCAGCACCTGCAAAAAATCCCATATACCATATAGACCCGTGTATAAGCCGAGGGGGTGACTTTTCAGCCCAATTTTTGGGCTGAAAAACTCGGCTTATACACGAGTATATACGGTAACTATAATTTCGTGTTGGACGCAGTGCCTCTGGACCTGAGGGAAGCTGTGGGTGAGCGCAGGGTGATCGCAGCCACCTGTACCAGTGATCTGCATTCGGTGCAGGGCGGCTTTTCCCTGCATTTACCTACTGGATCTCTATTCCAACTCCACTGCATTAGGGTGTGCTCTTACAGTCCGGAGGAGCTGCGTGTTGGATGCAGCTCCTGCGGACCGGAATGAAGCCGCGGGTGCCCGCAGGGAGACCGCAGCCGCCCTGTACTCGCCATGTGCGGCGGGTGCAGGGCGGCTTCTCCCTGCATTCTCCTAATGGCAGCCGCTTCCGACTCCACAGGATGAAATAAACATGCTGACGAGGAGTGGACTGCTGGCAACCCACACCCCAGCTTCAAACACGGTGCGGGCGGGTTAAGTGGATGGGATTTCTTGAAATTCCATCCACTATGCTTATACTGTACTACGCAGCGTTTTGGACAAAGCGGCAAGACACTGACCGTGAGCACGCACCCTTAGGGTACCTTTACACGCCGCTACAACATGGTGGAAACAACGGGGTAGATGAGAGAAATGTATCTTGCACCGCCAAATCAACCCGAGGTAGCGGCGTGTAAAGACGGTTGTTTCCACCCGTCACTTGCGGCACCTGTTTCAGAGCAGAGCTCTAAAACAGGTTGATTTCAACCTGGTAGTAACGGCGTGTAAATACGGTAGGGTAAGGTTTATTCGTCACCTAGTTAACTCCCCGGGGCGTGACACAGCCTCCGGGAAACCATCCCCCTTCAGCAAACATTGGAGGAAGCTCCTGCGTTACGATTGGTTGTCGCTGCATGGGGCGGCGTATTTAAGGAGCTGACCAGTCACACTACACAATTGCTCGAGCGTCATGTATTAGTCAGCCTCCTGTGCTGGCTGCCCAATCATGATGCTATTGCTTTGTCCTATCAGCGATTCTCGTAATCCACAATTCTGGCACGCCTATGTGTTGTCCCTGCTGCACCAGGTCCTCCCATATTACCCTCTGTAGTGGCGTGTAAATGAGGTAAGGTGCTTTTCAGAAGGTAACTTGAGGCACCCGGCGGTGCATCCAGAGATAGATTCAACCTTCTGTAAAGCACCTTGTAGCGGCGTGTAAAGGCGGTGCGCGTACCGTTTGTAACCGTTCGTGTGTGCTCGTGCACGTGAAGCACCTGGTTGTTTCTACCATGTTGTAGCGGCGTGTAAAGGTACCTTTAAATTTACAAGCAGCAGGGATGTGGAAACCCGGCCACCCGCACTGCAGCTGAAAACACACTCCGCTGTGGGGAGAAGCACAGTGACCATGGGATTTTTAGAAGCCCCATCCACTGTGCTGGTATTGTACAATGTAGCGTTTTGGACTAAGCAGCAAGACGGCTGTGTCCAAAACACCGCTATTCTGGATCATGTGCATGCACCCTAACAATCCCTTCATTTATTTGCAAACATAAACACATCTTTATAAAAAGTATTTCTAAAGTCTATTTATCATATGCAAATTAGGCATTTAACTAGTCGAGGGCACATTGGTTCCCCAGACAAGTCAGCCTACTTAGCATGTTATCACACCCCTATAGGTGTAATAACATGCTTTACAAAAGACAACATCCTTTCCAGTGTTGTACAAAGCTCACACATGCTCGCATCTTTGTTACCATCACAGCATTGAGCTTCTCTCAAGACAGGAGTACGCGTCCCGGCTCACTGCACATGATTGGAAGTTGTTCGCACTTCCGGTCATGCGCACTTCGCCTCTTTGAAGCCAGAACACCCAGCTTCAGGGTTGTGCGCATGACTGAAAATGCAGACGACTTCCAATCATGCCCAGTGAGCTGGGACGCGTACTCCCGTCTTGAGAGAAGCTCAATGGTGTGATGGTAACAAGGCCATGGGCATGTAGCACTGCTGATGACGCCGGTTTTTGTAAAGCATGTTATTAGGCTGCAGTGGCTTGATAACCGCTACCTAGGACGACTAGTCTGGGAACTAACACCCCTCGACTAGTCAAAGGCCTATCTTGCATATTAGACATGGACTTTAGAAATACTTTTTCTAAGGATGTGTTTGTGTGCCAATAAATGAAGGGACTGTTAGGCAGGGAATATACTTATGTGCTCATAACTGTTGCTGGTTTTGCGCTCACTGGGGACCTGATGGGTCCCCTTTAAGTATCCAAAAAAGAAAAGAATGTGTTATTGTACAATAAATGTATGTTTTGGGAAAATCCTGATGATTACCTGAAAGACTGTTTGCCCAAATGTTCCTTCCCAGTCGTTGCCCCCTGCGGACATGTCTGCCCATCAGACGAGGACATGTCTGTTGCCTGATCACAGGTTTATATCACTGTTCAGCACACGGGATTATCTGCCAGTGTAAATGGGGCTTTACTGTACGAGTATTATCTGCCACCCACATGGATTATTTTCCTTCAGTGTTATTGAGCTCGGGTAAGACTCTTCACCATTAATATTTTAGTCATGCGGAAAGGCTAGTCCTATTTAATTCCAGTTCATTAAGCTGGAGCTTTCTGTTAAACTGGCACCTTTATGGGTGGGAGGCATTTTCAGTCTTGCAGCTGATATTTTTGAAGACTAATCACAATCACATGATGGAGCCGACACTTTCTCTGCTAAATAGCAGTTTGTGTTGTACTTTTGTCATTTAGCAGCAATAAAACGCAGAGAGTCAACTATAATTTATGGTCAAATAAAGCTTCATAAATTTCTGGCAAGTAGATGGGCACCGCACCAGGAATGGACGGACATTTTTATTCATTGACAATTTGCTGACGTCATTTAAAATAAAGCAAGGACACCAAAGCAATTACACAGTGAGCTCCAGTGGCTCTCCAACAAAGATTGGCTCCTGAAGGACGATTTTCAATTACTCTTGAAGCTGAGCCTGAAGAGATCTTTAACTACCCCCATACACATGAGATCCTCCTGAATCCACCAAGATCTGCTGAATGGGGGTCTCCAATAATATCCGGGGAGAGAAGGACCGCTGACTGTAATTTCAGTGCTTTATCTTCTTGTTTTATAGAGAAGATAAATCCCTTCTAGAGGAGTCAATCGGCAATAGATATAGCAGAAAATAAGCAATATAGCATAGTCGTAAGCCTGACAAAGGAAGATAAGCAATATAGCATAGTCCTAAGCCTGACAAAGGAAGATAAGCAATATAGCATAGTCCTAAGCCTGACAAAGGAAGATAAGCAATATAGCATAGTCGTAAGCCTGACAAAGGAAGATAAGCAATATAGCATAGTCCTAAGCCTGACAAAGGAAGATAAGCAATATAGCATAGTCGTAAGCCTGACAAAGGAAGATAAGCAATATAGCATAGTCCTAAGCTTGACAAAGGAAGATAAGCAATATAGCATAGTCCTAAGCCTGACAAAGGAAGATAAGCAATATAGCATAGTCCTAAGCCTGACAAAGGAAAATAAGCAATGTAGCATAGTCCTAAGCCTGACAAAGGAAGATAAGCAATATAGCATAGTCCTAAGCCTGACAAAGGAAGATAAGCAATATAGCATAGTCCTAAGCCTGACAAAGGAAGATAAGCAATATAGCATAGTCCTAAGCCTGACAAAGGAAGATAAGCAATATAGCATAGTCCGAAGCCTGACAAAGGAAAATCAGCAATATATCATAGTCCTAAGCCTGACAAAGGAAGATAAGCAATATAGCATAGTCCTAAGCCAGACAAAGGAAAAGAAGCAATATAGCATAGTCCTAAGCCTGACAAAGGAAGATAAGCAATATAGCATAGTCCTAAGCCTGACAAAGGAAGATAAGCAATATAGCATAGTCCTAAGCCTGACAAAGGAAGATAAGCAATATAGCATAGTCGTAAGCCTGACAAAGGAAGATAAGCAATATAGCATAGTCCTAAGCCTGACAAAGGAAGATAAGCAATATAGCATAGTCCTAAGCCTGACAAAGGAAGATAAGCAATATAGCATAGTCCTAAGCCAGACAAAGGAAAAGAAGCAATATAGCATAGTCCTAAGCCTGATAAAGGAAAATAAGCAATATAGCATAGTCCTAAGCCTGACAAAGGAAGATAAGCAATATATCATAGTCCTAAGCCTGATAAAGGAAGATAAGCAATATAGCATAGTCCTAAGCCTGACAAAGGAAGATAAGCAATATAGCATAGTCCTAAGCCAGACAAAGGAAAAGAAGCAATATAGCATAGTCCTAAGCCTGATAAAGAAAAAGAAGCAATATAGCATAGTCCTAAGCCTGACAAAGGAAGATAAGCAATATAGCATAGTCCTAAGCCTGACAAAGGAAAATCAGCAATATCGCATAGTCCTAAGCCTGACAAAGGAAAATAAGCAATATAGCATAGTCCTAAGCCTGACAAAGGAAGATAAGCAATATAGCATAGTCCTAAGCCTGACAAAGGAAGATAAGCAATATAGCATAGTCCTAAGCCTGACAAAGGAAGATAAGCAATATAGCATAGTCCTAAGCCTGATAAAGGAAAATAAGCAAATAAAGGTTTTCCCAAACTGGCCAACAATCCTATGTGTATGCGGCTTCCCAAGGCACTTCGTCAAATGATGATGGGAAAGAAATGTTTGTAAATTGGTATTTCAGTCACTGATTCTTTAGTTTTTAGGGTGATAAGACGCCACCAAAGGTTTCCTCTCTCCCTTTTGAAAACAAATTATACTTTTGGCTGATTCAAGCATTCATGTGAATTGGGAAGATGGGAAAAGTAAAGAGCCCGTAACCACAACGATATCGGTGCAACGTCACCAGTTGGGTGACGTTGCAGCGATGTCGAAACGACATCGTTGTGTGTGACACGTATCAACGATCAACGATAAGTCATTGAGCGTAGATTTATGGCCAGGACCATAAATCTATCGTTGGTCTCCCGGCAGCGATCCACATCGTTGGTCAAATCGCTGCCACATCGCAGTGTGTAACCCGGCCCTAAGTTCATTAGTTACTTCATGTATGGTCAGATAAGGGCCAGCTGCAGTCAACACTTACCAGTTTCACAGCAGTGAGCCCTCCAACCTTTAATTTAAATGTTGTATTTTAATCATAGATATGCTGTTTTTAGTAGCAGAACACCGCAACTTAGGAGTCTGGTGCCAGGCTCCACCCTCCTACGCAGGCACCACCCTTCTACACGGGTTAAAGGTGTTCTATCATGAACAAGATTGATTTAAGGTTCATTTTAATCAATAGATCTTGAAATAATAATAATTTCCACAATTGGATGTTTAAAATTAATGTTCCTGTGCTGAGATGATGTTATATATGTGTTCCTACTATGTACTGTGTAATGAATGTGTCTGACCATACAGGCACATAGTCTGATCATACCCACATCTCCTGTGCTGAGATAATCTTATATATGTGTCCCTGCTATGTACTCTGTAATAGATGTGTCTGACTGTACAGGGACATGTTCTGATCACACCACATCTCCTGGATAAGGGAGGATGCAAAATAGTATACAGACATTACAGCATGGGATCACAGCTAATTCTTTTTGTGAGTTAAAACATTTCCCTGCCTGTTTTTAAAAAACATATTTTATCTCAAAGAATTATCCTTCTGATCACAGCAGCCTCCTGACTTTCCACGTGGCGACAGCAGCTCCCTGACTTCCCATGTGGTGACAGCAGCCCCCTGACTTCCCACGTGGTGACAGCAGCCCCCTGACTTTCCACGTGGGGACAGCAGCCCCCTGACTTTCCACGTGGGGACAGCAGCCCCCTGACTTTCCACGTGGGGACAGCAGCCCCCTGACTTTCCACGTGGCGACAGCAGCCCCCTGACTTTCCACGTGGCGACAGCAGCCCCCTGACTTTCCACGTGGCGACAGCAGCCCCCTGACTTTCCACGTGGCGACAGCAGCCCCCTGACTTTCCACGTGGCGACAGCAGCCCCCTGACTTTCCACGTGGCGACAGCAGCCCCCTGACTTTCCACGTGGCGACAGCAGCCCCCTGACTTTCCACGTGGCGACAGCAGCCCCCTGACTTTCCACGTGGCGACAGCAGCCCCCTGACTTTCCACGTGGGGACAGCAGCCCCCTGACTTTCCACGTGGGGACAGCAGCCCCCTGACTTTCCACGTGGGGACAGCAGCCCCCTGACTTTCCACGTGGCGACAGCAGCCCCCTGACTTTCCACGTGGCGACAGCAGCCCCCTGACTTTCCACGTGGCGACAGCAGCCCCCTGACTTTCCACGTGGCGACAGCAGCCCCCTGACTTTCCACGTGGCGACAGCAGCCCCCTGACTTTCCACGTGGCGACAGCAGCCCCCTGACTTTCCACGTGGCGACAGCAGCCCCCTGACTTTCCACGTGGCGACAGCAGCCCCCTGACTTTCCACGTGGCGACAGCAGCCCCCTGACTTTCCACGTGGCGACAGCAGCCCCCTGACTTTCCACGTGGCGACAGCAGCCCCCTGACTTTCCACGTGGCGACAGCAGCCCCCTGACTTTCCACGTGGCGACAGCAGCCCCCTGACTTTCCACGTGGCGACAGCAGCCCCCTGACTTTCCACGTGGCGACAGCAGCCCCCTGACTTTCCACGTGGCGACAGCAGCCCCTGACTTCCCACGTGGTGACAGCAGCCCCCTGACTTTCCACGTGGCGACAGCAGCCCCCTGACTTTCCACGTGGCGACAGCAGCCTCCTGACTTTTCACGTGGCGACAGCAGCCCCCTGACTTTCCACGTGGTGACAGCAGCCCCCTGACTTTCCACGTGGTGACAGCAGCCCCCTGACTTCCCACGTGGTGACAGCAGCCCCCTGACTTCCCACGTGGTGACAGCAGCCCCCTGACTTCCCACGTGGTGACAGCAGCCCCCTGACTTCCCACGTGGTGACAGTAGCCCTCTGACATCCCATGTGGTGACAGCAGCCACATAATGGCAGCCCTTGGCCACTTTACCTGTACTATTACTTTTCCTGTCCATAGCAAGATATATAAAATAATAAGTACTATAATGAAACCATAAATAACAAATTGCAAGGTTAAATGTGTTATTTCATCATTACCACAAACAATTGCATAAAAGAATGGGAATATTCTTCGCTGCTCCACATGACTCTATAGGAGATATGTAAAGGCTAAGTGAGTGCAGGTCCCACATTTTGGTGCCCTGATGTTCAGACCTCCGTGGATCTGTAGACAGCTAATATTAATGGGCACAATCTCTGTAAGGGAATATTGCAGCCTGGATTATGATACAAGAAGCATGGCAGCAGGGTGGCCCATGATCGGTGGAGGTCAGCGTGGTGCAGGGAGTGCTGGAGCTCCGGGCATGGTGTGTATAGAGTCGGGGAGTCAATGTCCTACAGACTGCACATGGGACAAACTGATAACGTTCTCATCTGTGGGATTTGCTTATCTGTCCTGGAAATGCTGGGCTTGTATAAACACACAGGAATGTTACCTTTATAGCAAGAATACAGTATAATGGAACCAGAACATATGATGGATAAAATACGGTATACAGCTGGGTGGGCAATAGGGAGTAAGGGAAGTTGGACCAGGAGGAGGGCTGCGTTATGTGCCCAATTAGCCTCAGCTCTTCCTCCCTCATTATAGTAACATAAAACCTTTTTTTTATTAATCCAAAATTTCCTTTCATTTTGGAGTCTCACAACATCCGCTTTATTCTCATATCTGATCTGTGTGCTTTTCTCCAATGTGTTTATGCCATTTTTGGCCTTCGTGTTAAGTTTAATAACCCTTGAGTTTTTCTCCAATGGAGGCTAAAGATTTTTACATTCTCTGCATATTTTGTAAAAAAAATGTATGTTATTAATCTCATTGATCTTTTATATGAATAAAAGAATATAGAGAAACGATACAAAAATTGATGTGTTTGCTACATTGAGTAAGATGAGCTCCACTCTTATATGTAAGATATATAGACAGATTTAATAGATACAGGGGCGGACATGTGATTGGTGCAGCCTGTGAGGGTTCAACACCACCGCCTCCGAAGAACCTGGCAGCTTCCATCAAGAACAAAACTATTGGACGGCAAAGGGCCCAGATACTGTTCTTAAACAAGGGTCTATATCTGTCTGTGTCTGCTACTGGTTATATATATGGATATATGGGTACATAATGGTTATGCATGTACATGGATGGTTAATGGATGGATGGCTAGAAAGAGATAAATAGATAATAGGAGATGAATAAATGATGGATAGATACACAGATAGGTGATGGATGGATGGCTAGATAATATATAGATTCTTAGATAAGACATGATATATTGGGCAATAAATACATTATACATAGGTGAATGATAGGAGATACAGATACGTAGATGCATAGAGAGATGCGCAGATAGTTGATGGATAAGTAATGTATAGATACTTAAATAAGAAATTATAGATAATGGTTACATTGATAGTTAAAGGGAACCAACCACCCCAAATGACCCCCCCGGACTGTTAATATGGGTCCCTACACCCAGCACACACATTTGAGGCAATCGTTTTTGCTAAAAAAAACTGTTTAGTAGAAGCTAAGATATAGCTTTATGAAGTTTAATAAATTCAGACGAATGGGTGTTACCTAGCTTTGTCCTCGTGCAGTGTTCCTGTGCCTGTCAGCCTCCTCTTCCCCCTTCCCTTCAGTGAAGCCCTTCTGTGCAAGCCAAAAATGCCCCGCCTGTCTGCTGCTGCCTGGTAAATTATGCACGCCCCTCTCACCTTCTAAGAGCCTGGCCGTGTCATGAAAGGGGCAGGGCTAAATCGTGGCATGCCGGAGCCCCGCCCCTTTCATGACACTATTTAGCCCCGCCCCTTTCATGACGCAGCCAGGCTCTTAGAAGGTGAGAGGGGCTTGCATAATTTACCAGGCAGCAACAGACAGGCGGGGCATTTTCAGCTTGCACAGAAGGGCTTCACTGAAGGGAGGGGGGAAGAGGAGGCTGACAGGCACGAACACTGCACGAGGACAAAGCTAGGTAACACCCATTCGTCTGAATTTATTAAACTTCATAAAGCTATATCTTAGCTTCTACTAAACAGTTTTTTTAGCAAAAACGATTGCCCCAAATGTGTGTGCTGGGTGTAGGGACACATATTAACAGTCCGGGGGGGTCATTTGGGATGGTTGGTTCCCTTTAATTTATGGATAGATAATGGATAGATAATGCCGTGTTTCCCCAAAAATAAGGCACCCCCCGAAAGTAAGGCATGCTAGGGGGAGCACTGTGCCTGCTAATATAAGGCACCCCCCAAAAATAAGGCATACATTGTTTTGTGCCTCATCAGTATGCCACCGATCACAACACCGGGGCATGCAGCTGTCTCTCGCTCCCGCAGTCCGATGCCCGCCACTCTGTACCGCTTTAACTCCAGCAGCCGCGCTGCTCACAGCCCAGGAGCGCAGCAGTTAATCACAGCTCTGGAGCTGTGCGCCGATCTCTGCCCATGAGTCCTGCGCCAATCACAGCGCAGGAACCATGGGTCAGGTGATGTCAGTCCATAGCTGATTGTTCCTGGGCTGTGATTGGCCCAGGGCTCCTGCGCTCTGATTGGCCCAGGGCTCCTGCGCTCTGATTGGCCCAGGGCTCCTGCGCTCTGATTGGCCCAGGGCTCCTGCGCTCTGATTGGCCCAGGGCTCCTGCACTCTGATTGGTAATTGGCCCAGGGCTCCTGCGCTCTGATTGGTAATTGGCCCAGGGCTGCTGAGCTCTGATTGGCCCAGGGCTCCTGCACTCTGCACCACCAAAGCAGCATCACGGAGGAATCCAGTAAGAAAGTGTGTGTGTGCGTGTGTGTACACACATGGGAGGCTGCAGTGGGATACCGGGATGATGGAAGGCTGCAGTGGGATACCGGGATGGTGGAAGGCTGATGTGGGATGATGGGAGGCTGCAATACTGTACTGTAGGATGATGGGGGCAGTAATGGAATGATGGGGGTTCTGTATTGGGGACTGTAAAGGGATGATGAAGGCTGCAGTGAGATGATGGGAATATTTGGGGCTGCAAAATGATGATGGGGCTGCTAAAGGAACTGCTGTGGGTGATTTTTACCGGTACAGTGTCCAGAAAGTGTTGGGAAAATAAGACACCCCCCGAAAATAAGACATGGTGCAACATTAAAAACCAGACGTTTGTAGCTAGAATAGTCATTTACCACATTATCAATGTATGGAGTGTATTCTGATTCATTTAATGTTAACTTCATTGAAAAAAAAAAGTGCTTTTCTTTCATAAATAAGGACATTTCGAAATGACGATTAAACTTTTGAACGGAAGTGTAGTTAATTTATAGATGTTTGGATAAGAGATTATATATCAGATAGGAGATAATGATGGATAGATGAATGATATAGATACACAGAAAGATGCATAAATGGTTAATGGATAGATGAATATATCAAGTAAACAAGAAACCTGGGCACTAGAGGCTTTTCTTACGGCTCAAACCAGCTTTTAACCAAGGGTGTTGCTCAGATCATGTCCATTTAGAAATGCAATCCATGGGTAGGGAAAGAATAAATGGTGGCTCTCACCCTGGTTGTTGTTCACGTGCAATTTCTTTATTCCATGCAATTTGGTGGACCCGTAGAAGCCTGAGTAAGGCGAAACGGTGCTCCTGTCGTCCTCCACCGCACCCCCTCCCTCCCTAACTGCAAGTAACCCACTCCATTGCATGGAATAAAGAAATTCCACGTGAACAACAACCAGGGTGAGTGCCATCATTTTTTCTTTTCTTCCCATGGATAGATGAATATATAATAGAGAGATATATACATACTGTACATACATACATACATACATACATACATACATACATACAGTTAATAGATAGATATGGTAGATGATTGATTATAGATACATAGAAAGATGCATAAACAAGTTAATGCATGGATAGATAATGTATAGATACTTGGATAAGAAATAGAGCAGTTAAACAGATGTACCGTATCTTCTTGTTATAAGGAATGCTAAGAAGAACATATCGGTGTTATGGGTTGCACCTTTATGTTAATCTGTTCCTATTTCTGCCTCCTACAAAAGTATTTGCTTGTGCTTTGTCTAGAGATAATATTCTATCTTCATATGTCGGAAAGTCCTTAGGGCCATCTTCTTTGGACAGATATGACACAGTTAACCACACCAGTAAAGAGTGTGATTAGGTCTGGTTATCCAGGATCTTGATTATTGCTGGTCGGTGGATCACTGTCACAGTGGAGTGGCCTCTATTAGGTTTGCAGTTGAAGGCATCACTTACCAGGGAGTGGTAGGGATAATTGGAGCAGAACAGAGACTGCTTCAAGCACAGAAAATAAGTGGTAAGGCAAGGATGCGGAGGAAGAGATTTATTTATATATACGAAAGGGATGGATAAGAAAGCATAAGGGTGTGCTGCTGGATTTATGGCCGCATCCACCTGTGGGAGCCGTGAATGAGAAAGGCAGTGTCTAAACTAGAAACGCGTGAGCTGACTCGCATCTCCCTCATTTAGACAGATTAGAGCCAGGAGAAGAAAAGAAATGGAATCTATCACTCGGCACCCCACACTGGGTATCTGATGCAATGTGCACCTGAGCCCGATGAGCGGACCGCGCTCCAGACACAATACAGATCTATACATTTTAATTTACCCTGTACAACATAAGAACCACTAATAATTGTCCGCGCTCCTCGGCTGGAGGTGACCTGGCCTGTGTGTTCTGCAGATCTTCGACTTTTCCTTCTCACACACTGATATTAGCAGTGTGGATGTGACCTTATTCACAGACCACTGGCTTCTAATTGATTTCATATTATTAGAATGTAATAATTAGGGCTAATTAATACAATTACATGTAGGTTTTAGAGACTAAATGATTGCTTACAGGCCTTTCCAAAGAGAACATTAATATGAGTGAAAAACTTAGTACTAAATGTGTTGCAGTTTTGCTAACTGGGGCTGGTTTCACACTACCGTTTTTCGGTATCTGTGTTTGTCTAGCTTAAACTACATGCACCCACATCCGTTTTCGGCCCCATTGGCTTTCAATGCAGCCGCAGGAACTTGCGGGTACATCCAGTTCTTTACGGTTCTCTCTAATCAGGGTGATCACAATTTTTTCACTGAGACCAAAATCAAATTTTATTGCAAATTTGGTGTCTGTTTCAAAACCATGAACACCCGCATCCGAGGCACTACGAGTTCTATTAGAATGTGGCTCTGTGGAACCCGGATGTGGCAAACTCCGGATCCTGCTGGATCCAGGTGCAGGATCCTGCTTTTGGGACTGAGAATGCCCAGAACCCAGTTTTAAATGACACACCCAATAGCGGGTTTGTTATTTAGAACTGGATCCAGGTAAAAAAAAATGTAATCAACCAGATGCAACGGGATGCTGATGCATTGGTATTATCACTGATCAGGGGAACAATTGCTGGGGATTCCAGGGGGAATGCAGGTTTTACCCACATTCCCCCAGATTCACAAAACCGGTAGGGTGAAAGAAGCCTTAGGGTACCTTTACACGCCGCTACGGCAGGATGGATGCATCCCGCTACAGGCTACAAATGTAGCTTGTAGCGCCAATATAGCCCGTCGTAGCGGCATCTGAAGACGTGACGATACAGCCGGCAACAGATACATCTGTTTACGACCTCTGCTCGAAAACAGAGAGCTACAAAGCCGATGGTAGCAAGATGCATCGGCGTGTAAAGACGTTACGGAAGGGAACTCTGGACACCCTGCGATGTAGCTGCAATGTAGCTAAGGCGTGACCCTGGCTCCGTGTTACTGCGCCCCATGTGCGATCATTGGTGGAAGCAGCTGCATGACGATTGGTAGTCGCTGCATAGGGAGGCATATTTAAGGAGCTGACGAGTCACACTACACAATCGCTCGAGCGTGCTGTATTACTCGGCCTCCTGCGTTGCCTGCCCAATCAGGATGTTATTGCTTTGTCCTATCAGCGTACGGACGGCTCGTAATCCACAATTGTGGCACGCCTATGTGCTGTCCCTGCTTCCCCAGGTCCGCCCATAGTAGCTGGTTATAGCGGTGTGTAAATGAGCTACAGATGGCTACTTGAGACACCCGGCGATGTATCTAGCTATAGATGTCACGTAGCGTAGCGCACCTTATGGCGGCGTGTAAAGGTGATGCGTTGAGCGTTTGTAACCGTTTGAGCGTGCTCGTGCACGTGAAGTAGCGGGATGCATCCATCCTGCCGTAGCGGCGTGTAAAGGTACCCTTACTCTGCCACAATTTAGCCCCTAAGTGGTGTCTCAGGAAAATTAGTCATATTGGAAGGGTGGAGGCAGGAATTAATGTCTTATCAATTGACGTTTTGTACATCTGTAGGAATCTTCGCTTAATACACATCTGATACAGAAGGAGGACATGTTAAAGGGAAACTGTCATGTAAAAATGCTATTAACCTGCATGTTTGAGGTTAATCCACAGGTATATAGTGACACTGTGCAGCTGCCACAGTAAGAGGCCTACTGCCGGGAGGAAATTAACCTTATATTGCCTCCCAGTAGTCTGCGGCTCTCAGTCATAGCGGTGCGTTCAGCGCGGCTCCAGTCACCAGTCTGTGCATAGTGAATGGCGGCTGTAACCATGCCCCAGCACTGACTAACAGCGAGTACAGCATTGCATTAATATGAAGAAGTCAGTCAGTCAGTGCTGGGGCTTGTAGTGAGCATTGACTGAAGCCGCACCCACCACACCTCTATAACTGAAAGCCTAAGGGTATGTGCACACTGGCCGGGTTAGGGTCGGTTTAGATGTGTAAACCGCCGGTCGGTTTACATAAATTTCATGTAAATTTATGTTAATCCAAACCGACGTTTGGATTAACATTAAAACCTATGTAAACCGACACCCGGTGTCCACACACCGGCGGTTTACACATGCTCATCCGTTGCTAACCTGCTGGGTTCCCAGCGGGTTAGCAACGAATGTGCATGTTCTATAAACCGGCCGGTTCTGCAGCGGCTGCAAGCAGAATCATGTACTGCTTCCAGCCGCCGCAACACCGCCGGCGCTAACCCGCTGGCCACCCGCCCGGCACCCGCCCGTCACCCGCCGCACATACCCGCCAGGATGCCGGTGGACGGCTTCGGAGCTTCCTGGCGGGTCCGCCCAGCCGCCGCCGACCAACCCGCCGGCCAGTGTGCACATACCCTAAGGCTTCCAGGAGAAATAAAGTTATTTTCCTCCCGGCAGTGGGGGCTCTCAATGTGGCTGCCACACAGTATCAGAATGCTAATACCCTGCAGATTAACCCCATATCTACAGATTTATAGCTTTTCTTTTTATTTGACAGATTCCCTTTGAGATTGCACACTAGAAAACTCCCAAACATGGAATAGCTTTTTAGTTGACCACAAAAACTACGTTTCACATCTCCTAAAAGTATACAGACACCATTTGACACAATTTCTGGCATTTAAAGGAGTATTCCCATCTCCAAAATCCTATCCCAATATGTACCTAAGTGTAGTTATAATAATAATATTAGCAAATCCCTCAATTAAAAATGCAGTATGGTTCTCCTGATTAGCCATGTCTCTTACCTTATGTGTAGGGATTGCAAGACCTGTATCATGGGTAAAACCATTCCATAGTGATAACTAGTTGCTCATGGACAAAATGATAGATACCTAACCTACAGTGTAAGGTAAGTGACATGGCTAATCGGGATAACTATGCTACATTTCTAACTGGAGATATTTGCTAATATTATTATTGCACCTACTACATATTGGGATAGGATCTGGGAGGTGGAATACATTTTTTAAATTTTTAAATGCATAACATTTTTGGGCTAAAATTAGTTTTGAATTTGGATTTCATTAAAGATTTTGGACGGTTTGGCTTCTACAGCCTCAGAGTATCCCACTAGTAGACTAGTACCCCGCTAGTAGACTGCAGAGGGAATTATCAGCTTCATTCATCAGCAAGATGGCCTGACCACATGGATTGTAACACTTATCTCTGTTCTCTTGGACATTGTCATAAGGTGATTTCCTAGCATCTGCTGTTGTTGGCTCTGGTGTTAACCACTTCTTGATCAAGGACACATATGTACACCCTTTTTGTGCATCATCCCCCACACATCAAGTGATCTGATCAGCTGACATGTGCAGCTAACAGCACAGATTAGATCAGTGATCCGATCGGTGCTGTTAACCCTTTACATCGGGCTGTCAATCACTGACAGCGCATTCTAAAACAAACATTCTAAAGCTGGAATCGCACTGTTATCCGCTGGCATCGGAGGTACCATCATACGATCACAGGGCTTCAATGTGTTGCTACGACAGCGTGGGGTCAACTCATGACCCTGGATGCTGTCATAAATCACTTCCTTCTGGCAATGCCCGAGTGACATCACCGGCAGAAAGCGACCATTTGTGCAGAAGCATCTCTCTCCATAGCACAAGTGATCGCACACTGCAGTGTTGAGGTGCTCTAAGGGGCCATGTCAAAGAAAAAGAAAAAAAGTTTTCAAAAATATGAAAACTAGA
This sequence comes from Allobates femoralis, assembly GCA_033576535.1. Classification (NCBI taxonomy): domain Eukaryota; kingdom Metazoa; phylum Chordata; class Amphibia; order Anura; family Aromobatidae; genus Allobates; species Allobates femoralis. Next base: position 139,473,509 of record JARQOC010000009.1, read on the forward strand.
AAAAAAATCACCCCCCTTTTATCCATTGAAAATAAAACTATTTTAAAAAATACACATTTGGTATCAGCGCGTTTAGAAATGCCCGATCTAGCAAAATATAAAATCAACTAATCAAATCTGTAAACTGTATAATAGGAAAAAACAAGTCCAAACGCTGAAATAAAATGCAATAAAGGGCGATCAAAATATCATATATGTACCAAAATGGTATCATTAGAAACTTCAACTCAAGATGCAAAACATCAGCTCTCACACAGCCCCAGATTCCAAAAAATGAGAGCGCTGTGGGTCGTGGAAAATGCTGCTAAAGGCGCCATTCTTTTTCTTTAAAAATGTCTACTCTTTTTTTCACCACTTAGATAAAAATATACATATTTGGTATCTACAAACTTGTACCGACTCGAGGCATCGCACAAACAAGTCAGTTGTACCATATAATGAACATGATGAGTAAAAAACCTGTCCCGCAAAAAATAAGCTGTCATATGTCTATATTGACTAAAAAATCAGAAAGTTATGGCTCTTGGAATAAGAGCAGGGAAAAAAAGCAAATCGCCCGGGGTAAAGGGGTTAATCATATATGAATATTGTGCAAAGCTGCACTGCATAGCTCCATTCAATGTAGAGGCCGATGCTTGGTTAGGAAAATCTTTTATTGAAACATTTTTATGTATAATGATAAAATGTGACAAGAATGAATTCTGTTTTTAGTGTAATGGGCGCGTTTTGCAGGTCATCCATCTGTCCCAATGAGGTGAGTGTGTAAGTTAGGACATTGCCGTGTGCCGAGCATGAGCTCATCCTGACTCACCTGTACACTCCCCTTCCTTGGCTATTGAGCACATTATCTCACCACTTCCCACTCCTGCCAAGTCCCTACACCAGCTTTCAGCAAGCTATGACCTCGAATAAGTGAAGGACGAAAGCAGCCAGTAATTGAAGCAACCTTCAGTATCCTGCTCCTCCTGTCTACTGCTCTCATTTCAGTATTTCCAGTCCTCAAAGAATATTTTATCTACATGATAAGACATAATTGCTGTGAGTGCAAACAGAATTTATAGCAATTTCTTTCCTTTGTTTTCCAATAAGTTCAAAACATTAACAATTGCACACAAAAAAGGCACAAAGACAATAATGAATCGGACCCTGTGGATGAGTTCACACAGTCTGTCTGGGGTTTTGTATAAGCAAATTTTGCAAAAATGCTGCTAAGGTGCTTTCACATTGAGATTTTTTTCTTGTCCGTGGGATCCTACTTTTTGCAGGACCCCACGGACAGGAAAGGATTGCACCGGAGGTGTGCTTCCTGGTGCTATCTCAGTGTCCGGGGCCGTGATTCTCACCTTTCCAGCGATCCCCCGACACCTCCATCAAGCTCCCAATGGTTACAGGACCTGGCAAGGCGGGGTTACCCGATCAGCGTCATTGGTCACATGACCGCAGTTACCGCATGTGATCCGATCAGCTGATCAGGTAACCCCGCCTTGCCAGGTCCTGTAACCATCGGGAGCTTGATGGAGGCGTCGGGAATCGCTGGAAAGGTGAGCATGCATATTTTTTATTTTTGACCCTTGCTTTTACTTAATTTCACTTCCGCAATGGATGTATATACATTGCGGAAGTGAAATTAGATGGCACAGAGCGGTTTTAGTGTACTGAGCATGCTCCTTACACTAAAATCGGGTCCAAGAAACGATCAGCTGTTTTCTCGGACCCGTGCTCCATAGGCCCCAATGTTAAAGGCCGCAGATCATGTTGGATCTGATTGTGTCCGATTTGGTCCGCTGTGCCCAAAATAGGAGCAGTCTCCGATTTTGGGCACAGCAAAAAATTGGACACAATCGGATCCGATACAAATTGGATGCCATTAAGGGCAAATCCGATGTGATCCAATGCCCATAGGATAACATGGGGGCCAAATCGGATCAGTGGCCATGGATTCTAAAAAATCGCAATGTGAAAGCAGCCTAAACATTTCTGTACCTTGCAGCATAAAAAACTGCTTTTGGGAATTCTACTGTAGATTTCTCTACAAAATGCAGCAAATTTACAGCAAAATCTGCATGTTACATGTGAGTTTTGCATAGAAATATTGATGTCAGATGAGTCTTTGCATATTACTTCCTACATCAATAGATGGAATTTAGTAAATCTACATTGCTGTTACTCATTTACAATTCGACTTTGCTGCTGTAAGGCCCCCTTCACACCGATTTTTGCACATCCGTGGTGATCCTTGAATTTCAAGGATCACACAGACAGGCACGGATCTGTGCCAACAGATGCCAATGATGCCCACGGATCCGTTTTTTTTTCCACAGATACATCATCATTTAGCAAAGATAGGGCTTTACCTTGCTTCTGAGCATGTGCAGTACAGCAAATCGGATCCGTTTTGATCTGTCACCGTAGAGCTCTATGATGTTTGAAACTGACAGCAACGGATCTGTTTCTGTCCGTCTCTGTCCAGAGAAGGGGGTACATGGGGTCTGACCAGTAAGGTGAGAATAGACCCTCATGCTCCAAAACACTTCCATGTGAAGGTATCATTTCTCCATAGGAGAAGGGGGTAGAGGGTTTGCCTTAGGGTACCTTTACACGCCGCTACTATCCCTGGCAATCGGTATCAACCGCACGTGCACGCGCACATTTTTAACGGTTGCTAACGATCGCCGATACCGCATGTACACGCCGCCATTGCGTTGTCAACTCAAGGTATCGTGGTTCCCCAGAAGTGCCCACAGATCCTCCGGATAGCTTCCTGTTGAATACTGTAGCCGCTTCACACGCCGCTATCCACAAAGGAATATGGGCGTACATCTTTCGCGCCGCAAGTACATAGGCGCGACAGAGTTGTGTATTCCATGACGCTAACACGCTGATTGGACAACGCAGTAGCGTCATGATTGGCCAGCCTGTGCAGGAAGGCTGGTTAATACATGACGCCATTGCAATTGTGTAGTGTGAATGGACAGCTCTTTAAATATGGCGCCCTGTGAAGGGACAACCAATGGTAACACAGTAGCCCCCACCAACCATCGCTGATGGGGCGCGGTATCCAGCACGCTGTGGCACGCCTCGGGGAAATCACTATGCGACGCTGAATCCATCTCTGTCCCCCGTTTGCACGCCACTACCATGGCAATTGTGCCTTTGTGTTGCCTTGGATTTTTGAGCACGGCTCGGAAACAGGTACCCGAAGCAACTGCGAGGAACCCGATCACTTTCCCAAATTACACGCCGCCACTTCGTAGCAATTTCAACGCAACAGTCACAAAAATCCCCATTGCCAGGCAGTTGCTACCACGCAGTGGTGGCGTGTAAAGGTACCCTTAGAGTCATTGAAGATCCTTTTGCTGGCAAATGCTAACAGAGATCCTGCCCGGAAAAACTGACTTGTATCACGAACAGTCCATTCCGACACGTTACCTCTTAGGTTTGTGGCCCTGTTACTACAGTCCCATTTTCTAGACCTTCTCTGGTTAGGCAAACTTTGCTGGACGATCATTCTCTTATTAGGACGGTGTGTCTCAATCTGTGTCTTGGTCAACAGTCCGTCTCACTCTGGTGTCTATATTCCAGTTGCCACGTTTCACATGTGGTCTTGACAACCTCTCAGACTATTTGACCATACTAGTTGCTGTTAGATCCCAATCTGGAGTTTTAGAAGGAAGCTGTCACTTACCCTGTCCCATTGTGGGCTAGTCCGAAACCTTGACTGTTACTTGCCCTACAGTCTGTTGCTGAGCTATGTATTTTGCCTACAACACTGCTATGCATTATACATTACTATATACAAAAGTGCTATACATTATACCTCATACATGCATTACACAGATAAACTTCACTATGCATTATACATTGTATACAAAAACAAATTACAATTCACATTAGGGTACCTTTACACATTGCAACATTGCATGCAATTTCACTTGCAATTTACTGGTTGCAGTGAAATCATGGATGCAGTGAGATCATTGTTCTATTTTGTTGCTGTGTACAAATATAACAATGTGTCCATGATTTCACTGCAACCAGTAAGTTGCAAGTGAAATTGCATGTAATGTTGCGATGTGTAAAGGTACCCTTAAAGTACAAAGGTAGGAATGGTTTCTTCAGGGAGGAATGCGACTACCGGTCCACCTCGTTACAACTTCCAATCAAGGACAACATCTACATAGAGCATTTATGATTCCTGTATTTGCATGGGCTTCCTTCAGGTTTTCTTCCATATTTCAAAGGTATACTAATAGGGGATTTAGATTGTGAACACCAGTGAATTATGTGGGTGCTGTATAATCATCCATGGAGACCATCCATTGACTCTAAAACTCATATTTTATAGTACGTTTTCTGAACCAGACACCCCCTTTAAGCACAGATGCAGGACTGAGTGAGTGGTGTACAAATCGCAGTGTGAGACATTGGGATAGGTTGGTGTAGACATGGTCACCATATTGACATTCTTCTCTGCTTGATACTCTTGGAGAACAGTCTTGTATTTGTAATATTTGACAGCAGTCGATTTAGGACTTCCAGATACGGAGTCGCGGTAGAAGGTTCTCCTAACACACAGTGGTACTTCGCTCTCTGATGGAGAAAGCTGTGACTGATTCTTTTTAATATCTAGCGTGACACTGGTCTAACACAGCAAATAAAATCTAGAAAAATAGTTAACAGCTACAATAGAAAACCTTCCATTTCCTGTATATTCTATCAGGCATGTAATGACACTGAGAACGTTCTGCTGACCTCTGTACAATACTAGACACTTTTTATTGACCTGCTGTATATAAAATAAAGGGCAATTCCAATTACAAATCCACGAGATTTCGGATTCGGTCATGGTCCATTCTGGGGCATCTTTTTCTGCTTTTGCTCTTTGCTTCAAACATGAAAATTGTTTTCTACTATTTTCAATTAGCCAGAAGCAGAATAATTCTGCGACTGTCCTCCTTAGTATGATTATGTCTTTTACAACACTAGCCGACTACGGGACATTTATTATAACGTGGGTATACAATTCACACAATGCATATTAGAAGACCAGAGCTTGACAGCCTGGTAATTTGCAAAACATACATAATTTTGATAGGTCAAAATATTCCAGATTTCATCTGACAGATGTTACAAATTGAAGTATCTTCCGTAGAAAACCCATGCCCTTTAATTAGAGGACCATCCATAAAATTCACTCTGACACTGCCCTTTGAAACATAATTGATTGGATATTGTAGTATTTTAGTTTAGTTTAATATGTTTCTATCACATCATCAGGCTCCATAATTTATGTTTGTAGTTGTAGAGAAAGGGCTGCAATTTAGTGCGCTGTATGAGGACTGGCATAGGTAGGTCATCAATGGTGATGAGCGGAGCCTTTTTTTCACGTATGTTTAGGTACTAAACTTGACCCAACCCTCATTTTAAGACACTGATTAGCGGTTTGTCTCTGTGCCCACATACAGCTTGCCATAAGCAAACCACTTCCGGGGAGGGGAGGTCAGGGATTTTTTTTTTCTAATTTTAGACACAATAAAGTCAATAACTCAGCTGTTGCCCCCAGTGCATGCCGATCAAACACTGCACGCGGCACGCACTGGCCCAAGCAGCAAACACAGATGGGCACAGCGATGCTCGCTGGAGTGCTTGGAAGACGTAATGCACCTGAACTCCGTACCTGTATGAATTCGCTCATTTCTAGTTATCAATATAAGATCAACATGGTTCTAACACTTGGCAACACCACTGATGTGCTCTTTGCAGTGCTGCCAGTGGGGTGTAAACAGTGTATGGAGTAGGAGCAGTTGTGTAGGTTTTGGCCACACTGGAAAACACAGATAGAAAATAGCCGATGTGCAAGAACTATAAATGGGTCCTTTTCAGCCCATATAGCTCATCATAGTGCACAATTCCACTTGTTTTGGAGGTAGAAGTAGGTCCTCTTGCATCTTGAGTCCCAGTGCAGCGGCACATGTTGCACCAATGATGTGTCCTTTCCTGTATGGCATTCCCCAGGTAGCTTGTTGAATGGGAGCTGAGCTGCAGTACCAGAATCAACCACTACACAGTGTACAGAGCTCTTCATGCGCTATATACTAGGCCCCTACTGGACCTAATAACAGCAGATCAGTGGGATGCCAAGTGTCTGGAACCCAATGATCTTATATTGATTACCTAAACTAAAGATCACCAATGTCTATATTCAATACATGTCTTTAACAGAAAATTAATTATGGAGAGCCTAGATGCCTTTCTTGAGAAATGTAATAGTCTAGATTTTGGGTAATAGGTTCTATTATGTGATGCTGATCCAGGGAACTAGTCTTATTGCTCAATATGGAGTCAGGATGAACTTTTTCATTTACGGTAAAATGGTAGGGCAGTTCGCATCTGTCTCATGTTTTTTCCTTCTTCTGGATCCACATTAGGCTATAAGTTGAACTCAATGGATTTGTGTTTTCCATCAACCTTATCACTAAATACAGGTCAAAAATCTTAGTGTTGAATCCTTTATAAAATGTAAGCAATTCTTACAAATTGGATAGTCAAGTCTATATCCTGACATTTGTGTAAAGCCTGGACTGGTGCTTCTTTTCAGTATATTTGCATGCTTCTTTTCTTAGGCTTCTTAAAGCACCACCACATCTTAAAGATGTTTGACTTCAGTAGGACTAGTCAACCACATGATGTGTATTCATGCCTTCAGAACCTAAGGCCGGGCATTAGAAAAGGGTCAGTCAGATAAAGGTGTTATCTGGGATTAAAAAATAATGTGCCGAAGCATAACAGGCAGGTAGCTCCAACCTACCTGCCTATTGTGCCTGGCACCAGTCACCTCCTTTCACCCCCGACACAGGGCGGTCATAGACTGCTCCTGCCGGGGAGAGCATGGCTGTGTAAACAGCAGAGTGGAAGACCTGCGGAATCTTTTCCGCTTTTCTCTGCAGAAGTGGGTGCATAGCCAACGTCACACTGACAGCCATCTCCTCGCTACCTAATTGGGGGAGCCAGCCGTCATTCAGCATGACGTCAACTATGCGCCTGTCTACTGAGGGGAAAACCCGCCTCCCTAGGTAGTCATGATGTCAATCAAAGCTGAACAATCGCCAGCAGGAGCAATTTGTAACTGCTCCGTTTCAGTGGTGACTGGCACTAGACACAGTAGGCAGGTACGTGCCAGCTACCTGCCTATTAGTGTACAATTTTATTTTACATTTTTTTATCCCAGATAACCCCTTTAAGCTTTAACCCTGTGTTCTTCTGCTAATCAGTTGTCATCACAGGTGTCTGTTTACTCTCCTCTCCCCATACAGAGCACGTTCAGGTTCAGCCAGGTTTTTATATGTATAGTGTTGGGAGAGATAACTATTGACTTAACTATTTCCTCTGAAAGCGATCTGATATGTATGGCCAACATTGGTCTTCTAGTAGTCCAAAGCATATTCTGCTATATGTAATTCCCATATTTGTGCTTCAGCTTTTTCCCAAAGAAGTATTTCATCATGACAAGGGGGCAAACTATTTTAAGGTTTAAAAACATCACCAAAACAGTAGTAGTTTCGGCTCTCTTGACATGGCTGTTTCATTGAGCATTGGAATACTCATTTTGGAGCATTTTTTATTAGAACTCTGCATTGTGTTGTAGCTCTGTTATTCCATCTGTAAATGAATGAATGAATACATGTCAATCTAGACTTTGCTATTTCTCTAGTCAATGCCATCAATTTCTACATAGTCATTGTACAATTGGTCCCTGGCAGGGTGGGGGCAGAGCTTGTTGCCAAGAGAAATGGAAACTTCAAGATATTAAAGTAATTGCACATTTCCAAGACTAAGGCTGGATGCACACATGTAGGAGTATGGATCGTAAAGTACCAACTGACCGTCGGTGTTCTGACCAGTTTGACACTGTCATATATGCCTAAAAGGGTGTCGGAAGACTGACACCGACCGGACCATGAAAAACACATGTGAATCAGCCTAACACAATACAGAATTCAGTCATACTCCAGAATTGTAATTTTGTGGGAAAAAAGTATTTACTAAAACAAACGTCACGTGAGCTAGCAGGTATTTTAAAAGAGAACCTGTCACTTGAGCAAAAAATGTAGTTAAATAACTTCTAAAAAATATCAGAGCGCTATTGATTGCCTGCTTTTTCTAGTTTGAGCTGTGTCGCTCCATTGCAGAGATACTCAGATTTGTCATTTCTGGAGTGCAGTATGTGAAATCTTTTCTTGCAGTCCAACTGGGTATTTCTTCAGTCTTCTCCGTGGGCATGCACTTTCCTCCCTCCTTCCCAGACATTGCTAATCACAGCTCAGTAGCTGATCTAACAGTCTATCAGCCTCAGTACATGTCCAGAGCAAAGACTCTGCATTAACAATTTCACTTATTGAGCTCCAAAAGCAAAATATATCTTTGCAATGGAGCGATGTGGCTCAAAATGTAAAAAAAAGCAGTTATGATTATAGCTTATACTCTGATATTAAGATCCCTGTAAGGCAATGGAGCTTGTAAGGTAGACATGTCTCAGCTGTGCCAGACTTTGGCGCCACCATCAAAACCCTAGTTACAGTTATATGCAAAATAATAGCAGTCTAACTTCACTAATGTGTTTAATTACTGTTTTTGGGTTGGGAGAAAAGATCATACAACATGGGAAAAAGTTAATGACGAAGTGTAGGTGAGTAATAGGCAGCCAACAGAATCAATAGTCATGACATGCACACTGCTAATTGGGTGTAATTGACTCATTTAATGAAAGGGGGTGTTCAAATTAATAGCAGTGCTGAGTTAAATTAGAACACATACAAAGAGGTGCAGAACATAACTGGCTGCTCAACTAAAAAGGTTTTTAAATGCCTTAGGCTGCGTTCACACACGCTGCGTATTTGGCGCGTTTTTTACGCGCGTATTTGCTCCAAAAATGCATGTGCGTCTGTATTTCCCTGCAAAGTGAATGGACATTTACTTTGTGCCATTCAGACGTTGCGCAATTTTACACAGCGTTTTTGGAGCAAAAAATGCGTGCGTAAAAAGAATGAACATGTCAATTTTTTCTAGTTTTTTTATGCGCGTTTCTTCCATAGGCCCCATTAAAGCACTGGAAGAAACGTGCGTAAAAAAGCGCAATTGAAGTTGTTCTGTCGCGGTTTTTTTTTTAACGCAAGTTTTTCCCCTTAAAAAAACGCACGTAAAAAAAACACGACAAATACGCAGCGTGTGAACGCAGCCTTAAAATGGCAAATGAAGCCTATTAGACGTGGTAGAACAATACTACCATCCACATATTTCATAGAATAACAAGAATGGCAAAGACTCATCCAATGATCAACTCCAGAAAGATCAAAGAAGATCTTCAGTTACCTGTGAGTCCTGCAACCAACAGAAGATGCCTACGTGAAGCCAAGCTATTTGCAAGAAACCCTCGTAAAAACCATTGCTGGAAAAAAAAAAAAAGGTTAAAATCTGCCAAAGGCCACATTGACTCGCCTAAAGAGAGGGGGTGCAACGTTGGGTATAAGGCTACATTCACACACAGCGTTTTGGCTACATTTTGTAAAGATCCATTTTTGATGCTGAAAATGCAACAAATCTGATTCTCACAAACGCAGCGTTGTTTGTGTGAACGTGTGGCGTTATCTGCTGCACTATTTACTCACCTCCTCGGGCTCCCACGGTGCTCTCCAGTGATGTTCTCATTCCCGGAGGCCTTTAGGACCTGTGCATGTGATCGAGTGATGTCACTCAGTTACATGGTGCAGTGCCAGGGTCTCAAGCACCAAACGGACACTCACAGGTCCTTCAGCCTCTGGGAGGAGAGGACATAGCTGGAGGTCATCGTGAGGAGCACGGAGAGGTGAGTAAATAGGGCAGCAGATAACATCAAAACAATTGACATGTTCATTCTTTGTATGGATCTTTATTTCAGCCCAAGAACGGAGCCATACAGAATACTGCATATGAATGCAAAAATGTGAAATTAATTGATTTGACTAGGATAGCCAATGTCACTGCATGAAACGGATCCGTAAGAAATGCAGCAATAACAGTGCAGTAACGCGCCGTGTGAATGTAGCCTAAATTGCTGCAGACGGTTTGTGAGTCCACCCATAAACACTGCATTCAAGCACTGTGAAGCCTTTAAAATTTGGAGGTGCATGCATGATGGTTTGGGGATATTTCTCATACTCTGGAGTTGGGCCCATTTATCACATACCAGGCACCATGGACCAGTTTGTATATATCAAAATACTGAGAGAGATCATGCATGTTGCCTTATGCTGAATAAGAAGTGTCCTTGAAATGGGTGTTTCAGCAGGAATACTATCCAAATGCACCATCAAGAGGGCAATATCTAGCTTGCAGACCAACAAGATCTATATTATGATGTGGCCAGCTCAATCTCAAAACCTCAATCCAATTGACAATTTGGAGTGGCATAAAAATTATGCTTTTAATACAGAATATAATCATGCAAAAGAACTGTGGAATGTAGTCCGGGCAGCTTGGCCTGGAATATCTGTTCACAGGTCTTATGGTGGGCTTACACGTTGCGATATCGGCGTCCAACTCCGACCAAAAGTCACGTGGTTTGGGCGTTGGAGCCGATATCGTTCCTGCGTTGTACGGTGTGAACATCCGATACGATGCAGGAACGATGGCAAACCGATATCGGGTGTCGAATGAGCGTGCTATTCAACCGCCCGATATCGGATGCCGGTTGGAGCCGGATCGTCCTGTGTGACAGCCCAACTCCGATGTGTACTGCCACGTCACCCATTCACTCCCATGTTAAATGGTCGTTCCTGGTTGGGGGGCGTACACATCGTCGGGACGTTGTATCCCGATATCGCGCTGTGTAAACCGGCGATGCGATGCAGGGAAGAGCGCGCTCCCGCGTCGTTGGATATGATATCGGCCCGATATTGCGACGTGTAAACCCACCATTAGATGTTGACTCTGTGCCTCACAGTTATCAGAAAATAACGGTTCAATAAGTAATTATTAGTTCAATGATTAACAGTAAAGCTAAATGTGTAAAGAAATGTTAGTTTATGCTGTGACTTTTCGAGTTTGTAAATGAAAATGCAGACACTGCGAGTTTATTGAACAGACTATTATTCCTTATTTTTCACGTTTAGTTTAAAATGTGATATTTAGTTCATGTTTTCATTTGGAATTGAATGTGCCTTTTGTATACATGGAAATAAGTGCTGTTATGAGGATTCAGCTCTTTCTCAGTTGTTTTAAACACACTATTATTTTGCACAACGGGTATATCATTTATACCCCATACCTACAATGATGACAGTCAACTTGGAGAAGAGCCAAAATTCCCTGGGCCCTCTATAATGTGTTAAAGCTTCTTCATTGTATGAATCTGCCTACTGATCTCTCCAGCATTCTCCTAATATGCGGGAAGGCAGGTGGAAATGTTGCTGACAGCAGTATAAAAGCACAGGAAAGCTATAGTTGAAGAAAGCTCTCCTGGCAGTGGACTGTCTCTTTAACAAAGGGAAAAAATTGCGTTGTTGGACGGAATAGAGCATCTGTGAGAGCCTGTCGGAGGTTACAACCAATTTCATAAAATGTGTCCTTATCCAAAAAAACAAAAATTATTTCATCCATTCTACAATTTTAATAATTAAAATGCAAAGTTCCTCCTAAAATTTCCAACTATTTCATGGCAGCCGGTCATGGCCAAGTGACTGTTGGTCATGAAGTGGTTATTTTCTATAATGTCCATTTATAAATGTATGCTTTATGATAATATTTTACATTACTATGTATTATGTAAAAAAAATAAGCATTCCAGTCCCAGAAATGATATTAATATTATATTCTAGATATGATTCTATTTCAAGCTTTCATATGCAACTGTAATTAAATGTATAAATCCAGCTGAAAAGCATAATTCTAAAATATGGGTGCGACTGGCCGTAATTCCATAATTTTCATGATGGCAATATCGCGTTCAGATGCCAAAGGCTGCAAAAATGTTAGCAGTGATCTGAATGAAATTAGCATCTCCTACTAAATAATGGTGCGGGGGTTATATCCGGTAAGGAACGTGGTGTACATCACGCCTGTCGTTCTCAGAGAGGTGATAATTCATAAACTTGACATATGATCACTGGTTTCAGTGAAACTTCGGATAAAATGTAGAGATTCAACTTCTGAAAGCGAAACGTGGATTAGATTACTTCATATAATAGAAAACAATCAGTTATTGCTTGAGGGATGGTCCACGACCAACATCTATGGCAAGATTCGCATGTAACACATTTGGCATTCTTGCCTTGGGTTGTAAGCTTATCCCTTTGCCTATTGAGTCACCTGATAAAGTGATAACAAAATGGAAATATTGCTGCATCTGCATAGCCTTCCCATGTCTCCATGTTTGACCAGCCATCTTATATCGGTACCATTCTGGTGAGGAGCTTGTTACCAGTACTAATTCCTTCAAACCATGATGAGATATTTTTCACACACTTTTCAACTTATACAAAAATTTCAAAGCCACATGAGCAACATTTTGTCATTGCAAATAGTTGTGATATAGTCACCGCAAATCACCAGCAGTTTGATTAGTCAACGTTCATTAATTCACAGTACTATATAGCCCAGGTATGAGATGTAGGACTTCCAAAATTGACATACATTTCTGTCATTGAAACACCACATCTGAAATATTGAATAAGAAGAGCACACACTTTAATGAAGTTTTACATATTACACCAGTGCACTATCTTTAGACCGGAGTCCTAATAACCATTTGGGGCCAGGGCATAATTACAATAGGTGCAAAGGTTGCAATCACACTCAGGCCCTTTGTCTCTTTGGTCTATAGAAACACTATTGCTATTAAAGCTTTGCAATAAATGGGGGCCCCGTTGGAGCTTTTGCATTGAGGGCCATGAGCTTCACGTTACGCCACTGTTTAGGGCAGCCTGACTGCCAGGTGTTTCAGCAACATTCTACCTTTACTTTAAATCGCTGGTAGACACATTGCAATGTGTAACAGGTATGATACCTCTTACAGATTGTGATGCTGCCACAGATGATTTAAAGCAAGGTACTGCACTCTTAAAGTACTCAGCAGTCAGGTGATCATAAACACATAATAGGACAGCAAATATTCAAAGCCACCAGCTGCTGGAGTCTTTCTCTGAGCTATACCTTTAAATATACGATCATTAAACACAACAACACATCTGACGTCACACTTTCTGTTGGCAGCCGAAGAATGGTGTGAGATGAAGATGATAGAGTTGACTTCATAATGGAGTTGCATCCAAGGGGCTAAGGAGTGATGTCGAGCAAGTTGGGGCTTGGAAGTAATGTATTGCACGAGGAGGCTGAGGAGCAATGTCCTGCAGGAAATGACTAGTAAGTGATGTACTGGAGAAAGGGGCTTCATATAGGAGGCTGAGAGGAGAGATATACTTCAGAAGGAGTCTGTATATAGAAGGGCTGAGAGGAGTGATGTACTGCAGAATGGGATTGTATACAAAGGGGTTGAATGTGATGATACAGCAGGATCATACTGTATATAGAGGAGCTAATATAGCACCCCAGGGTCCGGTTGCCACAATAGCACTGTCTCCCCTGGCGGACCATCCTGTGCTTAGGAGCAAGGGAAGGTACCCACACCAGGTGAACCACGCACACAACACCTTCCCAACACCAGGCCAGAAGGGGGAGCTCTGAAACCCGAATCCAAGAGGAGGTTCCCTGCTATAAATTCTGGCCTGGGTGTGGGGCTCGTGAGTTCAGTTCCTAGGAGAGCAGTGAAGAGGTCCTGTGGAATGGAGCAGAGTAAGGCTTGTCCTGGGACAGAGACTAGCCAGTGTGAGGGACCCATAGGAGAGGGTCTGAGGAAGTGGAGACGTAGGTCTGGGGAGTGAAGCCAGTGCTGGGCTCGCCTCCGTACAGAGCGCAGGAGCGGACACCGGAGTCACAGGTTGTGAGGGACTCTAGGCCCAAAAAAACTCACCAAAATTTAGCCATGTCAGGTATCCATTGCACCTAGCAGGAGGCTGCCATTTCCACTGGGAGGTAACACAGGTGTCTGAATACCGGTGCTCAATCCCCTTCAACCTAAGCATGTGAGCGGTTGTGTCACCTGCGACCAACCATGCTGACAGGGAGGAGACTGGTGGTATTTATAGACACAAGGTAACCAACAGGGCATCAGTCACACAGTTCTATGTGAGGCACAGTGTCAGAGCTCAGCCTATTGGTCACGCCCAGCTGTTAGAAAAGGCAGGTCGCTCTGCACCAAATACATTCATCACAAGTGACAGACGCCGCCAGAGGGCTCAGCCTCAAGTGCAAACTTTGCAGTTGTGTGCCTCACATAGACCTGTGTGACTGACACCCTGTTGGTAACCTTGTGTGCATAAATACCACTGGTCTCCTCCCTGTCAGCATGGTTGGTTGCAGGTGCCACAACCACCCCCATGCTTAGGTTGCAGGGGATTGAGCATTGGTATTCAGACACCTGTGTTACCACCCAGTGGAGCTGGCAGCCTACTGTTAGGTGCAATGGATATTTGACATGGCTAAATTTTGGTGAGTTTTTTTTTTAAAGTTTTATGTACTACTTCGGTGATTGGACTCTAGACCCAGCAGCCAACACCAGAGGGTGGGAGATTCCAAGTAGCTCATCCACCACGAGGCCCAGGAGACACCGCAGCACCAGAGAGCCCAGGGAGAGTAGCCAGAGAAGAGTAACCCAAGAAGGGCTCAAGACACCTGTCATATGGGCCAGAGACAGCACACAAGAGACAAGAGGGTCGCAGAGAGGGTCACGGTGTAGCTACAGGCAGCAGGGAGGCCTCAGAACTTGCCAGGTGTGGAGTATCCCAACTTGCTTCCAGGCTCCGGACCCCCGACACCTCTTGTGGACAGTGCCCTGGACAAAACTGTTACTTCATTCAGTAAAGGTAACCAAGACTGCAACTCGTGTGTCTGTCGATTATTCTGCACACCAAGCCCTGCACCCCCAGCGGCCTACTAACGACATAGACTTTAACGGTTGCCCTTGGGATACGTTCCACCCGTGGGGAGCAACACCACCACCGCTGCACTTCCATCATCCACAGAGGTCCTGCATAACAGCAACGACCCCTACTGGCCGCCTATCACGGGTGGCGTCATGATCAACTCTTATCCCCCAAAAACTACCCAGTCAGAGACTGTGCATTCCTCTTTTAAAATCTGTCCCCAGGGCCATGGGACCAAGCTTCGGCCAACTGTGACTCCCTGCAGAAGCAAGGAGGGGGCCCGGCCTCGACTAAATCCCCTCCACGGCCCCGGGGTGCAACACTAAGAAGAGTCATGTACTGCAATATGTGGCTGTATGTAGAAAAACTGAGAGGTGTGTTGTACTATAAGATTGGGCTGTATACAGAGGAGCTGAGAGGAGTGTGATGTACTGCAGGATGAGATTGTATATAGAGGGGCTGAGAGGAATACACCATCTATACCTCTATCACAGGCTATAAGATGGTCCCACCAGAGAGAAGTGTCTGTGAGCCATGAAACTCCATGGTCTATAGCAGGTTATTACAGCACATGAGATTGATCATACATACATTCATGTTGCTGAATGCTGCTGTCATTTGGTCATGGTGTGTGGCTGTGTCACATTGGTAGCACTAAACTGGTTATGTATTTATTTGCAACAGCAAAGTAGCACAGCAGTTCTCTGCATTCTTTGAGATGGGGGCACAACCAATGATTTGTGAAATGTATACTGTATGGGAGATGTTATAATCGGGGAACGGGTTGATAAATTATTATATTACAGGGAGTATGTCATTATAATCTGGGCACAGGGCGGCTGATTAACTGCAGGGGAATATATTCTAAACCTGAGAATCAAATTGCAGCGTCTTTCTACTGTATAATTAGAAATTAAGTGCAAATTGCTTGCTTGTTGTCAGTGACATTAAGGTTTTGCAGCCATTAACAATAAGTGATCTATTTGTGATTAATTTCTAATGATCTAGCTGAAAGAGGCTGTGACTTCTGCGAAATGAGATTTTAGTATCTGCTCCTCAGACAGGCACTGAATGCTGCATAGGACTCAAATCTAAAGATGAGCCATTTTCTGGCCAGTGCTTTGTGCTTGTCCCACAAGCCAAGATTTGGTGACCAGCCCCCGAATGTATAATATGTGAAAGTCTAGGCAATGCAGTCTCCAATCTCGGATTTAAAGAGGACCTGTCACCCCCCTGCTGCATGGCAAAGTAAATGCAGCATGTCTGCTGCATTCAGAGAAGGCTCTAACCCCTCTGTACCCCGAGAAAATACACTATAAAGCTTACAGATAAGTAGTCTAATGGATGGGATCTTATTACCAGGTCTTCGCCGCTGACAGAGACTCCTCTGTGTATATTCAGCCCCTTGTATGTGAATGTCGTTGTGTTGGCAGCAGATCATTCGGGATACACTGAAAGCGTGTTGACAACAGAACTCAACTTTAATTAGCAACAAACAGGTACAGATATGAAGGGCTTTGTGGAACCAGGAATATACATCTTAAATATCTCTCTGCAGCATCAGCAAGCAGCTGTGCTTCTCTTCACATGCACAGACACAGGAAACTGGTTACAGTCACATGGTATTTCCTGTGTGAGAGCCACTGGCAGTGTTCTCCTCTTTTAAACTAACTTTACTGACAATGCACAAACCTAGCAATATAGCACACATGCAGGATTGGAGTTGTTGCATTTAAACATATTGCAACAAGCCTCCTCCTGTTCTGGCCTCCTCTGCTGCTCTGTCAATCACGCTGCCGCGCAGAACGGCATTGTGTGATGTCAGCAGCAGAGCCCGTCCTGCTTTATGCTTTATTCAAATCTGGCGCCAGATTCCCAGAATAAGCCTAAAGCAGGGCGGGCTCTGCTGACATCACGCAATGCTTCTCTGTGCGGCAGCGTGATTGACAGAGCAGAAGAAGAGGGTAGAACAGGAGGCGGCGGCATTCACATACAAGGGGCTGAATATACATGGAGGAGGATGGAGGACTGTGCCAGCGGCAAAGACCTGGTAACACGTCATATAATGGGTGGGATCTTATCTGTAAGCTTTATAAAGTGTATTTCTCGGGGAACAGGGAGGCTAGAGCCATGGGGGACCCCTTCCCTGAGTACAGCAGACATGCTGCATTCACTGCTGCATTAACTTTGCCATGCAGCATAGGAGTGACAGGTCCACTTCAAGAGTCTTCCCTTCATGAGTCTTGATGCAAGTGTGTTATGCCTAATTGAGCATCTTATGGGAAATTCATGACACAGGGACTCAGAGAACACTAGAATATAGATGTACAGATTCTGCACTGGACATAACCCAGTGCATCAATATGACAATCAATGGGTGTCCATCACATCCATTATGGAAAAGACAACAGTCTACCTGCGACACTCCCAACACCCATGAATCTGCTAAACATGCCCTAGTTGTGTCTGTGTCAATAGACAAACCCTTTCTAGGGGTTTACCTATCTGATTCATTAATATTACATATATTTCTCATCATTTAGCTATTGGATCCCAGCAGTCAACCCTCTGTCAGCAGATCTTAGGAGATTTATACTTTTTTGTTCTTAGGATCTATTATTCATCATACATTTTTCAACTGTCGGAGAATGTTTTTCTATCTATCTCCATCCTGTCACTTACAATCTAATTACCCCTATCACTCGTCTTCATATTTCTACATATTCCAGACACGTAACATTATGTAATGTTTTGCTAATTTCCAGTCTGTTACTGTATTCGGAGCAATTAATGTTTTTTTTATGTAACATTTACTATTTGCGGAATAATCTACAGAAGATACATTTCCTCCCTGCTCCTGTCATTCTTTCAGTTACAGAACCAATCACAAGAAATGTTGTGTGTATCCAATCCACCATGACACCCTTTATTTTCTCTGTGTGCTGTCTGTGTTGAGAAGAGCAAGAACCATGAAGTTAAAATGTATCCCTGGGGAAACGCTCTTGGCAGGTGGCAGATTGTCACTGTTTTTACACAGTTTTACTTTGACATTGTTAGTGCTATCATCATATCATGCGAGATGAAATTTCTAACTACTGTATATCTTGCTTTCTGCTTATTTTTCGAGCATTGACAGATACAATGAAATGTACTTTATTTTCTCTAAATGACAGTTAAAGTGACCACACATAGACTTAATATCAAAGGTAAAACCAGTCAACTGTCCAGTTTGTAAGGGGGTGCACCAATACTCCCCTAATAGGAGATTTTAGAAAAGAGGGATCAAGCAGTTGGATTCCAACATGCCCAATCACTTTCATTTTAGGGGAAATAAGCTGATGACAGAGTTTTCTGGCAGCCACTTATTCCCCTTTCACAATATTTTTGTTACGCTCATGGGAGACGAGCAGTGGCGTAACTTCAAGCTCATGGGTCCCGAAGTGAAACTCCAACTGGGCCCCCAATTATTAAAAATCTTGAACAGCAATGGTCTTTTTCTATAAGCCAAAGGGACTTTTGGGGGCCCCCTAGGCTCTGGGGCCCAGGTGCGATCGCAACCCCTGCACCTGTTGTAGTTACGCCCCTGGGGACGCGCATCCAAGGAGTGGAGCCACTCGACCACAGGGGACCCGGGCTTACTCAGATGTGGGAGTGCCTTGACTAAGTGCCTATCTGGAGGCACCAAATGCCACTGCCAGGGCAGTATCCGGGACTGTGGCAGCTGAGTGGAGCTGGGTGACAGCAGGACAGGTGAGCAGACATTGGACTGGACAGGAACTAGAGTTTGATAGGGCTGGCACAAACGGGACTGATACAAGTATACTTGTACAGGCAGGTTCAGGACATAGGACATCAGGGTGAGGAAATCAGGCTGAGGTCATCTAGCACTAGCATAAATGGAAATCATCAGGCACACATCATCTGGCATAGGTAGAAGCCATCAGGCTCTGTACACCAGGCAGAACACAGGCTGGCAGGACAGGTCCAGAAAAATATACAGGACATACACAGGAATTCAGGCTGGATGGATACAATGACATAGCAGGAACAAAACTGGTTGCAGGCAGGACTGTGCTGGATACCGGCTAACCAGAACAACTGGCTGGACCAACATATAAAGATAGGTTTGGAAACTAATGAGTTGCTCAGGCAACACCCAACAGGGAAAGGAACTTTAAACACTTGGTGCCTGCCAGCCGTAGGCTGGGGACACCATTTCAAGGTGAGTGCACTGACCCCTTAAGAGAGGGGGAAGTGCACGTGCAACCTAGCCTAGAGGCCAGGAACCCCAGCAAGACAAGCACGGGATCTCCGCTGGTACTAGGGGCTGATACACACATGGGCAGACGTGGAGGAGAACGGGACTACACTACATGTGAGTGGCAACGCAGCAAAGAAAGGACTGAGCAAGCAGCCAAATAAGTAACGGCATTGGTATCCCCACTGAGTAGGAGAGAGGAGAGTGTGCAAGGACACACTGAAGCGCCAGGCATTTGTGGGATTGGAGTGTCAGCACTACAATATGCACCCTAGTGATTAAGCATGAGTTTGGAAGGATTGGGAGAGATTGTGTTATTCCTACTATCTGAGTATGACCAGCATTAGGGTGCCTTTAAGAGTTGGTTGGATATGTATGGTAGTTACTATTGTATTCTGGAATAAAAAAATTTTTAAGATGAGATATTATCTGTGTAGAGACTCAATACCAGATGTTCCTTGGTGGCACCACTGCGGGGGGCGCGAAGTTTGGCATAATTCCCTTTAATCTGGAATGGATGATATTTTTTGTTAAATCTCCCCCTTTTTTGTTCCCTTTTCTTATTTTAGGGGTAAGAAGTTTTTTAGTTGAGACATACTAATAACTTTCTTTCTAAAGGTCCACTAATGTGTCTATAGTGGGGGACCTTTTGGTTCCCTTTAACCCCGCTCACCTTTGTAACCCTGTGAATAATCTATTGTGTTCCATGACATCTATTCAGTGTCAGTTCAGGGTTCATCTAGCAAAGTGTCCTCACAATGTGGGGTCATCTCCATGAAGACATGTAGACCCTGCTCATAAGACATGAGGTTTAAATGTCAGAAGTGTAGGAATTTTCTGTAAATGTCATTTCTGTTCCCTGAACATACCCTTTGAAGCTTTTTGGTTTTCTCTGCCCTATAACCTTTGGCCCTCGATTTCCTATGAGTGCAGGTTTTGGACCCTGGTAAGATGTTTACCATCTGCTTTATTGTAGCACTGTCACCTGATGGGTCCTTTCATTTTCCTATGAAGGCACAGAAGGGCTCTGTCCTTACCTCTGCATTGATACTGTTGACATAATTAAAGCTTATCACCGCTGCATTCCCACGGATAAAGGCTGGAATTAATTGTGAAGTGATATTAGTAAACCCTGCCCAGTCTCTTGGCTCGGGTTCAGCTTTCAGGCTGACTGTACCATGGGGAGCTTGAGAACAAACCATTTATGAGCCGGTTTGTTAACATGTAATCCAGTGTATGGTGGAGGACTATGACATTGTGCCTTTTCACATCCTAGAAGGCAATTTAAGCCGACGGTACAGTCAAAGGTCTAACAAAGGTGTTTAACCGTAGCCACAGGTTGTATGGCAGCAATCACAGCTCCCATTACACTTCCATTTTATAGAGTTCAGTGAAGGTGAGCTGCAGATGGATTTTTATATTTAGCTGCTTGTTTTATTTTTTACTACATTTTTGCTGCAAAAAATAGTTGAGCCAAAATTGTCTAGGAGTCTCTAAGATAATGCCAAACTGATTATTGTGTTTGTTCCTTTTTAAACTGTTGGTTAGATTCTTTGTTATTATTATTATTATTATTGGATTAATTTTTCTGCAAGTGTGTGTAATATAATATAATATAATAAAAATGCATTTCTGAATTAAAAAGAAAAGAGAAGACAAATCGAGTCCAAGCTTGATAAGGAGCGTGATCTTTATTTGTCAACTCGTTTCCGAGTATTATTCTCCTCCGTCAGGACAAAAATCACATTGGCCTGAAGGGAAATTACTCAGAAACGCGTTGACAAAGATCATGATCCTTATCGAGTGTGGACTCATTTTTAATTCCATGGCAGCACAGTTTTTAACCCTTTCTCATACCTGGCTGTGGCAGCCATTGCTACATGGCTATATAGTAATTGTCTCCTCTGCATCCACTTTACTAGCATCTTATATTTTGCCTTCTTCTATATATTGAAGCTTAGCAGCATTTATCTGTGCCTGGTTAGCTGCCTTCCCGATCCCTCAAGTCTTTCGTGTTGTATTTGGTCCTGCCCTAGTTCACACTCTGCATGAGACTCCAATATGGGGGCAGCCATGTCCAAGACATCACAGGAAAATCATATAGCCTATTTAGTAGTTGTGCCTTTTCACAACTACTAAAGACAGTCCTTTTTGATCCTTTTAAGGTCTATTGTCAGCGCCGCTGTCAGGGTGTGAATGCTCTACAAGCTGTCAGGGGCCCTGTGGTGATTGGCAGGAAAGGGGGCCTGGAGGAGAGGTGAGGGGGTGGGGCTCAATCTCCTTGGGGCCACGCCCCCTCATCTCTTCTAAGGCCACCTTTCCTGTTAATCACCTCACTTCTTGAGCTAAAGGACCTTTGATGAGATCACCAGCATGTGACCTGTGTGGGCGGAGCCAGGCTCCAGGCTGTGGTAACAAATGTCTTGTTTGTGAGGGAACTTCCCCGTGAACAGGTAATGGAGGGAGTGAACTACAGGTCATAGGAGGCTTCATACTGTACGCCTGAGTCACAGGACTCTACCACCTGCACATGTACATACACTATCAATAGTGGACGGGCATGCTGCATAGCTGTGTGTGTATGCTGAGAGCTGTGTGTGTGTGCTGCAGAGCTGTGTGTGTGTGTGCTGCAGAGCTGTGTGTGTGCGCGCTGCAGAGCTGTGTGTGTGTGCTACAGAGCTGTGTGTGTGCATGTTGTAGGGCTATGTGTGTATTTGCTGCAGAGCTACGTGTATGTGTGTATGCTGCAGAGCTGTGTGTGTGCATGTTGTAGGGCTATGTGTGTATTTGCTGCAGAGCTAAGTGTATGTGTATATGCTGCAGAGCTATGTGTGCCCGCAGTTGCTGAAGCAGAGGTGGCTGGCATGGCCGAAACTGACCTCTTGAGTGACATCAGGCTCAGCCAGGTTTGTACTACGCATGTTCCTAATAGCCTAACATGTGCAGTACAAACCAGAAGTCACAGCAGAGTGTGGGTGCATCAGGATATAGAGGATGGAGCTGCTGCTAGAGGTGAGTATGATGCGTGTCTAGTGTGTGTGTGTCTGGCTGTGTGTGTCTGTGTGTCTCTACACAGCACTATACTGTATATACAGGTCCACACTATATCCATACAGTGTATAGACACTAATACAGCATTTAGTGTGGACCTGTATATACAGTATAGTGCTGTGTATAGAAGATATACAGCTGACAGTCTGTAATGTGTATAAAGCCAGCAGTCTCTGTGTATACTGCTGGCAGTCTCTAATGTGCATACAGTCAGCAGTCTCTAATGTACATACTGCTTGTAGTCTCTAATGTGTATTTCGGCCGGCAGTCTCTAATGTGCATACATCCCGCAGCAGTCTTTATTGTGTATTTTCTATTGTGTATACAGCCATCAGTAGTCTCTATTTCGTATTCACTTATGTATACATCCAGCAGCAGTTTCTATAGTGTGTGTATGTATATATGTATATTATATAATATACATGTCTGTGTGCGTATGTTTGGGTGGAGGCAGGGCTGGGGTGGAGCCTGGGCGGAGTCTCAGGGGGCCCTGAAATTTTGCCAGTGAGGGGCTCTGAAATTCCTAGTGGCAGCACTGTCTACTGTTGTGCTCAGATAAGACCCCATCTGCGCTTTTTATTTAATTGATTTATAATTTTAAATACCCCACAATAGCTAGTGTGAAACACATGAAAACTCTGCCTTTTTTTTACAAGATATCAAATGCTCTGCAAAAAAAACAACAAAAACAACGTGAAGTAAGCCTAAACAACACATCAAACCTTAATAAAACTGGAGAACCTATTTGTGAAGCATTCATCATCCATGGTTAGTTCCTCCATTTGTGCCCTGCTTTGAAGTTTCCTTAGACCAAGTGTTCAAAGCGGCAAGAGATGTGAGCTCATCCTGCGGCTGCCATTGACCTGCTCAGTCATGATCATGTTAGTGACTAGATGGATGGATGTGTTTAGACCTCCATAAACGGAAGAGAACAATGGAGGCAAGGAACCAAAAGCAATAGATTGTAAATGACCAAGCTCAAGTCTGTGGAGATGTCTTCTTGTGAGCGCATACTGGAGTTATAACATTAGGCAAACTGAGATATGGACAAGTATCACTTTATCTGAACAGTACATTATATGTTTTATGCACAGTACAGAAACTAAAACCAATTACAGGATTATGTAGCGAAACCTCTTAATTTCTGGAAAAAAAATGAACTTGTGCCTCAAAGTACAGACATTCCTATTGTGATAATAAAGTGAGTGGCTTTTTGTTCCTGACCCATCACACTTACACAATCATACTATCACATGCTACAAATTAGGAAAATTAAAGTGGATAGGTCACCAGTGGTCATCCTACATCATTCAGTCTATCTCTTAGACCTGATGACGCTGGTATACTGACTTTTAAAAATCATTGCTCTATGTAATTCTTTAAAATAAAAAAAATTCCACTGATATAAAAATAAGAATTTTACAAAGTCAGCTAACAGTGGATTCATAAAATGCCCATATTTATATGAGGCAAAATCTAATGCCAACTAATAAAAGTAGCAGTCCTAAAAGTCATAATTGACTCTTTAACAAGCCTTTTAATATAACAGGATTTGTGCCAGATCAGAGCACCAGATAAAACTTGAATGGTATCCACAGTCCGCGCTGCTGCTCTTTATCCAAGGAATCCACAAGAGGTTATTACCATCAGAGGAAGGTGCTGGGACAGCACCGAAACGCGTTGGTGTGATGAAATAAAGAACTTTTGATGGTAATAACCTCTTGTGGATTCCTTGGATAAAGAGCAGCAGCGCGGACCGTGGATACCATTCCAGTTTTATCTCCTGATTTCCCGTGGTTTTGTGGTGTTGGTGGAGGTTCTGCAGCAGCTGCCTTATGCTTTTAAACTGGTTGTGGGTCTCACAACCATAAAAGTTGAGTGGATACACTTATAATCCACATAAGAACTATAGTGTCTGTTTGATAGGGCACAATCTGCGCCTCTTGTATCTCCCTTTTTTTCTAGTAGAGATCAGAGCACCAGTCTGCAGACGCTGCATTTCGGAGTGACTTCCACTCATCAGTGCAATTTGTGGGGTTCTGATCTAGCTGTATGAGAGGCTAAGACGAGGTCTGGGGAAATAGCTATTCTCCTTATGGAAAGCAATGAGGAGATTTATAGTCACAATGCTCCTCTGGGAAATATGCAAATTGTCACTTCAGTGAGGAAGTGAAAAACTCAAATGCCACCTAATAAGGGTAGCAATCCTTGAAGTCATAATTGACTCTTTAACAAGCCTTTTAATATGACTTTGGGGTTCTGATCTACCACAAATCCTAACTGCAGACGCTGCATTTCGAGGTGACTGCCCCTCATCAGTGCAGTGTATGGGATTCTGATCTGGCAGTATGAGAGGCTAAGACATTGTCAGGGGACTAGCTTTGCTCCTCAAGGAGAGGAATCTGCCAGCTGGCAGTGAGTCATATTAAAAGGCTTGTTAGAGTCAATTATGACTTTTAGGATTGCTACCTTTATTAAGTGGCATTAGAGTTTGTCTACTTCCTCACTGAAGTGACAATTTGCATATGCATTTTCCCAGAGGAATATTGAGGCTTTAAGTCTCCTCACTGCCGGCTGGCAGAATACGCTCCACAAGGAGAATAGCTGTTCCCCCAGACCTCTATGAGGCAAGAAACCTTTTAAAAACGTTTACCGTATATTGCCTTTTTGACATTGATTCACAAACTACATCGGCCTCATGAGGTCTAGAAGATCTGTTGAATAGTGTAGGTGGTTTGTATTGAGAAAGTGACATTACTATCTCTTACTTATCTTATTTGGAGCCTAAATGCTTCATTGATACAAAGCATTATTCTTGAGGAGGCTCCAAATGACATAACTGCCAGCACAGTGTGCGCATGTACAGCAGACCTGTAGACAACCTCTGACAGATGCATTCTGGGAATTAGCTTTATTTTCTTTTATGTTTTTATGTAATTATTATCTGTTCCCATTGATAATTGTGTTTGTAAATACACCATTGGATATTGGATATTTTAATTTAAACCGAGTACCTTTCCCAGTTGTTGCTGGTTCACTAATTGTGGAACAGTTTCTTTTTCTTCTCTGCTCCCCTGTTCTAAAGTTACACCTCCCAGTAATAAAGTTGCGAACAAACTGGGCGTAAACCACTTCATTGTGGGTGCGCCCTTGTTTTGATTGGCCGGCATCAAAGGCAAAGGCACACACCCAAAGAGAAGTCCAGTTTATTCTTGGGGAGGCATAACTCTGGAATGGAGGATCACAAAAGAGAAAGAAACTCTTCCAGAATCCGCGGAGCAGTAACAATGGAAAGAGGGACTCAGATTATCCAGTAAATGTATTTTTTAATAAGGATAATATCCAGACTTTGTTTCATAGATTGAAAGAAAAGTCTATCAAATGTAATAATTGTTTGCTTTTTCTACAATAATTTCCTTTGTATTTTTTGAGCTTGGAGAACATAAAGCTCTCCTTGTGAATCAATTTTCAAACACGGATCCAATTACCATTGTGAATAAATGAATACCACACCTTTTGTGAAATGGTTCTTTGATTGCTCCACAGAAGTGCATACATTACCATTTTCTTCAGGTACCAATTAATCTGAACAGTGTCTTCTAATTAATGTTTTCCTCCTTCATCTGCTCAGCTAACATTGGCAGCTTAATTACTCAGGCAAAACACCATTCATAGAATTGTGGAAACAAGCCGAATACCTGTAAATCCAACACCAAATATCCTGCCTGAATGCAGATTTGCATGGTTAATGAGAGAATTTATATGCATGGGGTATGGAGTAAATATTTATATAGCAGTGATAGGTTACATTAGGGTGATTATTACTGTTAGCAGAGCAGGAGATGAGCTTTTAATAAGTGCTTGAAATATTCTGGAAATGTCTGAATTTATGTTCCTAAGTGAATTTGCTATGTGCTACATATTTATTCAAGAGAATTTCCACTTTATAGAAAGTGGGCCCCCAAATTGATTATAGTATGATACCTAGAATAATAAACAGAGCAGGTAAATCCCCTTTGAGTCCAGTGTCTGTTCCTGCTTATAAAGCTTACGGGTGCGAACGTGGGTGAGTGGACCCACTGGGCCGTGGTACTGATCTTGGCCTGGAGGGGCATAACCACTTCTACATCCAGCTACCGGCCCATATCCTTGCTCCTGTTGACTTCCAAACTTTTCGAAAAGCATGTCCACACTGTATTCTCATCCCACCTCTCATCCAACTCTCTCTTTAACAACCTTCAATCCGGTTCCGCCCTCACCACTCCACTGAAACTGCCTGACCAAAATTACTAATGACTTAACTCCCTGCCAAAGCTAATAGTTCTCCTTCGTCCTCCTTCTAGACCTGTCATCTGCATTTGACACAGTCAACCACTGCCTCGTATTACACATCCTCTCTTCCATTGGCATCACTGACCTTGCCCTCTCCTGGATCTCTTCCTACCTTTCCAACCGCACATTTAGTGTCTCCTACTCCCACATGACCTCTTCGCCCCATCCCCTCTCTGTTGGGGTCCCTCAAGGCTCTGTCCTGGGGCCCCTCCTTTTTTCCATCTATACCCTTGGTCTGGGACAACTCAAAGTCTCATGGCTTGCAGCATCACTTGTACACTAATGACACTCAGATCTGTCTCTCTGGCCGAGATGTCACTTTCTCCTATCCAGAATCCTGGACTGTCTATCAGCCATATCCTCCTTCTTCTCCTCTCGCTTCATAAAACTCAATGTGGACAAAACCAAACTCATCATCTTTCCTCCATCTCACACACCTTCCTTCCCAGATCTATCAAAATAAATGACATCACACTTTGCCCTGAACCTGAACTCCCATTGCCTCAGAGTGACCTTTGATTCTGCCCTGTCCTTCAAACCGCACATCCAAGACCTTGCCACCTCCTGCCGCCTCCAACTCAAAAATATATTCAAAATCTGTCCCTTGCTCAACCCTCAATCTACTAAATATAAGTGCATGCCCTCAATCTCCCGCCTTGACTACTGCAACCTCCTGCTCTCTGGCCTCCCTGCTTACACTCTTGCACCTCTCCAATCTGTCCTTAACATTGCTGCCCAACTAATCCACCTCTCTCCTCGCTATTCCTCCACTTCTTTCCTCTGCAAATCCCTCCACTGGCTACCAATTCCTCAACGTATCCAATTCAAACTACTAACACAGTCTTACAAAGTTGTTGATAATCTGTCCCCCTCGTATATCTCTGAACTAATCTCCCGATATCTTACAACTCGTAATCTTCGATCCTCCCAAGACCTCCTTCTTTCCTCCACACTTGTACGTTCCTCATCTAACCGTCTACAAGACTTCTCCCAAGCATCCCCCATTCTCTGGAATTCTGCACCCCAAAACATTCAACTGTCCCCCACACTCGGAACCTTCAAGCAGAACCTGAAAACCCATCTCTTCAGAACAGCCACCAGTCTGCAATGAGCACAGTGCCATCTCACCACCTCTGGACCTGGTGCTCCACCACCTCTGAACCTGGTGCTCCACCACCATTGGACGCGGCGCTCCACCACCACCAGAGCAGACACAGCCTACTGTCTTTCCCCTCTGCCCTGTAGAATGTTAACTCGCAAGGGCAGGGTCCTCTCCCTCCTCTGTATCAGTCTGTCACTGCTAGTTTGTTCATAGTAGTTTTTAACTAGTTTGTATGTAACCCTTTCTCATGTACAGCACCATCGAATCAGTGGTGCTCTATAAATAAATAATAACTAAGCGACTACCTCGTCTTTGGTAAAGTCTATGATAGTTAGGTTAGGTTTGTGCTGGAACGTAGCCACCACGTGCTACTCAAGGGGTTCTCGGTACCTTGACAGTTGGCCCCAGGAGTCAGGAATCCAGG
Source organism: Allobates femoralis (assembly GCA_033576535.1). NCBI lineage: Eukaryota > Metazoa > Chordata > Amphibia > Anura > Aromobatidae > Allobates > Allobates femoralis. The sequence continues at coordinate 139,501,690 of JARQOC010000009.1, forward strand.
CACAGGCATGGATGCAGGCAGGTACAGTCTCTGGTGCAATTGGGGATAGATTGAAAATTGGTGCAGTGGGTATGGCAGGTGCAGAACGTCTGGTTCTGACTGGTGCAGTGTGTACAACAGCATGGCTTATTCAAGTTGTTGGATTATGGCCATATGGCAGGTTCAGGTATGGCAGGTACTAGCAGGCCCTATGACACAGGCATGGGTTAGCAAAATAGAAAACATGGCACAGTACACTGAAACATGGACCAGAAAACAAGCAGCATGTCTCTAGGCAATAGACTGCATTGCTCAGGCACCTCCTAAAGGCGGAAGGTGCATTAAATACTCTGATCCTCAGCCATTGGCTAAGAAGCACTTCAGGGCACGGCATGCTGGTCCTTTCAGAGAAGTGGGCATCTCTTGCGCAACTTAAGTATACTCCCAATAGACTTGTGCGGCATGCACAGGCCTTGGGAACTTAAAACAGGAGATGGAGCCCGGAGTGGTGAGTATGCTGGTCTCCCTGCTGTGGGGCTGCCGGCAATCCAGCAGGCGCTACACCGCTGCTTCTTGTGACTCACAATAAAATCGACTTTGGCTACAGCAGAGACGTCGACACTGCCAATCACTGAGCTCAGCAGCGGTCCACAATGTAGACAAACACAAAGAGCAGCATATTGAGCTGAACATAGCTGCTTTTATGAATTGAAAGGAGGCACAAAGATGGGTAGCACAAAGATTTATGTAAATATATCTATTAATTAAGCCTTGTCAGGTAAGATGCTAAAAAAAATCACTACATATGCAATCTTGCATGGGGTCACATTGACCCCATGGTACCAGACAAGGGATAATACAAGGGATATATATGTGTAATAACCGTACATGACTGTGTAATTACCAGACTAAGATGTAGCACAGGCTAATCCGTAAAGAACACCAAAACCAATAGTAAGAAAAGCGATCATGTAGTCAATAATTCCATGAAAACAAAAATACCAAAAAGCTTTATTTGAATCAACCATCGGTCTGTTGTGGACACAAAAAAGAGAGGAATGAGGTTCACATCCCACCACACACAAAATTATTTTATATAAATAAATAATGGGAAGGAATAGCCGGGACAACAATTGCATATATACAAAATCAAACATAGGCACTAGTTATGGATTGGTAGATCATATACCTTGCACTGAAAAGCACAAATTCATATATAATGTAAATGACTGAATAACACTGGCACATAGGGTATAACAGAAGTATATACCTCAAGTGGATAATTAACAGCAAAACAAGGCTAAATAGCATAAACATGAATGCACACTGCCGCAGAGTTGAATATACAGATGGAATTGTAAAGTGCCATAATGGCTGAAACAGTATGCGACAGCAGGAACTCCCTTTGGGTTGGTGGTGCACACCCTGATGCGTGTTTCAGCGGTGCCTTCATACTTATTTATCTGATTTTATGGAAATTTATGTTGAGGAAATAGTATCAATAACACAAAAACCATGTAAAACATAAGTTTAACCTAGAAAGAATGTGTAAAATCGGCACAAAAATGGGTGCAATTCCACAACAGAAATGGATACATAGAGGTTTTAAAGGTACCAGTCAGCTCGTTTTCGGGCCTTAACCTATCACAACCTATTACTGCATCTTTCTACTACATCCGTAACCACCCTCTCTCACCTAAATTTGTCCTATACTGTTGGTGAAAAATGACTTTGATACTTACATCACTGCATGTTAATTACTGGGACTGTGCAATCTCTAGGTCTTCTCCCCCCCCACAGTCCTGATATCCTGCCCTGGTGGACGCAATCATTCAGCTGCTATACTGCCCTGGTGGACACGATCATTCATTTGACATCAGCTACAATCCGAACCTCCCACTCCCATCTCCAAGACTTCTCACAAGCTGCACCAAATCTCTGGAACGGATTACCAAGAACAATTCAATTAATTCCCAATACCAATAGTTTTAAGCGAGCCTTAAAAACACATCTCTTTAGGCTGGCCTATCACCTCACCTCACTTGTCTAACTATTCCTATCTTCTCTTTTCTAAATCTGGCCTCTTGTGTTATCTGTCTGCACCTGCAGACTGTCTGTCTGTCCCTCATGCATAATATAGCACTTTATCTGTACTTGTACAGATCCCGACTGATGACCGATTCATGCAGCGTTACATGAATCCCCTAATTATTATATCGATGGCTGGACCATGTATGACATCATTTGTTACTGTTACCTTTTGTTCCTTCCCCTATTTCCTCTAGATTGTAAGCTTGCGAGCAGGATCCTCACTTTTCATGGTTTTTGAATTTTTGTTACTCTGTATTGTCCCATATAGTCTACATATCCCCTCCGAATTGTAAAGTGCTGCGGAATATGTTGGTGCTATATAAATACAATTATTATTATTATTATTATTATTATGATGCATGGTCATTCAGCCAGGTGAGCACGTGGCCAATCCAAACTTCTTGTTCCTGCTTGCTGCTTCCGGTGTTGAAACACTGGCCACGCATTCTTTCGGGTCCTGCACAGTATGGGGGTGTATTGCCGTACAGACCAGCTCCGGAGTATGTGTAGTGTGCATTCTGAAGCCGAATTGTACACTCAATACCTCCCATAATGCACCAGACATGAAATGACACACGGCTAGCGCATCATCACTGCAAGCAGGAACAAGAAGTTTGGATTGGCCAAGTGCGCTCCTGACAGAATGACCGTGCATCAGGATGAATGATCGTAGCCACTGGGGCGTGATAACCGCATCGAGAGGGGGGGAAAGGAGCCCTGAAGGACCGCCCAGTCAGACGTCAAATGTAGTGTACTAGACTGATTACCATACTGCCATGTAAGTATCAAATTCATTTTGTACCTACAATATAGGACAGTTTTAGGTGAGACATGGATGGTTAGGGATCTGCAAGGTGCAGGGATAGGTAGTGATAGGTTAGGAGGTAAAAACCACCTGACAGGCACTGAAAAACAATTTCCAATCGGATTCCACACAAAAAAATAATGCAGCATGTGAGTGAGATTTAAAGGGAACTTGTCAGGTCAGATAATGCTATTAATCAATAGGTGCAGCTTCAGTTCTTGCTCCTTACACTAATTATACTATGAGCAGCAGCTACAAACATGGCCAGGCACTGTACTGACAGATTGCTCTGTACTAATACACCGACGGCCGCTCTGTGCTGACGATGTGCCGAAGGCCGGCTCTGTGCTGACGATGTGCCGACGGCCGGCTCTGTGCTGACGATGCGCCGACGGCCGGCTCTGTGCTGACGATGCGCCGACGGCCGGCTCTGTGCTGACGATGCGCCGACGGCCGGCTCTGTGCTGACGATGCGCCGACGGCCGGCTCTGTGCTGACGATGCGCCGACGGCCGGCTCTGTGCTGACGATGCGCCGACGGCCGGCTCTGTGCTGACGATGCGCCGACGGCCGGCTCTGTGCTGACGATGCGCCGACGGCCGGCTCTGTGCTGACGATGCGCCGACGGCCGGCTCTGTGCTGACGATGCGCCGACGGCCGGCTCTGTGCTGACAATGCGCCGACGGCCGGCTCTGTGCTGACGCACTGCTGAGCTGGCTGTCAGTCATTGAGTATAGAAGACACGTGTATAAAACTGAAAGCCGTCAATTCCGAGGAGGAATAAATAAAGTAAATTTTCTTCCAGGTGCCGAACTTTCAGTGCAGTGACCGGGCATCTTCATAACGCTATTAATAAACTGCAGATTATCCTTAAAATCTCCCGGTTAATAGCATTATCCTGCGTGAAAGGTTCCCTTAAATTAAAACTCATCCACGTTATTGTTACTCTAAATTACATTAGATATTGTGTGTAAAATCCACATTGAATTCCCTGTGTGAGTCTTCCCTAAAGCGGTTTTCTAAGGCAATTTGAAAGAGGCCATAATGAACAGAAACCCGATGGTGGGGATATGATGGTTGAGTACAGAACATGTACTGACGGAAGATATATTAATGCATGTGGCCAACCTTTTAATTAACTAGGAATACAGCCTTGAGAATAGGTAGAATTCTGATATCAATATTTGGTGCACGTTGTTAGTATTTTTACCATCTGACGTGACATTGTTATACATGGATTCTCACAGCTTCTGAACATAAAAAATGTACTGAAGTAAAAAGTCAGGATATTCACACTTCCTATAAGGTTTCAGATGCAAATGAATGTAGCAGCTAAATTAAGTCTGCATACGGGAGCTATGTGGCCCTCACGTGACAAATCATTCATGGCATTAACTAAAAATGATCAAAAACACTGACTGGATGGCTATAATGCTCCAGAATAGAAAAAGGCTGAAAATAGACCCAGGTCCATAAAGTCCAATGTATAATCCTAACATGTTAATTCACAGAAGTTTAAAAATCACATATGAATGCTACCGGAGGGGTCATTTTGACCCTTTTGCTATTTCTTTTTCTTATAATTTCTAAAATTTTAACAAAAGTTTTTGTGACTTTTATTATTCATGGTAGTGTATATTTTAGGACACAAAAATGAATTGTAACTTTTTCAGTGGCCCGGATTTTACAATTCATACCTATAAGTACTGAAGGGGTCAGTTTGACCCCATACATAAAAGTAGTAGTAGGCAAGTCACCTATGTGACAAAATATGACAAAATGTGGAGTTGGAAGGTGCAACAAAAGAAAAACAACTAAAACTTGCACAAGCTGTAACAAACTAGTTTGTGGAAAATGCACTGGGAAAGTGAAAAAGTCCTGTTTGTGTTAACTGTTGGACACCGCATGCTATAACCATGTAAAACGAAAATGTGTTTAAACTGCTGTACTTGATCTTAACACTGTTGCTACTAAGTTACAATAAATGTTCTTTAATTTGTTGGCAACAATAAAGTTATTTTTACTCCAGAGTCAGTACTTTTGAATGGGGGTCAAAATGACCCCTAATGGTAGTTATAGGTTTTATGAAACATGCGGTAGTTCTAGTGTTAATACTAAAGAGTAAATTTATTCTGAAGGGCCTGTCAAACGCTACGATATCGTGAACGATATCGTTGAAACATCACAGGGTTTGAGACGTTCTAACGACGTCGTAATGACTTCGTTGCATGTGACACGTCATTACGACCAGCGATAATTTGACTGATCATTGATCGCAGGTTTATGATCCGGACCATAAATCAGTCGTTGATTGCACGTTCGATCTGCTGTATCGTCGTGTGTGACACCGTGATAATGATCTCATTTACGACTTCACCTATTCAGAACTGAAGCACGTAGGCGACCAAACAAGCGCAAGTATCGTTTGCTTGTCGCGGAATCGATGCTGCGTCGTTCACGATATCTGTATGTGTGACACCTCACCAGCAATCATTGAACGGCTTTCAAGCAATCCAGATCAAGTTGGATCGTTGGTCGGATCGCTGAGATATTGAAGCGTGTAACGGGCCCTTAAAACCCTGGATCAATGTCCCATCTCCAGAAATAAATTACTCATAACCTGGAATAAAATTTTCGAGAAAGATATCCAGGCCTTCTTTACCTTGTTCAATAAATTCACCATCACATGGTTGTAGAGAGTTGTATAGCCTCCCTGCTTTTAAAGATCTGCTGTCTCTGATGATGATTATGATGAAACCTTCTGTTTTTTAAACATAGAGGATATCTCTTTGTCATAGCTACAGACCAAAAAATGAGTACTTCACTGCTCTTTACTGTAAGATAATGAGACCATTGCCACGAGTTGTTGCAGCCTGATTAAACAACTAAATTGTTCAGTTGATTGCAGATGCTCTTAAAGAGCCCGCTTGTTGTTTATCTTGAGAAGGAGCTTATTTAAAGGGAACCTGACCCTCCAAATCGGTCCCCAACCTCTAAAAACCTGTCCCTGCACCTTCCTATAAGGTTTCAAGCTATCCCTCTCTTTCCCTATAGCTATTCTGTAAAGTGTAATTATCACCTTTATTACCTGAGAAATCTGCGGCTTCTGAATCCCCGAGGAGTCACAGTGGGTGTACACTCTTGCGGCTTATCGCCGCCTCCATTGTTGTTTTTGATGCCCCAATGGGCGTAAAAATGAATGTTGACGATCCTGTGGTGGATCCCTGGGCGGGGTTAGCCGGAATGATGCAAATCGCGTCCTCTCCGGTGCTGTGACGTCGATACACCTCACACTGCACATTGCACATGTGTGAGTTGTAAATAACACCTCGTGCATGCGCAGTGAGGTCCGTACATACACCCAAAGGGTGTATCGACTTCACAGCTCCGACAATGACGCGATTTGCGTCATTCCGGTTAAGCCCGCCCAGTGATCTGACACAGGATCATCAACATTAATTTTCATGCCCATTGGGGCAAATTGTATCATATCCATGTTATAGGACTTCCCACTGCGTATTGCACATACGTGAGTTTGCTCTACGACAGCTTGTCTGGAATTAGCTGCTGCAGAGCCAACTCGCGCATGCGCATGTCCTATGATATTTGCGTCATACAGGCTATACCGCCCATGGAGGGGGGCGAGGGAGCTCACAATGCCTTAGCACGCCCATCTGTGCGTGAATAATTGATTTGCATGCGGCACTAAGAAGCCACAGGGAATGCCCTGTGTGACTTCTCAAGCACTGAGGAGCCGCGGAAAGAAAGGTAATAAAAGCAGTTTTAGATACTTTACAGATACCCTTTTTTTACACAAAGGGATGCCTACAATGCATTCCTGGAGGTGCAGGTACAGGTATAAATGGTCTGGGGGCTGATTTTTAGGGGTCAAATTCCATTTAAAAAATATGATATTACTGATCATGAGTTCTGGATTACCTAATGGGATGTTGATACATGTAACTAGTCTGATTGCCGTATGATTAGTGGGGAAGGTTTTTTTCTTCTAATATGGAGCTTACTGTTTGCCCCATGGAGTTTTTACCTTCCTCTGGATCAACATGTTAAATTATAGGTTGAACTCTATATCTACCTTGGTTACCCCTCTGTGCACCCGCTCTAGTTCAGCTAGTGGTCAGAAGCCACTCACCTGACTGATTTCACCCACAATAATACTCATGTTCACAGTACATTTCTTTTTTTATGATTCAGGAGTGGCTGCACTAGAAAAAAAAACTCCAAAAGGTTCAAGAAAGAGAGGCTGCCAACATTTCCACCCTAGGAAAAAGCAGGCAGCAATACCAGCACACATACATTGGGTTGTCCGCAACCAAATTTTGTGACTTTCTGCTATAACTTGTATGTATGGTCAGTATACATTAGTGTCATTGACATTTGGTCTATGGGACCTAGATTCCTGTACTGCACGTTTACATTCCTATTAGTTAAGCAGTCGTCATTTGCATCTAATTTGATAGATGAAAGGCGAGGATGAATGAGTCTCTTTCTTGGTTGTTTTTCATCTTGCACAACGTTCCTGTTTTGGTAATGTCAGCCCGAGCGCTGCTTTTCCTTTCTTACTTCAGATGATTGTTCCAGCCGCATACATCCATAACACTGAAGGGACTTGCGGAGAACAATCGATGGTGTTGCCTATGGCGACCAGTTGGGTTCTCTATTCCATTTTTACCTTTCACTTGTAAAGTCAACATCTGAAATGTGGATGTTTGCCATGGGCAACACGGCTGTTTATATTTGTGCTTTTATTCTAGTTTACAGGGACACGACATCTAAATCTATCCTCCGCTACAGTTGAAAGCAGGCTATTGTTCCCTGTTTACAGCCATTTTAGCCTGACTGTAGCATTTTTTCAATGGGATTAGTGGCTGAAAGTCAAGTGAAATCCCTGCTCTCATGATCACCACTTAATCTTAAACCTCCAGTTCTGGGAACGTTCAGAAACCTTTACAATATGTGTGCGTGATATTAGCCGCTCTTTTTATAAACTCTTCTGTAAGTTATGGACCATGAAAGGAATAATGACAAAAAAGCTATCTATGGCCAGCTGCATTGTGACTGCACCCGCCGTGTGCAAAATGCATACACGTGAGGCCTTTTTTCTCAGTGGGAGCTTTGCACCGTGCAGGTTCAGACACATCCCGGTTCCTCCTTTCTCACTCTTCTTCTCCAGTAAGACTGGATCCCGTAGACAAGTTACAGCTTGGATCTCCGCAAGTCTGACAGGAGAGATGGAGTGTCAGACATACCTGCTTGTTTTCCCATTCAGTGGTCACACCTTAGGAAAAGTACACAAATATGTCTATATAGTGAAGGATCCGGTGGTTATTTTGTGAAACTCCTCTGAGTAATATGAGAATCTGAAGTATTTTGATGTAGGGAAACTTACTCAAGCTAGGACAGCTTCCACTCAGAAGTGAATTAAAGGAACAGTACAACACGATTTCAGGGTCATTACTTTTGGCCAAACATGATGGACACATCCATATTGCTGTTTCCTTTAGTGAGGTCATATTGCAGGTCCTTGACGATCTTTAGTTCTTCTTGTCTACATTTAGTTTACTTATGCGGAGGTCGAGTTACACATATCATCCAGTTCAACATCTGATTGTTACTTAGTAATATATTATATCACAAAGCACCATACATTTACCTTGTTTAAAGAGTTGTCAGGTTTAGGAAACCTAATCTCAAAGAAACTTTCAGGGAATGTTGAGTAAATAGAGCGATTCAGGAGTTGTATGTTCTCCCCGTGTTTGCAAGGAATCCCTCCCATATGCCAAAGACATGCTTTGTTTCATAGTTTCATGGATTTTAAGGTTGAAGGTGGACTTAAATCCATCGAATTAAAACCATAGCCTTACATGTTGATCCAGAAGAAGGCAAAAACCCCATGGGGTAAAAACTAAGCTCCATATTAGGGTAAAAAATTCCATCCTGACTCCACATACGGCAATCAGACTACGGTAGTTCCCTGGATCAATGCCTTATCAAGAATCTAGGATGCATAACTGGTAGTAATATATTTTTCAAGAAAGGCATCAAGGCCCTTCCTAAATTACAACTAGAGATGAGCGAACCTCGTGAAGTTTAGGTTTGGGTGATGGTGTTCAGGATCTGAGCTAGACCCAGATCCTCATTAGACTTCACTGATTGGCTGTACACCACATACAGCCAGCCATCAGCAGGGCACTTCCAGGGGTGGGAGTGTGTGGATTTTTATTTTTTTATTTTACAGATACCACACTACAGGCAAAAACTTGGATTTAACCTCCAATGCAAGTCAATCACAGACTGCACACATCTTGCACTGGCCAGAGCACCGAGCTCACCGGAGCAGAGTGTTGCTCACTACAGCACCTTGGAACCTTCACTCACCTGAACCCCAGGCCCTGAACATGTTCACCTTTCTCTAATTACAATATTAAGTGGAAGGGAGATCCATAGTCTCACAGCTCTTACATTAGTCTACGTCTGTGATTATGCTTAATGATTGTGATAGGGAATTTAGATTGTGAGCCCCAATGGGGACAATGATGATTTCTGTAAAACAGTGTGGAATTGTTGGTGCTATATAATGGAGTAAAATAAATACATTCAGAATCTTGATCTATTTGCCATAGTTGACTTCATCTCCAATTAACATCATGAACACTAGAGAACTAATTTACATAGACAGATCATTGAATGTAGGGTAGCTGTCACCGTGTGGCCAATAACTAGCAGCAGCACTGCCATGATTCACTAGAACAATTCTCACATCTGCATTTTTTGTTGAAAATTATTAGTAAAACACTCAGTTGACAACTAATTTTTGAGCAATGCATTTGAAAATTGTAAAAACGTGCACAATTGGGTGGTCTCTCTCCTACCACATCGAGGCTCAGTCTCACTTGGTTATTGACCAAGATCCTGCTGCCTACTCAATTACAGTTAGCAAGTGATAAAAGAAACCTCTAGTTATGATATGATATCGGTTTATAGTACTCTAATGATTACTGTATGCAGCAGAATAGGTTCACAATTCCATGGCTCAGTAGTCAATGAGCAGAACATTTCATTGACATGATTTCTACTTCAAACAGAGAATCAGCCTTTGATTCATCCTTATTTCTGAAGCCCACAACCTAAAGCACACTGTTTTACAAAATCCTTCTCCTGTTATATATATATAGTTACAGCCTGAGGCAATGCTGGAATTCTGAAAATAGAACCTCCATTTCTTTTTTTTTCATAAAAATCTGTGAGCGGTCTCGTAAGGCGTACAATAACATCCGCAGTATCTGCAGTAGACTTGGAGAAAGTAAGGACTGAAAATGTATCTGGAAAACAGATTTTTTTTCTAGTTTACTGTTAAGGGCTTCATAAAGGGGTAGCAAAAAGTGAACTGCCCTTCTGTTGGTTGCAGATATCGGTATGACCCCATGCCGGGGCATTAAATCCTTGCATTCATAGAGTTGTAGCTACACTCACCATTGCAATTGGTTCACCACCACATATAAGTCTTGAGCTCCAGTGAACTCATCAGCCATGGGACAATGACAATAGGGGAAAAAGACTGGTCACTCCAAGATAAAACTTTCTTCGTTTGATTGAGTCTTCATTAAAGAGGTATAGCACTCAAGTGTACATGTTGACGTGTTTTGACTAGCAAAAATCTTAATTGGAACAATTAAGCCCTGGCAACTGGTCAACCCCTACAGGGGTAAAGTGTGTCCACATTCCACGTTTTTCTACCATGGACATAGGAAGCCTGTTCTGTTTTGATGGTGTATACATTGTATTTCATTATCCTACATTATGGCTATTCCTGAAGATCCACATCAATACTTGCTGGTTTTTGAGTGTGAATTCACACTATCTTGTTGGTCTACCTCCGTAATACGAACTATAGTTCAGTAAAGGATGCACGTTTCTATACCATATACTATATTCCAGAAAAAAATGCCTTACCATAGATCTATCTACCATAGATCTTTGTAGCCTTGAATAGTAACTGTTTACGGTTTGGAATATATTTTATAAGAAAAATCAGCTTTTTTCTACACTTATGAGCCGCTTCTCTTTACCCTTTTCTCCTAAAATTATAATCTGAAAAACATCTCAATATCAATCTTGGTCAAATCTAGATGGACTGCCAGCTCACTGAAATATCAGATAATGGCATTATAGAGAGAGGGAGGAGGCGTGAGGAGCACTCAGCATAATGGAAGCCTAGGTAGAGAAAGCACATAGGCATGCAGCTTTAGATTAAAGGGGTTGCTCAGCTCCGTTGCCGAGGTGCACAGCACAGCTCCATCAACTATATAGTTATTACAGCTAGGTACTGCATATCCACCCCTTATTCTATTCAATATGTATGCCCAGCACACAGCCGCAGCCACTATTCTGTTGACGAGCTGTGCTGTGCAGATCTACAACTGAGTACCAAGCGGCATCGGGAACAGCTGATCAGCAGGGGTGCCAAGGTGTTGCACCCCCACCAATCAGACATTGATGACCTATACTTAGGTCTTTAATGCAAAAATCCTGGACACTCATTGTAAGAGTTTGCCACACGCTTCAATAGTGCTGTATAATGTGCCCCATTTGCTACTGCCTACTATATCTGTGCTACAGAAAAAGAAGAGTAGGTATCCAGGATGTGTAATTCATCCAAGAAAGACGTTACTGTAATGCCACAAATGCAGAACCATATATACTGCAACTTATGGAATACATTTGGAATTCTGGATTCATCTTGTACATGAGAACTGTGGTTATCCAAGTTCAGTCTATGCACAGCAGTGACTGAATTTATTAAAGGAAAACTGTCAGGTCAAAAATCCACATGTAACTGCTATCATTTTCTAATTCCTCCCTCTAAACTCTCTCTATTTATGTATTTCTTTTCTGTATATTCCCCTCCTATCTTCTGTAAATTTCAAATAAAGAGAATCATTCCATCTGTCACTCACAGTGAATGATCCACATAGTTCTCTGCTATCCACTCCCCATACATGAATATGCATGTCACACCTCAGCACAGGAGATCAGTGGGGGACTGTATTCTCCTCTCAGCTCTCTGTGTACAGCATTACAAGAGGTGAACTACAACACAGAAACTGTCACAGCAGGGATAACTGCCTAGAGAAACAAATGGAGTCTACATCAGGCAGACCTGCAGTAGCTCTCCCTCCGTGGTGATATTAACCGAACAGACCTGTAAGTGAAACCTGACACTGCACTATTAGCGGAGGGAGGAGACAGCTGCTGAGAGGAAGTGCATAATTACATGGCAGTTTATACAGCATAGGACTAATCGGCTCTGCTTATAATGGGGCAGGACTAATGCAGCAGCTCTCTGCAGGGTCTGACAATGCTGATAACATGGAAACTACAAACGGTACAATAATGATTTTACATGTTTTTAAAAGGTCTGCCCAGGCACTATTCAAGGGTAATATTAGTATCATACTGAAAAATGACCTGACCGTGTCCCTTTTAAAATCAAAAGGCAATGGATTATTTAAGCGAGCTATCTACTTTGTAAAGTCTATAACCCTGCACAATAAAAAACACATTTTAGTTTTTTTCATATATGAAATCTACTATAACTGAGAGACATGATAACAGTTTGTCTCCATCCACTAGCTCAGAGTCAACTTAAAGCTACAGATAGAACCTGCAGAGAGGGAAGCTTGGGAAGATGATACAAATCATATAATGGCCATAAGTAGTGCTTGTCTTTATATACACACAGATGACTGCTTGTTCTGAAAGTTACCAGAAACAACAGGTTTGTGTTAAGAAACAAAGTAAAGCGTAAATATTGCAGAACAAGGCTCTCTTCACATGTGCGCATAAAACACGGATGATGGCAAACACTGAAGACACTGTTTTTTTTAGTGTGTCAAAAGAAGGAATTAAATTACAACATTGCTATACTTTCAATGTTAAGCATGTATGCTACACGCATGGCCCGTGGGTGTTATCTGTGTGATTTATATGTTATTATGGACCTATAAACTCGTATTTGTCCTTATCATCCATGATGCTAGAAAAAAATGTACATGTCTCTGTATATGTTGCATGGATACATGGTCCTTGTAAAAACTCGGACTTGTGAGCAGCACCATAAGTTATGGTTTTATTAAGGTATTTGTGAATAAAACGGATACCGCATGTACCGAAAACACGAACATGTGAAGAAGACCAAAGGGGGTTAATTCAGGCTGCCGGGCACCACCACCATCCTCTCCTCTTTGTTGCCGTATTCGTTATGTTAAGACCTAAGGGGTCTTTATATGTTCTACATCAGACAACTTTACTCTTACCCTAATTATACCGGCCTTACAGTATTGCTGCCATATAGTTAATTAGCAGCTGCAGGCTCTGAGGTTTATGAAATATTGGACTCATTTCAACCTGTTACATCCATATTTTTATCAATAATACATACCGTATATACTCGCGTATAAGCCGAGTTTTTCAGCCCAAAAATTGGGCTGAAAAGTACCCCCCTCGGCTTATATGCGAGTCAGTGCTGTATACCGATGTATACATCGGTACATACCGATGTATACATCGGTATACAGCAGCCCCCGCATCCCCAGTAATGCAGGCCCCCCCAGCGTCTCTCCGGTCACCTGTAAAGGAAACTATACTTATCACAGTGCCGCTGTCCGCGCCCGCTCGCAGCTGCCGACCGCGATCCTCCATCTTGCGTCTTCTTCCTGTTTCTGTGCTCATCGCGGGCAATGACGTCATTGCCCACGACGAGCACAGGAAACAGGAAGACGCAAGATGGAGGATCGCGGTCGGCAGCTGCGAGCGGGCGCGGACAGCGGGCGCGGACAGCGGCACTGTGATAAGTATAGTTTCCTTTACAGGTGACCGGAGAGACGCTGGGGGGCCCTGCATTACTGGGGCTGCCTTTATACTACCGCTGGGGCTGCTATATACCTCTGGGGCCCTGTATACTACCACTGGGGCTGTATATACTACCACTGGGGCTGTATAAACCACTGGGGCTGTATATACTGCTGGGGCCCTGTATACTACCACTGGGGCTGTATATACTACCACTGGGGCTGTATATACCTCTGGGGCCCTGTATACTACCACTGGGGCTGTATATACTACCACTGGGCTGTATATACCTCTGGGGCCCTGTATACTACCACTGGGGCTGTATATACCTCTGGGGCCCTGTATACTACCACTGGGGCTGTATAAACCACTGGGGCTGTATATACTGCTGGGGCCCTGTATACTACCACTGGGGCTGTATATACTACCACTGGGGCTGTATATACTACCACTGGGGCTGTATATACCTCTGGGGCCCTGTATACTACCACTGGGGCTGTATAAACCACTGGGGCTGTATATACTGCTGGGGCCCTGTATACTACCACTGGGGCTGTATATACTACTAGGGCTGCGTCTATACTACCACTGGGGCTGTATATGCCACTGGGGCTGTATATACTACTGGGGCTGCGTGTATACTACCACTGGGGCTGCTGTATCTACCTCTGGACTGGTGTATACCACACTGCTGGGGGCTGTATACTTGTGCAAGGGTCCACCCTCGGCTTATACACGAGTCAATAGATTTTCCCAGGTTTTGGGGGCAAAAGTAGGGGTCGGCTTATACACGGGTCGGCTTATACACGAGTATATACGGTACTAAGTTCTTAGGGCAAATTTTGAGCAAATTTGTGTAAGTCCACCTACAGCAACATGGTAAACTCATGAACCAAAGCCTGTAACATGCATTCAGGTTATGTGGCCGCCAGCTATATTCTTCTGTATTCAAAAAGAAAAGAAGGAACGTCTGACCTGGATATCTTGTAGTAGACGAAGACCAAGCGTATCATGTTGTACAGTTATAATGGTAAGATATGTGGACCCATACAAATAAGGTTGTCATATAGTGGCTGGTAGGCTCAAAATTTGCAATAAACACCAATGTCTTAAGGTATTGTACCTATTTTAGATATCCAAATTAACCCTTACCTGTTACATGACGTAGTGAGGTTATGGAGCAGGCTCAAAAGTTGAGTTTTGGGCACAGTGAAGCCGCCATCCACCCATTAAATCTAATTACTGTTTTAACATCTTAAATCTCGTGACAACGGTATTTAAGTTGAGAGATCCCAGGGTTCTCCATTTTAGATGCACATTGCTTTCCTCCAGTGACACAGTTGTTGAGGGGCCGGCCGTATGGGGCCTTGGTAGTCGGGGAGAGAGCAGGGCATCGGCTGTGGAGCAGCCCTGGTTTTGTAGCTCGCGCCCCTACCGTCTTCCCAGTGCAATAGGTCAGTTCACAGTTGCTGTTATTGAGGGCTAAAGCAGACAAAGAGTTGATGATGATTGAAAACATATCTTTACTAAAACAATCTCTTGAAGCACGGACATACATCTTGGACGTTACTTGTTTAGGGATATTTACAATGACTTTGGTGCAGACTGCTCCTGACGTTCAGGTACATCTGAGCTGTCACCTACCCTGTTCAAGAGCATGGGAACCTGCTGCAAATTCATTTAGTCTCTGCTGGCTTCAGCCCATCTCTTCTTGTAGGGATCTGCTGAGAGGAACGGTTAGGTCCACCTTTCAGACAACATTCCTTTACCGCTAGAACCATCTAGACTTTTACCTTAAAGTCTCTGCTGAAGCTCACCACAACTGTACAAGATGAATCGGTCACTTCCCAGTCGTTCTATTCAACGACTGGGATGACCCAGGCATTAACAATACTGGATAAAGCTGGAAAGAAAAAGGCGCAAATCGAGTCTTCTCCTACAAATGCTGTTGGTTAGAATAGAGTGTTGGAGTGCTCACCTGAGAGGGCTGGTTGTTTAGAATAGAGTCCTGGAGTGCTCACCTAAGAGGGCTGGTTGTTTAGAATAGAGTCCTGGAGTGCTCACCTGAGAGGGCTGGTTGTTTAGAATAGAGTCTTGGAGTGCTCACCTGAGAGGGTTTGTTGGTTAGAATAGAGTGTTGGAGTGCTCACCTGAGAGGGCTGGTTGTTTAGAATAGAGTCTTGGAGTGCTCACCTTAGAGGGCTGGTTGTTTAGAATAGAGTGTTGGAGTGCTCACCTGAGAGGGCTGGTTGTTTAGAATAGAGTGTTGGAGTGCTCACCATCTTCAGGAAAAAAATGTATATCAGTGATTTTCTCCTGAAGAAGGGGTTTCATCCCTCAAATGCATAGAAAAATAAAAATCACATTCCTAAGACTTAGGCTGAATCCTTGTCTGAGGCAGTGCTGTGTTTAACCCCTTCCTTTTCCTGGCTTTGATTTAAAGAACCAACCATAGCAGAATTTTTTATTTTTTCGCAGCACTTAGAATTTTTTCTTCGTAGATTTCATGGAGAGTGGTGTCAGTCATAAATATAACTTGTTCCTTCAAATGAAGTGGTTATAAAGATACTTTAAAATAAACAAGTCTCTTGGAGGAAGATGAGGAAAAATAAAAAAACAAGATTGGCAATGGTGGAAATGGGTTAAAGGAACAGCTCCATTCCATGCTTGCGGGCGATGTAGGGTTGTGCGATGTATTTGCTTTCACGCTGCAGTTTCCTTCGAATTGTTCCCGCACATTTATTTCGCTTTGTTAGGAGGTGCAGAATAATTTCATTTCCCTGCTTTATAGTCCCCGTACCTGCAAAGAACATGAACGCAGGAAAAGTGAAAAACTCCGAAATGATCCGGCTGCCCATATAATTGGACTGAAACCTTTGCATGTAAATCCAGCCTCACAAACCTGCCTGCATCCATTTCCTCCCATTCAGCCTCTGTGTCTAATCATCTACACACAATGTAAGCTTTTTTTCCGACATCATTTCTCTTCTGGTAAATCCCTGCCTCTCTCTGTATTCAGGCACATTGATATGAGCCTCATACTTGCCACTGTCCATTTCTTCAGTAAATTGCTCCGTATTCTTAGGAGACAATTCTGTAATTGAATCGGATGTTAGTCAAAAACAATGCGGTGCCGTGCATGGCTTTCCTGTGGAGTCTGCAAGGAAAGAAATGTGCCGAAAATATAAATGACTGTACACTGGATAGAAGAAATGTGTCTGATTGGGAAAGGTTAATCTAAAAACTCCACTGACCATTCTGTCTACTGCGCTCCAAGGGGAAATGAGCGGCATCACTCCATTTTGAAAGTTTTCTCACTCTGTCTGCAGCATCCTTTCTGATCCTCTCTGGGACTCATTTTCTCTTTTATAACCTCCCTTAACCATACCGTAGGTTTATAGGTTGCAACAACCTTCAGTATCTTCTCTCTGTATCTTTCTTGCTATCTCTTAATGGAGTGATCTGGGACTTTTATTACTTTTGTGTATTTGGCTAAGAACTACCAGGCAGGTAGTAACTATCAACCAAAAACCAATGTCTTGACAGGGAAAATAATCTATGTAAAAAACAAAAAGGAAAGCTTTCGAGACACTATGGCCTCTTCATCAGGCTAATATTGACACAAATTCTGGAGAAACACATATATTACAAATGCAGGGTGAGATAATGCAACACATAACACAGGTGATGTGAAGCTTATAGTAGTCAGTTGGGAGGGGGGAAGGAGCAGCTGGTAGTGAAATCAGAGTTCCGAGATAAGAGCCACAGACCGTTTTTTTGTCCCTTGATTAGTGGTTGGTCCAAGAACAGGAATGAGGAGGGGAGGGGCGAAATGGTTGTGATAATAGTTCACATAAGAAGTGTCAAAGTTTTATTGTTCTCTGGCTGGGGTCTGTTCAAGGATATGATACCCTCAAATGCCCTTTCAATTGAAGTAAAAAGACATGAATTCATGTGAAAAGTTTATTCCTGCTTTGAATGTGTCAAAGGTTGTTATCAATTTGTATTCCCGAATTATTCTCGCTCTCTGAGATTTGAAGTTACTTTTTAAAATGAGCAGCCTCATGTCTGTTATACTGTGGTCAGAGCTACAAAAATGCTTGGCTACAGGTAGGTCCATACGTATTTCTTTTATTGAGTGGCGATGAGAATTCATTCTTGTTCTGAATTTCGTCCTGTCTCCCTACATACATACCACCTGCTGGCCATTTAATGAAATACACCACATTGCTTGTGATGCAACTGAAGGGACCTGGGATCTTGTAGTCCTGATCTGTACTGGGAATCTTTATCTTGTCGGTTGTCATTATAAATGGACAGGTTTTGCACCTGTTCTGGTTGCAGGGAAAGGTTCCTGTTGCTGTTGGAGAGGACAGGGCGCTTCTGACAATGATGTTTTTTAGATTCAGAGGTTGTCTAAAACAGAAGTGGGGGGGTCTGGAAATATTGATTTTTAGTTGCGCATCTTTTTGTTGGAGTGGTTGTAGTTTCCGTGCGGCTCCTCTTACAATCTCCAGATATGGATTGTAGTCGAGTACAAGAGGAACTCAGTTGTTTTCTTTTGTAGTTTTGTAATATAGGACATGATTCCTTAATATTCTGGTGGCTCTTGTAATCTGGTTCTCGATTGCTCTTGGATGGTAGCCCTGGTTCATAAAGGTCTTTCTGAGATCCTCAAGGTGATTGTCTCTATCTGTTGGGTTGGAATATATCCGATTTTATCTTCAAATAAGTAGCTTCAAATCTCAAAGAACAAGAGAAGAATTTGGGAATATAAATTGATAATGACCTTTGACACATTCAAAGCAGGAATGAACTTTTCACATGGATTCATGGCTTTTTACATCAATTGAAAGGGCATTTGTGGTATCATATCTTATAACAGACCCCAGTTAAAGGACAATAATACTTTGACAATTTTTACATGAACTGTTATCACAACCATTTCACCTCCCCACTATCTCATTCCTGTTCCTGGGCCAACCTCTTATCAAAGGAAAATATAACTGTCTGTGCCTCTTATCTTGGAACTCTGATTTTACTGCCAGCGCTGCTCCTTCCCCCCTCCCAACTGACCACTATTTGCTTCACATCACCTGTGTTATGTATTGCATGATCCCACCCTGCATTTGTATATATGTGTTTCTCCAGAAGTTGCATCATTAAAGGGAACCAACCACCCCAAATGACCCCCCCGGACTGTTACTATGGGTCCCTACACCCAGCACACACATTTGCTGCAAGCGTTTTTGCTAAAAAAACTGATTTGTAGAAGTGAAGAAAGAGCTTTGTAAACTTTATAACATTAGGACGAGTGGGCGTTACTAATTGGTTCTACAGCCGAGATTCATCTGCCAGTCATCCTTCTCTCCCTCATCGCTGCAGTAAAGCCCAGCCCTTTCTTCTCGTCACAGCCTGCTGAGCCTGGTGCACGGGATCTCATGCCCGTGCACACGTAATCAGCTACAGCCAGGGTCACGAGCACACGCTCTGACTTCCTGGTGTAATCCACAGCTGAGCGCAGGTAGTCAGAGCGTCTGCTCGTGACCCTGGCTGTAGCTGATGACGCGTGCACGGGCATGAGATCCCGTGCACCAGGCTCAGCAGGCTGTGACGAGAAGAAAGGGCTGGGCTTTACTGCAGCGATGAGGGAGAGAAGGATGACTGGCAGATGAATCTCGGCTGTAGAACAAGCTAAGTTACGCCCACTCGTCCTAATGTTATAAAGTTTACAAAGCTCTTTCTTCACTTCTACAAATCAGTTTTTTTAGCAAAAATGCTTGCAGCAAATGTGTGTGCTGGGTGTAGGGACCCATATTAACAGTCTGGGGGGGTAATTTGGGGTGGTTGGTTCCCTTTAAGCCTGATGAAGAGGCCATAGAGTCTTGAAAGCTTGCTTTGCTTTTTTTCCATCTTTTCAGTTAGCCATTAAAAGGTATCAACCATGGAGGACTCTCAGATTCTGAAGTATTATTAATGAATATATTTCTATTTTTGCATGGTTCTTTTTACTTTTTTGTCTTTTACATAGATTATTTTCTCTGTCAAGACATTGGTTTTTGGTTGATAGTTACTACCCACTGAGGACTCTCAGATTCTAATATTTTTCTATCTACTTGCTAACACGGTACAAACATTTTTTACATTATCAAAAATTTTTAACACATATATACAAAAAAAGGTGACTGAATAATGCAGTAAATAAGCCAGGTGAGGTGAAGCAGAACACAGAATGATCAGAGTTGGGAGGGGGAGAGAAGAGCATATGGGGCAGAAAATATCAGTATTCCAGAGATAAGAAGCAGATATGTGGCGCCCCGCAACGAGTGCGTCACAAGAGGGTATTGCAGCCATAAATGCAGCCGCAATATTCTCTGACTCAGCAATGATCTGGTTAACTTAGAAATCCAACCCTGCATGCATCACCTAGAGCAGAGGGCCAATCCTAGGTCCTGGTGGGTGGAGTGTTAGGGAAGGGTAGTAGAACACACACAATAGCCTAGACAGAACAGTAAGAGTCTGGAATCTAGAGCAGAGCCTAGAACACAGAACTTGGAGAGGAGTGGGGGCTCCGCACCCCATGCGGGCCCCTGGGCCGTCACCGGTCGGGTGTCAGCACCCGAGGCCTTAACTACCGGGATTGGGCATTATTCACACGGGTTCCCAAAAGACTCCCGTGCCCACAACTCACAGCCGGTTCACTGGTACCGAAGCTGGCAGCAGTTCACCTCTGCTACGCGAACCAGAAGCGTGGAGGAGCAGCTTCACAGGAGCACCCCACCACCAGCCAACTTCCAGTCGTCTAACCAGCGGTGTACCCACTGAGGGATCCAAGGCTCCCCAAAACATTGAGGACGTATATCATGGATAGGGCATTGAAGCAGCCTCCCCGTACCCGACCTGGTATTCCTGGGCGACACTGGCAACCAATTAGTTAGAATGGAGGAACACTGCGGATTTCTAAGGGACACCATCACTGCTGAGTCCACCTGGTCTACTACTCAACCACTGTATGCCATGTACTGCCTGCTGGTTACAGTAAAGACCCGTTGCAGAGACTACCTGTGTCCGTGCTTCCTTATGAACAACTGTCCGTCCGCACTACAAGGTAACCGCAGCTGCCGCACAACATCTTGAGCTGCTCCAGCCTCCGGGGATCACCGCTCAGCCTGTGGGGAGCGTAACATCTTGCTGCTGTCCATCCCCCGGAGGTTCCGCAGCGTCGGTAGTCCTTACCGAAACTACTCATAGGTGGCGTCACGAATAAATTAAAAACCCCTTTAATCTGTTCCACCAAGACGTCTTCAAAACTTTTGATCTGCACTACACCGGGCCCCACTACCGGCAGGCGCGGTCCACCCGTGACAAGGAGGAAGGAAGCATCGCCTGTCTAAACCGGAGTCCCGGCCACGGTGAGTCAGAAAATGGCGTCACGAACAGGATACGAGCAGGCCCGTTACCCAACGGGTATAATGTGCTTAAAATGGACTTTATTGTCTACAATTTGGACTTTGTTCGTCCCTAAAAGAACTTTCCCGCCTTTTCACCATTGGGTCAAGATGGCGCCCAAGATGGCGTTCCCGCCACAAGAATCCGCCACGTGTAAGCCCAGGAGTGAGTCAACCCCCCCCTCATCGTGGGAGGGCTAAAGACAAAAGGCGCCAACCTCTTTGTCCGCCCTGATTGCTCGAATCAACCATGGGGGCGGACCCCAAAGACTTTTCCCATGATTGGACTACAAAAGCCCAGAGGAAATGGGAGTGTCAGACAGACCTTCTTCACCGGCTCTACCAGAACGCTTACCGGTTGAGCGGGTGTGGTTTCCGAAGAAGAGAATGGCCAGCACGAGACTCCAAGACCTAATGCGGGAGGTCGAGGCGGAGGCCAGAGCAGCCATAGGCCAACCGGGTCCGGGTCCTGCCCTTACCATAGACGGCAGCCCTGACTTCTGGCTAGAGACTCTACAAGACCTCCGGGTGCGACTACTTGAGACGGTGGAATGGACGATTCGCAGCTGGAGCGCGACCCTAGGCAGACGACTACACCATGCGATGCAGCAGAGCCGACCGGGTACCGCTACTCCAAGCCCAGACGACGTAACCAGCTTCTCAACTGCCTCACTGTCGCCTACCACCTGTCCTGCTTCGTCACCGGAGCCCATAGACTGTATCATTCCTGCGAGGACTACAGCTCGACCCGTACCAGCGGTCGAACCCGCAGCCGACCCCGTTCCTGAGCCGGAGCTCATAACACGCTCCATAGAAGAACTTGACCTTTACTAGGTTCCCACTGAGGAACCCGCGACGTGTTTCACCACTACAGAGACAGTCGCTTGTTTCGTCCCCGTACCGGAGGCTTCCTTTGCAACTGCCGAGGCCTACCTGGTAACCGGGATTGAAACCCCTCTACCAACAGAAACAGATGAAGAGGCAGGCAGCCTGGAAGCCCTGCAGGACGCCTCCGTGGAAGGATCCGCAGCACCACCGCCCTGTTGTACAGAGGAACCAGCTTCAACATCTCCAACCATCAAGCAGCCTGATGTAGTCATCGAGGAAGAGGTCGGAGAGGATGACGACGAGACCCGCAGCACCGCTGAGGATTTCGACACCGGGTTCGCTTGGGGAGATACCGAGGAACTTCCTACCGGGCATACAGCTCGGGTACACTGGTCGGGTGCAACGCTGACACCTTCCCCCGTGCGGTTCCACCGGGTGCCAGTCCAGACAGCCCGCCAAGTTCAAGCTTCCCGCCAAACCACCAGCTCCGTTACTCATCCCTACACCCCGGGCCGTAACGACGGAGATGTACGCCAGAGACGACGAGAGGAGTGGCAAGCCCGTGAGCGCGCCAACATGCAGGCCCGTGCCGAGGCTCGCCGCCAGCCGCCGCTGCCTGCTGAACTCCGCCGTGAAGGTAGAATTTCCACCTTTAATTTACATACCGGGTGGGGGTTCGCTTGGGAGGTGGGTTTGAATGAGGAGGTGTTTGTGGGGCGCCGGGACGTTGAGTCAAACTTGCCAAGAGGACATCCCGATCGCGACCTATACCGGGGCGATGTAATCACCTATGAACGCTATGCTTGTCCAGATGGGTGGTTCGCTATCCGGTGTGCGCCATCGTTCTCAGTGCCAGTGACTTTAAAACTTGAACTCATTCAATAACTCTGTTCCTGTTAATCACTGACTGTGTGATCTCGCGGCCACAGCCTGAACTTTTACAAAAGGACAGTCGATCGCCCGTCGGATCCGCACCAAGTGTTTTACCTGTTTATTTGTCTACCTCACTTTTATGCCATACAATGACCTGTCATTAATAAAAGTGTATATTACCTGTTATAAAATACAAAACCCTCTGTAACGTGGGTAGTGTGACGCTTGGGGACAAGCTTATTCAACCAAGGGGGAGTGTGGCGCCCCGCAACGAGTGCGTCACAAGAGGGTATTGCAGCCATAAATGCAGCCGCAATATTCTCTGACTCAGCAATGATCTGGTTAACTTAGAAATCCAACCCTGCATGCATCACCTAGAGCAGAGGGCCAATCCTAGGTCCTGGTGGGTGGAGTGTTAGGGAAGGGTAGTAGAACACACACAATAGCCTAGACAGAACAGTAAGAGTCTGGAATCTAGAGCAGAGCCTAGAACACAGAACTTGGAGAGGAGCGGGGGCTCCGCACCCCGTGCGGGCCCCTGGGCTGTCACCGGTCGGGAGTCAGCACCTGAGGCCTTAACTACCGGGATTGGGCATTATTCACACGGGTTCCCAAAAGACTCCCGTGCCCACAACTCACAGCCGGTTCACTGGTACCAAAGCTGGCAGCAGTTCACCTCTGCTACGCGAACCAGAAGCGTGGAGGAGCAGCTTCACAGGAGCACCCCACCACCAGCCAACTTCCAGTCGTCTAACCAGCGGTGTACCCACTGAGGGATCCAAGGCTCCCCAAAACATCCAGGACGTATATCATGGATAGGGCATTGAAGCAGCCTCCCCGTACCCGACCTGATATTCCTGGGCGACACTGGCAACCAATTACTTAGAATGGAGGAACACTGCGGATTTCTAAGGGACACCATCACTGCTGAGTCCACCTGGTCTACTACTCAACCACTGTATGCCATGTACTGCCTGCTGGTTACAGTAAAGACCCGTTGCAGAGACTACCTGTGTCTGTGCTTCCTTATGAACTGTCCGTCCGCACTAAAAGGTAACCGCAGCTACCGCACAACATCTTGAGCAGCTCCAGCCTCCGGGGATCACCGCTCAGCCTGTGGGGAGCGTAACATCTTGCTGCTGTCCATCCCCCGGAGGTTCCGCAGCGTCGGTAGTCCTTACCGAAACTACTCATAGGTGGCGTCACGAATAAATTAAAAACCCCTTTAATCTGTTCCACCAAGACGTCTTCAAAACTTTTGATCTGCACTACACCGGGCCCCACTACCGGCAGGCGCGGTCCACCTGTGACAAGGAGGAAGGAAGCATCGCCTGTCTAAACCGGAGTCCCGGCCACGGTGAGTCAGATAGTTGTATTGTTCTTTGATTAGTGGTTGGTCCAAGATTTGAAGATTCCTCAATTGATTTAATTTGTGACATTATTAGCCTGATGAAGAGACCTTGGAGTCTCGAAAGCATGCGACTATTTACCATCTTTTCAGTTAGCCATTAAAAGGTATCAACCACTGAGGACTCTCAGATTCTAATATTTTTCAATCTATTTGCTAACACGGTACAAACATTTTTTACCTTAAAGAGGATCTGCCACCCCCCTGGTGCATGGATCTTATTAAGAGGTCCTGGCTGCTGGCACAGTCCTCCCTGCCTCCTCCTTGTGTGTTCTGCCTCCTCTATGTGTCTGCGGTCGCCTCCTCTTGTTCTGGGTCTTCCCTCCTCTAGGCAGACCCAGAACAAGAGGAGACGGCAGCAGGCACATAGAGAGTGTGGAACACACAAGGAGGAGGCAGGGAGGGCTGTGCCAGCAACCAGGACCTCTTAAGAGGTCGTCTGGGTTGGATCTTATTAACTGTAAGGTTTCTAAAGTCTTTTTTTTAAAGCTAACAGGGGGACTAGAGACATGGGGGACCCCTTCTCATGCACCAAGGGGTGACAGGTCCTCTTTAATAGAAATACAAAACATATATCATATAAAAGAACAGAAAGAGAGAGAGATCTGATAAAATATAACAAGGCTGAACAACCAAAAGACTGGAAGTAGTCCTGAAATAAGAAGCAACAGCAAATTCCCATAATAGCATATAGATTCAATAGCAGTATAGTATAGTATTAAAGTCTACAATAATAGATGCCTTAATAAGCTGCAACATGAGTGCATAGAAGGCATGGGGTACACACAATATAAGCAGAAAAGTAATAGAGTCTGTAATAATCTTGGTTCCCTGAGCCCTGTCTCATATTAGAAAAAACTTTTTCACAGTGAGGGTGATCAACAAGTGGAACAGGCAGCCACAAGAGGTGGTGAGCTCCCTTCAATGAAAGTCTTCACACAGAGGATGGACAGACTCTTGTCTGGGATGATTTAGTGAATCTTGCTTTGAGCAGGGGATTGGATCAGATGACCCAGGTGGTCCCTTTCAACTTTGCCATTTTCTGAATCTATGATTCATACTCTCCCACCGGTGGCTTCATATTCTATCACCGCTGCTCCATTCAGTCTCTGGCGATTTGTGACCTGTTGTCTGCTCCAGTATTTTGTGGAGCGTGCCAAAGGTCACAACTCAGTATAAGTCTATGAGTGCCTTGTTCTGACCTCATTCTGACTCTCATAGAGATGCTTTGAGAGCTTGTGATTTAACTTCTGACTTCCAGACAGTCAGACGTTATGGGCACAAGATGGTTCTGTAGGAACAGAGCAACACTAAAATAGAATTAGTCCTTACTGGTAATTCCTTTTCTAGGAGCCTTCCATGACAGCATTGGAGGATGTCGTTGTCGTACATGCCCTGTTAAGGTACCTTCACACGCGGCAGTATTGCTAAGCAATTTCACTGACAATTTGCTGGATGCAGTGAAATCATGGACACATTGTTCCATTTGTACACAGCAACAAAATAGAACAATGTGTTCATGATTTCACTGCAACCATGTATGCTGCATTCAGGCAAGGGGTCTCCCATGTATGTGTGGCGTTTTTAGCCCTAAATACAGCCTACTAAAAATGTGTAGTAAAACATCAGGGGGGCATTACCAGCACCAGGAGTCATCTCCTTCCCAGGGGCTATTCCTGATCCCGTTACCTCTCCACCCTCATCTCTGTCTACCACCCCACCCGTCCCCTTCGCTCTGAACATGACCTCAGACTAACATCGGCATTAATCCGAACCTCCCATTTCCGACTTCAAGACTTCTCTCGAGCTGCACCAAAACTCTGGAATGCTCTACCCCAAGAAATTAGGACCATCCACCACTTGCATAGCTTCAGACGCTCCCTAAAAACACACCTCTTCAGGGCGGCCTATCCTTCTCCCTAACAGTAGTCACTTAGACGTAAGATATTCATTGTTATAAGCCCTGTACTTTGTGTTCCCATCCCGTCTTAGATTGTAAGCTCCTTCGAGCAGGGTCACCTTCATTTTCTGCCTTTCTTATTGTATTTCCTAAGTTGATTCTATGTTTCTTGTATGTAACTACTGTTCTGCATTACGTTTCTGTACCGTATATTTTTCTTATATGTACCGTTGTACTGTAAAGCGCTGCGGAATATGTTGGCGCTATACAAATAAAGTATTATTATTATTATTATTATTATTATCCCTGCGTCTCTGTTCCTGCCTCCTTCATGCACTGTCAGCCATCCTCGCTCTGCGCCTCCATGTGCCACTTCACGCAGGCGCAGACCGAGGTGTTGCTTCTGTCGGCCCCGCGTATAACACGGAGCAGGGCAGAAACAAGTGCTGACACCCCACGCTCCTGTCCCGCCTTCCGCCCTGACAGCAGCAATTGTTCCCGCGGGAACAAGTGCTGATGTCAGGGCAGGATGCGAGTTAGGAGCGCAGGGCAGACAGTAGCAACACCTCGCTCTGTGTCTGCGTGAAGTAGCACAAGGAGGCGCAGGAGCAGAGTGAGGATGACTGCATGAAGGAGGCGGTGAGGAGAGGGAGGAACAGAGACGCAACGGGTGGGAATAGCCCCTGGGAAGGAGATGACTCCTGGTGCTGGTAATGCCCTCCTGACTTTTACTACACGTTTTCAGAAGGCTGCATTTAGGGCTAAAAACATCACACACACATGGGAGACCCCTTGCCTGAATGCAGCATACATGCTGCATTCAGTGCTGCTATTAGATTGAAATCCTTGGGGGGTGACAGGTCCTCTTTAAGAGTACTCAGTTGTAGGCCCAATTCCAAACCTTTTTGTAAGAAGTGTAAGATTTGGGCTTCACCTTTTTTTTTTTTTTTTTAGGTTTTCTACAATCCCTAAGTGCCATCTTGTGCCATCTGATTGGCTGGAAGTCAGAAGTTATGTCACAAGCTCTCAATGCAAGCCAGAATGAGGCTATTATGGACTTGCATTAATTTACGACTTCCGGCACACTCCAAGAAACACTGGTTGCAAGTTTCCAGAGATCGACTCAAGCAGTGGTGATAAAAGGTGAAGCCACTGAAAGGTGAGAATGAGACAGGGGTGATGGGTCTTAGATTTAAAGCACCACTCCTGTGGTAAAATGAAAAAATTGCTGGAGTGGTACTTTAAAGCAAAGTTCCCTGCCCCTACTCTTATACTCACTTTCCACTGTGTTCATCTGTTTCCAGCGTGGCTCCCGTCAGTCTCTGGTGATTTGTGACCTGTCAGCAACTTCAGTGTTTCTTGGAGCATGCTATAGGTCACAAAACAATTCAAACCTATGAGAGTCTCATTCTAGCCCTGTCCTGGATCTCATTAGGAGCTTGTGATGTAAATTCTGAATCCTGTCAAGTCTGACGTTGCAGTCACAAGATGGCGCTGCAGGAATAAAAGGTGGAGATGGTGGATGATAAATGTAAGACTGAGGACAGGGGACATAAGCACCACTCCAGTGCTAACCCCAGCCCTGCTGGATTGGTGCCTTAAATATATTCATATAGTGTCTTCAGTCACTTTGTGTACAGCGACGATTAGACCTCATTCAGACATCAGGGTTATCTTTGCATTTGAGAAAAACATCAGTTTCTATGTTTTGGGGTTTTATTTTTGACAATCAGTGTAAGAAAAGTATGGAAATGTGAAGCTGCCTATAGACTGTAACAAATATGTGTTTTATCCATGAAAAATATACGTGTGAATTCGGTCTTATGGGTTGGGGAGAATTCCTAAACTTCAGGTATATCCATGAAAAAACACCCTTAGACTACATCGGACAATGGACCTCCTTTCACCTCACATTTTGCTGGCCTTGAGCTGTTTTTTCTCTTTTGCATTCTAGAAATCTGTGTGCATGTTGGTATATGTTATGTGTCCTTCTGCCAAGATCTTTGGTTTTTAGTTATTGTTTTTGAACAATGTGTTGATTATGCATTCTTCTTCTGTAATCTTCACTCCTATTAATATGTGCCATGTCCCTTTGTGAATTTACCTCAAACCTATTTTGCATTCAATACAAACAAACCTTCAGGCTTCGAATGACGGAGATGGGACATCGTTGTTGAAGGAAAAAAGTCATACGGATTTCTTTCCTATATATTTAAAACCAAAAGTGGTGACACACGACCTGAGTACATGATGTTTGAAATAAAATAATACTATACTGTAAGATCCAAGTCCATATCAGTCACAACTACAACCTGAATATCCATGATGCAATGGGAATTGGTCTGCCACATTGCCTCCTGGGCTTCACAGATGTGACAAAGCTGAAATGTTCAGTGTCCGCTGTTTCCATCAGTAATACACAGGGGGTTAAATACAGAATTAGTATCCATGGTTATCTTCTTTAAGACTAGAACACCCAAATTGCATTGCAAAGGACAAATATGCTTAGAAATGACCTAGTGGTCTGGCTAAAGGGGTGCAGTCTTCTCTAAAAGGAGGTCCTTTTGGAGATGGTTTGCAAAAATACAAAGTGACCTCTGTTATCGAATTCTTATAGTTCATCCAGTGCTACATTGAAGCCGGTTTCTCACTACCTAGGAGGTCAAGCCTTGAAATGTTGGGTTGAGTTGCTCTGGAAGACCTGAGCTCCTGTAGGAGGTGTCGGAGAGATGTGATGTGCGCCTGTCTTGCCTCTTCTATTTCATGGATCACTTCAAACATCCGATCATCTCCAGAGGTTAACAGCATACTAATGGAAGGGAAGAGGTTAATGGTTATTTGTCTGGCAGTCCTACTATTTATTCAGATACAGCCTATTAATTGATCATTTTCTGATAATAAATTATTCAATTACCGGTAGTTTTAGAGATGGATTAGTTCCATAATAAAGTGAAATTTAAAATATAAAGTAAGTTATATTGATTAGGATTACTATACAACTCACATTGTCAACATATTTTTTTTTTTCTATTTTAAACTTACCATTAAAAAGTAGATTTCATTATCATAAAAGATCCATGGTTCCAATTTAGCTTCAAGAGCTGTCCTTATAATCTGAAACATAGTCGTTAAGAAGTATACTATAGGTTAACACACACATCACAAACTTCATTCATCTGACATGAGTGTGTTGAGCTCTGCTATGACCCTCTGGGGTGTCTGGGACCAGAAGGTCACGGCGTTCGGCTGCTCACAGGGCCTCTTTAGAGCCTGCTGGTCCATTATCGTGAGTAGAGCATGTGGTGCCCACTGGGACGGGGTACTCAGTACCGGACAGGGGTATCACGGGGTTATCACGGCAGTCTTGGTCCTGACCGTATCCCGAGCCCACAAGTAATGGGGAGTATTCATAGGGGATAAAGTCGTGACGCCACCCGTGGTATGTGGTCAGGGTGACCACTGCTGCTACTGCAGAACCTCCAGGGATGATGGATGGCAGCCTGTGATGTAATGGCTCTCCACGGGCAGAGCTTGGCCCCCGGGGCAGTAGTGATGAAAACAGTTTGTGAGGGAGAACGGGGTTTGCAAGGATTACACAGACTCACAGTTTTGTAGTTTTCCAAGTCTTTACTGAAGCAGATGGTAATTCAGCGAAGTACTATCCATGGAGTCTGTTCAGGGGCTGGGTTGCTCCCACCCTGGCCAGGTCCTTTGGCTCTCTGTTTCAGCGCTGTGTGTGTGTGCGACCCTGCTGCCGCTATAGCTAAGCTGCCGGCCCTGTCTCCCCTCACGGGTACCAACTTGCTAGGCAACTTGAGTTTTATTCCGTGTTCCTGACCCCGCCGTGTTGCTTCGCTGTGGTACAGTGAAAATGTGGGACCTTCACTAATCTGGTGTTCACTGTGCTGTTTGTGTCAGGCACCGCATCGAATCCGGTATCTGTTCTGTGTGCGTCTCTGGCAGTGGCGCACCCAAGGGGGGGAACCTACGTGTCTGGACACCCCCCTTGGACGCCCTGAGAAGCTGCAGCCGCACTACAGTTAAAAAAAAAAAAAAATATGCTCACCTCCCCCCAAGCCCCCGCCGTCTCCCGCCGTCTTCCTGCAGGCTCCCGGTGGCTCCCGCAGGCTCCCAGTGTGTGCAGAGGTCTTCTACTGCAGTATAGGACCTGTGGTGATGTCACAGTCATGTGACACCAGGTTACTCCATGGTAACCTGCGGTCACGTGACTGTGACATCACCGCAAGTCCTATACTGCAGTAGAAGACCTCTGCACACACTGGGAGCCTGCGGGAGCCACCGGGAGCCTGCAGGAAGAAGACGGCGGGCCCCTCCACCACACAGAGCCGCTTATCTCCTCACCCCTCCACCACACAGCCGCTTATCTCCTCACCCCTCCACCACACAGACGCTTATCTCCTCACCCCTCCACCACACAGACGCTTATCTCCTCACCCCTCCATCACACAGACGCTTATCTCCTCACCCCTCCACCACACAGACGCTTATCTCCTCACCCCTCCACCACACAGATGCTTATCTCCTCACCCCTCCACCACACAGACGCTTATCTCCTCACCCCTCCACCACACAGAGCCGCTTATCTCCTCACCCCTCCACCACACAGAGCCGCTTATCTCCTCACCCCTCCACCACACAGAGCCGCTTATCTCCTCACCCCTCCACCACACAGAGCCGCTTATCTCCTCAACCCTCCACCACACAGAGCCGCTTATCTCCTCACCCCTCCACCACACAGAGCCCCATCTCTCCTCACCCCTCCACCGCAGAGCCGCCTCTATACTCTGCTACCCACAGAGCCGCCTCTATACTCTGCTACCCACAGAGCCGCCTCTACACTCGGATACCCACAGAGCCGCCTCTATACTCGGCTACCCACAGAGCCGCCTCTATACTCGGCTACCCACAGAGCCGCCTCTATACTCGGCTACCCACAGAGCCGCCTCTATACTCGGCTACCCACAGACCCGCTTCTATTCTCTGCTACCCACAGAGCCGCCTGTATACTCTGCTACCCACAGAGCCGCCTGTATACTCTGCTACCCACAGAGCCGCCTGTATACTCTGCTACCCACAGAGCCGCCTCTATACTTGGTTACCCACAGAGCCACCTCTATACTCTGCTACCCACAGACCCGCCTCTATTCTCTGCTACCTACAGAGCCACCTCTATACTCTGCTACCCACAGAGCCGCCTGTATACTCTCCTACCCACAGAGCCACCTGTATACTCTGCTACCCACAGAGCCGCCTCTATACTCGGTTACCCATAGAGCCGCCTCTATACTCGGCTACCCACAGAGCCGCCTCTATACTCTGCTACCCACAGAGCCGCCTCTATACTCTGCTACCCACAGAGCCGCCTCTATACTCTGCTACCCACAGAGCCGCCTCTATACTCTGCTACCCACAGAGCCGCCTCTATACTCTGCTACCCACAGAGCCGCCTCTATACTCTGCTACCCACAGAGCCGCCTGTATACTCTGCTACCTACAGAGCCGCCTCTATGCTCTGCTACCCACAGCCACCTCTATACTATGATACCCACTGACCCGCCTGTATACACACAATTCATTTCACCGCACTCCCGATGCAATTGCATCGGGCCTTTTTACTAGTCTCTATACATAATCGGCAGTTTAGAGCTTCCGGCCACTGTGCCGCTATGGAGCAAGGGCGCCTGCGCTAAACTGCAGATTATGCCTGCCTACCCCGGAAGCGCCGCTATATTGCGACACCCATGCCGCTGCCTGCCGGCGGCTCCCTGCATGCTCCCGTCACTGCACAACCCCGCACGCTGCTGCCTCCACCACCGCCGCACTCTCTTTACAGCCTCCACGCCCGCCGCCCGCCGGGTAAGCCACAACACAAGGCCCCGCCGCAGCCCGGGGGAGCCCTATTACTGAAGGGGCCACCGGCACCATCATCGGCCCCCTGCCTCCACCACCGCCGCACTCTGTTTACAGCCTCCACGCCCGCCGGGTAAGCCACATTACAAAAGGGCCCGCCGCAGCCCGGTGGAGCCCTATTACTGAAGGGGCCACCGGCACCATCAGCGGCCCCCTTCATCACCGCTGTGGAGGAGGACTGAAGAGGAGGAGGACATAGGAGTCTGGAGGAGGACACAGGAGTCTGCCCCTCACAACCAGAACCTCCTCATACATCCTCTTCATAGGAAGCGTCTGGAGGAAGAGGACAGAGGAGTCTGCAGCAGGACAGAGGAGCATGGAGGGAGGAAGAAGACAGAGGAGCATGGAGGGAGGAAGAGGTCAGAGGAGCATGGACGGAGGAACAGGTCAGAGGAGCACGGAGGGAGAAAGAGGTCAGAGGAGCATGGAGGGAGGAAGTGGACAGAGGAGCATGGAGGGAAGAAGAGGACAGAGGAGTCGTACAGGGCCAGTGGGGCTAACATCTGCAACACTGCCCCTTCCCACCCACACTCACCCTCCATAGCCCTCCCAACTCACCCACACTGCCCCTGCTCACTCCTCTTCCCCCCCTATGCCCTCACTCACTCCTCACACTGCTCCTGATTACCCCCTACTCACCCACACTGCCCACACTCACCCACACTGCCCCCACTCACCCACACTGCTCCAGCTTACCCTCCCCCCCACTCACCCATACACCCTGCTTACCCCTGACGGTGGTGATGCTGTTGAACAAGCCAATGCAGAAAAGACGAACGATAGTACCCAGGCTGGGGAGTCTGGAAATGTTGAGATGCAGCCCCTGTCAGTAACCAGTGTGAGTGCCGGCAGTGAAGTGCCTCCACCGTTTGACATTTCAAACTTCGTGGCGAAAGAAATGACACTAAGTGAAAAAGTGGAAATGTATGATTTTCTATGGATGCCCGACTGCAACTACAAGTTTCCGGTCTTAAATTCAGAGAAGCCATGCAAAAAAAAGCTTTGTGTCCAGTTTAGTTGGCTTCAACGTTTTACGTGGCTTGCGTATTCAGAGAAAGAAAAAGGTGCTTTCTGCAAGTTTTGCGTTCTCTTTCCTCCGAAGTCTGTTGGATCGCACAGAGCCAGCCAGCTACCAGGTAAGTTCTGTGACTGACTGTCTCAATGTTGTTCTTACTGCTTCTGCGTCTTTTGCGTATTTTAATCTACAGAGTGTACAGCATAAGCTGTCTAACAATTTCACGCTCATCGTGGTGTTTAACGTTTTTCGAACTATTTCTGAGCTCCTATTTTTCACCTCTATTTTCTTCCACGTGAGTCCCTAAACTAAAATTAAAAGCAAAGTCGCAGAAAAAAGAATTCATACTCCTCCAAAAAAATCTAAATATAACAAATCAAAGACAACAAGAGTATTTACCTGCCCGGGTCACAAAAAAAAGATAAAGATAGAGGCAACAAAAGAGCAATTATGAATTTTGGACTAAAAAAGTATATGTCACTTGCCATAAGGCTGTTTTCACATTCAGACCTTTTTTTCTGCAAGTAACTAGTGTTTTAGAAAAAAATTAATTACTACGCAATGTAATTCCTACCATAGAGGCACAACAAATAAGACCATTTTCGTGCAGTATTAAGCATTAATTAGGTATTCAAATTTACAAAATCGCTTGGCTTTTAGGGGGCTTCGCTCCTCCAAACCCCCCCACCGGGGACTTTGCCCCTCGGAACCCCGCTGGGGGGTGACACCCCCCTTTCAGGGCCGGTGTGTGTTTCTTGGACCCCTACCTTGGGAAATTTCTGGGTGCACCACTGGTCTCTGGGGTGAGTTTCAGGGAATTCTGTCTACCAGGTGTATTCCTCTCTGCTCTTTCTCCTTTCCTCAGACCTTGGCCGACCTGGAACTGGTCAGTGGACTGTGGGGTGAGCCTAATGCAGCCCTTTGACACCCAGGTCTTTCTTCCTCAGTGCTGCCCACACTGAACTAACTGCCACTTCCTCTCCACACCAGAATATATAAGGAAGCAGCTTTAGCTCCCCATTCTGGCCTGGAGGCTCTAGTGTAGTATTGTAGGCTGTGTGGGGAGATAACCCTTTGTGGTGTTACTGTGGCCCACGAACCTTCGGGTGCCACAAGCAGAATCATTTCCTTTCAGTGCTGAATGGGATAAGAGTTCCTTTCTTTCCCTGCTGAGAATCTTGCAGCTTTAAATCTCAGCTATTGTGTCCCTTCCTCTGTATAAACTCACTCCCAGCTCTCTCCTATGCCGATTATAGAATCTTCTATGCTTACTACTCTGGTGAAGTTGTTCCAGTTCAAACTGTGAAGCTCTTTCTATTAGAAGCTGTGAAATCCTTTTCTGGAGACGCTGTGGAGTCCCTTTTTTATGTTTTTTTTTCCCACTTCTTTGTCTCCTTACCTGTGTTGTCTTATTACAGTAGTAACACTATCATCTTGCTGCCCTACTCAGTAGCTAGGGATAGCCCAGAGTCAGCCAGGGCCTAGGACGTGATTGCGCATGAGGGGAAAGGATCCGTCTTGGGCTGATATTAAAAGCAAGGTTTAAAAGTCAGGTGTGTATTAGGGTATGTGCCCACAGGACGTTTTTGCTGTGTTTTTCTTGCGGTTTCTGCATGCAAAAAAAACATTGGTTTTATGGTAATTTATGCTAATTTGTTCCTGCGATTTCGATTCCCAGCAAAACCAATGTGTTTCACAGAAACGCTGTGCCCACACATTGGTTTTGCAAGTGTCAAGAACTGTCAAATACCTGCGTTTTTGGTGCGGATGGGAAAGAATTGACATGTTAATTATTTTCCTGCGTTTTTGCTAAAGTCAATGGAAAAAACGCAGGAAAAACGCACATAAAACATGCAGAAAATGTGCAAAAACACACAAAAAGCGCAGACAAGATCATAGTTAATCTCCTGTCAAGGACTCTAGGATCCTCAGGTTTTGCTGCGTTCAGGTCTGCTTACAAAAACGTCCTGTGGGCACATACCCTTAAGTGGTGAACCCTCTCCCTATCACAACAGCCTCCATTTACCTTTCCTCTCCTGTTGCACCGCACGCCAAGTGTTTCCTTATTTTGCAGCATGACACTATCTAAAGAATGTTGTATTCAGTTTGGCCATTCTATGAAGTATAAGACAGGGAAAGAGATTTATTCCAAGAATATATAAGTCTGTCCTGCGGCAAGATGTGATCAAGACACAACTCATCATCTAAACACCATCCTATTTTCCTGTTTGAAGAATGCACATTGCAGCAACTTTCAGTGTGTGTGTACGTGAAGTTCTTAGAACATGTTATAACCCGCTTGGCTGCCCTGCCCTGGATTTACAAGCGTTCCCTGGCCTCCTGGTTCCCTGAAGGCACCAGTCTACATCTCTGTCCCACACCCTGAGGAGTGATGTATAAGAACTCCTATTGTGTTCACATCTCCCACCAAGTCTGCCGATGCAGCTACTGATGATGACTAATGATAGACGCATGTAGCGATTTACATTTTCTATAGGAAGTTTATACTATATCCTCAATGATCACATGTGGGAAAACATTTACATAAACATTTTAATTACTAAAAAAAAAAGTCATGACCTTCAGCTTAGCTGCATCAATCGGATCCAAACCAATAGATTTCCAGTAACTTATTCCTTTATTTTGTGGGGGGAAAAAGTCCAGGTTGAGGAAGTATTTTTATGGTAAAGTTATTAGTCAAATGTGCGTTCAGCCAACAGCTTTTGTGTGTGGCTCACGAGGATAGCTGTTCGGTTATGTCTTGTAGGGTCATGAGGAGAGCTGTTTGTTATGTCTTGTAGGGCTCACGAGGATAGCTGTTCGGTTATGTCTTGTAGGGCTCATGAGGAGAGCTGTTTGGTTATGTCTTGTAGGGCTCACGATGAGAGCTGTTTGGTTATGTCTTGTAGGGCTCACGATGAGAGCTGTTGGTTATGTCTTGTAGGGCTCACGAGGAGAGCTGTTCGGTTATGTCTTGTAGGGCTCACGAGGAGAGCTGTTCGGTTATGTCTTGTAGGGCTCACGAGGATAGCTGTTCGGTTATGTCTTGTAGGGTTCACGAGGAGAGCTGTTCAATTATGTCTTGTAGGGCTCACGAGGAAAGCTGTTTGGTTATGTCTTGTAGGGCTCACGAGGAGAGCTGTTTGGTTATGTCTTGTAGGGCTCATGAGGAGAGCTGTTCGGTTATGTCTTGTAGGGCTCACGAGGAGAGCTGTTCGGTTATGTCTTGTAGGGCTCACGAGGAAAGCTGTTTGGTTATGTCTTGTAGGGCTCACGAGGAGAGCTGTTTGGTTATGTCTTGTAGGGCTCACGAGGAGAGCTGTTTCGATTATGTCTTGTAGGGCTCACGAGGAGAGCTGTTCGGTTATGTCTTGTAGGGCTCATGAGGAGAGCTGTTTGGTTATGTCTTGTAGGGCTCACGAGGATAGCTGTTCGGTTATGTCTTGTAGGGCTCATGAGAGAGCTGTTTGGTTATGTCTTGTAGGGCTCACGATGAGAGCTGTTTGGTTATGTCTTGTAGGGCTCACGAGGAGAGCTGTTCGGTTATGTCTTGTAGGGCTCACGAGGATAGCTGTTCGGTTATGTCTTGTAGGGCTCACGAGGAGAGCTGTTCAATGTTTGTTCCCTTGTAGGGCTTCACGAGGAGAGCTGTTTGGTTATGTCTTGTAGGGCTCACGAGGAGAGCTGTTTGGTTATGTCTTGTAGGGCTCACGAGGAGAGCTGTTCGGTTATGTCTTGTAGGGCTCATGAGGAGAGCTGTTCGTTATGTCTTGTAGGCTCACGAGAGGCTGTTCGGTTATGTCTTGTAGGGCTCACGAGGAGAGCTGTTCGGTTATGTCTTGTAGGGCTCACGAGGAAAGCTGTTTGGTTATGTCTTGTAGGGCTCACGAGGAGAGCTGTTCAGTTATATCTGGATTCTCTTGGTGAGATGCCATGTGCATCATTTTCATATGTGATGTTCTATATTGTGCCAGTAATTGACACTTTGGGGAACCATTTCTAAGCTCAGTTTTATTTAGACATCTTAAAGATTTCCTTATTTAAATAACTCTGCCTGTGTATAGATTTCCTATAGTCAAGATGGTAGAGGTTTTGGAATCTTTTTTTTTTTAAAACCATAAGACAACGTACGTCAATCCTGAATTCAGATGAACAAAGCAAAAAAACAAAACAGATGTAGTATTTATCATGCAATTAAAAGTAGCAAAGTGTTTTCTGCTGTCCTAGCACATGATTACTCTACAACTCATGTGGTTTGTTTTATTCGTAACTACGATAATGGTGTATCACAAGATCGACAGGTAATGAACCCACTGGATCAATAATTGGCATACCATTGACTATACCGGCGCCAGGGAATCTGACATCAGGCTTTTGCCACCTAATCTGAGAGCAACATAATGTAGAGACAGAGACAATGATTCTAGTGATATGTCACTTACTGAACTGCTTGTAGTAGTTTTAATAAAATCAGTTATCAAACATCGAAAAACAAGTGCAGCAAATTAGCATATGTACAGCACAGTGTCACCATGTGGGGCTGGATTTCTTTTTATTACTCCCCTGTTAGCTCTAAGTCAAACCCTCCCTCCTACCCTAAAAAGAAACCCAGTCCCTCATAGTGACGCACTGATGCACTTATGCTGTTTCCCGGTTGTTTGATAACAGTTTTCTCTGCAAGCATACATGTAATCATTGAAGTAAATGTTTGATTTCACGAAGTATCCCATAGTCTGTAAGGCACTGGCTTCACTTAATAGCCTTACATCATGTTGGTTGTTTCCCTTTAACTTTGCTTGGGGTGAAACCACCAGGTTGCTGTACTGTAATGATCACCTTTAGCCACAGCTGAAGTGTAGGGAGGCAGAAATTGTTCAACCCAGTACCAAAGAGTGAAGCAGAAGTGTAGGGAGGCAGAAAGTGTTCAACCCAGTACCAAAGAGTGAAGCAGTAGTGTAGGGAGGCAGAAAGTGTTCAACCCAGTTCCAAAGAGTGAGGCAGAAGTGTAGGGAGGCAGAAAGTGTTCAACCCAGTACCAAAGAGTGAGGCAGAAGTGTAGCCGAACATACATTCTAGCCAGAGTTTATAGATAGGTAATAGAAAGAAGCAAAGTCAAAGCTAAGCCAAACCAAAGAGTTTGAACAGGCACAGGTGTTCTAATACATGTGCGGCTTCTTTTAGGACTGGTGTTTAACACCAGTCTTAATTTCCCTCAATGTTTTAAAGCTGAATCCCCAAATTCCCATAATGGCGATCCTGCAGAGCTTCACAACACCATTCAGGAATGGTCCAGGTTCTATGCCTGCTGATCTCCTTTTCTTTCAGCTCCAGTGAGATTGGTCCCTGTGATGCAATATACAGACTGTACAACAAGTAAACTATTTCTTGTACTAGAAAAATGAATCATAGAAGTAGAAATGTAATTACGTGGTAGCTTTTTCTCTTTTACCACCACATACGAATGCCAGTTTTGACTTGTGTTATGTACTTATATGCCGGAAATATCATTCAGGAGGCATTTCGGCAGATGGCTTCTACACACCTCCAGCCTAACACCTGCTCACATCCTGCTCATTGTGTGCGTTCTTGGTCACCTATTATATCATTCACTCAGTTTATAGTGTTGTGCACGCCAGCACCTGCAGCATTAATGTAGGAACCTATAGAAGGCTGTCCTGGCCCCACAACACACCATCATAATCTGCCCACTGTGCACCTTTATAGTAAGGTAGCCATCGCTGAGTCCTGTATCCTTCCAATTCCCACTTCTACCTTCTCCTGGGGCTGCTCTCCCACCCCTCCCCCATCTTGTCAGTTTTACCTTCAGAGGTAGAACTGGATTATCCAGTCCGCTTTTGTTTGACTGTTTAAAACATAAATAAAAGTGTGAATAATTTTTGTGTGTGATCAGTAAATAGAGCAGAAGCTCCCAGGACTGTTCTGCCTGCGATTTCCATCAGCATATTGATGTATCTAAGCTTTATTTTACCATAACAGGCACAATGCTCTTCTTATGTGTTATAAATTCTTTTATTTATCCATCTACACTACATTTTCCACCATGTAAAGTGAACCTGTCAATCGTTTCATGCATGAACCACAGGCATTATTATCCGAGCCTGACTCCACCATCACAGCCAGGTATGATTTACTATGAAACGTCCTGCTGTTTCAGAAAAGCCATAGTTTAAAGGGAACCTGTCACCTGGATCTAAGCCCCTACACTATCACTACTTGTCCCTGCACCTTCCTAGCTGCTCCCTATCTATCCCTCTCTGAGCTAAATCCGCCCTATAAAACAGTAGAAAAATAACTTATAACTTACAGAAGTCCCTGAGGCTGGGGACTGAAAAGGCGGCGCCAGGCTCCATTCTGCCCCTCCTCGATGCAGCAGCACACGCCCCGCTGGGCGGCGTTAATGTTTCTTCATCGCCACCTCCTCCATTTGGAATCTCCCACCCGCTTTACACTGTAAGGTAGCAGTTAGGATCGGCACGACTGAAGGCAACGACTCAGGTATTTACTCACACTGCACACAGTTTAATGGCACAGTTCAGGTATTCACAGACCTCCAGGTTCCGGGGCGCAGCCGAGTACAACCTCATACAATCCCAACAGCTGATATAGAAGCTCTGTACCTTCCCCCGGGTAGGCTGAGTTAGGTCAGCACACAACCTTCCTCTCCTCCCCGTCCGCTCATTAGCCTCATGAACGTCCACTCTGAGAGAGCTCACAGGCTGTGTTAAATCTTCACACAGCTCTCTACACAGCAGCTCCTGCTGCTGTCCTGACACACTCCACCCCTCCCCACAGCCCAGGGCAGCTCATATCATCTCCTATTCACCTGCACACCTGGGTGTCAGTGTTTTCAATCAGCACTCAGCTCCAGTAGCAGCTAACCCTGTGTGTGCTGCTACCGAGTAGAAGATACAATCTCCCATATGCTGTGTCCCGGTCAGGGGGCACATCGAGGTCACATCACCACAACATGATAGGTGTAAAGCAGGCGGGAGATTCCAAATGGAGGAGGCGGCGATGAAGAAAGAATAACGCCGCCCAGCGGGGCGTGTGCTGCTGCATCGAGGAGGGGCAGAATGGAGCCTGGGGCCGCCTTTTCAGTCCCCAGCCTCAGGGACTTCTGTAAGTTATAAGTTATTTTTCTACTGTTTTATAGGGCGGATTTAGCTCAGAGAGGGATAGATAGGGAGCAGCTAGGAAGGTGCAGGGACACGTAGTGATAGTGTAGGGGCTTAGATCCAGGTGACAGGTTCCCTTTAAAGACAAGACAATGACTAATCTAGAGAGTGGTCCAGCGAGGGCCCGGCCAGCTTCTCCCCTCCTCGCTCCACATGTAGAGACCTGCCAATCACCCAGTGTATGGAGCAGGCGGCACCAAACCAGTCTGCTTCACCACATCGGCCCCGGCTGGCTTCCCTGCCTCGCTCCACATGGAGAGACCTGCCAATCACCCGGTGTGTACAGCAGGCGGCACCAAACCAGGCTGCTTCACCATATCGGCCCCGGCTGGCTTCTCCCTGCCTCGTTCCACATGTAGAGACCTGCCAATTACCGGTGTGTGGAGCAGGCGGCCCCAAACCAGTCTGCTTCACCATATCTGCTTCTTCAGTCTATTTTCTCCGTAATGCTCAAGCATTTTAGATAAGAAACCTACTATGGTTTGGAAAGCATGAATTGAGTGACAGATTAGTTTTCTTTCTGACAAATCTGATAATAGATACATGGTAGATAGATAAGGTGATAACTAGACAAACTGCAAATCACTTTATGTAAGATTTATGTCATCTCACCTAAGAAATGAAGTCTAACAACAAGGTGGCACCAATTATTTCCCCTTTGTCTAACTTGATGTCCACTGGCAGTTGTCAAGTGTAATTCTGCTATTACATCAAAGACACCAAGACCAATCACAGGAAGAAGGCTGGGGCAAGACTAAATACAGGAAATGGGGGTGGGGCAAGACAAAAGACAGGAAGTGAGTTTGGAGTAAGGCTAAAGACAGGAAGTGGGGTATGAAGCAAGACAAAAGACAGGAAATGGGATTGGAGCAAGACTAGACAAGAAGTGGGGGTGGAGCAACGCTAAAGACAGGAAGTGTGAGTGGAGCAAGACTAGATAGGAAGTGGGGGCGAAGCAACGCTAAAGACAGAAAGTGAGGTTGCAGCAAGGCAAAAGACAGGAAGTGGGGGTGGAGCAAGACCAATTGCAGGCAGTAACGGCAGGGCAGAAATATTTATCAGAATTGGGGAGGGGCTTTTCCTCTCTGATCCTGTCCTATCTGTCAGATTGCATCCTGGTATACTGTAGTTGAGAGATGGGCTATAAATTCAAAGCAGACAGACCCTTGGCCAGAGGAATGCATTCTGGGTAGTAAGACAAAGGAGGTTTCCCCAGCAGTGGGACAGGCAGAATGTTGAACTACCCACTAAAATGGCAGGATAGCAAGTAACAGAGCATGAGATTTGGACCAGTTCTTTGATAGATCAGCATGTGTGCCAAAGCGGTTTTTGTGGGTGATGTGAGTAGCAAGACCAGGCTTTCTTTACTACATGTTTTGTTCAGGTTCACTTTAATGTCACTAATTTATCAATCACAATCATTAAAATAGAAAACAGATGCCAGATTAAACAGTATTGAGGAAAGTTTGCAGTGCCGCCCTAGGGTGGGAGCACAAAGGACTAAGCCAGTCAATTAGATTTATGCTTTTCAGTAACATGCAATTCAGTTAACCGTTTCATGTCTTTCATCTAACTAGATAGTAGTGAGATTAAAGAAATTATAACTCTCTAGTGCAGGGGTCTCAAACTCGGCTGGGTTGGTGGGCCGCACATAGAAAAACATTTATATCGGGGGGCCGCATCTCTTGTAGGACTAAGTGATATTTTTAGTAATACCAGAATTTTTTGCTCAATGTAGTAAAGTACAAATCCTGATCCCCTTCTTGTAGTAATGTCCCCATCCTGCAGTAATGTCATTTTCTAGTAATGTCCCCCATCCCGATCCTTTTTTCTAGTGATGACCCACATCCTGATCCCCTTTTCTAGTGAAGTCCTTCATCCCAATCCCCTTTAGTAGTGATGTCCCTCATCCCAATCCCCTTTAGTAGTGATGTCCCCATCCTGATCCCCTTTTCTAGTGATATCCCCATCCTGCTCCCCTTTTCTAGCAATGTCCCCCATTCAGATCCCCTTTAGTAGTGATGTCCTTCATCCCGATCCCCCTTAGTAGTGATATCCCCCATCCTGGACCCCTTTTGTAGTGAAGTCCCGCATCCTGGTCCCCTTTTGTACTGATGTCCCCCATCCTGATCCACTTTTCTAGGTATGTCCCCATCCTGATCCCCTTTTCTAGGTTTGTCCCCCATCCTGTTTTACCTTCTTTTTACACACTCACATACACACTCATTCACACTCACACACACCCTCACACACACACACACACACACTGAAATGCAAACAAATCTCACACACTTTCTTATACACACACATCCTCACATACTCACACCCTCACACACCCTCTCACACACAGACACACTTTTTCACTTTAATGATTCATTGCTCCAGTGCAGGGGGCCGTCACGGTCCCCGCTGTGATGGCTTCCGGCCTCTGCTGTGCTATTACTTCCTCAAGCCGCCGCTCAGACAAGCTCTATCGCTCAGCAAGATAAATGCAATCTACCAGCCAGAGGCACGCAAATGACATCATATTCCACCATCTGTTGTGGGCCTCTCATTGGCTGGCAGCTTGCATTGATCCTGCTGAGTGGCAGAGCTTGGTAGTGCCGCGGACGGAAGTCATAACACAGCGGGGACTGCAGCGGCCCCCTGCACTGGGGCGATGCATCATTAAGTTGTCCAAGGTGCCACGGGCCGCATTGTGAAGCCCAAGGGGCCGCATGCGGCCCTCGGGCCGCGTGTTTGAGACCCCTGCTCTAGATCTACAATATATTTTGAAACTAAATAAAAATTTCTGAGATCTCACACTGCTCAGTACAAGCTGCTGCTGTTGGTGACCCGCCCAGGGGTCTGCGGGAACTCTGTATCCGGGTGTTTTACTGTTATGAGGGATGTCACCGGTGGCCTGCCCGGACCCCTACCCTGGGGTCACTTGCTAAAAAGGGGAAAATTAAGTGGAGAAATAATAAAAGTCTCGTGACACCACCTGTGGTTTCTGGTGATTGCCCCAGTGCT
Source organism: Allobates femoralis (assembly GCA_033576535.1). Lineage (NCBI taxonomy): Eukaryota > Metazoa > Chordata > Amphibia > Anura > Aromobatidae > Allobates > Allobates femoralis. The sequence continues at coordinate 139,545,044 of JARQOC010000009.1, forward strand.
GCCGTGGGCCTCTGGAGATGATGGTCTGGCAGCAGGATGGTATAGCTCCCCACAGGCGGAGCTGGGTCCCCAGGGTTGTGAGGAGATGGATGGGGGGTTTGCACAGGGAGGTGGCTTGGCAGCCGGGCTGCTGCTACTGTCTCTGAGCTGGACGGGTGCAGTGATGGACAAACTATTATAAGCCATAAATCCTGTCAATAATCACCTGCCACTATGGTTCTGACGCCTCCTGGATCATATCGCAGGCCTATAGACTGTTGTAGTGATGACATCCTGAGACATGGACGTTTAATCACTGCAGTCAATCACTGGAAGGTAATGCCAGCTGGATTGGCTGCATTATGAAGTACAGATTGGTGGAGGACAGGGCAGAATCTGAAGAGCAGCAGGGGATCGGTGAGTTCTACATGACCCATCTTGCACCTTTTGTAAACAGGTTATGACTTTCCAACAAACTCTTTAACCATTTAAGGACTTGTACATTTTGTTTTTTGTACTTTCTTTGTTTCTCTCTTTGTTTCAAGAGCCATGACTTTGTTTTTCCCCCAAATAGCCATGTGAGGATTTGCTTTGTGTGTGGGGAGATCTAGTTTTGAATGATACCATTCATTTCACCATACTATTTACTAGAAAATTGGAAAATAATACAAGTAGTGACATTAAGAAAAAGTAAAATTAAAAAAATCTTGCAATTCTGACAATACGGTGTACGATGTAGGATAAAACTAACATGGTAGCTTGATTTTCCAGGTCAATATGATTATGGCGATACCATGACGGTTGTACTCTCAGCTGACATCTTACAAAGATGTACTTTGGTATTTTTGGGGAAGTGTGCTGACCAAAAACTGGCAATTTTGTATTTTTGATTATTTTGCCATTATTGCTCTACCATTGTCTGCTTGGTGGACGGCTCACTGGCTTGACTTGACAGTTGTCAGTAAAGCAGAAGGAGGTGGGTCTGAGCTGGGTATAGAGTCATGGAGGCTTGGGAAGCGATTTCACACTCCCAGAGTACTTAGGCCTCATTTGTATTTGAATTAAAACATGATCATGCACCCAACAGAGAGTAGGAGTCTTATCATAGGTCTAGTGGTAACTGTACTAATTATTAGTGTTTATAAATAGTAATAGTAATATGAAAAAATACGGTACATTATCAAAAATGTAAAAATTAATACATTGAATATAAAAATCTGATTTCAATGGATATTCTCAAGTTTCAATGTTATCCTCAATCATGGGATAGGAGAAAACGTCTCAATCACTGGTGGGTCAAGCACTGGGATCTCCACCAACAATCCTGAACACGTCTGAATGTTGCGGTGGTCTATCATGTGCACTGCTGCTCCTTTTATTCCTAATAGGTTCACAAGAGATAGTCAAGCGCTGTATGTAGCTGGTCTTAAGCACTCTCTCAAAGGCTATATCTTGGATTTACAGAGGACCTGTCACCCCCCCAAATATTAGAAGCTAAGGGCAGCACTGAATGCAGCATGTCTGCGGCATTCAGGCAAGGGGTCCCCCATGTCTGATGGCGCCTGATACCCCGAGAAAATAGTTTAGTAAAACTTACAATCTGGAGCCAAATGGGCGTCCCCTGGTGCCGCAGCCATGGCGGAGGTTCCCTGATGTTTTGGGGTTGCTTTGCTGCCTCTGGCACTGGACTGCTTGACCGTGTGCATGGTATTATGAAGTCTGAAGACTACCAACAAATTTTGCAGCATAATGTAGGGCCCAGTGTGAGAAAGCTGGGTCTCCTCAGAGGTCATGGGTCTTCCAGCAGGACAATGACCCAAAACACACTTCAAAAAGCACTAGAAAATGGTTTGAGAGAAAGCATTGGAGACTTCTAAGGTGGCCAGCAATGAGTCCAGACCTGAATCCCATAGAACACCTGTGGAGAGATCTAAAAATGGCAGTTTGGAGAAGGCACCCTTCAAATATCAGGGACCTGGAGCAGTTTGCCAAAGAAGAATGGTCTAAAATTCCAGCAGAGCATTGTAAGAAACTCATTGATGGTTACCGAAAGCGGTTGATCGCAGTTATTTTGGCTAAAGGTTGTGCAACCAAGTATTAGGCTGAGGGTGCCAATACTTTTGTCTGGCCCATTTTTGGAGTTTTGTGTGAAATGATCAATGTTTTGCTTTTTGCCTCATTCTCTTTTGTGTTTTTTCATTTACGAATAATTAAATGAAGATAATAATACCAAAGAATTTGTGATTGCAATCATTTTCAGGAAGAAACTGAGTATTATCTGAAAGAATTGCAGGGGTGTCAATACTTTTGGCCAACACTGTGTTTAATAATAATAGTAATAATAGAATAATATATTTATTCATTTATATAGTGCTATTAACTCCATAGCACTTTACATACATAGTAATGCTGTCTCTCTTGGAGCTCACAATCTAAATATCCTATCAGTATGTCTTTACAATGGTCGATTGTAAAGCAGCACAGCTGGATTCCACGTATTTCTTTTATTTTTTCTACTGATGACACAGCAGATTTGCCGGCAGTATCGGTTTATGACCGCTTTGTGTCGGTCGGTGAACAGCGATGCTGGGCACAATATATAGGTAGGTAGCAGCAACCTGCCTGTTAATGCTTAGGCACAACTTTTTTCTTTAAAATCCCACATATACCATTTAAAGAGGACCTGTCACCAAACCAGGCATGGTGATCTAATTACAGCACTGGATGCAGCATGTCTGCAGCATCCAGGCAAGGGGTCCCCCAGCACTTGAGCAGCCCTGTACCCCGAGATAATACACTTAGAAAACTTACATGCTCCAGCCACTAAGGAGGTGGCTAGGGGCTGCAGCCAAGGGCAGATTCACACCCCCTGCATGCTTAATCTGCCCACCGCTGCCAATCATTGTCTTCCTCTTCTGCATTATAACAGAGTTTTTTTTTCTCTCTCCCAGAAATGGCCGTTTAGCCCCGCCTCCTGAGGGGTGGGGCCAAACGGCAAATTCTGGAAAAAAAAAAAAACCTCTTGTTTAATGCTGCTGAAGAGGGAGAGAATGATTGGCAGCGGTGGGCAGATTAAACATGCAGGGGGTGTGAATCTGCCCTTGGCTGCAGCCCCTAGCCACCTCCTTAGTGGCTGGAGCATGTAAGTTTTCTAAGTGTATTATCTCGGGGTACAGGGCTGCTCAAGTGCTGGGAGACCCCTTGTCTGCATGCTGCAGACATGCTGCATCCAGTGCTGTAATTAAATCACCATGCCTGGTTTGGTGACAGGTCCTCTTTAAGGATGAATGATTTCACATGATTACCGTAACTTCCGTTCCTATTAACATCTCGGAATTGATGAGGGTCCCCGTGGTCAAACCATCAGAAGTTCTCCTCAATCCCGATGTTAGGGGAACAAACATGAGAGTATTCCTTTAAACAGAGTGTCATTTTCTGATGACGTATTACCCTTAATGGCACAATAGATCCTAATAATTACAATTATGTAATGAAATTCATCAGTTTTTGTTTTTTCTACTACTCCAGTCTGCCTGGACTTCCAAAACATTGGAAACCTGATGTACCGGAGGCTAACTAAAGACAGCTGTTTGAATTTGTCATCAGAAGAAAATCTTATTAAAATAAAAAATGGGCAGTAATGGAAATGTTTTTCCGTAAAAATGACAGAACAGAATAATAGTGCTTAATGTGAACAGACTTAGTCATCTTTGCTGTGCACTTAAAGCAATTTCTTCAGAGTGGAGACCTCGCCGGTCCTTCCGCACACGGATGTTTATACATCTCTGCAGCTCTTCTAGGACGAGCTGTGCAGGCAGCTCATCTGTTACCTGTACTATGGGGAACCTGGTCTTTATTATAAATATATTACAAACCATAAAAATACAGCTACTTAATTCTATTCCATGCGCTATTCTTATTTCTCCTTGGGCTATTTGTAGCACTGCTTTCTAAAATAAAACACACGGTAATCGCTGGTCACATATATGTTCTAAAGGACACAACCAGATATCACCCACGTAATAAAAAACATTTGTCAGATCTCTACATATTTCGATTTTACATAACATTTAAATAACAGTATATATATAGACATCTGAGTGTTGCTAGCAGGGCTGTGAAGTCAGCCAAAAATCCAACTCCAACTCCACCAAAATGGACACCAACTCCTCGACTCTGACCCCACAACTGTGGCTGTAAAGTCAGTAAGCCAAGACTCCGACTCCAACTCCAATTCCGACTCCTCGTATTTCCTGAATCCATCTCTGACTCCACAAAAATGGACTCCGACTCCAGCCCCGGTTGCCAATTGGGAAGTGTAGTTGTCGGTGCGGACTCTGACATTGTTCAGTCAGTGGTCACTATGTCAGACACACCCACTTTTCAATATATTCCTACCTTTATAGGAGGATTAATTGAGGGAAAAATAGAATGTTAAGTTCTTAAGGATGTTTCAGACTTGTTGGATGTTTCTTTATAGAGAATACAAGAGTTTACTAAAATAGACATGTCAGGAGAGATAACAGGCTCCCTGTAAAGCAGATGTGTTTTCTGAAGCAGGTGTGCAGCCATTCCCGCCTCCCGGCTTGGGCTTTCTTGAATTTTTTGCACCAGCAGCATCATTGCTCTACTGGACCAAACTATGCAATCTCCGATGGTGCAAACAGAAGCAATTTTGGCTTTTCTGCACCAGAAAAACACTGAAACTACTGGTATCCAACAATATATCAAGCTTCAGTGCAGTGCTTACAGGTTCTTTACAATAAAGCTTGTAAGTACTGTCATTCCTGCCTAGGAGATCATCCACCGCTGATAGACTGCTGCATTGACTCGAGATTTAGGCAACGAGCACTAAACAATTAAGATAAAAATACTTATTCCTTAGAACAGTGATGATTTTTAATAATAAAAAATGGCAAAGTTGATTTTTCCTTACAAAAACTTTACAATTTTAACCATTAGAAGAATAACCAGGGGCACAATTGCAACAGGAGCAGGGGTTGCAATCGCACCCGGCCGGGCCCTGGAGCTTAGGCAGCTCCAAAAGTCCCCTTTGGCCTATAGAAAGAGTATTGCTATTAAAGATTTGCAATAATTAGCGGTCCTGTTGGAGCTTTCGCATCTGGGCCCATGAGTTTCAAGTTTTGCCACTGAGAATATCCTTTACATAAGACCATTCATTGGATTTTTTTCATTTAATCCTTGTCCCTCCTCCAATTGCAGCTGCCCCAACAATTCTAGAACTATTTTCTTTCTTCTGTTCTCTTCCATTTCAGCGTTATGGTCCATAGAAATAAAACTGAAAACTTTCCTTTCACAAACTGGGTGTACACCCCAGAATTTCTCTATGGATGATGGCTTTTTCTCCTCTGTTCTTGGCCACTCAAATGAATCTGCCAGCTTTTTTTTGTAACCTCATCTAACAGCAACATAATGTAGGCAAAGAGATTCTGAATCCAATGATGTATAACATGATTACTGGCTGCAGCCTTTGTCACACAATCAAAACATTTAGTTTAAGGAGCACAGTAGAGCTAGGAGAGCTGACCCCGCCCACATCAGACTCTTATATAAAGATTATACATTCACTGTGAGGTGTCAATCACAGCATGGGGCATGTCTGACTGCCCTGCGCGTGAGTTTCTAGTCCTGTAATGATACTCATAGGGTAAAAATATACTTTGGAGAAGGTAAACAATAGCTCACACACTGATGTTTTTTTTTAATTTTTTTTGAACTTTCACATCATGCTGTTCCTCAGCTTAGGGTGCTTTCACAGAATGTTTTTTTTCCTGTCCGTGGGATCCTACTTTTTGTAGGATCCCACGGACAGGAAAAGACACCACAGGGGGTGACCTATTCTGTGTCCGGGTCCGTGATTGTCACGGAACCGGACACAGCGGGGCACTTTCACTTCTGCAATGTAGAATATACATGGCAAAGAGTGAAATATAGTAAAAAGAAAGAGTTAAAAAAAAAAAAAAATCACTATACTCACCTGTCCGCGATCCACCGCTGCCTCCAGCAAGGTCGGGTGCTTACAGGACCTGCGGTGATGTCACAAGCCGATCAGCTGATCGGGTCACATGACCGCAGTTACCGCAGTAACTGCAGTCATGTGACCCGATGACGCTCCGGGTTGTGACATCACCACAGGTCCTGTAAGCACCTGGACCTTGCTGGGAGGCAGCGGTGGATTGAGGATAGGTGAGATCTGATTTGTGTCCGATTTTTTGCTGGACCCAAAATCGGAGACTGCTCTGATTTTGGGCTCAGAAAAAAATCGGATCCCACAAAATCGGATGGCAAATAAGCCAAATCCGACCCGACCCGTGTCCTTTAACATGGGGGCCTTTGAGCGTGGGTCCGAGGAAACAGCTGATGTTCCTCAGACCCGATTTTAGTGTACTGAGCATGCTCCGTACACTAAAATTGCTCCTAACCTTCTAATTACACTTCTGCAATGTATAATATACATTGCAGAAGTGTAATTAAGTAAAAGAAAGAGTTAAAAATAAAAAATCATTATACTCACCTATCCTCGATCCAGCACTGCCTCCCACAGCAAGGTCCTTGTGCTTACAGGACCTGTGATGATGTCACAGAGCATCATCGGGTCACATGACCGCAGTTACCGCGGTAACTGCGGTCATGTGACCCGATGATGCTCTGTGACATCATCACAGGTCCTGTAAGCACACGGACCTTGCGGGGAGGTAGCGTTGGATCGAGGATAGGTGAGTATAATGATTTTTTATTTTTAACACTTTCTTGTATTTCACTTTCTGCAATATATTATACATTGCAGAAGTGAAAGTGCCCCACTGTGTCTGGATCCGAGATCATCACGGACCAGGCCCAGAATAGGTCCCCCCCTGTGGTGTCCCTTCCTGGCCGTGGGATCCTACAAAAAAATGTATGTGAAAGCAGCCTTATATAGCAAAAACCTGCTGACAGATTCCCTTTACACATGGCTGCACCCACTGGAAGCTCTACGGTACACGCCCAGTTAGCTGAAAGAAAAATTAGCATTTTTATTGCTGTAGGGCATAACTTTGGAACAGAGGGGCACAGAAGGAAAAGAAAAACTATTCCACAATCATTGGAGAAATTAAAAAGTCAACTGACTGATCGCCTTTAAGCCACGTTTTAAGTAGCTAAAAGTAACAATTGTAATCTGCATATTTTGTATTATACATGTAGGAATAGAGCAATTCAATTAACAGATAAATTATCATAGAGACGTCTTTGGACTCCCGCCACAGTGTAAGTGGCACCTGGAGGCTAGAAGAAGAAATGCTGCAAGTCATGCAATAGTCCAGCTCTGTCATGTGAAGGTGTTGTATCGGAGAGATGCCAATGTATGTGGCGATGATTCCGATGAGCACTGTAGCCTTCCTCTGTATGGGGGAGCCTGTCACTCATTGCAGAAGAATGATGCATCACTCGGCTCTTTGTTCTCTAATGTTGTGTCTTTACTGAGCACGCTAACAAGGCTTTGTTCTCATTTTCTCTTTAATGCTGGTTGTATATTCAGGGAATGCGCTTTTACAGGGTTGTGATCTCTGGGGTGGAGTCTCTCTGCCATGTGTTTTCTCTTTGTTCTCTAGTGTGTTGTCAGACAAGGCTGTGTGGTCACAGAACATACATAGTGTCACTATGAGGCAGTCACATCCCAGCTCACTCTATTACGTAGCAGGGTAATTCATCTTATGCCAACGATATACCATAAGTTACTCTATTAATAAAATCATCGTGTAAAACGTCGCTCTGATTTTTTATTCATCCAATCTTCATTCAGTCATCCTGATATTACATCTCTGCATCTTTAGAACTTATATTCCAAGCCCCCGAGGTTGTAGTTATGGATGCAGTGCTGCTTAATGAAGAGGCTCTTCTTCTTTATTACCTTCCAAAATTCGATGCCCTCAGTTTCCTATTTGTGAGGGACCTCTGTTCATCCTGAGCTTCCGACTAAAAACCAAAATATATTTGTTAGATCAGTACCTCCACTCCGAGCACTGTGTCCTCCGGTATCAGCACTGCAGCCGATTAGTGCTGCTTATGGATTGTCACATCAGAGCTGGCCAATGATTGTCACATGAGTGCTGTAGTCTGTCAGCAGCCACTGATGGGCTGCAGTGCTGATATGGCATAAACAGTCATCAGCCACCGATGGTCTGCACTGCAGTGCTGATATGGCATAAACAGTCATCAGCCACCGATGGGCTGCACTGCAGTGCTGATATGGCATAAACAGTCATCAGCCACCGATGGTCTGCACTGCAGTGCTGATATGGCATAAACAGTCATCAGCCACCGATGGGCTGCACTGCAGTGCTGATATGGCATAACAGTCATCAGCACCAATGGGCTGCAGTGCTGATATGGCATAAACAGTCATCAGCCACTGATGGGCTGCAGTGCTGATATGGCATAAACAGTCATCAGCCACGATGGCTGCAGTGCTGATATGGCATAAACAGTCATCAGCCACTGATGGCTGCAATGCTGATATGGCATAAACAGTCATCAGCCACCAATGGGCTGCAGTGCTGATATGGCATAAACATCATTAGCCACTGATGGGCTGCAGTGCTAATCTGGCATAATGCTGATAAGGCATAAACAGTCAGCAGCCACTGATGGGCTGCAGTGCTGATATTGGCATAAACAGTCATCAGCCACCGATGGGCTGCAATGCTGATATAGCATAAACAGTCATCAGCCACTGATGGGCTGCAGTGCTGATATGGCATAAACAGTCATTAGCCACTGATGGGCTGCAGTGCTAATCTGGCATAATGCTGATATGGCATAAACAGTCATCAGCCACCGATCGGCTGCAATGCTGATATGGCATAAACAGTCATCAGCCACCGATGGGCTGCAATGCTGATATTGCATAAACAGTCATCAGCCACTGATGGGCTGCAATGCTGATATGGCATAAACAGTCATCAGCCACCGATGGGCTGCAGTGCTGATATGGCATAAACAGTCATTAGCCACTGATGGGCTGCAGTGCTAATCTGGCATAATGCTGAATGGCATAAACAGTCAGCAGCACTGATGGCTGCATGCTGATATGGCATAAACAGTCATCAGCCACCGATGGGCTGCAATGCTGATATAGCATAAACAGTCATCAGCCACTGATGGGCTGCAGTGCTGATATGGCATAAACAGTCATTAGCCACTGATGGGCTGCAGTGTAATCTGGCATAATGCTGATATGGCATAAACAGTCATCAGCCACCGATGGCTGCAATGCTGATATTGCATAAACAGTCATCAGCCACTGATGGGCTGCAATGCTGATATTGCATAAACAGTCATCAGCCACTGATGGGCTGCAGTGCTGATATGGCGTAAACCAGTGGTGGGGAACGTCCGGCCCCCGGGCCGGGTCCGGCCCGCCATGTTACCTGATCCGGCCCGTGGCCACTTTGCTTTTATTTGTAGCGCGGTCCCTTTAAATCAGCAGCGGTGCGTGCCGGAATTGTCTCCACCTGAAACATAGTCAGCGTGAGGCGTTCTGTGAAGCAGGAGCCTCTGCACTGTCCAGCTCAGCTCCCGGGAGGATTACAATCACCTCCTGCTTATCTTAAATAAACAATCCCTCCACCTCGGGAAGTCCGTGAGTAAATCTAAAGGTGTCAGATAAGTAAATAAATAAAGTGTCTGCTCTGTGATCGTCGACTGTGCAGGGATGAAAACTGTCAGCAGTATAAGAAGGAGCTGCATCCAGAAACATAGCCAAGGGAATGAGATAAAAATCATGTGAAGCCATTTTAAAATCATGTATGTCCACATTGATTTTTATCTACCTTCATTTGGATGTGTTGCTGGATCTCTTTTTGTACCTTGTACTTTGTGTACCTGTGTGTCTTATACTTCAGGCCCTGTGTACCTATGTGCCATATGCCTCAGGCTCAGTGTATCCATGTTCTGTGTACCCATGAGTTGTATGACTCTGGCCCCATGTACCTGTGTGCCATATGCCTCCGTCTCAGTGTTCCCAAGTGCTGTATGCCTCACGCTCATTGTACCCATGTGTCGTATTCCTTGTGCTCCGTGTACCCGTGTGCCGTATGCTTCAAACTCCATGTACTCATGTGCCTCAGGCTCTGTCTACCCATGTGCCATATACCTCTGGCCCTGTGTACCCACGTGCTGTATACCTCACGCTCCGTGTAACCATGTGCTGTATACCTCAGGCTCTGCCTACCCTTGTGCTGTCTACCTCAGGCTCTGTCTACCCTTGTGCTGTCTACCTCAGGCTCTATCTACCCATGTGCAGTATACCTCAGGCCCCAGAAATGGGGTTAGGCTACCTTCACATTTGCGTTTGTGTCTGCATGCAGAGGGCATGCAGACACAAACGCAGTGAAAGCAGGGTCATTTTTGTTCATAATGATGTGTCCGCAGCGGAGAATTTCCGCCTGCGGACACATCACTATGGAGCCCGGCCAGCCAATCGGCACGCTCGGGAGGCGGGCCGGAGACAGAGATCAGCGGCAGAGATCTCCTCCGGGCCCCTGGTAAGCTCTGACCGTTGTCAGCGGGCAGAAACATCTGATCTGACAGCTGTTTGAATCTCCTGCGCCGACACAGAGAGGAGTTGTCGGCGCAGGAACATTCAAACAGCTGTCAGATCAGCTTTTTCTCCTCACCGACACCGCCAGCAGATGTAAGTTTAGCAATGTTTTTTAAGTTAATAAATTTATACGGCCCGTGAATGATATTCTAAATTTCCAAATGGCCCTTTGCAGAGAAAAGGTTCCCCACCCTGGTGTAAACAGTCATCAGCCACTGATGGGCTGCAGTGTGATATGGCAAAGCAGTCATCAGCCACTGATGGGCTGCAGTGCTGATATGGCATAAGCAGTCATCAGCCACTGATGGGCTGCAGTGCTGATATGGCATAAACTGTGATCAGCCACTGATGGGCTGCAGTGCTGATATGGCATAAACAGTCAGCAGCCACTGATGGCTGCAGTGCTGATATGGCTTAATGCTGATATGCATAAACAGTCAGCAGCCACTGATGGGCTGCAGTGCTGATATGGCATAACGCTGATATGGCATAAACAGTCAGCAGCCACTGATGGGCTGTAGTGCTCGTGTGCCATAAACATTGTCACAAAATCACCAGTTGACTTGGTGCTCGGAGTGAGTTGCAGTGCTGGTCAAGGAGATAAGGATGCAGATAACCATTTTTTTTATTATTTCAGTTGGCTTATTAAAGGGGTTATCTGGGATTTAGGAAAAATGTGCCGAAGCATAAACACTAACACTAAGCCACCTACCTGACTGTTGTGCCTTGCACCATTCACCGCCAACACTGGGCAGTCTTAGACCACTCCTGTCACTGATTTTGCTGCTTCCATTGACGTCATGTCTACAGAGAGGTGGCTTCTCAACTCTTATCGACGAGTGTCAATGCTGATGTCATGCTGATTGACAGCCAGCTCTCCTAATTAGGTAGTGGGGAGCCGGCTGTCAATCAGCATGAGGTTGGCTGTCCGGCCCCTTCCACAATGCAGAGCAGAAAAGAAGCCATCACTGTGTTTAAACAGCCATGCGGTCTCTGTCAGGAATGGTCTGTGCCGATCTGTGGCAGGTGGTTAACAGCGGTGAAGAGTGCAGGGGCACAACAGGCAGGTAGGTGGCAGCTACCAGCCTGTTAGTGCTTGGGCACATTTTTTTTCTTAATCTTTTATATATCCTTTGAGGACAGTGAAAAGAGCTTTTACAGTAGTGGATGACCCCTTAATGGCCTCCATACCCTTGAAAAATAGTCAGCCGAAGTCACAGATGTTGTGTGGTCAGGCCAACTCTAATGGGCATGGGAGCCCTTCAACTCTTTCTGATAGCTGATATAAAGAGGAGAAAGATCAGGTAAAATGGATTTCAATGCCAGGTCATGTTATTCTCCTGGGAGATTAGCGGCTGCTAATGGAGCATGGTAGCGGCTTATTCCTCTCTCCAGTAAAAACACGCTCACGCTTGGCCAACAGTGCAGGTATTTGGGGCAGTGGAGAGTCAAGCTATGTATGGTGTATGGGCACCATAACATTCCCATCCACGGCACGCTTAACATTTCACACAAGTGTGCCGGTTTGTTGTTTTATTCTTTTGTATTTCTTAATAAAGTCATCCAGCACATTCTCCAGTATCCAGCCGTACCGTCAGATATATTCTGCCGTTACTGTGTGACCCCATAAGTAACGGCAGATTATTCATTTCTTCAAAATCCTGACATATTAACTTTGTCATTTTGTGAGATCTGTTAGAATTTGGAGACAAAGTTTATTAATTTTGCTATTGAAGTCATGTATTTTTTTATAGAAACCTGGAGAATATGAAATATAAGTGGATATATATAAATGAGGCTGAGAAGTGTTAAACTACTAGATCCTACTGTTCTATCTAATGGTCAAACCTAGGAATAAATGGACTGATCACTGCACACAGCATTACAGCCGGCGTGCACGGATGGTTAAAGATGGCCACATGCCTGGCACCGCGGGGGGATTTTCTTCATGCCCAGTAATGATCTTCTTACACACACCGTAGTATAATAGTATATGCTCTGCTTCACATAGAAAATTTGATGGCAAAGTTATAAGTGTCTGTTTTTTAATAGCTTAATTTCTTAAATATCATATAATATTGTTTTTTAATATTGGCAATCAGCTAATCACCGCCGATCTGATCTCAAGAACAATCTATTATCGCCAAAGGACGTTGTGCCATAGTGGTACATGGAGGACACTCAAGTTAAAACTGAAGGAATATATGGAAGGCTGCACCGCTAGAGAAGAGTGCCTCCTACAGAGTGACTCTCCATTCTGGGTCAGATCAGATCTGTGTGTCGTAGTCATTCACAGATCTTTGTGTCATAGTCCATCATTCGCACATCCGTGAGTCTAAAGGTCCTGTTACACGTAGCGATAACGCTAACTATATCGCCACAACGTCACAGGTTTTGTGACGTTGCGGCGACCTCGCTAGCTATATCGCTGTGTGTGACACGTAGCAGCGAGCGCCCCCCTGCTGTGAGATCGCTAATTGTTACGGATTGGCCTGGACCATTTTTTCATCATCGCCGGTCTCCCGCTGGGCATGCTGCATTGGTGTGTGACAGGGGAAACGACCAACGATCTGCATGGTACGCCCGTGACCGTGACAGATGCCAACGACTGTTGGGGGTCGCCGCATTGGTGAGTAGATCTGCCTGTGTGGCATCTTACCAGCAAATACTTACCGACATTCCAGCGATCCCTGTCAGGTCGTATCGTTGTCGGGATCGCTGGAATGTCGCTATGTGTAATGGGGCCTTTAGTCCGTCATTCACAGATCTGTGTGTCATAGTCCGTCAATCACAGATAGTGTGGGGGTGTTTCCACCCACACTCAACACCCTCACTGGAGACTGCCTGTACTGTACGCCACTGTTCATACTCAGACTGCTGCATATCTTTGTGTGAATCTGACCTTGTAGGCAGGGGCCATGAGTGGAACGGCCCCATCTATAATACCAATATGCACTATATACAGCATAGTAATTTGGGGTTGTTTAAAGAAGTTTTACAGGAAAAAATTAGTTTTTAATGTCAGATTCCTTTCAATATCAAATTCACCAATCCCTCACTGCACATCTTACTTGTCTTACCCAGTTTCTGGTGGTCATCACTTTCTGGGCTTCAGTCAGTAAATGGTTGAGGGGGCATAATTGTCCATTTTCACTGTGTCTACATGGGACCAGACAGAACTGACCTGCAAGAGACAAGATAAGCCTTGGAATAAGAACTGTGAAGTATTAGTAAGGGCGATTGTTTCATTTTTCTTTTAGCAATCAAGCCTATTAAAAAGCGATTTTAATTCTCTGAGAAAACATACCGTATTTAACTTGCCCTTTTGAGCCTGATTTATTATGACTGGCATTGTGCACACCAGTCCTAATGAACGGGACCGCTGGAGTAAGGTGCACCCAACTCGTGAAGAGGCACATGTCATAAAGTGGGCTCATCGCCATAAACGGTGGGCACATCCACCAGAAACGTGTTCTAGTCAGTGACTAGGGTACATTTAGGCAAATGTTTGATAAATTAGCCTCCCTGTCTCATCCATGCCCCACCCATGTGGTTAAAGATGATTGAGGACTTGCTTAAAAGCAACAAGAATTGCAAATTTTCATCATTTTTCGTTGTTTTATACCAGAAAACATTCAAAAACACGTCCATGAATCGGGACCCTTGTGATTGTTACATGTAACCAGATGGAAATTAATTGCAGTATGTGAAATGATATATTATAATAGACACACTCTTCTTTCCAATGAAGATATTCAGTAAAGAATCATTGATAATAGATTCTGAAACATCGTTCATTCCTTGTCCTCTTTATATATACAGTAATGCAAATCTTTAGTTTTCACTAAGGTTTTATTCCTCTGTTAAAAGATCAACGTCCAAATAAAACAGTCCTGTGACATTGCCCAGTAGGGTCTATTGTAATGATAGAAGGTATGTATTGTGTTTTTTTATTGTTATAGTATAACTAGCTGGGTGCCCGATGCACATGCATCGGGATCTAGCAGAGCGAGTGTCTGACTCGCATGGCCGCTTCGCGCCATGCTTCGCGCTGCTAAGGCGACTCGCCATGCCCGCTGCGCGGGCATAGCGAGTCGCCTTAGAACTGCTCGCAATGACGCTGCGCGGCAATGCTTCGGGCGTATCCACATGACACGCTGACTCGCAGCGTGAGCGGACTCAAAAGGGCAAAAAACCATTTGTGATTATATAATAGATGATAATGTGGCTATTATTGCAGGATTTATAGTAACTATGTATTATTATACATTTAATAACATAAATGAGAATTATAATGCATACAATTCTATTCTGAATATCGTCTGTAGCTACAAAGGTTTGTGATTTGGCACTTCCATTCTTTGCATATATAAGAATTAATTATTGAGAGGTTGCTTTGACAAGAAGGCTCACGCTTTACTACCCTTTAATTAATTGTGTAAGTTGCCGCTCCTTCGCTTAGTGATGTGTTGTGGAATTTATGTAGAGATTTTTTATTCATTCTGTGATTTTTCACTAACTTGTGTTATGTTGAATTAGCATTGCTGAACTAGGAGGGGTGTACGGTGAACCTGAATAGTGTATACTGGTACTAGTAGCATTCTGTCGATTTCCTTTTACATACTTTGTATCCTAACTATAGATGAGCGGACCGAGACATTAAAGTCCGGTGTTTGTGCAGAAGATATACCGTACTTTACAAAGAATCAGTGTTTGAGTTTAGAATTTGGGTTCGGAGATTGGCTGCTTTACATATGCAAACCACTGGAGCAGGTATGGCTGTGCTCGGGTACACTCAGTGCTCGGCCCAGTGTGAGCTGCTTGCAGGGTTTGATTGGCTCATACTAGGGGTAAAATCAGCATTATCGGATTCAGTGTTTACAAGGAATCCCACAGCCAATTCTTTGTTTATGGCTGGCTGTATGTGAGCAGAAAGCAGAACTGCCCAATCAATGACCTCCAATTATTATTATTATTAAGTATTTATATAGCGCCATTGGCTTACATGGCGCTTTACAAGTGTGAGGGTAGACAAAGACACGTAGTAAAACAACGACAAATTAGTCATACGGGTACAGTAGGGCAGAGGATCCTGTCTGCGAGGGCTCACAGTCTAGAGGGATGGGGAAGGAGACAGTATGAAGGGGAGAGGAGAGGGTGAGGTGGTGCAGAGGATGGGCCTCAATGTGGGCCGTAGGCTTGCAAGAAGAGGTGCTTCTTCAGGTTTTTCTTGAAGGTTTTTTTTTTAAGCTCCCAGGGTAGGGGAGTGTCTGATGTGGTGGGTGAGGGAGTTCCAGAGTATGGCAGAAGCACGAGAGAAGTTTTGAATGCGGTTGTGGGAGGTGGAAATGCGGGGGGTTGAGAGAAGGAGTTCTTGAGAGGAGCGCAGGTTGCGCGAGGGGAAGTAATGGGAGACCAGGTTGGAGATGTAGGGAGGGGACAGGTTGTGTATGGCCTTGTATGCCAGGGTGAGGGTTTTGAAGTGGGATCTCTGGGGAGCGGGGAGCCAGTGGAGGGCTTGACGGAGAGGGAAGGCGGGGGGAACCTACAATGAGGTTCTGGTTCAGAACAGAACTTTATCTAAAGTCCGGCTGAACCCCCCCCCCCTTCCGACCAGAACTTCCACAGGTCCACCCATCTTTAATCTCAACACATTAGCCTTGTACTAAACAATCCACCAGATGTGGACTCGTGCCTGTATTCTGCAGACAGCACTATATCCTAGTACAGAGTTCACATTATTTTGTGCCGATGTATAATCAGCGGAATTGCCCGCGTTCCATTATATTGCTCTACTCATTTTATTAGTCTTCTTGTGCATTGCTGCTACGTCTTTAAGACTTCATTCACATGGCTGCATTAAGGGTCCGTGTGAGTTACATCTGCTTTGTGCTAAAAGCGGAATTTGATCCCAAGAAAAGAGCAAGAAAACCTTTGACTCATTCTATCTTGGGGCATATAGAACACAGGCCGTTTATCCTGCCATGTGAATCAGGGCAGACTTTAATGTAGGTGGAGATGGAACAATTTGTAGCAAGCCCCATCTTATAGAGGACGTTTGAGCATGTTAAACTGGCCACGTCATAGTGGAGGCTGCGGCAGTGAAGAACAATGTAGATTTTATTTCCTTTATCGCCATTGTAGAAATATTAAGAAGTTTATTTTCTAAGTTCCTCTTCAACAAAGGGGGCGTTAGACAAGATTTGCCTCTGGTGTGTTGACTGTCTCCTGCATGGAGTTGACCAGTCACAAGCTACCATAGAAGTGTTATCCGGGGAAGGGGGGCATGGAAGTCGCCCCTAGAGAATATCAGATCCAGACACTCTTTCCTCCTATTTCATTACTCCTATTGGACAAATATTAAGTTTCTATTCTCAACTGATGAATATATAAAATGTAATCTTTCATTGAGTTGTTAAAAAACTATATATCTAACTATATTTACACTAATTATAAATTACCAATCAAATTAATTATGTATATATTCAGAGCCATTTACAAACCATGCCGCAATATGGCAATGTATTGTTGGTGTCAGCCGAGCCATAGCCCTATAGCTGCCAGTGTGGTGAAAGCTGTTAGGGGATGTGATTCTCTATTTAGATTGCAATGTGTAATTACCAACCACTCCAATAATTACTGCAGGCTCTGGCGGTGCGCAGTCTCTTTAGACTGTGTGCGCACTCTGCGTTTTTGCGAGCTTTTTCTGTGCAGATTTGTCTTAAAGCTGAGGTTCTTGATGCAGCAAAGGAGAGTCCTGAAGTCTCATGCACATGTTGCTTATTTCTCTTTGCAGATTTGGTGCAGATTTAATCCTTCAGTGCTTTTTGCGGCCGATTTCACCCATACTAATGAATGGGAAAAATCTGCACCAAAAAACACACAGCAAAAATGCTGTCAAGATATGCAGAAATAGTGCCAACATTTCTGCAACAAATGCTTAATGTACTGGCTGCTGAAGATGTCTTATTAATATAACCATGTACTACCTGATGCAGGGGTGAACACAGACAGGAAAGGCGCCAACCCAAGATCAGTTTATGGGCCCCTTGTAGTCCAATAGGTCATCATAACAGACTCATAACTCCACCTACTTTGGAGGCATAGATGGGCCCCCTTACCTCTTGAGCCTTGTTCAGCTGCACAGTTTGCACAATGGTATGTCTGCCCTCACCTGATAGATTTATTATTGGAATATAATTAATTACAGCATCGCTGTATTGTTTTGAGCTTGGTTTATGGCTAATTTCTATAGCCAACAATTATTTCCATAACCCTGTATTGTTACTGGCTTTTTGAGCAACATACATTCACTTTGACTAATTTGAATTATTAATTAGATGGATTGATGTTTTCTAATCAATTCACTAAGTTTGCATTTATACTTTTATTAGTTGTGAAGAAATCTGTCCAATAGTACAGTTTATAACGAGTGTGTCATTATACCAAACCATCTGCGGCATGTCCTATTTACTTTATCTTATAGCTATGCTTTGTCCTCATTGATCTCACTTAAGGTACGTTACACGGTACAACTTATCACGATGTGTTTGCGATCTCGTAGCGCGTGATTTTGTGGACACCTGTGCAATATCGCTGGTGAGCTGTCAGACGTCTGGATATCGTGGACAACTCACCAACGATGTTGTGAGCAGGGATCGTTCGCAAACACCTGCGAACGATCCCTGCTCACTGCTGTGAATGGGCAAAGTCAGCCGTGACATCGCTATTGCAGTGTCACACGGCACGAGCTGCAGGTTGCTTAAGTTGAAGTTGACAGGTCTTCCTGCATGTCAACTCTGACTTGAACAACTATCATTGTTGAATCGTGTCTTCCTTTCTTCACAAAGAGCCAAGAGAAAGCATAGTTGTATTAGTACACATTAGCACATTAAACACGATGGTTGCAGTTCACACTAAATGGTATGATAACCTTGATGGTTGCAGAAATGATTTACAAAGGCGAAGTAAAGAAAGGTTGCTAAACTTAATTTTGCTAACATCTTTCAGAACAGTTCATCAGTGCAGGACTGTCCTAGGCACAAGCCGTCGATAGCGGGGGTGCCAGATCTAATCCTTGTGCGCCAACCCCCGCCGGCAGGTAGGGTGAAGAAACAAGGGGTAGATAGCCTGTTTCTTAATGACTGGATTTACAGTTTATACTTCTGGTGGTCCCATTATATGAAACCATAATAGCCCTTAGAGCACATCACATTTAGTGTGCACTGCCTCTGACTTCCAGGGGCAGCCACTGAGGAGGGGGGGTGCTATATTGTCTATTAGGGTGTCGACCCCCGCTGTAAGGTAGAAGTGAGGAGGGAAAATAGCTGACAGGGTCTATTTCTTCCTAACTCCTTTCTAACTGTGCACCATAGTTTTTAAACTTTATTAATATCTGCAAACTCACAAGAATAAAGGTTTAAAAAAAAGGGTTTTGTATATATATTTTTGCCTCAAGTGCCTAAACTAGTACTCTCCATCTAAATGTTCACATTCCATTGGTTTCGTAGGACTTAATGGGGTTTCAGTTTGAAAACAGGACTGCAGGCACTCTATATAACTGCAGACTGCCAAAACGTGATGGTGTGCAATACATTCATTATACTCCTTTGTATTCCCAGTGCAGGTGGACATTCACGTGACCGCATGTATATGATTTGTGGTCACTTGCTGACTACTGATGACTCACTTCTGCATCTGTAGGGTGCCAGAGGGCAGTAGTCATGGGCAAGCTACTGCTCAATATCCCAGCACTCTACAGAAAATATCTGTGCTTGATTAAATGTCCGGCTCTGTGTATGGGTGCGTTGCACTCACTTGCTGACTACCATCTTCTGCTTTCTCCAAGTCTATCATTCCAGGAATCACCACACACAGATCAGGAGACACCCAGTTTGTTTTATACAAAAAACGTTAATTTGTTTGAATCCACTTGAAACACTTGTCACTTTCAAGGTATCCCAGCCCAGGTCCGCAATACTTTCAGAGTTTGTTATATCCCCCACCCCTCGGCTCCATGTCTGTACCCCTCTGAGAGGAAAGGGTTTAGGTGCCTGATATAGGTCAATGCAATCGAGCCTTGCCTTCCAGACGTTCCAGGAGAATCCTGCAGAACTAGTCTACTCCATACTGCTCAAAATGTAGTGTCCTTCTCCAGCACTACTCAGCCTTCACGCACTAACTCTCAGGTAGAACCATTCTGTCCCTACTCACTAAGCTTTCCCACTATGGGCTAATCCTACACTTCACTGTTTCTTTCCCTGAAATATGTTTCTGATTTATAGGATAGCCTTATCACAATGAATGACACATCACATACATCGTACATAGACGGATGGCACAATTTACACCACAACATGACAATGCGATCGGTGTCTTCAGGGGCGGGAACACGACCACATCCTTACACATCTCTGAATGCTGAATTGAGAGAAGCGCAGGAGAAACTAGTCGGACCATGGCTGCAAGTATGCCAGTCATATACCATATACATGTAGTTATGTGACTGTCCACTTTCACAGGGAGTACAGAGGGAGTGTGACACATTTTGTATTTCACGCTATCACAATCAAGTGATTGAAGACTTTTTTTTGTCAGCAAATAAAACCCCTTTAAATGACAAGACTTGCGGGCATACGGGGTAATACGCCATCCCTTTTCATGTTTAGTCACAGTTGTTCTCAGCTCTGAATCCTCTCAGAGATCAGCCTTACCAAGCACCACAGGGCTGAATATCATACAGATCTAACTCAAGGATGACTTTCCAGAGGGCTTACGGTAAAACACAACCCTCATAAACCTCCCAAAGCTGACCTCTCCGGGCCATAGTATTATCAGCTTGTATCACAATGGTGATGGTGGTCACAGTCAACTTACCATCTGCTGTGTGACAATTTCCAGACCTTGCTGTGTGGTTCTTCCAGCCTTCTGTGTCCTCACAGAACTCTAGGAAATACATTTTATAGCATATTTTAAGGAACGTCTTATGCGCTCTGTCCTCCTGGTTACCAACTCTCTCTCCAATAGGCAAGCCGAACACTTGCGTAGGCCAACAACAAGATCTACAGGTATCTCACACAGTGTAACCATACTTTGCACTCTATGATGCTCAGGCAATGGCATGTAACAACTTTCCTTTGCTTAGTTCTATTGCACAGAACATCAGTACCACGGACTCGCAAACAGACATCAGCAAGACATCAGCATATGGCACTTTCCAGCTTTGCACTAAAACTGGCAACGCCTTCCATAGACAGGTTGACAGAGCTGCTACATTCACTAGCCTTAAGAAACGTACACTTCTACCTTTTGTACCCACACAGTCCACCTACACAGTGCCAACCTGAGACTTTTATACAGTGTCAAGATGGATAAATTGCTGTACACAGTTTCTCTAAGGCCCCTTCACACTGCATGATTTCACTGATCAGTGTCCATCAGTGTTTGTGAGCCAAAACCAGGAGTGAAGTGTGGAGCCCCTCGGGACGGGGCACTCAGTGCCGGACCGGGGTGCTGCTGGGGGATGTCACGGCGGTCCTGGTCCGGACCGTGTCCCGGGCCCGCACAATAAAATGGGGGGTTATTTACAGGGGATTTGTCACTCGTGACGCCACCCACTATATGCGGCCAGTAATGGGGCCGCCGCTGCTGCAGAACCTCCGGGGACGATGGGTTAGCAGCCTGGATGGAATAGTTCCTGTGGGCAGAACTGGGTTCCCCGGGGCAGTGGTAGAGGTAGTTAAAGTCTGTGAGGATGTTATTGATGCTGCAGGAGAGTAGGGGTAGCAGTAGAGATGATAAGAGTAGAGGCAATGGCAGTCTATGAGGGCAAGTGGGGCTTCAGCATAAGGATGACACACACACTCACGGTTTCTGTTGTTCTTCAAGTCTTTACTGGCAGATGGTATTACACAGTATTGTCCACGGAGTCTGTACCAGGTTGCTCTCACCCTGACCGGGTCCTTGGCTTCCTACTTAAGCGCTGTGTGTGGCCCTGCTGCTGCTTGTAGCTATGCTGCTGGCCCTGTCTCTGCTCACGGGTACCAATCTGCTGGGCAACTTGAGTCCTCTGTGTCACTGACTCCTTCGTGTTGCTTTGCTATGGTGTGGTGAAGATGGTGGACCTTCACTATGCCGGTGTTTACTGTCCTGTCTGTCTCAGGCACAGCCTCGGATCCGGTATCCGTCTTAAGCGTCTCCCCGGGATCAAGCTTTTGGGGTAACTCTTTATCCCGGGTATGTTCCTCTGTTAATCTGTCTCCTTTCCTCAGACCTCTCAGGACCTCCACTGACACTTGGCTCAGCTCCTGAGGTAAACTCCACTCCAGACTAGACTGTCCTCTGAACTGAACTAACTGTCACTCTTGTTTTGTGGTAAACAATTTTAGCTCCTCCCACTAGTGCAGGTGTCAGCTAACCTCCTCCCACTTTCTAGTGTAGTATTGTGTGGGGATTAAACCTGTGTTGTTTCTGTGGCACATTAACCCTTGGGGTGCCACAGAAGCTTGCAGAGAAAAACTATAATTGAAAGATTGACACCTGTTCTGTGTTTTGGAGACACTCCTGTTTTGGCACCCAAACACTGATGGACACTGATCAGTGAAATCATGCAGTGTGCCTTACTTCACCTAGTAGGTGCTATTCTGACACTCACCTGCAGTCAATGTTGCAGGTGCTACTTGCCAAGGATCACTGTCCACACCCTACCTGACATCACTATTCAAAGCTAACTGCATAGCTGCTGGCTGAGGCATTCAAAGCACAGACAGGAAATCTCTGTGCTCTGTGCTTTAAATTGGCTGTAGAAGGAGGTAAGGAACTGGAGGTGACGGCATCACATGTGGCTGCTCAGAAACAGAGCAGAATATTAATAGCAAGTTAATTAAGCAAGTGTCTTTATTTCTGATAATCTTTATAATGCTTTAAAAATCTGTGGGCTGTGGAATATCCCTTTAATCTCTCATCTCTTCAACTAAATCTCACAAGGCTGTGTTGATGTCTGCTGCAACCATTACATCCCTAGCATGTTCTTCTAAAACTAAAGTGTTCTTATCTGTCTCCTTGAGACTCATCCTCTGCTAGGCATGTTCTTTGAGAGGTGCTCCCTGTCTCTAGCCTAGTTCTGTTCTCTACCAAGTAAAATGTTGTTCTGCCAGCCATGTGGCTTTTGCCACACATGGCTCACTGTCTGTCAACATATATTAATATAGTTTTCAGTCCTCCCTTTATGGTAAATTACATAAAGAAGTTACCAATAGATAAAACTGGGAACTCCTTTAAATTGGCATAGATCAGGGGTGGGAAACCTCAGGTCCCAGGGCCATGTGGCCCTCGATGACCTTTTCTGTGGCCCTTGGACAGATTCCTGGGGACCACAGTACTGGGTTGGCAGACATATTTTGATGACTGTCTGCCCTTTAAATCCTGTTTCCCACTTCTCTCTATGCCCAGTCTCCGCCTCTCCAGTGACATATATGCCCCAGGCCTCTCCTGTGATGTCTGTACCCTTAGCAAACCTGGAAAAACTTTTGTAAAGCAACAGGATCATTATCACCTAATATCAGTTAAGGCAAAGAGAAGCAGCTCTAGCCACCATAGTAAGGTGAGTTGATAGTTTAACCAAATGTAGCGGGTTAATTTTCAAATTGATAATATTGTGTGGCCCCCAACGGATGATAGAAATTTCCAAATGGCCCTGGCAGAAAAAGGTTCCCCACCCCTGGCATAGATAGATAGAAAAAAGGCACAGCACAAACATGTAAATGAAGATGTGTTCAAAACCCTAAAAAGCTGTGTCCAAAGAAATACAACATAAAGCAAATAACAGGCAATTTTCCAAAATAAGTAAAAATTATACTATATTAGCCCATGTGGAAGAATCCTGTGTTCCTCCATTGTGTGACATTTGTGACAGCCCCTTTAGGGTTTCGTAGTGTATTGATATACACTGCAAAACCTAAATAAAAGTTATCCAAATGTATGAAAAATACTAAAAATTAAATTACTTACCCTCCGCCAGGTGTTCGGGGAGCCGAAACATCCACGTCTGATCTCCTTCCAGGGCCTGTGATCTGTGATTGGCCGCTCGTGATCATGTGATATGCACGTCACATATCACATGATCGCGAGTGGCCAATCACAGATCTTGGCAGGTCCTGGAAGGACAGCAGATGTGGGTGTCTTGGCTCCCCGAACACCTGGGGGAGGGTAAGTAATTTAATTTTTAGTATTTTTCATACATTTGGATTACTTTTATTTAGGTTTCGCAGTGTATATCAATACACAACAAAACCCAAAAGGGGCTGTCACAAATGTCACACAAGGGAGGAACACAGGATTCTTCCTCCCCTGTGTGACATCACTTCACCCCTGTGCTTTTGGGGGAGAAGTGCGCCCGTAAAGAAAGCGGTGTGTGACTGCACCACGTTTTCTACGGCGCTTTTTTGTGTGGCCGCAAAATGCGGCAAAAAACGCCTGCGCAAAAAAAGCGCTATGTGTGAACATTGCTTTAGACTTACGGCAGCAAAATGATGAAGGTACACACAATGAAACCTAGGAATGAAGGAACAGTTGTGAAACAAATCAAAATGTGTGTTGTCTAAGGAACTTGCTATCTACCTTTTGGAGAGCAGTTTGCCTGCAACCATAAGAAGACAGTCAAGTAGATAAGGAGATTTAAAGCCACATCCCTCCTCTAGGAAATATGCAAATTTGCACTTCAGTAAGGAAGTGGATGAACTCCAGTGACACCTTTAGGTAGTTCCTCAAAGTCATAGTTGCTTTCTGACAAGCCTTTTAATATGACTAGGGATTTATGCCAGATCAGAACATCCCACACACTACACTGATGAGGGGCAGTTACCCCGAAACGCAGCATCTGTCATTTGGGTTTCTGATCTGGCATAAATCCTTAGTCATATTAAAAGGCTTGTCAGAAAGCAACTATGACTTTGAGGAGCTACGTAAAGGTGGCGCTGGAGTTCATCCACTTCCTTACTGAAGTTTATTTGCCTTCAGCAAGTGTTTGCAATCATCAAGTGTGTTTTGCTGAGGCTGTTCCATACAGCTGAGCCCTATTCCACAATCTCATGGATTTGCTGCCTTCATTCTGAGTCTACAATGTTCTCATTCCAACAAGAACAAGGAAACCCATGACAGGCATGTACAAGCTGACTGTTTCTGTTGTGTGTAGTACAGCAGTATGTTAAAATGAACAAACTACCAGTATTTTTTGCAGGATAATATTTTACTTATATTCTTGATACCACACTTGTGTAACTTCTTACATAGCTTTAAGCAGGTTCCAACCATAGCTGCATTTGAATAAAGAGTCTCCCGATGGAATAATCCCATTGACAATGAGTGAAGAGTCACGACAATAGAGAAATGCACACAAGTCAAATGAGAGAACAGCAACATTCATAAGTACATGAAATATGAAAAGGATTTATTATTTGTGTGGACATGTGCTTAATTATGCAATTAATATTTCATGGACTGGGATATCTCTAGTGGTGAGGGTAGTGAAGTGTAGAATTACAGACAGAGCGGCAGGGGTGGAATCCAACAACAGATTTGATCAGGGATTTCTATGGAACATTACAAAGACACAGTTCATATATTCAGCTTATT
Source organism: Allobates femoralis (assembly GCA_033576535.1). NCBI lineage: Eukaryota > Metazoa > Chordata > Amphibia > Anura > Aromobatidae > Allobates > Allobates femoralis. The sequence continues at coordinate 139,570,254 of JARQOC010000009.1, forward strand.
GGATTCAGAAATCATAGTCTGAATAGAGGAACAATACCGTAGAATCAATGGATGAAGAGTAATAATGTTCTGTTACATGATATTATTGTATCTGGAGATGAGCTTTTACAAATGAAAGGAAACAGATGCGGGAGCAAACTCTTCTAGCTGGATATTGTCTGTTCATGATGGCATGGGGCAGCCTTCCGTTATTGGCACTGACTTAGGTGACATTGGCATTGACCATTTCCATGAATACATGAATATCCATCAGAATAGACTATGCCTTCTATTACTGACAGCCTTTATAAATGCACAGCACATATGGCGCTCCTTTATTCCATCTATGTTACAAGGATAAAAGTGAATTCCATAGAAGTGTGAGTCTGAGAGCTAGTATTAACGTAACCAAAGTGGCAGAGATTCGGCCATGATCTTTCACACACGTACAGCTTTCCTTTTTCCCATGGAAGAATCATTCCTGTTTATAGAAAGGAATATTTTAATGGCAAATTTGATTGTCCTAAATTTGACATTTTGGTAATGCGTGGCAGCCAAGAATTATATTTGTAAATAGGGCAGATTTGTTGAGTTCCCGGCCATTAGAGGCCTCAGTGGTCAAGGGCGAGGCAGGGCAAGTCAGTAAATGAGTCAAGAATACTTGAAAACAGTTATTTTCTTAAACTTGTGAAACACTGGCATCTCCAAGCACTTGTCTCTTGACATTACTGTAGCCTGCCATGAATTCGTGCAGTCTCTGTTGGCTCTAGCACTATCCCACCCATGGGGATATGTCCCATAGGAACAATCAAGGCCACCACTAGACAAAGTTTCTTCACCGCTTGCACTGTGAAGACACATTTGCTAAAGAACTGGCACCAGATGAAACAGCCATTGTCCGGAGTCCTTCCAATGGCAAGAAACAAGCACCAACACCAGGAGGAATGCACTCCCTTCTTGTTCCACTCCACGTACTGAATCCTAAGCCCAAATCCTGGGGTGACCCAAAAGGTCCAGCCAAATCATAAATTATAGCAGTTTCTGTCTAGCTCTTCTTTCCCTGGGGCTCTCTTGCTGAGACTACACCATGGACCCTTTTATTAACTAGGCCCCAACCCATGTAATTATCACTAATTATTATTAAGAACTCCCACTATCAAAGGGGACAGGTGAGCAGTATTTACTTTAGCCACAGGATGGCCACACACGTTTGATTTGTCATATTAACTCTGTGACTAGGTATGAGCTAGTACTGCAATAATCTGACTCGCTATGCTCGCAACGAGTAGGTCCCGATACTCAGTACTCATTGCGAGTATAGCGAGTCCAATGGCAGTGAATGGGTGAGTACTTTCGCAGTGTATCTATATATACACTGCGAAAGTGCACTAAAAGTGAATAAAAGTTGTTAAAAAATAAAAAAATATCATACTCCCCTATCCAACACCTGCACCGGGACCGGCAAAGAAGACATCTTATCAACGACAAGGACCTGTGAGTCTGGCAGCCAATCAGATGGCCAGATCTCACAAACCATGTGATCGCTACCAGCCACCTGATTGGCCAGATTGCCAGGTCATTGATGCACGTTCAAAACCTGGCAATCTAGCCAATCAGGTGGCTGGTAGCGATCAGGCGGGTTGTGACGTCTGGCCATCTGATTGGCCAGATCACTACCAGCCATCTGATTGGCTGTCGGACTCGCAGGTCCTTGTCATTGATCACATGTCTTCTTTGCCAGTCCCGGTGCAGGTGTTGGATAGGTGAGTATGATATTTATTTTTTTTTTAACAACTTTTATTCACTTTTAGTGCACGTTTGCAGTGTATATATAGATACACAGCGAAAGTTAAAGGACTACTAGCTACTCCCGAGTAATCACAAGAAACTCTGGGAGTAGCGAGTAGCCCGAATATCATTACTACCGAATAGTAACGATTATACTCGCTCATCCCTATCTGTGACATAAATACAATGCACACAAATAATGTACACTTACAAGGAGGAGAAAGTTAATCCCTAACCCCCTTATTGATTTAGGATTTGAACGGGGCGGAAGGTTGCTGTCTCTCATCTATAAGACCAGGCAGATTTTGCAGAGTATGGGGCGCTATTTCAATGCTACATGGTAGCAAGTATGCAAATTAGCTTGCATGATGGAAGAGTAGAATATCATCCCCCCCCACGTGGCACTCTCAAGGTAATTTTCTTTTGTTCAGAAAAATTAATTGATTTGCAAAAATAGGAAATAGTTTTTCAATACATAGAAATAGATTTGCAGAGTCCAGAACCAATCATATTGTTATAATATGGAAATCAATAATCACATTCCTGCCAGCCGGTTGAGAAGTACTGTGATCGGAGATTTAGTGTGGGGTCTGTTTGTATTGAATACGGCAAGTAATTTTATAAACTGTGGCTGATGTGTTCAGGATACTGCAAAAAGCACGGCTACTTTTTTTAAAGAAAAAATAAAATTAAAGAAAGAAAGTACCACCGCTGACCATTGAATTGCAACTCTGCTCCATATAGTTCAGTGACTTTGCAGTACTAGACATGGCACATGGTTATAGGTGGTGCTGTTTTCTCAAGAAAGCAGCCATGTTTTTCCAATCATAGATGTCCCCATTAGAGGGCACAGTCTGTCTGCTTTCACTGGAGGGTATGCTTGTTGGGTAACATTGCTGCAGTGATGTGAATACTTGGTATGTGTTGACTCCCGTTCCCATTATATAGTGTAACACATGGTGCCACATATAGATATCTAATCATATACTGCATCACTTTTGTGCATTTTATTTTGATTTTGGACATTTTAACCTGAAATCTGTTTTTTTTTTGTATCTCTTTTAGGTGTTCACTCTCAAATAGTACATGTAAATGACACAGTATCGGGATATGTTGGCACGGATGTCATACTTCACTGTAGCTTAAACAATCCTCAACCTAATGTAAAGATCACTCAGGTTACATGGCAAAAATCAACGAATGGTTCTAAGCAAAATGTGGCCATTTTCAACCCTTCAATGGGCGTCTCTATCCTCTCTCCATACAAAGAACGTGTGGTCTTCCAAAATCCCTCGCACCGTGATGGAACCATCCAAATCAGTCGTCTACAGCTAGAAGATGAGGGGGCGTACATCTGCGAATTCGCAACTTTTCCTACGGGAAACCGTGAGAGTCAACTCAACCTCACTGTACTTGGTAAGACTATGCTTATTGTTAGAGTGGTTCTCAGCTCTTATGATATTGATGTTGATCCTATCCTTAGGGCTATAGAAATAAAGATGTTTGCTATATAGCGGGTAGGCTCTACACCTAAGCAAACCTCTCCTATCTAGCATCTTATTTGTTTTTTTGATTCTCTTGAATTCGAGCTGTTCTGCAGTACTCAGCAGTGATCGCTACACATTATACAGAGTTGTGCACCACAGCTTCAGGGTTTACAACTGCACTCGGTTGGCATTTATAATAGCTGCTGGGTTCCAGACCTCCACCGATCTAATATTAATGAGCTATCAAGTGACCGGAGGACCCATTTCTAATTATTGATCATGATTATTCTGCTGTACTGGTCCTCAAATAATACTTGGACCTACAACCTAGCACTGTTAAAGCCCACAGCACCTTCCAATCCAGAAGGTAGATATAAGAAAAAATCAGATTACATAGTAAAAAATCAACATTTTGATGAAAAAGGGTCCTGTTCAAAATTACCAGTTTAATGAAAGAAGTGAAGGTTCTGTTCACAAGAGCCATGCTCGTCATACTCACAAACTGACTTAATTTTGTTGGGACAACCCAAGAGCAATTTCTGATTAGAAAAGGGCCGGAGTAGCAAAACCACTCCCATGAGGGCATATTTGGGCGAAATTTAAGGGACTTAAGGCCCTGTCACATATAACAAGATCGCTAACTAGATCGCTGTTGCATCACAAATTTTGTGACACAGCAGCGATCCCGTTAGCGATCTCGTTATATCTGACAAGCACCAACGATCTGGCCCCTGCTGTGAGATTGTTGATGGTTACACACTGCTCTGGATCATTTCTACGTCATTGCGCTCCTGCTGTGAGCGCTACATCGTTGTGTTTGACAGGGACAATGATCAATGATCTCAATGCTACGCTATGGAGTGACAATTCCCAATGACCTCGGAATAATTCTGGATCGCTAGTGCATCGTTCTTCACATCGCTGGTGAGATACCTGTTTGACATCTTACCAGCGATGTGAAAAACGACACACCAGTGATCTCTGCACATCATCGGGATCGCTGGTGCGTTGTTATGTGTGACTGGGCCTTAAACGCCCAGTCACACATAACGATATCATTAGCGAGATCTTTGTAACTGTGATGTTACAACGATCTCTCCAGCGATGTTGTTATGTGTAACATCTAGCAGCGATCATGCCCCTGCTGTAAGGTTGCTGATCGCTGCAAAGTGGTCTGGGTAATTTTTTGATCGTTTTGTCTCCCGCTGGTCAGCACGCATCACTGCATGTGACAGCAAGAGACCAGTGATCAGTGACCTAACATGACTGGTAACCATGGTAAACACCGGGTATCTAGGCAGCTGCCTGGATACCCAGTGTTTATCATAGTTACCAGCGTCCTCCCTGCTTACAGGCAGCGCCAAGCAGGTAGAACGCTGGTAACATCACCTTCAGCAATGTGCGAGTTGGCTCCCAGGTCCCTGATCGCTGGGGAGATCTGCCTGTTTGACAGGTCGTTATCGCTGTCGGGATCGCTGGAGCGTCGTTGTGTGTGAGCCTTTAGGTGTATCTTAAAAGTTTTAAATTTTGCATTCTAAATGTTGGAGTATGGCGGCCGTCACATGGTTTAATTTCTTGAACGATATCGTTTAAGTGATCTGCTTTTTGATCGCTTAAGCGATATCGTTTGTGCATCGCTGCGTGTAATCAAGCGATTTTACAATGTAAAATCGCTTGATCGTGACATCGCAGATATGAGAGCCGGAGCTCATATCAAGCGATAAACGCTTGAACAATCTGCTTCATCGTGGTGTATGACACCACGATGAACGATCTCCCAGCGGCAGAGCCTATGCTGGGAGATGGTATCTATGGTAAATGTCGGGTTACTAAGCGCTGCGTGGCGCCTAGTAACCCGATGTGTACCATAGTTACCAGCTGCTCCACATCGCTGGTGAGTCTGCCTGTGTGACAGCTCACCAACGATGTGAGCGATATTGTTAGCGATCGCGCGTGCACGTGATCGCTTACAGTATCGCTCACGATGTCAACACGTGTGACAGCCGCCTATGGATTACTCTCTATGAGGAAATAAGGGAAATAATATAATATTAACACTGCAGAATGTGATATTAGCTAGAAATACCGTATGTGTGCACAAGGTCAGCTTGAAGGGCAGCTGCAGGACATCCCCTCCACACACAAATAAGGGTTCAATTGTGATTGTAAGCTCTTCAACCCCAGCACCTATGACACAAGGTCAACATGAGCCTGTTTCTATGGGTTTACGAATCTGGATTCTGATGACCAAACCACAGATTACTTACAGATGTCATAGTTGCTATTATACAATATCTCAACACACTTAATCTCAGTAACAAATCACAGCCACACCCGACAGGATAAAATCTCTGTATGGAAAAAGTGATGGAAGTCTACAAATAAACAAAGTCATTAGATCTCCTTATTCATTGAATGTTTACCTCACAAAATGGCCTTGAAAAATGTTCCAAGGCTTTTTATCCTAGCACTAACAATGGTAAACTTCCCGAGATAAAAGGTTGTCCAGGATTTTAAGAAACTCAGCAAAGACCATGATGTGTAATAAAATAAAAATATAAGACAAGGCATTATTTACTATGTCCATGATGACACCATGGCCATAATTCGGGTTTCCAACACCGTGCTGACCAAAGAAGGAAGATTCCAAGCAGACTATTTTATAATCTACTTTAATGAAGCAAGCCTACGCGTTTCGTGGCCGTCCAGCCACTTCATCAGGATGCCCTGATTCAACAGGATGCCCTGATGAAGTGGCTGGATGGCCACGAAACGCGTAGGCTTGCTTCATTAAAGTAGATTATAAAATAGTCTGCTTGGAGTCTTCCTTCTTTGGTCAGCGCAGTGTGGGAAACCCGGCTTCAATTCTTATCCTGATATCCTTTTATCCAGTGGGATACCTGCGACGACCTTACATCTTTCCGTGAATTCGGTTTGTTGTGACCTATACAACCAAGTTAGGTGAGTCTGACTAATTGGGAACATGTTACGATCCCTGTAACCCGACCTTATTAGCCTATGTGCGCTTCTTTGTCTTATGTCTTTTATGGCCATAATTCGACATCTGGTCATATTCCGTATGTTGGAGATATATGGCTCTCCAAGATTGGTAGGTGGTCAGACAGGTTTCCACACCGTTAAGGCAAATGTATTAAGGTACTCCCAGACTAATTACTTTATGATTTATTTATACTTTATTGTTAGGTAATCTCATATGTATAGCATGCAAAGCAATGTTTGGGTCTGAAAACATGGACCTTCATCAGACACTACATGGTATAGAAAACCACAACAAAAAGAAAAATATATAAAAAGTGAGAAGATGCAGAGAATACATAACATGTCAAATAATATATACAACCAACCAATACCCTACAAAACATGGTACCATATCTAGAAAGGCTTCGTGCCTAGTAAACTGGAACTATACTATGATAATAGGGTTACAGTGGATAATAAAATGCTTGAGAAGATATGTCACATTGGTGACAATTATTCATCCTGGTATATATAGGGTAATAGACTGACCGGACTCAGGCTATAAAATGAATGTCACCATGAAAACTGGCAAAATAAGTATATTCCAGACTGAAGCTTACCGGATTGCAGAAGAGGATAGTAGAGAAAGTAGGATGGTGCTAAAGAAATGTAGCAACTGTTCCTATATAGAAGGTGCTGAAGTGTACACAGGGAATTCCGCATCTAAAAGCACCATTGTCAGAAATGAATATCTATGTGGATGCCCGGCATGATCCACTAGCAAAAAGGTGTGTAGTTAGGATTGGAAATGGGTATCAATACATAGATTCTGCTTATTCCTACTTCTATACTACATGGCCACATGACCTGGCCATTACTTCACCTTCAGCCTTTCATTACAGTACATGCCCCATTGTTTATGAGGCAACGTTCTGCCCAGACTGAGTTCATGGAGTAATTTCCGGCAGAGGTTTTCTTAAGTGAGCGCCAGTATTTAATATATTTATTTTGTCGCGGCTTTACAGTCTTTTCTTCATTTTGTAGCCTTTTTTTCTTTGTGGATTCTTATACCATGTAGTGTCTGATGAAAGTCCATGTTTGCTGACCAAAACGTCACTGTGCACATTGTACATGTGGGATTGTCTTACAATAATAGATCGCCTAGATTTAGTATACTTGTTCTTGTCTCCCTCATCCTCATGTAAAGCGCCATGGAACCTAATGGCGCTATATAAATAAATAATAATAATAATAATAATATAGTTAAAAAAAATTCAGCAACTGGAGTGTTGAATCCCCATACACACCTGCAGCCAATTACTCAGCCATGATGTTTACATGTATGGGACATGACCATGAAGGGGTTTTCCAGTCAAAAATGACAGGTGACAGGTGATATCTTGTTGATCCTGGAGCCTACAACGATCTGCAGAAAGGGGAGTTTTTATCCCAAACTGGAAAATGTTATCCCTGTTAGGGTAGGGTTACACAACTGGTTTCTCTCCATCTGACAAAAACAGTCTGATTATGCTGATCAGAGTCAGATCACAGTGGAATCAGTTTTTCACCGAGGTGGAGAGTGAAGAAAATAAGTTTCTCCATTATGTCATTCCATAAAAATGTGACCACACTCAGGTGTCACCCAAGTGCGGTCTGTTTTTTTCTGGAATTGGTGAGTTCTGCCTGATTCTCAGAAACTGGTTCATGCTGCGATTGTTTTTCACATGCCAAATCGGTCAGTGAAAAAATTGCACCGCCCTAGCGGTCAATGATTGGCTGCAGCAGTCATGTGAACGATGAACAGTGATGTCACTGCTGGAGGACCAGTGAGCACTACAGCATTTAATAGGTTAGTGTTGGTTGGTATTTATTCTATACCATTTCTGGCTCTTAGCGTAAATACCTGGACAACCCCTTTGAAAATTGAACCTTTTTTTGTGTTGATGGGAAGGGACAGTTACTTTAATGCATCTGATTTCATAATCCAAACCCTGATGGCCACTTTACACGTCCCAATATCGGCGTCCAACTCCGATAAAAAGTCACGTGGTTCGTGCGTTGGCCCCGATATCGTTCGTGCGTTGTATGGTGTAAATGTCCAATACGATGCACGAATGATGCCAAAACGATATCGGGGATCAAATGAGCGTGCTCTCCAACGGCCCGATATTGGATGGACGTTGTGGCCGGATCGTGCTGTGTAAAAGCCCAACAACGATGTGGAGTACAACTTCCCCTCTTCTCTCCAATGTTAAATGGTCGTTCCTGGGTCGACCGTACAAGGGGGCGTACACATTGTAGTGGCGTTGCCTGCCGATATCGCGCTGTGTAACATCTCCTATGCGATCTTGGAATTCTGCCCAGAAAAAGCGCGCTCCCGCGGCGTTGTATCCAACGTGGGACCGATGTTGGGACGTGTAAAGTGGCCATTATAGTATAAATATATGTAGAATATTATTTGTATGATTATTGTGTGTCGAAAGACCCCGGATGTGATATGGTGTGTTGACTGCAGACAAAATAAAGTAATTTTTTAAAATTAAGGAGGGTTACCTACGTCATATATACACCCATATACATAATGGGGACTATGGGATCAATCTCACACTACACACCTTGCACACATGTAATTGGTTCCTGACGTGTGACTCGCCCTCAGTATCTGTGACTCATTACATACAGGTTTTCATGTTCTTACCTTGTGATTTTTTGTGTTTAGGCTGCGTAGAAGATATTATTTCATGGCATATTCACAGTAATTATTTCTAGCCCTGGTTGCCGCCATGTAAACCCACCAGAGTTTTATGAGTCAAATTCATTTAGGGAGCTTGGGTCTTCTGAATCACATAAGAAACACAATGGGAATATAATTTCATAGCCGCTTCAATATAATTATTACTTTTCGTTTTTCTTTCCAAGCTTTTATTACTCACTACTGTAGTTCCCTTGACAAAAATAAGACTTCTGCAAGACATAGAGAAGACCCCCTTATTTCATTTTTAAAAGGGGCGTCTTAATAACTGATGACCTGTTCTTAGAATGGGCCAATAATATCAGACCCCAACCTTCATTGTTAAGCAGGCATAGCTCTGTACATAATGCGCCAGCTGCAGCTGTACCTGGTACCGCAACTCTTTACATATAGTGCCAGCTGTACCTGGTACGACAGCTTTGTGCACATTGTGCCAGCTGTACCTGGTACGACAGCTTTGTGCATATTGTGCCAGCTGTACCTGGTGTGGCAGCTTTGTGCATATTGTGCCAGCTGTACCTGGTGTGGCAGCTTTGTGCATATTGTGCCAGCTGTACCTGATATGGCAGCTTTGTGCATATTGTGCCAACTGTACCTGATATGGCAGCTTTGTGCATATTGTGCCAGCTGTACCTGATATGGCAGCTTTGTGCATATTGTGCCAACTGTACCTGGTATGGCAGCTTTGTGCATATTGTGCCAGCTGTACCTGATATGGCAGCTTTGTGCATATTGTGCCAGCTGTACCTGATATGGCAGCTTTGTGCATATTGTGCCAGCTGTACCTGTATGGCAGCTTTGTGCATATTGTGCCAGCTGTACCTGGTATGGCAGCTTTGTGCATATTGTGCCAGCTGTACCTGATATGGCAGCTTTTTGCATATTGTGCCAGCTGTACCTGGTGTGGCAGCTTTGTGCATATTGTGCCAGCTGTACCTGGTGTGGCAGCTTTGTGCATATTGTGCCAGCTGTACCTGGTGTGGCAGCTTTGTGCATATTGTGCCAGCTGTACCTGGTATGGCAGCTTTGTGCATATTGTGCCAGCTGTACCTGGTACGACAGCTTTGTGCATATTGTGCCAGCTGTACCTGGTGTGGCAGCTTTGTGCATATTGTGCCAGCTGTACCTGATATGGCAGCTTTGTGCATATTGTGCCAACTGTACCTGGTATGGCAGCTTTGTGCATATTGTGCCAACTGTACCTGGTATGGCAGCTTTGTGCATATTGTGCCAACTGTACCTGGTATGGCAGCTTTGTGCATATTGTGCCAACTGTACCTGGTATGGCAGCTTTGTGCATATTGTGCCAACTGTACCTGTATGGCAGCTTTGTGCATATTGTGCCAGCTGTACCTGGTACGACAGCTTTGTGCATATTGTGCCAGCTGTACCTGGTGTGGCAGCTTTGTGCACATTGTGCCAGCTGTACCTGGTACGACAGCTTTGTGCATATTGTGCCAGCTGTACCTGGTATGGCAGCTTTGTGCATATTGTGCCAGCTGTACCTGGTATGGCAGCTTTGTGCATATTGTGCCAGCTGTACCTGATTGGCAGCTTTGTGCATATTGTGCCAACTGTACCTGGTATGGCAGCTTTGTGCATATTGTGCCAACTGTACCTGGTATGGCAGCTTTGTGCATATTGTGCCAACTGTTCCTGGTATGGCAGCTTTGTGCATATTGTGCCAACTGTACCTGGTATGGCAGCTTTGTGCATATTGTGCCAACTGTACCTGGTTGGCAGCTTTGTGCATATTGTGCCAGCTGTACCTGGTACGACAACTTTGTGCATATTGTGCCAGCTGTACCTGGTATGGCAGCTTTGTGCATATTGTGCCAGCTGTACCTGGTATGGCAGCTTTGTGCATATTGTGCCAGCTGTACCTGATATGGCAGCTTTGTGCATATTGTGCCAGCTGTACCCGGTATGGCAGCTTTGTGCATATTGTGCCAGCTGTACCTGATATGGCAGCTTTGTGCATATTGTGCCAGCTGTACCTGGTGTGGCAGCTTTGTGCATATTGTGCCAGCTGTACCTGGTGTGCAGCTTTGTGCATATTGTGCCAGCTGTACCTGGTGTGGCAGCTTTGTGCATATTGTGCCAGCTGTACCTTGTGTGGCAGCTTTGTGCATATTGTGCCAGCTGTACCTGGTACGACAGCTTTGTGCATATTGTGCCAGCTGTGCCTGATATGGCAGCTTTGTGCATATTGGGCCAACTGTACCTGGTATGGCAGCTTTGTGCATATTGTGCCAACTGTACCTGGTATGGCAGCTTTGTGCATATTGTGCCAACTGTACCTGGTATGGCAGCTTTGTGCATATTGTGCCAGCTGTACCTGATATGGCAGCTTTGTGCACATTGTGCCAGCTGTACCTGGTACGACAGCTTTGTGCATATTGTGCCAGCTGTACCTGGTGTGGCAGCTTTGTGCATATTGTGCCAACTGTACCTGGTATGGCAGCTTTGTGCATATTGTGCCAACTGTACCTGGTATGGCAGCTTTGTGCATATTGTGCCACTGTACCTGGTATGGCAGCTTTGTGCATATTGTGCCAACTGTACCTGGTGTGACAGCTTTGTGCATATTGTGCCAACTGTACCTGGTATGGCAGCTTTGTGCACATTGTGCCAGCTGTGCCTAGTACAGCAGCTTTGTGCATATTGTGCCAACTGTACCTGGTACAGCAGCTTTGTGCATACTGTGCCAGCTGTACCTGGTACCACAGCTTTGTGCATATTGTGCCAGTTGTACCTGGTATTGCAGCTCTGACCATACTATGCCAGTTGTACGTGGTACCGCAGCTCTATGCATATTGTACCAGCTGTAACTGGTACCGCACCTCTTTAACTATTTTGCCATCTGCAGCTGTACATGGTACCACATCTCTTTACATATTGTGCCAGCTGCAGCTGTACCTGGTACTGCAGATCTGTACATATCATGCCAGCTGTACCTGGTACCGCAGCTCTGTGCATATTGTGCCAGCTGAAGCAGTACCTGGTACCCTAGCTCAGTGTATATAGTGCAAGCTGCAGCTGGACCTGGCACCGCAGTTCTGTATGTATTGTGCCAGCATCAGTTGTACTTGGTACCGCAGCTCTGTACAGCTCAGGATAATTTAAATCAAATACAACCTCAGCCAAATATACCGAGCTGTGCCTGGAGACCCCCATACTTGCTCTTATTGTAGTCGCCCATAGAATCAGCTAATGTTTGGGGTTCAGGACCCAAACTTATCTGATATTGATTTTTATTCTAGGTATCATTCATTAAAGAAGCACTTCCACTAAACGTTTTATTGACTAAACCTGAGTAAACATACAGTAAGGTCCAGAAATATTTGGCAGTGACCGAATGTCTGTGGTTTGGGCTCTGCATGTCTCTATTTATGATTTAAGGCTGCCTGCGTACAGATCACACACTCTCATCCGCACCAGGGACGTGACATGTTGCGTCCCTGGTGCGGGCGAGAGTGTGTGATTTGTGCGCAGGCATACGCCAGCAAACAGATCACATATAGGAGTGAATGGGTGCGCACGGCGGTCTGCAAGCATCTGCAGACCGCCGTGCACTCCATTATAAACATAGGGGCTGCCGTCTGCATTCAGATGCTTGCAGATGCCTCCGCAAAACGCTGCGTAGGCATCTGCAAATCTGAAGGCAGCCTAACAAAGGGGTTGAACAAAAATATCCAATGAAACATTTAGGACTTCTAATAATTTTTCAACAAATCCTTCTCGTTTTAAGAGATCAAAAGAAATGGAAAGATTCACTTTACCATAAATAAAAAGTACATTGTAATACTTTGTAGAGAGACCTCATCAGGGAATGACGTCCTGAAGTCTGGAAGACATGGACGGCTCCAAACTCTGCTTTCCTCCTTTATGATGCTTTACTGGCCTTTACTGCAGCTGAATATAGTTGTTTGTTGTTTGTCTTTCTGCCTTCAGTTTTGTCTTAACCATAAGAAATGCACCTTGATGGGGTGCAGATCTGATGAATGGCTCTGCCATTGCAGAAAATTCCACTTTTTTGCCTTATAATAAAACTCCCGTGTTGCTGTTGTGTTATGTTTTGGGCCATTGTCCATCTGTACTGTGAAGATTGTGTATTGTCCAATCAACCTTGCTACATTTGGTTGAATCTGGGCAGAAAGTCTCACCCTGTACACTTCACAATTCATCCGGTTGCTTGTCTTCAGTCACATCCCCAATAAACACGAGTGACCAAGTTCCATTGTGAGTCAGGCATGCCCGTACCCCTCCACCATGTGTTAGAGGATGTGCTGTGCTTTGGAGCATGAGCCGTTCCAAGCCTCCTCCATACATTCTTCTTCCCCTCATTCTGGTACATATTAATCTAAGTTTGATTTGTCTAAAGAATGTTTTTCCAGATATGGGCGGCTTCTTTACAGGTTTTTGGCAAAGTTTCATTTGGTTCTTAGATTTTTCAGGCTGACTGATGGTTTGCTCCTTGTGATGAACCCTATGTATTTGCTCCCATGAAGTCTCCTCTTTATGGTTGGTAGATTCAGATACTGAGACACCTTTTTCCTGGAGAATGTTCTTCACTTGGTTGGATGTTGTGAAACATTTTTTCTTCACCATGGAAAGACTTCTGAGATTGTCCACCACTCGTCTTCTGTGCGTGTTCAAGTCATCTTGGGTTCCCAAGCTCACCAGCGCACTCTTATTATGTGCAGACTGTACGAAACTGTTTATTTGGCCACTCCTAATATTTTTGCTATCTTTCTGATATAATTCTTATTTTTTTCAGCTTAATGTTGGTCTGTTTTTCTTCCATTGAGATCTCCTTTGACTGCATGTTGTGAGAGCAGAGCAACAGCTTCCAAATTCCAAAGCCACACCTGGAATCAGCTCCTGACCTTTTACCTGCTTAATTTATGATGGATTAATGAGGGAATAGCCAATGCAATCCATGAAATGGCTTTTGAGATAATTGTCAATTCTTTTTTGGTCTGTTTAAAAAGAGACGGCTGTAATTCATAAATACTTAGGATGTGAATACCCTCAAATTGAAAAAAAACTTAGTCTTCACTTTCAGCCATATTGATAACATAACTGTATTTTGAATATGTTTAAGTAATGAGATAAATTGTGAACATTTGTCTAACTGTCCAAATATTTCTGGACCTAACTCTATATGTCGTCTAGTGCAGTTGTACAAACATACTCAGCATTTGCCCTCTTCTTCGGTTATGTCCCTTCTGTGTTTTATGACTCTTTGTCTGAAGTGCCAGATACACTGTATGTATGAGCCAGAAGTTGCTCTTATGATGTAAGTTTATGGAGGCTCCTTCTAACGCTCCTTAGGCTCGCATTCTAAACAAATAATCCCTCCGCATGTGAGCTAGTCCTAAAATTTCTTGCCCTATAGTCATTTGATGAACAGAACTTCCCTATATATACCAAAAGTTTGGACACACCTTCTCATTCAAAGAGTTTTCTGTATTTCTGTATTCACACTGAAGGCATCAAAACTATGCATTAACACATGTGGAATTATATACCGTACTTAACAAAAAGTATGAAAGAAATGAAAATACCGTATATACTCGTGTATAAGCCGACCCGTGTATAGCCGACCCCCCTACTTTTGACCCCCAAAACCTGGGAAAATCTATTGACTCGTGTATTAGCCAAAGGTGGACCCCAGCACAGGTATACAGTCCCCCCCAGTGGTATACAGCAGCCTCCCCAGTGGTAGTATACAGCAGCCACAGAGGTATATACAGCAGCCCCAGTGGTAGTATACAGCAGCCTCCCCAGTGGTAGTATACAGAAGCCTCCCCAGTGGTAGTATGCAGCAGTCTCCCCCTGTGGTAGTATACAGCAGTCTCCCCCTGTGGTAGTATACAGCAGTCTCCCCCTGTGGTAGTATACAGCAGTCTCCCCCTGTGGTAGTATACAGCAGTCTCCCCCTGTGGTAGTATACAGCAGTCTCCCCCTGTGGTAGTATACAGAAGTCTCCCCCTGTGGTAGTATACAGAAGCCTCCCCCTGTGGTAGTATACAGCAGCCCCCCCTGTGGTAGTATACAGCAGCCACAGAGGTATATACAGCAGCCCCAGTGGTAGTATACAGCAGCCTCCCCAGTGGTAGTATACAGCAGACTCCCCCTGTGGTAGTATACAGCAGCCTCCCCCTGTGGTAGTATACAGCAGCCACAGAGGTATATACAGCAGCCCCTCCCCTGTGGTAGTATACAGCAGCCCCCCCCTCTGTGGGTATACAGCAGTGCCTCCCCCTGTGGTATATACAGCAGCCCCTCTCCTGTGGTAGTATACAGCAGCCCCCCCTGTGGTAGTATACAGCAGCCCCCCCCTGTGGGTATACAGCAGTGCCCCACCCTGTGGTATATACAGCCCCCCCCCCCGTTGCTGCCGCACACCTGTAAAAAGAAGTTCTTTCATACTTATCCTCCTGCTGTCATCGCGCGCATCCTCCGCTCTCCTTCTTACTTGCACCCAGCGTCCATCCATATGACCGCGCACAAATAATGACGTCATTATTTGTGCGCGGTCACGTGGATGGACGCCGGGTGCAAGCAAGAAAGAGAGCGGAGGATGCGCGCGGTGACAGCAGGAGGATAAGTATGAAAGATCTTCTTTTTACAGGTGTGCGGCAGAAACGGGGGGGGGGTGTATATACCACAGGGGGGCACTGCTGTATACTACCACAGGGGGGCGAAGGAGCGCTGACAGTGCAATGTAATATGCACCGCTCCCCCTGTCGCTGATGGAAAGGGGGTTGCAGTGCATATTGCATTGCACTAATGAGCGGTCCCACGTGACCGGCCGCTCACTATACAGCCTCCCCCACCTCCTCCAGCCCCCGGACACCGGCCCCACACACTCAGCCGTATAGTGACTCGTGTATAAGCTGAGGGGGGCACTTTTCAGAACAATTTTTGTGCTGAAAAACTCGGCTTATACACGAGTATATACGGTATGTCTTATATTCTAGGTTCTTCAAAGTAGCCACCTTTTGCTGTGATTACTGCTTTGCACACTCTTGGCATTCTCTTGATGAGCTTCCAGAGGTAGTCACCGGAAATGGTTTTCACTTCACAGGTGTGCCCTGTCAGGTTTAATAAGTGGGATTTCTTGCCTTATAAATGGGGTTGGGACCATCAGTTGTGTTGTACAGAAGTCTGGTGGATACACAGCTGATAGTCCTCCTGAATAGACTTAGAATTTGTATTATGGCAAGAAAAAAGCAGCTAAGTAAAGAGAAACGAATGGCCATCATTACTTTAAGAAATGAAGGTCAGTCAGTCCGAAAAATTGGGAAAACTTTGAATGTGTCCCCAAGTGCAGTTGCAACAACCATCAAGCGCTACAAAGAAACTGGCTCACATGAGGACCACCCAGGAAAGGAAGACCAAGAGTCACCTCTGCTGCGAAGGATAAGTTCATCCGAGTCACCAGCCTCAGAAATCGCAGGTTAACAGCAGCTCAGATTAGAGACCAGGTCAATGCCACACAGAGTTCTAGCAGCAGACACATCTCTACAACAAATGTTAACAGGAGACTTTGTGCAGCAGACCTTCATGGTAAAATGGCTGCTAGGAAACCACTGCTAAGGACAGGCAAAAGCAGAAGAGACTTGTTTGGGCTAAAGAACACAAGGAATGGACATTAGACCAGTGGAAATCTGTGCTTTGGTCTGATGAGTCCAAATTTGAGATCTTTGGTTCCAACCACCGTGTCTTTGTGCGACGCAGAAAAGGTGAACGGATGGACTCTACATGCCTGGTTCCCACTGTGAAGCATGGAAGAGTAGATGTGATGGTGATGGGGTGCTACACCAGATGACCTGGCCTCCACAGTCACCTGACCTGAACGCAATCGAGATGGTTTGGGGTGAGCTGGACCGCAGAGCGAAGGCAGAAGGGCCAACAAGTGCAAAGCATCTCTGGGAACTCCATCAAGGCTGTTGGAAGACCATTTCCGGTGACTCATCAAGAGTGTGCAAAGCAGTAATCAAAGCAAAAGATGGCTACTTTGAAGAACCTACAATAGACATATTTTCAGTTGTTTCACACTTTTTTGTTAAGTATATAATTCTACATGTGTTAATTCATAGTTTTGATGCCTTCAGTGTGAATCTACAATTTTCATAGTCCTGAAAATAAAGAAAACTCTTTGAATGAGAAGGTGTGTCCAAACTTTTGGTCTGTACTGGATATCATAATATGTGTGTGTGTGTGGTCAATACAAAGGACGGCATGCGATTTATTCTGTACAAAGGACCAGGGACTATTCATTACATGTGGAGAAAAGGTGATTCTGGCAGTTAAATAGAAAA
The DNA here is from genome assembly GCA_033576535.1 of Allobates femoralis. NCBI lineage: Eukaryota > Metazoa > Chordata > Amphibia > Anura > Aromobatidae > Allobates > Allobates femoralis. The sequence goes on from JARQOC010000009.1 coordinate 139,587,572, forward strand.
GGATTCTTTACAGTTTGGGCATTCCACAGTCTGATTGCTCCATCACAAGATGTAGTAATGGCACACACAATAACATCTACTATATAATTGCCGTAGGCGTTTTCGTGTCGGACCCCGAAATCGCCGTGGATATGTCACACTCTGACGTCACCACGGCGAAGCATTGGCCGCGTAGCGGCCAATGCGAGTCGTTAGCTGCGCGAGCAATGGCCGCGAGGCCATTGCGAGTCGCTAGGTTTGTGCGAGCAATGGCCGCGAAGCGGCCATTGCGAGTCGCTGGCCGAAAATAGAACCAGAGGCTCGGCCACAAACTTAGCGATTTACCGCTGAGGTAGCGCGAGCAATGGCCGCGAGGCCATTGCGAGTCGCTACCTCAGCCGCCGCACCTGCCGCAACTCCCCCTATACTTTCAATGGGGATCTATTGCGACTCGCTGTGTAGCGCGAGCAATGGCCGCGAGGCCATTGCGAGTCGCTACACTTGCGGCGCGGTTGCGGTAATCCCCATAGAAAGTATAGGGCGAGTTTGCCCGCGAAAAACAAGTGGCTGACTGTGCTGTTGCTGGGTAGCAACCCATTCTAAAAAAAAATTTAAAAATATTCCAGACACCCGATGCATTTGCATCGGGCTCACAGCTAGTCATTTATAAAGGGCTAGATGATTTGGCATTGGGGATTATAACTAGTCTAAGCGGGTCCTTCCCCTCTCTGATGTCGCGTCTCAACCCTGGCTGTCAACTAGTTTAACACTGACCAGTGCACTGGAGAGCGAGGATCAATATAGATCAATAGATACTTGGACCTGTGGAAGCAACATCGTTTGCGAAACGGCGTCGTTGTCCACCGGCCCTCCGTGATCACCTCCCTGCACCCTGTCTATCCTTGACAATCTGGATTAAAAGACCACCCTGCACATACCAGTGAGTGCTGCCTCGTTCTTTAAATCGCGATACCAGAAATCTGCTTCCAAACTCCAAGGCAGAGAAAGGGCTGCGCCAGGAAGACTTGAAGCAGCAGCTTAACACGACTTCCACAAGGCACGATGGGCAGGCAGAGAATGAACTCTATTAACAACATCAGGTGATAAGTCATGTGACTAGTGAGTGGGGGAGTGGTTATCAAACCACATTGTCTGATCAAGACAGCAGCAGCTTACAAGCAAAGGAAAAACTGACCTTAACCCTTGCCGGTGCAAAGTACATAAACATGTTTAAAAGACTATAGACTCCTGAGCAGTCAACTCGAGACAGAAGTCAACTTGTGACACCTATGTAAGTTTGTTAGCAGGAATTAAGATGCTGGTCATGTTCACCAATCCCATAATTGCCTTTTAATTTCAAGCTTTGCTTACAAATGACTGATGAAGAGTGGCTGGTTGTCAGAGACAACGTCATTGATTGTACTCTGAATTATTAACACTATGGGATACTCCTTGTTCCCACAAATGCTCCTCAAAGGTGGTGGAAAACACAGATTTCACAAATAAATGATTTATTAAGAAATTTAATGTTTAATAGTTTTTGAGCTCCAAGAACACTTCAATTCAGTATCGGTACATATTATGGTTTTATTATTGCAGGGTTTTTTTTGCAACTGACGAGTATTTCATATTTTGTTATAATGTTCACTTTGTACATGATAATATGCTGAATGTGATTATATTTCATTGCTTGTTTTTTAGCCAAACCTACCAATAACATGGAAGACACATCAAAACAGTTGGTTGCAAATCCAAGGTCAAAAGAGAAGGTTGTTGTTGCCACTTGCATGTCGGCCAATGGAAAACCTCCAAGCACCATAACGTGGGAAACGAAGCTCAAAGGGGAGGCGGAGTATCAAGAGATCAAGAACGATAATGGCACCGTGACCGTGATCAGCCGCTACAAACTCGTGCCAACTCAAGAGGCTCACCGGCAGTCCCTTACCTGTGTCATCAATTACCAAACAGAGCGAGTCACTAGAAACACCACTCTGAGTGTACAATGTGAGTACATGGATAGAAATCTGCATTACAATGACGGGGAGTCTCACGGGTTGGCTCTTGTGTGACAAACCAAGTCTCAGGTTCTTTGGCCTAAAATCATATTTGAAGTTTTTAAGTTTTTCATGTACATTTCTGACCCAAATACATCAGTATAGGTCTTTATACCATTCTTTCATGTGAATCCACACTTGCTTTTGGCTGTAAAATGGCAAAATATTTTCATATTTATACCAAAACTATCAGATTTAGGATTGGTCATAATTAAGGTGAATTCCTGGAATCTACCCAGGGACCACAGAAAAGGTAATCGAGGGCTGCACGGCCCTAGGGCCTGAGGTTCCCCACCCCTGCTGTAGGAGCTGCAGAAATGCAGAAAAAATGCAGCACAGATGTCCAGTGGGCTCATAGCCTTAGAATGATATTCTTTCGGAGGGGAAACTATATTTTGATCTAAAGGGAGACGTTCATCAAGTTTAACTGTACCTACGTCATGCTTCTTTGAGATGACAGAGACCCTCTTTACAGCAATAAATCACTTATTGGGCCGCTTCCTGCAGTATTGATAAAATCATTGTTTTATCTGTGCAGGTCTCCCAATAGTCTGAATGCTGAGCTCTGTATAACCTCACCCTCAACTCTTATTGGCAGCATTCTGTGTGAAAATGACTGCAATCAGGGTCTCTGCCCCTACCTTAAGCTGCTCTTAAGGCCCAGCTACACACACAGATAATTGTGCAGATATTGGTCACAGATCTCTGGTTGCAGTGAAATCATGGACACATTGTTCCATTTTGTGGCCGTGTACAAATGTAACAATGTGTCCATGATTTCACTGCAACCAGAGATCTGCCAACAATCTCTGCACAATTAACTGGGCCTTTAGAGTTGGGGTGGAAATCTGGCGCCCAATTCCCTTTAAATTAGGTCTTGATAATTTTATACATTGAGGTCCTTATTGTCTTCTGCGGAATGCATCTATCTATATAACACGAGTTTGCAAATAAATTTTCTAACCCGAATTGATCTTGTTAATTTTGAGTAGTGAATCACTGAAAAATATTGTCAAAATGATTACAAATTTTAAGTTAACACTGATCTATTCAGAATAACATTGTCAAAGTTGTCCCAGAAATGACATATATACCATAGTTAACAAGTATCATATATACTCGAGTATAAGCCGAGTCTTTTAGCACACTTTTTTTGCTGAAAAGTGCCCACCCCCACTTATACTCGAGTCAGTGTTCAGTGCCAGTGTGTGGTGGAAGGGGTGACTGGAGGCTGGTGAGGGATCGGGAGGTCCCGCTCATTAGTGTAATGTAATATGCACTGCGGCCCCCTGTCCATCACCGGCGGGGGAGCGTTGCATACTACATTACACTAAGTATATAATCATCTGGTCTTCCTGCTTGTGCCGGCATCCTATGACTGGAGCATCAGTGACATCATCACTACGCGCTGCTCACAGTGCAGGACAATGCTCGGGACAAGCAGAAAGATCGGAGGAGAGATGGTGCAGCAGGACAACGATGGAGGGTAAGGTACATGGTTTATTATTTTAGTGTGTACGGCAGCAGGGGGGTCATATACTGTGATGAGGGGCATGTACCAGCATATGGGGGCCATATACAGTGATAGGGGGCATGCTCCAGCATGGGGGGGTCATATAATATACAGTGATCAGGACCAGGTACCAGCATGGGGGGGACATATACTGTAATGGGGGACATGTACCAGCATGGGGGGCATGTACTAGCATGAGGGGCCATATACAGTGATGGGAGGCATATACAGTGATGGGGGGCATGTACTAGCATGAGGGGCCAAATGCAGTGATGGGAGGCATATACAGTGATGGGGGGCATGTACTAGCATGAGGGGCCATATACAGTGATGGGGGGCATGTACAGTGGTGTTCAAAAGTCCTGCATAGGCATGAAGAAAACTATATATTTCATACTTCTGCATCTCTACAGTGAAACTGGTGGAACATATATGTTTTTGTAATCCCTCATTGTATGCCATACTCATTTTTGAATGTCCCAAGTGTATAAATTGTTATGGTATGCGCATTTTTGATATTTTTTTTTACAGCATAACCATACCTACACCAGTACAGTGTGTAGAATGGTGTACAGGTTTCTAAGTTCATTAACTTCCAATGCAAGTTCACACAGACTTAAATTTTACTTTTTAAGATTTACCATTTTTTATTTAATTCAGAGTCCTGAAAAGGGCCTTTTGAGTGCATCTTTAGCTTCTAATACTTTATTGGTCGCCTTTGCTCTTAAGCACCAACTTGCATCTCTGTGGCAGTGAGTGAACAAGCTTCTGCAGATGTTCACGAGTGATGATGTGGTTCCAGGTCTGTATCAGAGCCTCAATCAACTCTCTCTTGGTCCTTGGCTGTTTTTTAGATATCTGTATTGATACCTTGTGCCACAATTTTTCAGTTGGATTGAGGTCCGGGGACTGGGCTGGCCAGTCAATAGTAGCCACCTTGTTCTTTTTTTTCCATTCCGTTACTGTCTTAGCTCTGTGACAAGGAGCATTATCATCCTGGAAGATATAATCCCCTGAAAACAGGTGTTGAGCAGAAGGCAGGATTTTCTTATTAAGGATGTCTATGTATTTTTTTGCATTAACCATACCCTCCACAATATGAAGCCTTCCAACACCATTGGCTGCCATACAGCCCCACACCATTACTTTCATCGGATGTTTCACAGAGAAGCTCAAACACTCTGGCTTGTACTCTTCATGTGGAAACCTTCTCACATAAGACTTGCCATCATTTCCTAAAATGCAAAAAGTGCTTTCATCACTAAATAACCCTTTTTCCCACTCCTCCTTCCTCCATTTTGAATATTTCAATGCCCACAGTTTTCGCCTTTGTCTTTGTATAACTGTCATCAATGGCTTCTTTCGGGCCTTGCACCCTCTCAATCCTGCTTCCAAACATCTCTTCCTAACAGTTGATGTTGCTACCTCAATATTGCACTTTTCTTGCCATTCTCGCAGAAGCTGAGGAGAAATGAGCTTTCGATTGGCAAGGGATGTTCTTATCAGTACTCTATCCTCCCTTTTAGTTGACTTTCTGGGCCGACCAGATCTGGGCCTGTCCTGGGTAATTCCAAGCTGCTTATGTTTCTGTCAAATTCTTACGACTGTACTCTGATTACAGCCGACCTTCCTTGTGATCTTGGGGCCAGTATAACCCTCGTCATATAGCACCACAACTCGCACACGATCCTCCGCTGACAAAAATCTGAAGGCTCCCATCATAAAGCTCTACAGTATGATTCACTAGATAGACCAACAGATAAAGCAAACAAACAAAGCAGCAGATGTGATGCAATGTAATGGAAAGTGATTGGCTGCCATATCCAGGTTATGATTGATCACAAGAACCTCATCTGTGATTAGCTAATTTTGGATCTGAAGCTGTACAATATTTAGTTGTGCTTTCAATTCCCATATTGTTGCAATAATTTCAGGCAAAACTGCTTCAAAAGCTAAAAATATTACAAGGAGAGAATGCAAAATTATATTCTGAACAAAACCATATATAATATGTCATATTAGCACCAAAGATATTCGACAGAAAAGGTTTAAAACTTGAAAAATCTATTTATTCTATGCCTATGCAGGACTTTTGAACACCACTGTACCAGCATATGGAAGCCATATACAGTGATAGGGGGCATGCTCCAGCATGGGGGGGGCATATAATATACAGTGATCAGGACCAGGTTCCAGCATTGGGGGACATATACTGTAATGGGGGACATGTACCAGCATGGGGGGCATATTCAGTAATGGGGGGTATGTACTAGCATGAGGGGCCATATACAGTGATGGGGAGCATATACAGTGATGGGGGAACATGTACCAGCATGAGGTCTATACACAGTGATAGGGGGCTATACACCAGGAGGAATGGGTTGTATACAATGATGAGGGGCTATACACAGTGATTGAGTGGCTGTATAAAAGGATGGACGTCTTTATTTGATAATGAGGGGCTATATACCAGTATGAGGGGCTGTATACCAGTATGAGGGACTCTTTACAGTGATGAATGGTTATTTACAGTGATAAAGGGCTATATACAGTAATGAGGGATTATATACCAGTGATAAGGGGCTGTATACAGTGAGGAGGGGCTATATACCAGACTGGGGGACTGCTGCATTTGACGCACCCCAGGGCTGTGGGGTACTCTGAACCGGGCTTTGATGCTTCCAGGGAGTCACAGGGGTCGAGACCCAGCTCTGTGACCCTGGGTATTAATTTAAAAGTTCAGGGAGAAGGGATTTAGGGATGGATGTCATGACACCACCCGTGGTGTTCAACTATTGATGGCCGACGATGTGGTGCGGGACCTCTGGTGATGATGGGATTACAGCTTCGGTGATATCGCTCCCCATGGGTGGAGCTGTCTCCAAGGTAACCGGTAAAGTCTATGGTGGTGGTACGCCGTTGGTATGCAGAACCGAGGGCATGGAATAACTGACAGCTACACAGTTTGTAGTCTCCATTACCTTTACTGGTAGTTGCAGGTAGAAACCTGGACACTGTCCACAGGTGGTGTTGTGAATCCGGGTGGACTGGAAGCAAGTTGGGGACCTAGTGAGTTCTGAGGCCTCTCTGTTGTAAAGCTCCTTGCTGGTCCTGGCTGCCTAGAGCTAAGCTGCGACCATCTCCTCCTGCTTGCAAGTCTCTGACCCGTATTGCAGGCAGCTTGAGCTCTTCCCAGGCACCACTCCTCTGGCAACTGGCCCTAGCTCTCTGGTGCTGCTGTGCCTCCAGGTGCTTTGTTGTAACCGGGAGACTTGGAAACTCCCATCCTCCGGTTTTGGCTGCTGGGCCTGGAATACCCTCGCAACCTCGGACTCCGGTGTCAGCTTCTGGCGCTCTGCACTGGGGTGAGTATGATAACTGACTTCCTGCCCAGGCCTGCTTCTGTCCTTCCTCAGACCCTCTCATATGGGTCCCTCACGCTTGCTTTCCTTACACTATGCTACTGGGACAAGCTTAGCATTGCTCCAGTCTCCAGGTTGTCTTCAAAGTCCTCCTAGAAACTGAACTGACTAACCCCCGCCCCCAGACCAGAATTTATAGGGGAGCTCACCTGAACTTGGGTTTCAAAGCCCCCCTTCTGGTCTGGAAGTCAAGACAAGTGTTAAATTCTGTGGGCTTACCTGGTGTGTATACCCCTACTTGTTTCCGAGCATGACATTATTCCCCAAGGGAAGCAATGCCATCGTGGTAACTGGACTCTGGGGTGCCGCACATTTCCCATCCTAGGCTTTTACTCAATAGTCAATATAGTCAATAGGTTTTCCTAGTTTTTGGGGGTAAAATTAAGGACCTAGGCTTATACTCGAGTATATACGTAAATATGATTCAAATTGCTTCATAGGACCCTGATCTCGCGGCCACATTAGTGTTGTATAGATGCAGATAGGAGCCATGTGATCCTCTACCTACATCAGTAAGTGGGTCGTATGTGCTGCGGATGAATATAAAATAGACTTGATGCGTTTTTTTTATCTATGTGTTTCTAAATCTTCAGAATTCTTCATCAGGATAAAACTACATGCACTTGCATGTTATTCAGTCCTGAAGAAGAAGACTGAAGATTTTTAAATGCATAGATTAGGTCGGCTTCACACCACAGTTTTAGGGATCGGGGGCTGTCCGTTGTGAACAACCCCGAATCCGATTTTGGCCCCGTGGTATTTCTATGGGGCCGGATGGCAGTGATTTGCTATCCGGTTCTCTGCTGTCAGGGAGGATCTGGCAGAATTGGTTTTTTTTTCGCTGGACACAATCACAGCTTGCAGTGTTTTTGTGTCCGGGCAAAAATCTGACAAAATCGGATCCTGTCGGATCTGGTGCGATCCGGCGCCCCCTTATATGGGAATTGGTGGGCGCAGGATTGCACCGGATTGGATCCGGATGCCGGATGCTGGAGTTCAGCGGCGGCCAGTGCTGAACTTCAGCACCTGGAGAGCTCCCGGCAGAAATTTCAGAACCGCGGCTAGCGTGGCGCTAGCTGCAATCCTGAAATTTCAGGACTGGACAGCGGCAGCAACCTCACACTGCCTGTTCCGGCAGAAAACAGGAACGGAGGGCATATTTGCCCTCCGGTTCTGTTTGTCCAGAGCTGTCAGGCTGTGTCCGGTGCATCCAGCAAAACACCGGACACAGCCTGACAGCAAAAAAAGTGGAGTGAAGCCAGCCTAACAAAACCGCATCAAGTCTAGTCTCTATCCTGGACAACCCACCTACTGTTTCTCTTCTGGCATTTCAATGGTTTTTTAAATCCGTGGAACTGACCATTTTAAACTTTCTTCTTGTTTTGTGTTGCATAACTTTACCAGGTGTGTGATTCCATGCACCATATTGCTAGTTATCTTCAGATAATGCCCTACTGTGCTTTTTGCTCCTCTGCATTTTCATGCCTCCTACCAACTGGCATCTCTAGAGCATTAGTAGGCCTGGCATCATGATGGGTCTATGAATTAAAAGAGGAGTCTGATATTTCAGGACATAGGTGGCGGCTCACAGGCCTCCTGTCTGACAGCTGTAAAATACTGATGTGGCCTCAGGACCAGAGTCCTACAAATTGGTTTGCTCATCCTTATAATTAAAGGTGTTTTCCACTACCAATGTGATCCCCCTAATTTTTGTCCGAACTATGGCTAATGATCACTTTCTCAATATAATTATCTAGCCTGCTCCTGTAAGCTGATCTCAAGAGACTCGTAAATATCTTTATTGTTGTTCTAGCCTTGATCCTTCTGTGCTGCAGACCAGAATCAGACCAGCTGAGCAAAACACGTCACTGGTTGGGGCTTAGAGCAGAGTGATGTGTGATCTGGGCATGCGTGACCAGACTGTTGTCACTTACAGAGAGGCATCAACACCCAAACCAGTGCCGTGTCCTATTTAGTTTGTCCGATTCCGGTCTGCAGCCCGGTAAATCAAAGCTACAACAACAATAAAGGTATTTACAAGCCTCAGAGAGATCAGCTTACAGGAGCAGGGTAGGTAACAGAAGTATATTAGGAAAGTGTTAGTTAGGAAGAGTTAGGACAAAGGAAAGGGGGATGACATTAGTGTTGGAACCTCTTTAAGGTTTAAAAAAAGGGGCACAGTCCATTTGGGTCCAACATACACATAGCATTTCAGAAAAGTATTATGATGCAGAAAAACATAGATGGAAAATTAACACAGGAAAAGCCACTGAACATATTGAGTTAGTGGTGAAATTACACTTCCGCAACCTCTTGCTCCATCGTGGTAAGTGTGTGAGGTTTAGACATATAGCCTATATGTGTGAACAGCTCTCCTGTTCATTCTCTGTATGAGTGAGGGTCACAACTGTCCAGCCATGCCAAGTCATGAAAGGTTGAAAAATGTGACTTCTGTACCACTGATAGTTTATAATTCTGCTGTTATTCTTCCAGATGAGCCCCAAGTGTCAATTGAAGGCTTTGATGGTAATTGGTATGTGAAGCGTCCGGAGGTGAAGCTGACGTGCCGAGCGGATGCCAACCCACCTGCTCACTCCTACACGTGGCGGACGTAAGCATGGCTCTTACTTATTCTCATGCTGTGACTATATCTGATTGCTTCTCTGATATATATGTACCTTATATTACAATATGGGACATACGGTAACTCAAATTACCGTAAGTTTTTTTCCGTCCAAAGACGTAGATGTAGCAGATTACTGCAAGGGGAGTCATTTTTGCATCTCCATAATATTAGAGCTAATCTTAGGTTAATCTTACATTATTAATTGACTTTATCTTCTACATTTCAGTTACTTAACAATTTAATAAAGCGGAGGCGGCACGAAATGATTGGGTTGTCATGTTTGCTGCCAGCCATTGTCCCCGTTCTTATCTCAGTAGACTTTTTTTAGTAAGCATTATTTCCTTCAGTCATTGCCAAAGTACAATAGCTGCGTGATTGTAAATAATTTGACTGTTATTAAAATGTCTGCTCATATATGAGTCTATAGAGGCTGCCGCAGACAATTATGTCTCACTGTTGTGCTTTTTAGAGAAGGATAGAACAAAGACGTCTGCAGATAAGAGATATACAAGCAAACAAGGGGTTTGATCAGTTTTGCTTTGGAAGGAAGAGAAAAAAAATCTGTTATTTTACATGAGGATATTAGGCTGAGCTGATTGATGTCTTATAATTCTGTCCTTATTAATTAAATTGTGCAAACATTCAATAAAGTAATGACCAAGATGGAAATGTTCACGTAAATATTAGTGAAGACTAGAACTGATAACGATAGCTATCCGGGCTGCAGAATTAACGAAGGTTGGTTTCCCATTAGAATTTGGTATGGATCAGGATGGGAACAGCTACATCTGCATCCACAGACGCATGTCAAAACGAATGCAAATGCATGCCAGTAGAGCATTTATTTATCCTGATCCGCCGCCGTATTGGCATGCGTTTGAATCCGCTTTTTTCCCTGATCCATCCAGAACAAGTTACTGGGCACATGCCTAGACCATATCTGGCAGGAGAAAAAATTCTCGTTCTCTCACTCTCATCGGGTTTACCAGTGTCCCACTGCCGCTTCCGGGGCCGGCCATTAAGCTTCATGCATATTCACTGCACTGACCGTCAACAGCCAATCACGGAGGCTCTAACTATGTGAGAGCCTCTGAGATTGGTTGTTGCAGGCAGACTGCATTTCCTCAACGTGGACGGTGATTGTGCTTGGTTGGCATACACATTAGTGTATGGCAACCAACCTGCCGTCATAGGGTGTTAAATAAATAATTTTAAAAAAGTGTATTTTTCAGTCTAGCCCAGTTAAAGTGGATAGCTTCGAGCTGCCACCCTCAGTTGTGTAATTTTACCTTGGCCAGTAAAAAAAAAATTCATGAGATCTGCCCTATTTTTAGTTTTCAGTCAAGGTAAAACTAGGCAGCTGAGGCTGGTATTCTCAGCGGGGTGAGGGCTCATTGTTTTAGAGTCCTTCCATGCTAAAGAATAGCAGCCTGCAGACGTCCCTGAAAATAGCGCATTCATCGTAGCGCTATTTCCAGGCTCTTTACCAGGCTCTTCCAGCGGCTCTTGTGGCAGTGGCACGCTGGGTAATAAGGGGTTGACACCAGCTTTGTATTGCCAGCTGTTATTCAGCCCTGAGATTTTTAATGTCAAGCCAAGTTAGACCCGGCCATTAAGAATCTCTAAATAATTAAAAAAGACACCACAGAGAGAAAAATCATTATATTATAAATAAAAACACATAGACACTTAGTGACCCCATCTTTATTATTTATCTCTCTTTGTGCTTGGTTGCCATACACATTAGTTTATGACAACCAACATGCCGTCACAGGGTGTTAAATAAATAAATAAATAAATAAAAAAAAAAAGGCGTGGGGATTCGCAGTAATTGTTAAATATAAGGATGCCTGACAGATAGTATGCATGTAGATTTGGACGGATACCAATGCAAATCACAAAAACGCTAGTGTGAGACTAGCCTAAGCTCTAGCCGATATAACCACTAAGCCTATGTTCACAAAGAAGCGTTTTCTTTTTACTGTATCCAAAATATGCTCTCTTAGCAGAAAAAACTGTATTCAGAACACTATTTTACCTTGTGTTTGCTGAGTTTTTTTGGTGCAAATTACATGTGTGTATTGTCCATGTTTAAAAAAGTTAGTTTTATTCTACAAAAATTCAGCAGAAATCACAGCAAAATCTTTTTTGCAATGTTTTTTCACTTTTTCTTATTGCTTTCTATGGGTGAAAAAAGCTGCAAAAATGCTGAAATTATTAATATCCTGGAGATGTTGAAATGTTGTAATGCTCAAGTTCAGGAAAATAAAAAATCCAAGTGTGTGCATGAGATTTCTGAAATCTCATAGTTTTCTGCTGGTTCTGTAAAGCATTACTTCTTACTTGCATTAAAAAAAACATTGCATGTGAACAAAGCCGAAGACTAACACCAACTTATCTGTCCAACTTCTGACCAACTTACTGGTTGCAGTGAAATCATGGACACATTGTTACATTTGTACACAGCCACAAAATGGAGCAATGTGTCCATGATTTCACTGCAACCAGAGATCTGTTCAGATGTTGGTCACAGAAGTTGGTGTGTGTAAAGTGGCGTTCACACAAGTATGTAAAAAATCTTCTGATTTTCATCCATAAAAACAGATGATTTTCACCTTGATGCAATCCATATACTCCACTTTTTGCATCTGAATGACATCCATCTTTATATATCAACCGTAATACAATTGAGACCAAATCCAGTTTCCTATGATAATAATGGCAATGAATCAATAAAAACCAGATGCAATATTTGTGATTTTTATGGCATCTCATTTTTTTTGTTCTCCCATTGATTTAAATTGGCTTTTTTCCCCCCAAAAACATTAAAGAGATTAGTGCATGTGGCAGTTTTGTGCATACAAACATTCGGTCCGTATGAAAAACCTGTGGTGTAAGCAGCCGGATGGAATAAAGGACCTTTCACATCAGCAGTTTTTGAATTTCGCGGCAGATTTACCGCATCTGCCGCGTAACGGCCGACTTGCGGCAAGCCCTCATTCGTTCTCTGAGACTTGCGGCAGGTACAGCAAGTGTGGTTTTGCCGCGATCCAGCACTTGCGGCAAGTCATAAAACCTCATTGTTAGCTGCGTTTTTTTGCGCTGCCGCAAGTGCCGGATTTGTTGGATCACGGCAAAACCACACTTGCTGCAAGTCCCATAGAGAATTAATGGGGATCGCCGCAAGTCGGCCGTTACATGGCAGATGCGGTAAATCTGCCGGAAAATTCAAAAAATGCTGATGTGAAAGCTGTCTAAGGCTCCTTTCATATCAGCGGTTTTCGCTGATCGCGGCAGTTGCGGTGAAAAAAACGCAACTGCCGCGATTACCGCATAACGACTGCACTTGCGGTTAATTTGCGGCAAGCGCCATACAATGTCTATGGGGCTTGCGGCAGGTGCGGCAAGTGCGGTATCGGCATGAGCCACGGGACCAATCCACGGAAGCCATAGCACCACCAAAACGGTAATTAATCCTCGGTCCCATAATCATCCCAAGACACCGATCGGTACCGGCCCGGATTCCGGTGGCGCGAGGGTTCAAGTCTCACCGCTCCCGTCCGTACCGGTAAAGGAACAAACTGCACCTATCCGTAACAGGCCATGGGATTGGCGAGGAAGTTCTGCCTAAGCGTGGGAAAGAGAGAGCGAGAGAGAGAGTGGGAGTAGAAGAGGACAGAGACCCTGAAAGCCATTAGGAAGGAACGTCTTCAGACTCCATGAGGGCACCCTGAACCTGCAGCTACCTCCCTATTTTACCGAACTGTACTGTGTACTATCCCATCTGCCGGTACCATTAAAAGACGTTGGAGTTGAATCGGTGTCTGTCCTTCTTTCCTACTGGCACCCCAAAGGCCTCAGCATCATCAGGGGGGTAAGAACAACTACTCCCATCATCCATCCTCGCTGCCCTGAGGTAAGCTCCACCTGTGGGGAGCTGTACTACACTAAGCTGCATCCCATCCCCTCAGCGGCCGGCCTGCAGCGCTGGTATCATCGTTACCAGGATCCACAGGTGGCGACACGACCTTTCCCTACATCTCCCTTCCCTCTCCAACAATGAGAGCCAGGGCACGGAACCGGGAAACTTACCACCCGTGACTCCCTGTTACAGCCACGAACTTATCCCGGTACCCGAGTACCCCTCTCTCTGTGCTCATCATTTTTGCCGCCTGCGAACAGGATATGAACCAGCTTGATAACATCAAGTAAAGTGTGCCTAAAATACTTTATTGACTGTTTGTGGATTGTAAAACTGGACCGCCATTACATCGCCTCACAAATACAACTGTGTCACCAAGCAGGAGAAAAGAGCGGGAAGAGCGTCGCGGCTAAAAGGAGCGCAAAGATAAGCTCCGCCCTCCACTCTGCCGAGGAGTGATGAAGTATAGTGGCGGGCTCCGAAAAGGCCCGAAGGATTGTCCTACAAATTTTCCCTGGAAGGCGGGCCTAAAAATGTAAATAGACTTTGTGGTGGCCCAGGGGCGGACCTCGGCCCCTTAATACAGATGGGCCAAGACAGAGGCGCCAAAGTGTCTCCCTGCCCCCCTTGCTATCAAACAACCAAGGGGGCAGGTCGAGAACCTGCCCACACCAGGTTGGGACTATAAGAACTATACAGGGTGCTGCCGGAAAGCAGAACGAGAACCCTTGCCAGAATCCGGACCCGCTACCCGAAAGCGACCTGGTTATAATGGCGGCACCCAGGATCTTCGACCTGGTCTGAGACGTGGAGGAACAGATGAGGGTCGACCAAGCTGCCCCGGGAATACCGACGCTGGAAACCGTGGGCAACAACCTCGTCTTCTGGGGAACAGCCTTAAGGGACCTACAGGTTCGCCTGCAAGAGACTGCGGAGTGGCCCATCCGGCATTGGAGTGCCGAGATGGTCCTAGAAGTAAGTCGGCGGGCGGAGCAGCACACAGATGAATTTTTTTCCTCAGTAATTGTAGACAAAACCAGGAGTGGCTGATATATCCAGAAGTGGTGACGTGTTTCTATTATACTTTTCCTCTGATTGTTCCTCTCCTGGTTTTGGTTAATGTAAAAAACTCACTAATTACTGAATATGTGCACGTGGTCTTATTCTCACCTTCAGTGCTGATCCAGCAGTGCCATAAAAATAATTAGAATGGTTTTCCAAGAGGTTTTTGAAGCAGTTTTTGAGGATTTTGGAGAGTATTTGCTCAAAAAAAAAACTGAAAAAGTCAGCGTGATCATAACCTTCATCTCTAAGAATGATCATTGCTACTGTGATATGAATTCTTCATCGGGCTCATCGGACTATAATGAGATACTCCAAAGTTCAGGCATCATCTCCGTGTAAGCCATGGCCCATATTTAGTAAGGTGGACGTGCCTGTGTTTTGTTGTATTTTCAGGATTTGGAACAATGATTTTTAAACAGTTGTATTAAACGTTTGAGCCAAATATTGGCCTACTAAGAGTTGATGTATACAACAATAAGTGTGTAGACGATGTTAAGTCTGATTTAATGATGGTGCCCTCTCTGGCTGCTGGGTAATGCGGGCCAAACATTGGACTTAACTACAAATTTCCATGGTCCAACAGTCATAGTGTGACAATTACTCTGTAACAGAAGCAAATGTAAGATCCTATTGGTCATGGAGGCTTAACATTGATTTGTCTGGATATTTAGCACTGAGCTACACTAGAACCGCAGATGTGTATTTGTCTCAGGGAACAACATTGGCCTCGGAAATATTCACCAAGGATAGATGCTTTGGATAAGAACTATATCCTTGTGAGGAGGAATCGGTTAGTACAAATAAGAGCTCCAAGGCTTTTCTGATTTCTCCGCTATATTTATATTGCACTTTATGCACTCACTTTTATTCCCCAGTATTTCCTACCAAACACAGAGTCTTATCTGGTGGTAAAGGAGAGGATAATTATAGGTGTGCTCACCAGGTGAAAATGATACAATGCATGTAAGTAGGGCTGCTGCAGATGCAAAGCAGGAGGATGATGATGATAATGAGTTTTATATGAAACTTCTTTGGGCTGCCCTCCTGATTTGATGAAGAAAAATCCACAATCATGAGCGTTAAAGTGAAACTGTCACCCCTTTTGTGCATTATAACTTGTGCCCAGCACCTTAAACATAGTGTAATTGGGGTTCCGGTAACCCCTTTAGGCTGGAATCTCACTGTCCGTATGATATGCAACTAAGTCGGACATGTCACGGATGATTAACGTGGAATGGCCTCCCCCCTCTCTGGAAGGGAGCGTCAGCTGCTTGTATTTATAAGCAGCTGCACACTCCCATCCATAGAGGGGGGAGGCCATTCCACGTTAATCATCGGTGACAAGGCCGACTTAGTTGCACATCACACGGACAGTGTGATTCCAGCCTTATACCCACAGAATGGCCCCTGATTACCTCAGAAATTAATTTTGAATGTGTCCCGCACCATATGGTAATTAGCTCTACACATTCGGATGGGATGGTCCTCACTTCAGTCCAAGCCGCCCCTCCGCCTGTATAACCTGCCCTGCCTGTAATATGCCACCTCTCGTGTATACATGGGATCAGTGACTGCATTCACGCCTCTACAGTGGTGTGGGTCACTGTGCTATCTTGAAGCCTCAGTGACCAAAATCTCATGAGATTTGTGAAGTCTTGCGAGACTTTGTACGACTGCAATAGACTACAGTGACCTGCATCATTGCACAGGCGAGAATGCAGTCAATGCTTCCATACATACAAAAGAGAAGCAGCATATTACTGGCGGTGGGGCGGGTTTACAGGTGCAAGAGGTGTCTCGGACTGAAGTGAGGACCATCCCAACTGACCATTGTAGAGCTAATTACCACATGTTGTGGGACTCATTCAAAGTTAATTTCTGAGGTAATCAGGGGCCAGTCTGGTGGTTTTAAGGGGTTACCAGAAACCCAATTACAGTATATTTAAGGTGCTGGGCACAAGTTATAATGCACAAAAGGGGTGACGGGTTCACTTTAGGCCACGTGCACACGCTGAATATTTGATTTTTTTACATCAGTATTTGTAGACAAAACCAGGAGTGGATAATTCAAAACAGAAGTGGTGCAGGTGTTTCTATTAGACTTTCTGATTGCTACACTCCTGGTTTTGTCTACAAATGCTGAGGTAAAAAACTCATCAAATACTGAACGTGTGCACATGGCCTTAAATAGTAACTGAAGTTTATTTCAGCACGTTTCAAAGCCTATCCTGGCTTCTTCAGGACAAACCACAATCCTAGCTTATGATTGTCATAGGCGGCCGTCACACGCTACAATATCGTGAGCGATATTGTAAGCGATCACGTGCACGCGCGATCGCTTACAATATCGCTCACATCACTGGTGAGATGTCACACAGACAGACTCACCAGCGATGTGGGCCAGCGAGATCGCTGGTAACTATGGTACACATCGGGTTACTAGGCGCCGTGCGGCGCTTAGTAACCCAACGTTTGCCATAGATACCATCTCCCAGCATAGGCTCTGCCTCTGGGAGATCGTTCATTGTGGTGTCACATACCACGATGAAGCAGATTGAACAAGCGTTTATCGCTTGATATGAGCTCCGGCTGTCATATCTGCGGTGTCACGATCAAGCGATATTACATTGTAAAATCGCTTGATCGCACGCAGCGATGCACAAACGATATCGCTTAAGCGATCAAAAAGGAGATCGCTTAAACGATATCGTTCACAATATTGAAGCGTGTGACGGCCGCCACAGGCTAACATAGCTACGATTGTGATTTCTCATGAAGAAGGAGCCCAGTTAGGCTTTCAAACACATTGAAAAAAACTGCTGTTGCTCTTTAACTCTCTTGATTGTGGATTTTATTTTATCACATAAGAAGGGCGGAGCAAAGAAGAACCATATAATACTCAGCATTTTGCAGTGTTTCAGAGTATATGATAAAATAATTAGATACAACGAAAAAGAGGGCTTTGTTTACATGCTGCGAGGCAGGTCACTCCAGATCACAGATACATTCCTTTATTGTCAAGAAAACACAGCAGAACTCGCGTTTCAGGGACGGCCTGTCTCCTTCCTCAGGTGCATCCAGAGTATATGATATTTTCTGGATGATTCCATCTGAATAACCACAGATCTCTGCATTATGACTTACCCCCAAAAAAGTTCCTATATTCAGCAATTCAGCCGTGCAGAAGACCATGTAGTGCAGTGAAGAAAACGCACTGCCAAAATTCTTTCCATAATTATTTTTATAGACCCATCTACACCCTGATCCTATCCTCTGAGCACTGAACGCCGGGGCTCTTTTTGATGGCAGGGAATCCTGGTGCTAAACACAGGGCTGTGGAGTCGGTAAATCAAACCACCGACTCCTGAATTTTCCTGGCTCCGACTCCAACTCCGACTCCGACTCCTTTGACTCCGACTCCGACTCCTTCATTCATGGCTCGTTTTTAAGTGATAAAATTATTGTAGGTCAATGGTAACATTACGCTATAATCATTTATAATGACATAATAATCAAGATATTTAGATAAAACATAATAATAATTCATAATAATAATATTCAGCACATTCTGCATTGAACTACTGGACCTAATTTATTATATATTTTAGGAGTCAGAGTTGGAACATTTTCTACCGACTCCGACTTCACCAAAATGAGCAGCGACTCCGACTCCACGACTCCGACTCCACAGCCCTGGCTAAACACGAGGAGCGTTAATGTAGCACTTGCTTTCTGGGAGGCTTCTATAGTAATTTTCCATTTCTAATTGGAATCCAGAAGACTTCCAGAATTTTTCAGAAGAGTTGGCAATTATGAGCGGACCCAAGGCATGTCGGCCAAACAGAGGTGAAGCGACACTCTCTCGCCTCTATTGTACGTTGTCAGTGCACACAGCAGTAGAATGCTTCTAATAACGTATGAAAAGAGGTGTACACCTTTATATGAATTATGTATGGGATACACTAGAGAAAGAGGGCCCCAACCTGTAGCTCCAGGGCCACATGTGGCTCACTGGCCTGTGATGTGTGGCTCATAGCTGTCTTCCAGCTTAGTTCAGTAGCACCTGGTCCAGAATAAATCTAATAAGAGCAGATCTCCTGATGGTGAATTATGTGGGTAGCCCAACATAAAAGAACAGATCTGATTGAGGGTATTGTAGGAACCCCTGGATCTTGGTGTGATTTCTGTGGAAAAGCTTTGGCTGTCATTATACCAGTAATGGGGGCTCGGGGTGTCACAACTGATAGGGGGCTGGAGCTGAATGTGGCTCTGGACCATCTCTCAGAGCTGAATGTGGCTCAGGCCAGATAGGTTGGGGACCTCGGCAGTAGAGTATATGATTCGCTATTATGTAGACCTGTCAGTCTGATTTTAGTAATATATTTCTAATGGCTGTAAGAATTAAAAGACAATGAGTGTAAGTCCGGATAGTAAAGCTAGTGAAAGGCAGTAAATGTGAGTATATATTGGAGCTGTTCTCATCTGCCTGCTTTATATTACCGATACATCAAGCTACATTAACAAGAAGACTCAATCAGCCTTATCCATCGTCAAGCTCCGAGATCAATGAGACTATAAAACATGGTGTTCTAGCACCCACATTAATTTTCATTACATGTCTACATGAGCCGGCTACCATTTACTTAACCTGTTCCATGTCAGAGACCTGTCCAATGTCCCTGTGCTCACTTTTTGGATATATTATTGTTCCATAATGTTAGGAAAATGCAGAACATCTGCAGTAATTAGGAGTAATAACAATAATTTTTCTGACATGTTAGGAGATAATGAGAAGCTCCTCTCCTCTGCTGATGATGGGGTAATCTGATTTCTCCTCCACCTGCCATGTTTACTGAAGGAATCACTCCTCCTCTTATATTACATTATATTCTGGAATGACTTGTAATGATCTCTCCTCTGATCTAGTCACACTGTGCCTTCAGCTGCAACTTGACTGCATAGAGGAAAGAGGTCTTTGCTGTAAAAGCATTGATACTATGGAGCTCTCTACCGGAGAAACTTGTCATGGTGTATAGTGCTGTCCTGATGTTTACTCTACTGTTACACACAAAACGATTAAGGCTGCTTTCACATAACGATTTTAGCATTTCCGATGCTGTCCGATGAAAATCGGACAGCATCGGACCGATTTTCGGACCCCATGTATGCCTATGGGCATCGGACCGAATCGGATGTGCACTAAATGCCATCCGATCTGGTCCGATCCGAATCTGTCCGATTTTTTTATCGGTGCAAAAATCGGAGCTTGCTCCGATTTTTGCACCGAAAATAAAATCTGACAGATTCGGATCGGACCAGATCGGATGGCATTTAGTGCACATCCGATCCGACCCGATCAATTTAACATGGGGCCCTATGGAGCAGGGTCCGAGGAAACATCTGATGTCTCCTCGGACCGATTTTAGTGTACTGAGCATGCTCAGTACACTAAAATCGCTCCAAAAGTGAATGAATGGGTTAATTAAAAATAAAAAAATCTATGCTCACCTGTCCACGAGGCCCCCGACGTCTCCCGGCATCTCCGGTGTCTCCAGGTATCTTGCCGTCTGTGCTGATAAGACCTGCCGTGATGTCACAATCACATGACTGCCAGGAACCAATAGCCGGCAGTCATGTGATTGTGACATCACGAGAGGTCCTGACAGCACTGAGACAGAACAGCAAGGCACCGGAGACGCGCGGGACCGTGCAGGAGTCGTGGACAGGTGAGAAAGGAGAGATGGAGAGGGGAGGACAAGAGGAGGAGGACAAGAGGAGAGGAGGAGGACGCATAGGAGGACCGGGGGCCAAGAGGGGAGACACAGGGGTTGAGAGGACCGGGGGCCAAGAGGGGAGACACAGGGGATGAGAGGACCGGGGGCCAAGAGGGGAGACACAGGGGATGAGAGGACCGGGGGCCAAGAGGTGAGACACAGGACCGGGGGCCAAGAGGTGAGACACAGGACCGGGGGCCAAGAGGTGAGACACAGGACCGGGGGCCAAGAGGGGAGACACAGGACCGGGGGCCAAGAGGGGAGACACAGGGGATAAGAGGAAAGGACCGGGGGTCAAGAGGGGAGGACCGGGCGATAAGAGGAGAGGACAGGGGGCCAAGAGGGGAGACACAGGGGATAAAGAAGAGGATCGGGGGAGAGACTGACAGCTCTCAGGGAGCGATCTGACAGGAGGGCGGGCATCCTATTTTCTGTCGGAATCGGATGCCTATTTGGCACCCGATTCCAGGCATTAGAAGAATCCGATGCTGTCCGATTTATATCGGACAGCATCGGATTTTACAAAAATTGTAGTGTGAAAGTAGCCTAACATACAAGAAACCTACACACCAACTAATATGTCACCAAAAATATGGATAAATTAAGTTGAATTTTACAAAGCAAGATGCAAATTAAAAACACAAAGCATTAATTCCCTATATGGAATATGTATAACCAACACATAACATATGGATGAGACCTTAAACTTTAACACCTCCAATACCAAATTGATGCAATACGAAATGACATCAATGAAGAATTATACCCCAATGCATACAAAATAAACTCTGAAAAATAAATATAAATAAAAAAATCAATAATGCATATATGGAAAATGCAAAAAATAAATAAGAAAATGAGAGGGTGAGGAGGGTTGGCAGTGCCTGGAGGTCCTCACCGCTGATTAAGTCGCCATTGGGAGCGGTGTTACATGTGGTTTTTCTCTCCCAAATCTTCTCATAAAGAGGGTGTCCACTACTCTCACATTGATGACCTGCTCGTAGGAGAGATCATCAATGTCTGATTGCCCGGGATCCAACACCCGGCACCCCAGCCGATCAGCTGTTCTCAGATCCAACAGTGGCAAACTGTTGCTGGAAATGCTCAGTACTGGAGCTGCTCCATCTTCTGATAGTAGCTGCCACCGGGTACTGCACATCCATTGTCTACTCAAATTAATAGGAGGCAAATGTGCAGTGCCCGACTGAGGCCACAATCGCCACTGGCACCGACAGAAAATGATTGGCGAGGGTGCCCAGTGTCATCCCCCTATCCGACAGGTAGGCCATCAATGTGGAAGTAGTGCGCAAACTCTTTAACTATCTGCTCATTTCCTGATTTATTTTGGTTTATTTTAGATATATATGTTGTTTTTATTTTATTTCTATTAATTGTGCAGCATTTGTTATTTATATATTGGTGTATTATACTTCATTGATGCCATTGCTTTATTACTGTGTCATTTTATAAGTTTGTTATTAGACGTGTTGTAGTTGCGGGTCTCATCCTGTATCAGGTAGGTTATACAGGTTGCCGCCTTTGATCATATACAGGGTTAAGGCTTTGTTTTTACTTTGCTTTTTAAGTTTTTATTTAATTGTTTTTAATTATTTTGATTTAACAAACCTGTTATATTTTGTGATCTGTTCAGCTGTGCTCAGGTGTTTTGTATGTAAGGTATGTGCACACATTAAGCATTTGCAGCTGACATTTCTGCACCAAAAACTAATTTCTTGGCAAGAAAACTGCTGCATAAAATACTCATGTGTTGACATGTTTTCTACCAATTCATTTGAATGGGTGAAAAATGCTGAAAGAATTGCCGTGATAGAAAGAAAGCCCGAAGCAGCTTCCAATTTCACTGTTTATTGGAATCTCTGTCTTTGACTACATGACAGTCTGAACACAACTATTGCCCTTAAAAAGAATAAGAATGTGCAAAGCACAGCGCACAAATAGGTTACCCATGTCACATATAGTGTTATTCAAAAGGCAACAAATGTAAATGATAAAAAATGGTAACAAATTTCTTAAAACCTCTCAATTCATTCCGTATTCACTAGCACCCTGCATAGAAATACACAATTGCACGTCTTGGCAACTACCTCTGCTATTGTCAACCAATGACATGCCATGTGTGCTTAATGGAAGACAAATCCAGAGATGCTCCAGACCAGAATAACATCATTAGACCAATCAGGCTGCTCCCAGTAGTACAAGCAACATGCAGCCTGGTGTTCTCATGTTAAACAAAAACACCTTCCGCGGTACTTTGGAAAAGTGGACATACCTCTGGTTCCGCCACCAAATCAATACAACACCAAGCTATTAGCTTACGTGTAAGGAAAGCTAGACGGAATCAGCTACCGGACAGTATGCAACCACATACTCTAATCCCGGGAGTGCAATCTGTGAGACATTCCCTCTTGAAGGCCGCTTCATGGTGTTGCTTCATGCCAATCTCTGTCTATCGTTATGTCCAATACAGACCTCCATTATTATTATTATTATTTATTTATAGAGCATCATTGATTCCATGGTGCTGTACATGAGAAATGGTTACATACAAACAAGTTAAAAAATACAACAAGCCAACTGACAATGGTGGACTGATACAGAGGGGAGAGATGACCCTGCCCTTGCGGACTTACATTCTACAGGGCAGTGGGGAGAGAGAGATAGTAGGTTGGGTCTGCTCTGGTGTTGGTGGAGCGAAGGCTCCAATGGTGGTGGAGTGCCAGGTCCAATGGTGATGGAGTGTCAGGTCCAATGGTGGTGAGGTGGCACTGTGGTCATTGCAGGTTTTAAGCTGTTCTGAAGAGATACGTTTTCAGGTTCCGAGTGTAGGGGACAGTCGGACGCTTTGGGGCGCAGAGTTCCAGAGGATGGGGGATGCTCAGGTAAAGTCTTGCAGGCGGTTAGATGAGGAATGTACAAGTGTGTACCATGACAGCACCAATAACTGAAATCTGGTCCAATGTCATGCAAATACCTTCTTCTAGTTTCTGTAGACATTGTCTGACATCTTAGACTTGTTTTCTTAGGTCCAATTTCACTTACAGTACAAAATTATTCAATCAGTCATCAAAACAGTAATAAGCCTTTTCTCCAATATGTCCCTAAAAGCGTGTTTCAATATAACCATGCCAGATCGTGCTACTGGTAGCAGTCTGCGGGTCCTAAATGTGCTAACAGACTTGTTTCCTATTGCGCTATTCTGCAACATCATTGGTTGGAAATTGCGGGACCTGCCAGTAGCGCATCTTGATGGTTTTCCCAAGTGCGACAGAACATTCCTCAGACAATCATTTAACAACCTTCTCAAAAACGGCCAAGGCATCTTAGTGGGAGGATTTCTGCACAGGTGTATGAGTTGGGCGACAGGGTAGGGGGTACTCGGATACCAGGACAGGTTGCTATTTCAGTGGGGATCATGGCTGGTCGCGTCCCGGTCCAGTGCCATGGACACTCAATGGCTGAGGGGAAAATTTATTTGGGATGGGGGATTATTATACGTGACGCCACCTGTGGTACTTGGTAATGTGGTTACCAGTGCTGCAGCCAGCCGCTGATGTGATGGTGATGCAGTTTGGGTAGTACAGCTCTTCACAGGTGGAGCTTTAGCTCAGGGCAGCAGGGTGGATGAAGGGAGTAGTGGTCCTTGGCTCTGTGTAAGTTCTCCAGGCAACGAATAATTGATGCAGAGACACCAAGTTAGCCCAAACAGTTCTTTACTGGTACCAGATGGATCAATAGGTACACGGTACAGTCTAGTTTGCCAGGGGATTTGTTGCCACAGGCTTTGGGGTTCACCACAGAGTCTGTCAGGGGTGCCTTTCCCACACTTTCTTGGTCCTGTTCCTTTATGGGCTTTTTTTGGCTCCTTACACTCCTACTCTTGAGTCTTATTTCTGGTTCCCGGGTCTGTTGCTTAAAGTCTCTCTTACTTGTCAGCGTTTTGAACCCAGCTATGGGACAGAGGTTGGACTACTTTGATGGGTGCTGTGGCACCTTCTTGATAAGGTCCACAGCCTGCCGATCAGCAGTTTGGGATGAACCTTAACAAACGCCTCGGTTCCAGTTTACCGGTATTGACCTGGACTCTCCAGCCGTCTCAGACCAGTCCCGGAGTGTCCCCTTATTTGTCTGGGTCACCTCTCAGCTTAGAGGTGCCCTCCTGTCATGACCGCAGGGTCCCCTGCATCTGTCTCTGCTGCTTTCCTCACATCGTCTGACTGACCTTGTTCAAACTGTCACTCTCACTTACGTCACGTCTTCCTCTCTGCTAAGCTCCACCCCCCTGGGACCTACTGAATATACAGTCCCTGGTGCTTGGGTGGCTGTGATTGGGATTTTGTGGTTTTGGATACAGACTCTGTAGGTTGCCCCTCTACCTGTGACTATGGAGGCACTACACCTTCTGTTTAGGATGCAGTACCTCCCTGTGGCGTCCCGCCAGAGGGGCGCCACATGTAAATACTCAATATAGAATAAATTGAGATGTTTAGAAAATTATTTCAATTTTTTAGCATTTGCACCTCACTAATATGTCTATCCATCGATCCTGTGGTTTCCAAAATTTCACAACTTTTCCTTCTTGGTTTTGCAATTTCAAAGATTAAGACTGTAATATATTAGAAAATAATTTTATGTATTTATCTGACGTGTAACCTGCTTCCATCAAAACAAAACAAAGTGATCAATGCCTTTAAATTCACCTTAAAACTATTAAACCTTATATTTGGATTTTTACAAGCATTGTTATAATTAACTTCCTACAGATAGATAATGAACATATAGAGTGACATACACATAGGTTAATTCAGCACATAGCAAGATATAACATGAGGCTCCCTTTTGGAGTCCCTATCACATCTGGGGCAGGAGAACTTGTAATTTGCTTGTCCTCTGTCTCATTTGTCGTTTTGGAGTAATAGGACCAGCTACATTACCTTTTTTGTTATCATTCCACAAAAGCATTTTAGGGCCCTTTCACATCAGCGTTTTTTGAAATTCGCTGCAGATGCGGTGAAAAAACCGCATCTGCCGCGATTACCGCATACCGGCTGCACTTTCGGCGCGGTTGCGGTAAACGCCATGCAAAGTATAGGCGTACTTGCGGCAGGTGCGGCAAGTGCGGTTTTGCACTTGCGGCAGGTAGGTGCGGCCGCGAAAAAAAACGCGGCTGACCGCGGTTTTTATCGCGGCCGCACCTGCCGCAAGTACGCCTATACTTTGCATGGCGTTTACCGCAACCGTGCCGCAAGTGCAGCCGGTATGCGGTAATCGCGGCAGATGCGGTTTTTTCACCGCATCTGCCGCGAATTTCAAAAACCGCTGATGTGAAAGGGCCCTTAGATAAATAATTTAATTAGCTATCTGGGCAAACAGTCAAGCAGGCATCTGGCTGGTTAATAGTTAACAGTTCAGCTAACTGAACTAGTGGCAATGTTGAAATTCAGAAAATGCTGAAAGGACCTGTGTGATGTCACGACCATGTGACTATAATAGGTGAAGCATAGTCTACATTAACTATCTTGAAAATCCAATTGTGCTTCACTTTGTAATACATATAGACCAGGGGTCTCAAACTCTAGGCCTCGAGGGCCGCACACAGTCCAGGTTTTCAGGATTTCTTTAGAGTTTGACAGTTGGTCATTTGATTGCCAACTGTAAAATGCAATGGAAATCCTGAAAACCTGGACTGTGTGCGGCCCTCGAGGCCTGGAGTTTGAGACCCCTGATATGGACCTTAACTATTTAGCTCGCTTATGGTCACATGGTCATGACATCACACAGGTCCTTTATACAGAGTAATCGGCATTGCTATAAGACCAGTGACATACCTGTTAACCATTAACCAGCTGTTTAACTGTTTGCCTGTTTGCTCAGCTGGCTAATGAAAACATGTAAGTATCTAAAATGCTTTATTGGCATAAATATGATTTTAAAAAAAGTTATCAATGAACACTACATGATCTAAAAACATGTTTGTGTGAACATGTGTATGTGCTCTGTGTATACATGTATATATGTATTTGTTTATTTATGTGTATGTAAGTGCTCTGTGTATATGGGTGTATATGTGCTCTCTGTATACATGTGCTTGTGTTGTCTATGCATATGAGTGTGTCTGCTCTCTGTGTACATGTGTGTTTGTGCTTTGTGTACACGTGTGTGTGTTCTGTCCATATTCATAAGTGTGTATGTCCTATGTGTATACACATGTGTATGTAGCATATAGAGTGTGTTTTTTTTTGCACTATCCACATACAAATATCGGCAGTGCACACAAGCATTCATAGGTGTAAACCTGTCGGAAATCATCCAATGAAGGAGAAAAATGATTCCCCATCATCAGTTGATGGGATTATTAATGCCAGAACAAAAGTCATTGTTCTCGGCAGCACATCGCCTGATGTGAACTAGAGATGTGTTGCTGATAACATGATTCTATATGGAGAGAAAATGATCTATTAAACATGTACTGAACAAACTTCAATATTGTGCTCCTCAAAGTGTCCGATATCAGTCCATGTAAATACAACCTGAATGTTTCTGAGTGATGGTGCAATATGTTAGTAATGCATTTCAAGCCTTACTTTTTAACTTTTCTCCCACTTTGCCTAAAACCGGCCCTGGCAGAGATTTCCATAATCTCACTAATCTTCTAGTAAAGAATCGCTGCCTGTGATGCTAAAACCTTATTTCCAGTAGACACCGAGGATACGACCTTGCCATCACTGCAGACCTAGGTGTAAAAATAAGAGCTTTCAGAAAGTTCTCTGTACAAACACAAGAGTCCCTGCAGTGAAAAGAAATGACAGAAAAAAGCATAATTCCTAAATTCGAATAGAATCATACACTGTGTGCAGAATTATTAGGCAAGTTGTATTGTACAGGATTATTTTTATTATTGATCAACAACTACCGTATGTTCTCAACCCAAAAGACTCATAAATATCAAAGCTTAATATCTTTGGAGGTTAGAGGGTTTTTTTTAGATTTGGCTATCTTAGGAGGATATCTGTTTGTGCAGGTATCTATTATTGTGCAGAATTATTAAGCAACTTAATAAAAACCAAATATATTCCCATCTCACTTGTTTATTTTCACCAGGTAAACTGATATAACTGCACAAAATTTAGAAATAAACATTTCTGACATGCAAAAGAAAAACCCAAAAAAATTAGTGCCCAATATAGCCACCTTCCTTTATGATGACACTCAACAGCCTTCCATCCATAGCTTCTGTCAGTTGCTTGATCTGTTTACGATCAACATTGCGTGCAGCAGCCACCACAGCCTCCCAGACACTGTTCCCAGAGGTGTACTGTTTTCCCTCCCTGGAGATCTCTCATTTTAGGAGGGACCACAGGTTCTCTATGGGTTCAGATCAGGTGAACAAGGGGACCATGTCATTATTTTTTCTTCTTTTAGACCTTTACTGGCCAGCCACGCTGTGAAGTAGTTGGATGCATGTGATGGAGCATTGTCCTGCATGAAAATCATGTTTTTCTTGAACGATACCGACTTCTTCCTGTGCCACTGCTTGAAGAAGTTGTGTTCCAGAAACTGGCAGTAGGTCCGGGAGTTGAGCTTCACTCCATCCTCCACCCGAAAAGGTCCCACAAGTTTATCTTTGACAGGGGCTGACTGGCGACGCAAACCCTGGGTGGCAAAATTTTTCCGGCAGCCCTCGGGCGAGGACCGGGGGGGGGGTTTAGCGCTGTCGGAAATTCTCAGCGGCCCATCTCAGTCCCTCCAGCCAGGCCCGTATATGGAGCTCCTGCCGCCCTAGGCACTGTCAGCGGTGCGCCCACCCCCCCATCGCGCCACGCCCCCCTGCAGACAGAGGAGTAGCTAAAAGGAGCCTAGAGGTTCCCAATATGGTTGGAGTAGTGGATGGTTGCTAGATGACCGTCACCATGTCACATCAGCAAGGAGGTGGCAGTCATGTTTTGGGTCGTAATCATGTGGAGAGAGCTAGTTTGCCCCTATAGGGTCCATGAAGGCGTGAAAAGGACCACGGCAAAATATATATACTTTTAGACTGACCACTTTTTTTCTTCGTACAAAATCATCCCCATGCATGACAATGCACCATCTCTTAGTACAGAGCATAGCCCTGAGTAATTGGCTGCTATGGACATAAAAGTAGAGAAAACCATGGTGTGGCCACCAGTCTCCCCTGATCTCAGCCCTATTGAGAAACTTGGAAGCACCATTAAGCAAAAAAAATCTAAGATGCTGTAAGACCTTAACCATCAAACCAGCAGCTCTGGGAGTCAATTCTGACATCCTGCAAACAAATGCAATCAGAAAACATCCAAAACCTGACAAGTTCAATAAATGCAATATTTGTGAAGGTGATATCAAAGAAAGGCGATATACAATATGAGATATACTGGTAGGATGTTTTCATTGTGAGCCCCAATGGGGACAGTGTTGATGATGTATGTAAAGTGCTGTGGAGTTCATAGTGTAATATAAATGTAAAAAAATATTTCTTCATATGTCGTCACAATACCGGGATCTGAGGATCTTCTATTTGGAGGTCAGGGGCTCTCTGATGCGCTGTCGCTGCCTGTCTCGCTGTCTTCCTCTTTTGACACTGCAGTGCGGTGGATAAGAGAGCATTAACTGGTTAATAACAAGAAGTATGGAGTGTGTACTAACTGAGCCATAAACCCTCCCCATACCATGTCCAGCAGACATTGTAGGATTACTATATGGATTTTATTATTAGGGCACGGACACACTGGGGTGAAACTCGGATGAGTGCAATGTGTGATTTCATCGCAGTGCAGTCAGTTAATCAACGTCTGAAACACATTGGCGAGTGTCGGACGCTTTTTTCTCATCCAGATTCTGGATGGGAAAAAAGTCACAACATGCTGCGACAGTATGCGATTCATGTGCGAGACTCGCCAATGCAAGTCTATAAGTCCGACAAAATCATGGACCGCACACTGACAGCACACGGACAGCACACGGACCATCTGAGAGGCATCTGTTTTTTCACTGATACATTCTCATTCTTCAGCTGAGACAACTGTAAAATGCTCCTGTAAATGATTCTACAGTAATAGCTGCTGAGAAACAAAACAGATTGCACATGGATGTGATCTAAGAAAACTGTCGGACACTCGCACAGCATTTGGATGTCCCAGTGGCCAGCCACACAGACAGCCCGCCACAGCCACACACAGAGCCACAACCACACAAAAACAGTCAGCCACATAGACAGCTACACAGACGCAAAGAGCCACACAGAGAGACACAGCCACATAGACAGCCACACACATAGCCACAGCCAGCCACACACAGAGCCACAGCCAGCACCATAGACAGCCATAGCCAGCCACACACAGGCACACACAGACACAGCCAGCCAAACACAGACACAGCCAGCTACACACACAATATCAGCCACACACACAATCAGCCACACACATACAGCCACACACATAGCTAGCCACACAAACACAGCCAGCCACACACAGCCAAAGCCAGCCAGCCACATAGACAGCCACACACACAGCCAAAGCCAGCGACACACAGGCGCAGCTACCCACACACACAGACACAGCCAGCCACACACACAGCGAGCAATGTAGACAGCCATAGCCAGCCACACACAGACATACAGCCAACCACACAGCCAGCCACACACACAGTCAGCCACACACAGCCAAGCAGCCCCAGCCACACACACACAGTCAGCCACACACAGCCAAACAGCCCCAGCCACACACAGCCAGCCACGCAGCCTCAGCCACAGCCATGCAGCCACAGCCAACCCCAGCCGGCCACAACCACGCAGCCCCAGCCACACAAAGACATAGTTAGGCACACACAGCCAGCCACAGCCACATAGCCCCAGCCACATAAAGACAGTCAGACACACAGACAGCCACATGCAGCCACGCAGCCCTAGCCACACATAGACACAGTCAGCCACACAGACACATTTTGCCACACACAGCCAGCCACGCAGCCTCAGCCACACAGACACAGTCAGCCACACACAGCCCTAGCAACATAGACACATAGTCAGCCACAGCCACGCAGCCCTAGCCACACACAGCCAGCCACAAATCCCCAGCCACACACAACCAGCCACAAAGCCCCAGCCACACACAGCCAGCCACAAAGCCCCAGCCACACACAGCCAGCCACAAAGCCCCAGCCACACACAGCCAGCCACACACAACCAACCACAAAGCCCCAGCCACACACAACCAGCCACAAAGCCCCAGCCACAAACAGACACATAGACAGAAAGACACACACACAGATGCAGCCAGGCATGTATACACACACACACACACACAGATGCAGCCAGGCATGTACACACACAGATGCAGCCAGGCATGTACACACACACAGATGCAGCCAGGCATGTACACACACACACACAGATGCAGCCAGTCATGTATACACACACACACACATACACACACACACACAGATGCAGCCATTCATGTATACACACACACACACACAGATGCAGCCAGGCATGTATACACACACACAGATGCAGCCAGGCATGTACACACACACAGATGCAGCCAGGCATGTACACACACACACACACACAGATGCAGCCAGACATGTACACACAACACACACAGATGCAGCCAGGCATGTACACACACACACACACACAGATGCAGCCAGGCATGTACACACACACACAGATGCAGCCAGGCATGTATACACACACACCACACACACACACAGATGCAGCCAGGCATGTATACACACACACACACACACAGATGCAGCCAGGCATGTACACACACACACACACACACACACAGATGCAGCCAGGCATGTACACACACACACACACACACACACACACAGATGCAGCCAGGCATGTACACACACACAGATGCAGCCAGAAATGTACACACACACACACAGATGCAGCCAGTCATGTATACACACACACAGATGCAGCCAGAAATGTACACACACACACACACAGATGCAGCCAGTCATGTATACACATACACAGATGCAGCCAGGCATGTATACACACACACAGATGCAGCCAGAAATGTATCACACACACACATACACACACACACACATGCAGCCAGCCATGTATACACATACACACACACACACACACACACACAGATGCAGCCAGGCATGTACACACACACAGATGCAGCCAGACATGTACACACACACACACACAGATGCAGCCAGGCATGTACACACACACAGATGCAGCCAGGCATGTATACACACACACACACACACAGATGCAGCCAGGCATGTATACACACACACACACACACACACACACAGATGCAGCCAGGCATGTATACACACACACACACCACACACACAGATGCAGCCAGGCATGTACACACACACACACACACACACAGATGCAGCCAGGCATGTACACACACACACACACACCACAGATGCAGCCAGGCATGTAACACACACACACACACACAAGATGCAGCCAGGCATGTACACACACACACAGATGCAGCCAGGCATGTACAACACACACAGATGCAGCCAGGATGTATACACACACACACACACAGATGCAGCCAGGCATGTATACACACAACACACACACACACAGATGCAGCCAGAAATGTATACACACACACACAGATGCAGCCAGTCATGTATACACACACACACACACAGATGCAGCCAGGCATGTTGCCAGTCACCAGAGCACATGTACACACACACACACACACACAGATGCAGCCAGGCATGTATACACACACAATCAGCCAGACATGTACACACACACACACACACAGATGCAGCCAGGCATGTACACACACACAGATGCAGCCACATGTAACACACACCACACACACAGATGCAGCCAGGCATGTAACACACACACACACACAGATGCAGCCAGGCATGTTAACACACACACACACACACACACACAGATGCAGCCAGGCATGTATACACACACACACACACAGATGCAGCAGCATGTACACACACACACACAGATGCAGCCAGGCATGTACACACACACACACACAGATGCAGCCAGGCATGTAACACACACACACACACAGATGCAGCCAGGCATGTACACACACACACAGATGCAGCCAGGCATGTACACACACACAGATGCAGCCAGCATGTATACACACACACACACAGATGCAGCCAGGCATGTATACCACACACACACACACACACCCAACAGATGCAGCCAGAATGTATACACACACACACACAGATGCAGCCAGTCATGTATACACACACACACACACACACAGATGCAGCCAGGCATGTCAGCCAGGCATGTACACACACACACACAGATGCAGCCAGCATGTATACACACACACACACACACACACAGATGCAGCCAGGCATGTACACACACAGATGCAGCCAGAAATGTACACACACACACACACACAGATGCAGCCAGTCATGTATACACACACACACACACAGATGCAGCCAGGCATACACACACACACGATGCAGCCAGATGTACACACACCACACACAGATGCAGCCAGTCATGTATACACACACAGATGCAGCCAGAATGTACACACACACACACACACAGATGCAGCCAGTCATGTATCACACACACAGATGCAGCCAGAATGTACACACACACACACGATGCAGCCAGCATGTATACACCACACAGTCAGCAGCATGTATACCACACACATCCACAACACACATGCAGCCAGCCATGTATACACACACACACATACACACACACATGCAGCCAGCCATGTAACACACAACACACACAACACACACACACAGATGCAGCCTGTCATGTATACACACACATTAGTTTTAGATAAAGAATTAACACATCGGCATTTGCTCACCTCCCCTTGATGGTGTCCCATTCAGCTCCTCCATGGCGGGAATCTAATGGAGCAGGGCGCGCTGCATGATGTCACAGCTTGCAGACATGGCCACTGCTCAGAGCCCTGTCAGCAGTGACGCAGCCGGCCCTGCTCACAAACAGAAGGTGCCGGCCGTCCAAAGAACAAGTGGAGGATCCTGCAGCAGGCATGAAGAGCTGGGAGCCTCTGCCAACATTTGCAGAGACCGGCCCAGCCTGCTGCCCCAGAGTGGCGCCTGTCAAGCGCTCCGGTCTTGAGGGTGAGTGCAATGTAAGCACTCCTCAGGACTTTGCTGCAGCCTGCCTGTGCCAGCCGCTGGGTGCACTATTGTTTGTATGATAAATCACTGGTGGCCGCATCCCGCACTAAGAATAGCCGCGGCCGCCAGTGATTTACTTTTGCACTGTTGTTGTTGACAACGCACCCGGCGGCCCTGAACTGTTACCGGCCCCGGCGGCCCGGGGGGCAAATGCCTTCCTGCCACCCGGCCCAGCCCGCCCCTGATCTTTGATGATACCAGCCCATACCAGTACCCTACCTCCACCTTGCTGGCATCTGAGTCGGAGTGGAGCTCTCTGCCCTTTACTGATCCAGCCTCTGGCCCATCCATCTGAACCATCAAGAGTCACTCTCATTTCATCAGTCCAAAAAACCTTTGAAAAATCAGTCTTAAGATATTTCTTGGCCTGGTCTTGACATTTTATCTTATGTTTCTTGTTCAAAGGTGGTCGTTTTTCAGCCTTCCTTACCTTGGCTATGTCCCTGAGTATAGCACAACTTGTGCTTTTTGATAATCCAGTAATGTTGCAGCTCTGAAATATTGAAAAACTGGTGGCAAATGGCATCTTGGCAGCTTCACGCTTGATTTTCCTTAATTCATGAGCAGTTATTTTGCACCTTTTTTTCCCCAACACGCTTCTTGTGACCCTGTTGGCTATTTGCCATGAAACACTTGATTGTTCGGTGATCACGCTTCATAGGTTTGGCAATTTCAAGACAGCTGCATCCCTCTGCAAGACATCTCACAATTTTGGACTTTTCAAAGCCTGTCATATCTCTCTTCTGACTCTTTTTGTCAAAGGAAAGGAAGTTGCCAAATAATTAAACACACCTTATATAGGGTGTTGATGTCATTAGACAACACCCCTCCTCATTACAGAGATGCACATTGTGGCACCCCAGGGGTTAATGTGCCACAGTAACATCAGTCAGGGTTAACTCCCCACACAACACCTGACAATGCACTAGCACCTCTAGGCCAGAAGGGGGAGCTAAAGCGGCTCCCTTATATATTCTGGTGTCAAGAGGAAGTAGTTAGTTCAGTTCCTGGGAGAACTGAGGGAGAAACTGTGGTGTAAAGAGGGTGCCTCAGGCTTTTCCACAGTCTGCTACTCGATTCCAGGCCTAGCCAGGGTCTGAGGGAAGGAGTAAGAGAAACAGGAGAACACGTCTGGGAGACTGAGTTACCTCATAACTCACCCCGGAGGAGCACACAGACCGGATACCGGATCTGAAACTGTGACTGACACACGCAGCACAGTAAACACCGGACTAGTGGAGGTTATAGATCTACACTGAACCTCAGCGAAGCAACACGGCGGGTTCAGAATTATACGGACAAGACTCAAGTTGCCTAGCAAAGGGGGTACCTGTGAGGAGAGACAGGGCCAGCAGCTCAGCTAAAGCAGCAGCAAGGCCACACACAAGGCGCAGGAGTAGGAAGCTGAGGACCCGGTCAGGGTGGGTGCTACCTGGCCCCCGGTACAGACTTCGTGGACAGTACCCTGCTACCAACATGTGCAGTAAAGACTTGGAAAACGACAAAACCGTGAGTGTGTGTGATCCTTGTACTCAAGCCCTACTTCCCCTCATGAACTGCCATCGCCTCCACTATCATCCCTATCCTGCAACATCCATAGCATCAATCATAGACAATTAGTATCACTGCCCCGGGGAACCAGGCTCTACCAAAGGAGAGCCGTTATATCACCGGCTGCCCAAACATCATCCCCGGAGGTTCTGCAGCAGCGGTGGTCAACCTGACCACAACCCGTGGGTGGCGTCACGACAAACTCCCCTTTAAATATTCCCCCCATTACTTGTGGGCTTGGGACACGGTCCGGACCAAGACTGCCATGACATCCCCATCATATACCCCGGTCCAGTACGGAGTACCCCGTCCCAGTGGGCTCCATACACATCACCTGATTTACTTAATTGGTAGTTGGCTCTCAAGCCTATACAGCTTGGAGTAAGACAACATGTATAAAAAGTATCATGTGATCAAAATACTCATTTGCCTAATAATTCTGCACACACTGTAAAATGGTTGAGTTGGAAGGGCTCTCAAGGGCAATCAAAGCCAACTTACCATGACTGCAGGTTTTCCTAAATCATCCCAACTATATGTTTATCCACGTCCACTTGAAGATTTCCATTGATGGAGAGCTCACCTCCTCTCGTGGCTGCCTGTTCCACTCTCTAACTGCCCTCACTGTCAGAAAGTTTTTCCTAATGTCTAATCTGTATCACCTTCCTCTTAGTTTCATCCTATTGCTTTTTGTACCTCCTTGTGCTATTGAGAATAGTGTATTTTCCTCTGCACTGTGACCTCCTTTCAGATATTTGTAGACAGCCAAAAAGTCTCCTCTCAGCCTTCTGTTTGGCAAACTAATCATTCATAGTTTCTGCAGTGTAGCCGGTCTTCAGAGGACATGGTTTGCAGACCTCCTACCATCTTGCTTGTTCTTCTCTGGACTTTGTCCAATATATTGGCATCTTTCTTGAATTGAGGAGCTCAGGACTGTACCCAGCATTTCAGGAGGGGTCTGACCAGGGAATAATTACCCGTCTTGATCAAGATTCAGTGCTTGTTTTGATACATTCCAGAATTTTGTTAACCTTTTTAGCTGCAGCACCACACTGTTGACTCATGTTGAATCTGTGATCTACTATTAAGCCCAGAATACAAACCTCCTTGGAGACAATGACGTGGCCAGATTACATAATACTTTTAGAGTATGTTCCATAAAATACCAGAGCAGGAGGACCTTTTCCTTGATTCGTTGTATCAACACTTTTTTATCTATATTGAAAATGTATAAGCAGATAGACACCTTGGTGATCCCATTCTCAACTGATGGAAGCATGTCCTACAATATATGTGACCATTGTTGACTGTTAGTCTGTGTAAAGACATTCCCCATTGTTAAAGAGAATGGTAAAAAGTTAAACCAGTTGTCAGTTTCCTAAAACTTTTCTAAGAAAATAAGTTAGTTGTGAGAATAGTTGTTTTTATTGGAAATGCTACACAACTATGCATCTTAATAAATCTAAAAGGTTCTAAATGATATCTCCTATTATGTAAGTTAATGTTGTTGTGATCTCTTCTTATAATATTAATGATCTATTCTTTATGCAGGGCTAATGGGACACTTCCAGACAGCGCAGATGTGAAAAATAACACAATATTTTTCCGGGGACCAGTAACCTACAGCATCTCGGGAACATATCTCTGTGAGGCAACAAATGCAATTGGAAGCCAAACCGGTCAAGTGGAGGTTAATGTCACAGGTAAATGAATTGGCCTTTATATTAGATTGACGATAATGGGGACCATTAGCAGAACTCCATAAAATGTCACATAGTTTGTCGTCTCTGATCCATCTGTGTAATTGAGATGTGGCTTCTAGGAAAGTACTGAACACTTACTGGAAAACTTGAAGGAAATATCTCTTTCAGGGAAATGTTGCGACTAGAATTTCCTTTTTTTTGTAGAACATAAGAAATAAAGACGGGGTATGTCCTGACGGAAGTAATGTAAAAATATGCTTTATCTCCAAAGGCAACACTGAGGAAATAAACATATTCCGATTAATGTCAT
The DNA here is from genome assembly GCA_033576535.1 of Allobates femoralis. NCBI lineage: Eukaryota > Metazoa > Chordata > Amphibia > Anura > Aromobatidae > Allobates > Allobates femoralis. The sequence goes on from JARQOC010000009.1 coordinate 139,624,712, forward strand.
GAGCACAACATAGATAAGGCGACTGTGTTCGAACAAATGGAAGAAGTGCTGCAAAAATCCTAATGATGGTGTTTATTCATAAGGATGCTGCTTTAATAGATTTCATTTTTTTGCTTGTGGTGTCAGGAATCCCTGGGAAAGCAGATAATAATAGCTGCTGCCTCTGCGGGAGCTCTTAATGGATGTGCGGGCTTGGGATTATTTTTTTATGTAAATACAATTTCTAAACATTGTTGTCTACACTGACTTAAAGGCAAGCAAATGAACCGTCTTCTGTATTGGAACTGCAAGCTTTTATTGCTTGTATGTACAAAGAAACTGTCTCTAACCTCACCAAGATAACGAGTTTCTACCAACATACTATGGAAACCTTTATTTTTCACATCAAAGCACGGGCAGTTGCACCAGGCACCCAAGTCTAGGGGTGCGGAATTTCTCCCCATACCTCTCTCCTACCAGCCCTGTCTTGTTGGAGTGGTGCAAGGCATGCTCACTTACTGCTAGGGTTAGAATTAAGGATGCCATAATAGACCAATATCAATATCGATTGGATCGTCTGACAGTCTCATGTCCATGGGGTCCTCCCAACACTACCCCGATATATGATAATGGAGAAATAAGGGTTGACAGTTTGAATTATAATACCGGACTCCTTTATTATTCATGAGATAAGCCATTATGACAGCTCTCTGGCGGTGGCCTTCTCTGTTCTTCCGTTTGAAATGGCTTGAACATTCATCCAAGGCAACCATTTATTGGGGGGATCAGAAGAGTTAGCTACTAAACAATGGGCTAAGGGGAATTTGTCAGCAGATTTTTGCTATGTAAGCTGAGGACAGCATGAGCAAAAAGCAACTGTGCATCTCTTATAAGGGTCTGGCAATTGTTTACCTAAACTAAATAGTTTCTTACCCTGTGATTAGCATTAGAAGACTACAATGTCTTGTGTGGCACTCCAACACGCCCTCTGCTGTGTTTGACACCCCACAGTTAATGCACAATCCCTATAGGGGGCCGCTCTCCCACATTGGCTGTGGTCCAGAAATTAAATTATTTGTGTGAGATCGGCTGCACCCTGCAATCTATGCGATAACACTGTTGGATTCAGAATCTTCTTGCCTATAGTATGTTGCTGTGAGATGAGATAGCAAATACCTGCTGACATATTCCCTTTAAGGTTAGGGTTAGAGTTAGGGCTAGGCTCATGGCTAGGGGCAGGATTATGGTTAAGAATAGGGCTAAGGTAGTACAATTGTTACATACAAAACAAAAAAGTAATAAAAAGTGCAAATGATATAACAATGCATACATTTTTAAAATATGTAAGTTGTATTACAACAAAAAGCAGAATCTGTGTGCATGTGTTGATACTGGACAGGCCAAAGGGACTCTGGGCGTTCTTATGGGTTATGGGGTACAAAATACTTGCCTTGTCCAGGGCACTGGGCACCGTACTATGCCGTAGGTTTCCAGTCATCGATGTGATATCATCTGTCAGTGTGACCTAAATGATGACAACTCACAATCTGTTATCACACTCCCAGGATGACCTGGGGTGACAATTACCTGGAAGATGTTTAATAAGGAGTCAACTCATGCACATAGACGTATTCATATTGTGTATATATATATATATATATACTAGCTGGGTGCCCGATGCACATGCATCGGGATTCTAGAAGAGCGAGTCTCTGACTCGCAATGGCCGCTTCGCGGCCAATGCTTCGCGCTGCTAAGGCGACTCGCCATACCCGCTGCGCGGGCATAGCGAGTCGCCTTAGAACTGCTCGCAATGGCCGCTGCGCGGCCAATGCTTCGGGCGTATCCACATGACCACGCTGACTCGCAGCGTGAGCGGACTCAGAAGGGGCAAAAAACCCATTCGTGATTATATAATAGATATATATATCTTTTTAGGCCTCTAGTTCACACAATTGAAGACAAAATAATGGCCGTTCCCCTCCAAAATGTAAAGGAGACTACCTGCTACATGCAACACCCAATAGACAGGTTTCTGCAAGCATTTTAATCTTATGGTGTATAGCAAAACAGAAAATCACAGTCTATAATAAAAATATCCTAAAACCTCCCAATCTTCACCCTAATCGCCACTAAGCTTAATAACAGACTGATATTACTCTAGAGATTGTGCTTCACTAGTAATCTCTCCTACTTCAGCATCCTTGGACATATATTATAACAGGCAGGACTGTAACGAATATTGGTAATGGTTTACACTAACTGTTAGTATAAACTAATCACTTAAGGTATACAGACCCTAAAAAAATTGCACCTTTTAATTTGTTAATCGCAGCCTACATTTTTTTAGAAACATAAGTTTAATCAAGGATTCATGTGCTTGGTGCACCTTTGGTGTGGCCAAATGCAGCGTTTTGCCCATGTACTTTACATGACTCACCTTCTTCACTGGTGATTGACAGTGTTAATTTCCTGGGAGCCAGCTGTGTCTGCAGAGAGACCTCAGGCCAGTCCTGTCAGTCACCAGTGAAGGAGGCGGGAGTATGCAAAACCAGTGGGTGAAATGATGCACTGAGCCTCTAAAGCACCCGTCACACATAACGAGATTGTCAGCATGATCATTGTAACGTCACTGGTTTTGTGACGTACCAGCAATCTCACTAACAATCTCGTTATGTGTGACACTTAGCAGCGATCAGGCCCCTGCTGTGAGATCGCTGATCGTTACAAAGTGCTCTGGGTTATTTTTTGATCGTTGAGCTCCCGCTGGTCAGTACGCATCGCTGCGTGTGACAGCGAGAGCAATGATCAGCGACCTCACAGGCTAGTAACCATGGTAAACACCGGGTATCAAGGCAGCGTGAGCTGTTGTGAGCAGTGTGAGGTGTTTACCATGGTTACCAGCATTCTCCCTGCTTACAGGCTGTGCTAAGCAGGGAGGACGCTGGTAACTATGATAAACAGCGGGTATCTAGGCAGTGCGCGCTGCCTAGATACCCACTGTATATCATAGTTACCAGAGTTGTGGAGGTGGCTCCGTGGTCGCTGGGGAGATCTGCCTGTTTGACAGCTCCCCAGCGACCAGGTAATGACGCACCAACGATCCCTTCAGGATTGTTATCGTTGTCGGGATGGCTGTTGCGTCATTGTGTGTGACGGGAGTTTTAGCCAAGCCAAGGGTGCACCTTATACCTTAATTTTCTGAAGAAATCAGCAATTGGAACACAAAAACCTCATTTATTTCCTATTCTAAGGTAGGTGTTTATGTGTTTATACAGAGAGATTATAAGGACATGGTCTATGGGGCTAATAATAACATGTTGACCATTTTTGATCCAAATCAATGTTCAAATTTCCTAATACAAGTCTATGGATCCATAAAAAATCACTCACAGCACACCTTTACATCCTAGTGCTGTCATAATACGTTGATAGTAAAAACTGACCCGCCGACCAAACACTGATGAACCTGTCTTAACATTCAATTCGGTAGTATGAGGATCATCAAATTAATTCTAATACATAAATTTATTAGAAACACATTAACAGGGCTGCTTTATATTGGTGTTCTCCTCTATCCCTTTATAGGGCTTTTTGGTGTATTGTTGTTTACTTTTTTTGCGGGGGAACAGTTTTTAATGAACACCTAATAATTTATTTAGGTGATTAATATTGGAACAAATACTGATAGAACTCGAATCCAAAGCCCTGCTGAAAATAAGACTTTGTCATGCACAAAAGTCACTGCCATCTGAATGAGGCATGAAGGTGATATATATTTTTCTTTTTATTGGGGCTATGACCCTTACAAGGCTATATGTTCATTTATACTATTTATCGGTGATGAGCTCCCTTAATAAAATAGAGTTTAGAATCTATAAACAAATAGAATAGGACATTGAATTACCCTCATTTTTGCCCTCTAAAATAATATTTGGTAAAAATACCATCAAAATATAAAATTATTCTGTCTAATAAACCCCTCTAAAAGAAAAGAAATCGAACTAGCAGATTTGCTGTTTTTTGGCTGCCACACCTCCCAAAAATTACTGTAAAAAAATAAATAAATTCTACATACCCCAGAATGGCATCTATAAACGTCAGCTCGCCAAGCAAAACACAGGCCCCCACTTAGCTCCATCAGAAGACGAAATAAGAAAGTTCGAGATCTCAGAAAATGGTGACACAAAGCAAGGTTTTTCCTCTACTTTAAAAATTTTGGAAAACTTTTTTTTCACCACTTAAACACAATAAAAATCCATACAAGTAGTCTCACCATAACTGTAATTAACCTGGAAAGTGTTGTCACCAGATTATCTTTACCAAACATGTAAAAGCCAAACCCCAAAAACAGGCAGAATTGAAGATTTTTTCACCATTTCATCGCATTTGGGTTTTAGTGTCTTATATGGTAAACTGTAATACGCCATTCATAATTACAACTTGCTCAACATAAAACTAGTTCTCATGTGGTTCATTGCTAGAAAAATGTACAAAATATTAGACACATCACTTTGCTTTTTGCTCCCATTTTTAATGAGCTGAACTCAAAAATCTAAGATTTTTTCTATGTACATAAAACACCTCTTTCTCTGAAATATTGTTCACAAATTTGATTATTTTTGTGTTGGTGAGCACGTCCCCTTTGTCGTGATATGTCCCACCTGTGAGGTGGATGGATCAAGATACTGATTAGACGACATGATTATTGCACAGGTGTGCCTAGAGCGGCCGTCACACATGTCGACATCAGTAGCGATATTGTAAGCGATCACGTGCACGCGCGATCGCTTACAATATCGCTCACATCGCTGGTGAGATGTCACACAGACAGACTCACCAGCGATGTGGACCAGCGAGATCACTGGTTACTATGGTACACATCGGGTTACTAGGCGCCACGCGTCGCTTAGTTACCCGACGTGTACCATAGTTACCATCTCCCAGCATAGGCTCTGCCGCTGGGAGATCGTTCATCGTGGTGTTACACACCACGATGAAGCAGATCGTTAAATCGTTCATCGCTAGATCTGAGCTCCGGAGCTCAGATCTGCGATGTCACGATCAAGCGATTTTACATAGTAAAATCGCTTGATTACATGCAACGATGCCAAAACAATATCGCTTAAGCGATAAAAACGCAGATCGCTTAAACGATATCTAGCCATTTATCGTAGCGTGTGACGGCCGCTTTAGGCTGAACAATAATGGGTCACTTAAAATGTGCAGTTTTACTGTATTGGGAGGGTCTGAGGGGGTCAGAAAACCAGTCAGTATCTGGTGTGACCTCCATTTGCCAGTCTATCGTCTGCCCTGTACAGTGAAAACCAGGATTTATCTGTGAAGAGAACACCTCTCCAACGTGCTAGACATTTATTAAATGTGAGCATTTGTCCTCTTTAGTTGGTTGCGACAATGACCTGCACTCACGTAGAGACCCCGATGAGAATAACGAGCTGCAGCAAGGTGGAGATCACGATAAGGTTGACGAGCTGCAGGGGTCGTGGCTTGGGCATGGAGCTGTGAGCACACATCTCTCCTGAGCTCCAGCGTGCCTGAGGCCTCTGCAGCAATTATATAGCCACCATCAGCTCCACTCACCCACTCATCATGAAGGGCACGGTCGGGCTCCACTCCCAGGCCCCCAGGGAGCTCACAGCAGGTCCCGCAGGCACAGGAATCACCAGGTACATGTCGATGCCTGGAAGTGTGGGAAGGAAAGCAGCTCCTTCAGCCATGGTGGAGGGGGGAGGTGCCTCCTCCTCCATGCAGCAGCACACACACAGACGCTCCTTGCCTGGGACCTCGGGTGCACAGAGGAATGGGGCCACAGCAGAGAAGGCACAGGAGAGAGGACGAGTGACTGCTGCACCAGGGACCGGCCGCTCACCACAGAAGCTGACAGGAGGGAGCCAGACAAAGAGCAAGGTAGAGGTGAGAGCTGTACCCTGTCCCTCCACCCCTGGACAGAGGACATCACAGGCTGAGCTGGCTGAGGAACTGTCTCCCCCTATACTGCAGCCTTATCAAGCTCAGGAAACTGAAGTGTGCCCCCCACTACTACCACCAGGGAGACATGAGAGAGGGGCTTCTTCCAGCTTAGTGCCCCAGGACATTGTGCCCACCATCACTACATCTCATGGCCTCCCCACACAGGCTCCTGTTAGGTGCCTGGGCTCTGATGACTGTATAACTGCCTCTGAGCTGAGAGCGCAGCTGAGTGCCTTCCCTACAAAGGCTGACATGGCATGGAGTGCTATATATAGCGTCTGGAGGCAGTGTGCAGGAGTGAAGTGGGGTCCCTTAAGGAAGACGTGTCCCACCTTACCACCACTGTCTCTGCATTAGAAGCTAAAGTGGAGTCGCTTTCCTCACAATTGCAAAGTCAGCAACAACTTCTGGACCTACACTCAGAGACTTTCAATGTGGTTCTAGATATGCTAGAGGACTCTGAGAACAGGAACCGGAGGAATAATATCAGGCACCGTGGGATCCCTGAGTCCGTAGCCCCACGTGACCTTTCCTCAGCCCTCCATGGCATTTTCAATTCTCTCTTAGGGAGGTCACCCACTTAACACATTGAAATTGACAGAGCCCACCGCTCGCTCGGCCCAAAGAACCCCGATACATCTAAGCCGAGGGACGTCATTTGTAGGATTCATTACTTCCAAATTAAGGATGACATCATGCGTAAGGCGAGGGACCACGATGTTATTGACTTTAATGGGTCTGATGTCCTTCTCTTGTCTGACCTCTCACGCTTCACCCTGGCTAAACGGAGGGCTCTGCGCCCCCTCCTGGAGGTGTTGCGGGAAAATAAGATCCCCTACAGCTGGGGTTATCCATTTCAATTACAAGTACGCAGTGACAAAGGATTGATAATTTTGAGATCCCCGTCAGATCTCCAGAACTTCACCGTTGAACTGGGGCTACCCATGGTCACATTGGGAGACTAGCCTCGCCTTACTGCGTCTGACCTATGGGGCCCACTCCGTACTGGAGGACCCCCGCCGGGTCTCTGGGAAAGAGGAAACGGGGCTCCCACCGTAGACGTGCCTCCGTTACTCATTCTGATGACACTTGATCACCTAATTCAGACCTTATGATCACTACCACCGCTTTTCTCTTTTTGCTTTCTTATCACCTACATTGTCCCTCCATGTTGCCGGGCTCCCACGGGGGGCTTGGTCGTGACTTTGCTTTAGTCTGTTTATTATGGATGGACTGGAGCCGCATGTCTTGTAGCGGTGACATTTCTATTTGATTCTATCTGGGATTCCTGAGCGGAGTCCCTAGCCTGGTTCATTTTGCACTATTTATGAATGTCCACCTATTTCAATTGACTCCTCATGTACTGTGCTCAACTGTTGCACTACCGCATTAATGTGCTAATGTTATTCTATGTTGGCTAACGCCGCTCTTTCTCCTGAAATGTGACTTTTGATGATACCCCTTCGGGGGCTTGTTATGACTCTGCTCATTTCAACAAATGTACTTGGCCCACGATCCGCTGTTATGTTCGTTAACAATGTTTATGTTACCAGGGTCATGGGCCTATTGGATAGAGTTGGATTTTTTCTTTTTTGCTGCAGGGGTTCGGCTTGTTGCTCTCTGCTCAATCACCTCCCCACTAGGGTGTTTCTCTGACACTACTTCTCAGAGTTTTCTCTGATATTGCCCTGTACCTTTGAGGCCTAGTGGCTTCTTGGTTTTTCTCTTTCTTTTTGGTCGGAACCCTGTCTTCCGGCTGAACTATTCTCTTTCCTTGGTGCTTTACTTTCTCTGTTTCTATCTCTCCCCACTTCCCACCCCTCCCACTCCTTTCCGACCCGATTGTACCACCCGCGGGCCCGATAGTTCCTATGGCATCCCTATAACTCTGCTCGCTTAATGTCCCTGAAAAGCGATCGAAGGTTTTATACGGTATGCATAAGAAACGGGTTGACATACCTCTGCTGCAGGAGACACATTTCCGATCAGACAGAATCCCTAAGCTTAACCATAAATACTACACACAGTGGTTCCATGGAAGTAACTCTGACTCCAAGTCTAAAGGAGTCAGCATTGCATTGCACAAGTCTTTACAGGCTCAGGTAGTTGCCTCTAAAGCTGATTCTAATGGTCGATTTGTGTTTTTGAAGCTTAAAATTGCCCATGATTTGTTCACCATAGCTAACATTTATCTCCCCAATCAAGACCAGGTCCAAGCGTGCAGAAAGTACCTACGGGACCTCTCGGCCTTTGCGGAAGGCTATGTGATTATGGGAGGGGACTTCAATATGGTGTTGGACCGCGCTGTGGATTCCTCTTCGGGCAGGTCAGCGGTGTCCCTCTCACAGCTGGAGAGATTACGGCGGGCCCTGACGGACTCAAGGTTGGTAGATGTATGGAGGTTACTACACCCCACTACCCGGGATTATACCTACTTCTCCACAGTTCATAATTCTTATAGTAGATTGGATTCTTTTTTGGTCAGCCACGGGCTCCTGTCTCTTGACCCAAAGTCTGACATCGACACGATGTTGTGGTCAGACCATGCCCCAGTTTTGCTCTCCCTTCGGCTGCCGAGCCTTTCTCCGAGAGAATGGACCTGGTCCTTAAACCCTGGTCTCCTTGGAGATCTAACGTGTCAGGCGGCCGTGCGAACAGCAATCTCTGACTTTCTAGATTTTCACAAACATGACCCCACGGCCATCCCATACCAATGGGAGGCTTTGAAAGGAGTTATACGGGGAGTATTCATACAACAGGGGACCCGACTGAAGAGAGAGAGGGAGACTAACATTGTGGGTTTGTTGACTCGTATCCAAACTCTGGAGTTGGATCATAAACGGACTAGAGAAGCTGGGGTGTTGTCTGATCTCCTTCAGGCACGCTGTGAGTTGAGTGCCTTGTTGGACACGACGTTAGCACGACAGAGGGACCGCTTTCATAAATTTCTGTACAAGTACTCTGATAAACCCGGGAGAGCTCTGGCGAGGATTTTACACCCCGTGCCCCCACCACTTATATCCCTACCATCAGGTCTGCTGCGGGTGAACTGGTCCATTTTCCTGAGGAGATTGTGGACTCATTCAGAGCATATTATGACTCTCTCTACAATTTAAGCGGCCCGTTGTCTGATATGTCCCCTTCCGAGTTTCAAGCACGGGTGGACGACTACATCCGGGACACTAAGCTCCCGCCTATGTTGGTGGAGGAGTCTGAGGCCCTGGAGAGTCCCCTCTCGGAACAGGAGGTTTTAGACACGATAAAATCTTTGGCTAATGGTAAAAGCCCTGGTCCTGACGGATTCTCCGCCGCCTTTTATAAGTTATATGCGAATTCCCTGGTCCCCTTCATGACCAAACTGTTTAACTCCATCTCGGCCAGCTGCCCCTTTGCCCCCCAAACGCTGATGGCCACAATCACCGTGATTCCTAAACCGGGAAAAGATCCCCTATTATGTGCAAGCTATAGGCCCATATCCCTCATTAATGTGGATGTGAAGATGTTCGCAAAAGTGTTAGCTGGTAGACTGAACATTATTCTCCCTGGGTCCATCCATAGTGATCAGGTGGGCTTTGTGCCACACAGGGAGGCCAAGGATAACACGGTGAAGACGTTGCTTCTAACTTCGTACATGCGCAAGGGGAAGGTACCAGCATGCTTATTATCTATTGACGCTGAGAAGGCGTTTGATCGCCTAGGCTGGACCTTTCTACGTGCCTCCCTGAAGCAGCTGGAAGTGGGACCTACCATGTTAGAGAGAATTTTTGCTCTGTATCATAGGCCTATGGCCGTCTTAGAGTGAATGGCACCCTTTCCCCGCCCATTGACGTAAGAAATGGGACCCGTCAGGGTTGCCCCCTCTCCCCTTTACTTTATATCCTTGCGATGGAGCATCTGGCAGTGGCATTATGGAGGACACCTGATATTGAGGGTCTGCGGATTGGCCAACATGAGTTTAAGATATCCCTGTATGCGGATGATTTATTGCTATACATTGCCAACCCGACTGTGGCTTTCCCTGTACTCCTCAGGGAGTTCCGTAGGTTCGGGGAGGTCTCAAATTTTAGAGTCAACTACTCCAAGACGGAGGCGCTCAATATCTCCCTGCCTGATGATCTAGTCTCTCGGCTCCAGTCGTCCTTCTCTTTTAAGTGGCAGACCGATGCCTTAAAATATTTAGGAGTCTTAATACCCGCTGACATTAGCGCAACATATGCTCTGAACTATGTCCCGCTCCTGCAGAAAACTATCTCGGACCTTAAACGGTATAGTAGACCTCAGCTATCTTGGTTCGGTGGGGTGGGAGTGATCAAAATGGATATTTTACCCCGATTCCTCTACCTCTTTCAGACAGCTCCAGTGCAGGTTCCGGATTGCTTTTTCAGGCGCCTGCAATCGGCTATCAATAGCTTTATTTGGGGTACTGGGAAAGCGTGGACTCGGTTCTCAGTACTAGTGAGACCCAAGACTAAAGGGAGGGTAGGCCTTCCTGATTTTAAACATTATTATCAGGCAGTCTTGCTCTCTAGGATTGTCGACTGGAGGTTCAGTGATGCTCATAAACAGTGGGTGCTCTTGGAGAAACTTTTATCACCCTCTTCTTTATACTGGCTGCCTTGGCTGGGGGGGACCGGACGCCCACCTGTGTCGAGTTTTGCTCCACTCACACAGATTGTTTTGAAGTTTTGGGATAGATCCTATGTGAAATTACGCCTGACCTCTCGATTGAGCAGACTGAGTCCCCTTTTTGACAATCCGGCCTTTCCCCCAGCAATGAATAGGTCTGCGTATCTGTGTTGGTCACGACTTGATGGGGTGGGACTGGGTCAGGTGAAGGATAAGCTTGCGGGGCTCTCCGGCGTGCGGGGGTTATGGGGCCCTGGTCTTACGACACCGCTGTCTTGGCTAGAGTTTCTGCAATTGCGAAGCTTTCTTTCCAGTGTGCCGATGGGGACGCTGACGCCATTTGAGTCCCTGATGCTCCCTAACGAGGGTCCCTTTCACGTGGTTTCGGTGCTCTACGGCCTGGTCTTGAATTCACTTCCCCCTACCATGATTGGATTTATGGAGGCTTGGGAGAGGGACCTGGGGATCACCTTTTCTGAGGCGGATAGTTTGAAAATCTTTACTCTTGCACATAAGATGACAATGTCCAGTCAGGCGCAGGAGAGGAATTATAAATTACTGACACGCTGGTACAGGTGTCCCACCCTTCTCCACAGGATTAACCCCGAGATCTCGGACGCCTGCTGGAGATGTGGCTCTGCCACAGGCTCTATTCTTCATATTTGGTTGTCCTGCGGTCCCCTGCAACCCTTCTGGAACTCAGTTTTCGATGCCTTTCATTTGATGACTGGGGTCAGTCATGAACCATCTCCCAAATGGCCCTACTATCCCTGATACCCAGTTCGATAGTTTCCGTCAGGAAGGGGATTCTGAGATTCTGCCTAATAGCTGCCAGAGCAGGTATTCCCCGGAATTGGAGGTCCAATGAGGTCCCCTCCACGGTGGAATGGATAGCTGAAATGGATAGATTACATCGTCTGGAGTCACTGGTGGCGGGTGATGGTGATGCCGCACATGAACAGGGACGCACCTGGTTCCTCTGGCAGTCCTTCAAGGAGAGCATAGGGTTCCTTACTTGGCTGCATACATATTCGTGATTGTCAACTCGTGGGCGTTTAAATTGCTGGGTCTCCCTTACCCCCCCTCCCTCCTTACTCCCCTTCTCCCCTACCCCTTTATTCTCTTTCTCTTTCTCTCCTCTTCTCTTATTTCCACAATTGCCTTTTCATAGGTTCTGTATTCTTTATATAAGGTCATTGTCCAGTGGTGATTCTTAAGATGGGAAACATGTACCCTTTAGGTGCTAGTGTCCTTATTGGACTACTCCTGTGCTGATCTCTTCGGGACGTAATGTATCTTTGTATTAAGTCCTGGACATTGTACTGGCTCTTTCTATTGTTTTTACTGCTGAAAATTTCAATAAATATATTTACTGAAAAAAAAAAAGGTTGACGAGCTGCAGTCAGGTGGAGACTCCGATAGAGTGACGAGCTGCAGTCAGGTGGAGACCCAGATAAAGACAACAAGCTGCAGTCATTGGAGACCCGATAAGGGTGACGAGCTGCAGTCAGGTGGAGACCCAGATAAAGACAACAAGCTGCAGTCAGTTGGAGACCCCAATAAGGGTGACAAGCTGCAGTCAGGTGGAGACTCCGATGAGGATAACGAGCTGCAGTCAGGTGGAGACTCCGATGAGGATAACGAGCTGCAGTCAGGTGGAGACTCCGATAAGGTGACGAGCTGCAGTCAGGTGGAGACCCAGATAAAGACAACAAGATGCAGTCAGTTGGAGACCCGATAAGGGTGACGAGCTGCAGTCAGGTGGAGACTCCGATGAGGATAACAAGCTGCAGTCAGGTGGAGACTCCGATGAGGATAACGAGCTGCAGTCAGGTGGAGACTCCGATAAGGGTGACGAGCTGCAGTCAGGTGGAGACCCAGATAAAGACAACAAGCTGCAGTCAGTTGGAGACCCCGATGAGGATAAGAGCTGCAGTCAGGTGGAGACCCCCGACGAGGATAACGAGCTGCAGTCAGGAGGAGACCACAATGAGGATGACAAGCTATTAATGAGCTTCCCGCACGTTAGATCGCCACACATCGCCAGCCGAGATTGCGGTGTGGGACGGTACCTTTAGATCTTTGAGTTCACCTAATGAAAAATTGGACAATAAACAAAAGTTTTACATAAATATTTTTGTTTAGTATAAAACTAGGATTTTTGGAAGTAGAATGGGAATTAAACAAATGTGCACAAATAAAAAATGAGGCATAGCATAAAAACCAAACATCAGCATTAGATAAAAGTACACTAATTACCTGCTTCAAAACCATGCAGTGGACTTTTATCTACAGCTGTTGCTTGGTGTTGGATTTTAATTTTCCTTAACTACAGAAAAGGTTGTTTACTCTATCTGCTGGACGAGTTTTCCTTTACTTTCCCCATTTTCCAAAGTTTGGAATATATCGGCTCCATACAGAAACCACAATGCCAAGTGAAGCAGTGTCTGCCAATAACAACTACATTGACACCCTCAAAGTCTTCCATTCGATTTTAGGTCTGGAGCTGGTTCATGCGTCATGGACCGCAGCATAATTTTCTCAGCTTCCTACATATCAGTCGCTCCACACCTACAGACCTGCAGGAACAAACAATGTAAAAAGGCTTACTGTGTTCTTTCAGGGTGAGAACAAAAGTATATTGCAGAAGGATTGGAGACTGCAGATTCCACAGGATAGTTATGTATCCGAGATTAGGAAATATCCACAGGCTGGCACATGTCTCCAACAAGTCTATGATAGGAATTGCAGGAAGACGCTGCTGGCGATGGCTGAACCTCTACCATGTACAGAATATTTGCTATTGCTCATTTTCCTCTAACACCCCCTTTGTATATTCCTTAAGGTACTGTTACACGGGGCAACATCGCCGGGAACTCCAGAGCGTGGCGAAGTTGAAGCAGCATCGCTAGTGCTTTGCTACGTGTAACAGGGTGATTTCAATGGTGATAAGTTGCTTGAGCGGAGTTGCCAGGTTTCCCAGCATGTTGGTAAACCTGGCAATGTTGCTCATGCAATCTGCTATCATCCCTCTGTGTGACACCGCAACAGCGATGTTGAAAGCAACTTCCCCCATTCACTGCAATGTTAATGATCGCTCGCTGGGTTGAGTTTAAACCTGGCAGCGAAAGTTGCTTTCAACATCGCAGCTGCGTTGCCGGCGATGTCTCTGCGTGTGACATCTCCATAGCAATCTTGGCTAAATGCCCAAAACGTGTGCGCTCCCGTGAGTTGCAGGCGATGTTTGCCCCATGTAACAGTACCTTAACATTATTTCCATGCACTGGGCAACTATATAGTTTAATCCACATGAAAAAAAAAGTGCCATCTCACCCAGTATTAAATGATCTGGATTACTTGTCTCATCTGCTGGAGAAGTCAGCTCGATTAAGGGAGAAGTTCACCTTCCTTAGAGAAATAGCCCCAGAAAGACGCCTGATCCAATTCAAAGATTTTTACTTTATATAAAAAATATATTTTTATTAAATATCTTTAAAATCCAGAAAGTATTAATAATTAGAAAACTTAGTAGTAGCCTGTGGCTCAAAAGACTACATTCTTCGGCGAAAAGCCTTCCTCCTTGAAGATCTGCAGGAAAAATGCTTGATTTTCCTATTGACTTCCATTATAGTCAGTACTCGAGTCGCACCCATCCGAGTGTCCAACTTGCTCATTTCAAGTACTGAGCATGGTAGTGCTCGCTCATCACTAGAAAGCACCCAAATATCCTACTGATGTAACACTGTTATAAATGGGACAAAGGGCAAAAATCACAGAGGTTGAGTGCATGTCAAGGCACCTGCTGCTAAGACACACAGCGCTATGGTGTTCCAGATTCTTCTATTTCTGATTTTTCATGATATATACAAAAGTTTGGACTCTGTATTCTGAGCATATACTTGCATAATACAACACATGCCATTCTCTAACATTCATTGGTCAGATACCAGAGTAATGAAATCACAGGACATGTGTGATAGGTTCACATGGAGTTTTTTGATAATGATTTTGCTGGACCATTTCGGAAGTGTTTTTGGTGTTTAACGATATTTGGGAGGCAGAATAGCGGGGCACCGATCACTTAAGATCCAAAGTAGCGGTATCAGCAGTGTCAACTGCAGCAGAACCGGGGGTGCACAGTCTTATAATAGCCTGAGAGGTAAAATCACATTGAAGAAAGAGGCACTCACCCGGTGATAGTTGTTCCTCAATGGATGACTTTAATCGGCATTAGGGTACAGGGTGCTATGTCACATGATATCTTCCCATTAAAAAAAAATGTTGAATCCAAAATGGCCGCCATGGTCACCACACAGCTGAAAAAGTTTCCCCCCTCCCATATACTAATGTGCCACAAACATGAAGTTGATATCACCAACCATTCCCATTTTATTTAGGTGTATCCATATAAATGGCCCACCCTGTACATACCTTATCTGCTGAAGAACCTTTTCTTGAGCAGTGGACATGCTAGCCACCATTATTTGATATATAGCCTGCCTTATCGTGATACTGAAGGTCTGCCGCCTCTGCACTGTGCATTTTGCAGTCGTCTGATTTACATGCATTGCACTTTGTTGTAGAAAACAATGTGAAGTCTCTATGTCTTATTATTGGGTTTTTAGGTCCTGTTAATTTTTAACAACAAAATGACACATTTTGGAAAAAGGTCTGTGGGAGCTTCATTCATTCTAGGGTCAGACTAGCATCCGCCTTTAGGCTGACGAATCCATTTAAAACTTAGAATTCTGCAGCCTGAGCATATAGCATTAACGCTGTGTAACGCTGTACTCAGGCTGCCTATACATCCCTATGGTTAACGGGTCACAGCGCAGCCGGCAGCTTCACACAGAAGGACCACATATGCGCTATTCCTGAGTGCACAGGAAAATACTGCAAACTGCCTTTCCTTTGCACTCAGGAATAGTGGATATCCGGTCCTTCTGTGTGAAGCTGCCAGCTGCGCTGTGACTCCGTTAACTATAGGGATGTATAGGCAGCCTGAGCACAGCATTACACAGCGTTAATTTTAAGTTTTAAATGGATTCATCAGCCAAAAGGCTGACACCAGTGTGACCCTAGCCTCAGATCGTTAAGACAACTCTGCCCACTTAAGGCCCCGTCACACACAACGACCGCTCCAGTGATCCCAACAGCGATAATGACCTGCCGGGATCGCTGGAGCGTCGTTACCTGGTCAATGGGGAGCTGTCAAACAGGCAGATCTCCCCAGCGATCAGGGACCTGGGAGCCACCTCCCACATTGCTGAAGGCAATGTCAGCGTCCTCCCTGCTTAGCTCAGCCTGTAAGCAGGGAGGACGCTGGTAACCATGGTAAACACCGGGTATCCAGGCAGCGCACGCTGCCTGGATACCCGCTGTTTACCATGG
The DNA here is from genome assembly GCA_033576535.1 of Allobates femoralis. Taxonomy (NCBI): domain Eukaryota; kingdom Metazoa; phylum Chordata; class Amphibia; order Anura; family Aromobatidae; genus Allobates; species Allobates femoralis. The sequence continues at coordinate 139,640,699 of JARQOC010000009.1, forward strand.
TTACCAGCCAGTGAGGTCACTGATCGCTGGTCTCTCGCTGTCATGTGCAGCGATGCGTGCTGACCAGCGGGAAACCAACAATCAAAAAATGACACAGAGCACTTTGCAGCGATCAGCGACCTCTCAGCAGAGGCCTGATCGCTGCTAAGTGTCACACAGAACGACATCGCTGGAGAGGTCATTGTAACGTCACAGTTACAACGATCTCTCTAACAATATTGTTATGTGTGATTGGGGCTTTAGTCTTATTCTTCCTGCGACAGAGGGAAGGTAGGCAATGTCAGTTAATGGTACATGGTGTTAAATATTTTGGTCACTGTTAACGATGCTAAGTTGGTGAGCCTGAGCATTACATTTTACACTGAGATGTAAGATCCATATACACTGTGGTTATGGTGAATCTAAAGGGCTGTCACACTTTATTCTCATTTGCACAAGGAAACCCTGGAAGCAATGGGATGAAACGTTATGGGAGGAGACACAGATTAGATATTAGACAAAACTTTTTGACAGTGAGGGTGATCAATGAGTGGAACAGGCGGCCACGAGAGGTGGTGAGATCCCCTTCAATGGAAGACTTCACACAGAGGCTGTGTGTGAGGATTTAATGAATTCTGCTTTAAGCAGGAGGATGAACTAGATGACCCAGCAAGTGCCTTTCAGCTCTTCCAGTCTATTATTGTATGAATCAACATTCATGGAGACGCTTGTTTCACAATAATAATGAGGTGTAAACAGGCCTTTGATCACCGGATGAACAAGCAAAATGCTCTAGTGAAATGATCATTTTGGTTTTAACAAAAAGATCACCGTTTTCGGCAGCACATCGTCCTGTGTAATCAAAACTTGTGCTGCTGATTGATCTATTACTGACTGTTCAGAGTGGGGGTCTGCATGTGTCAATAATCTATTAAATGGCCGATTATCAACAAATAAATAGCTTATCAGTTGTCATTAAGTGCTGCCATTCGGCCAGTGTGCTCGAGTCACAAGTCTATATCCAGTATAGCAAATGCAATTGTAAAGCTCTTACAGTTTAAGAGGATTCAGTGTATTTAGTAGAAGCAGCATCCTTGTATGTCTTTCTCTTGACTGCAAACTTCCCCGTTCTTCCAGACTTTATTTCTGCCATTGTGTAACCTGATGCACTCATGTTCTTTAGTTCTGCCATTGTGTAACCTGATGCACTCATGTTCTTTAGTTCTGCCATTGTGTAACCTGATGCACTCATGTTCTTTAGTTCTACCATTGTGTAACCTGCTGCACTCACATTCTTTAGTTCTGCCATTGTGTAACCTGATGCACTCATGTTCTTTAGTTCTGCCATTGTGTAACCTGATGCACTCATGTTCTTTATTTCTGCCATTGTGTAACCTGCTACTCTGTCTTAATTCTGCCATTGTGTAACCTGCTGCACTCACTTCTTTAGTTCTACCATTGTGTAACCTGCTGCACTCACTTTCTTTAGTTCTGCCATTGTGTAGCCTGCTACACTCACTTTCTTTAGTTCTACCATTGTGTAACCTGCTGCACTCACTTCTTTAGTTCTACCATTGTGTAACCTGCTGCACTCACTTCTTTAGTTCTACCATTGTGTAACCTGCTACACTCACTTCTTTAGTTCTACCATTGTGTAACCTGCTGCACTCATGTTCTTTAGTTCTGCCATTGTACTAACCTCCTGCACTCATGCTTCTTTAGTTCTACCATTGTGTAACCTGCTGCACTCACTCTCTTTAGTTTTACCATTGACTAACCTACTGCACTCAGTCTTTATTATAGAAGATACTCACTTGTTGACCTCATTAGTTTATGTGTAGACGTATGCTGTAGTGCTATATCTGTTGATTGGGTGTTTGATTTATGTGATGACGTTGATCACAGGTGAACCATGTGGCTTGATATTTTGCATATGCATTAGCTTCCACTTTGTTCTCAGTATTCACTGGTTGTAACAATCCTTCTATGCCCCACTATTTCCCTCCCTTTCCTTTCCTAATAGCCCCGTTTTTTCCTCTTTTTCCCTTCCTCACTTCTTACACCCTAGCAGGGACGCAATAATGGACACCTGATAAATTATTATGGGAGGTTACATATTGGAAGGAGCTAGTCTGAATTTTTAGACAATAATGAAAATGATACAATGTTTTCTTACAAAAAAGATATTTTTTTCATTGAATTGTGTTTTGAAAATTATTTGTTTGCATTTTTATTATCAATTGAAATGGAGCAGATTACAATGATTTAAAGGAAATGGACGCCTATGGGGGATATTTTATTTTACCTAAATTACTTATTTTTTGTTAGAAATTAATTTTTGCAATAGGTTTTTCTTACAAATGTTGTGTTTTTGCTTCTGCAGCCTTTGTGAGTCCCAATACATAGTAGACTGCAGAATGTGTGCCCGGGTTACTGTTGTTGAGCGCCATCATCTGGGCTCGTAACCCTTACCACTCTCCGGAACTATCTTCTAAGTTAATTTATTTATTAATAAATCAAAGTCCATCATTTCAATTAGGCATGAAGATTGTTCAGTGGTAAGACCAGCTCAGCAATGGATTCACTATTAATGTATGCTGCAGTCTGCTTTGTACTGTGACACATAGAGAATGTGAACGCTAACTGGTCCAACATGTCTTAATGATACCCTATTGTAAAAAAAAAATTGTTACATTTCCCCCAAAGGTGTCCATATTGGTTAATATAGAACTTAACTACAATAATGTATTAATTTCACACAAGTCCTTGCTTTATCTTAGCTTTTTATAGCATAATGGACCTATAAAACTTTTAAGAAGGTAAATGTTATGTGTGCTGGTGTATTTGGTCCAATTAACATCATAACATCAGTAAATAGATGGCAAAAGCCCTTACTACTTACTATTTGCGTCTCTGCCTATGGGTTATAGCATGAATCCAGAGCCTGATATTGTCCCTTTCCTTGTCTTTCCTACCCAGAATTCCCTTTCACCCCGACTCCTACAGGACAGACGTTCAGGAGCGACTCCTCCATGTTCTCAGCGACAATCATTGGAGGGGCGGTAGGCGGAGCGGTTCTAGTTCTAGCTGTTTCAGTTGTCTTGTTTGTGCTGCTTCGAAGAAGACATCACACCTTCAAGGGGGACTACAACACTAAGAAGCATGTGTACGGGAATGGCTACAGTAAGGCCGGTGTGGCGCAGCACCCTCCGATGGCACAGAGTTTGCAGTACCCTGAGGATTCTGACGACGAAAAGAAACCAGGCCCAGTGGGAAGCATTAGCTATGAAGAGGAAGAAGATGACGATGGTATTGATGGGCGTAAATTGAGCACAAAGTATGACGATGAATCCAAGCGCCCGTATTTCACGGTGGAAGAGGGAGATCGTTGTGGTTATGGTGAGGACAGAACTCTAGGTTTCCAATATGAGCCCGAAGATCTCCCTGATAGTCTGGTGCCCCAGAATGATGGTTCCTTCATCTCAAAGAAGGAGTGGTACGTGTGAGAGTGGTGTACCGGATAAACTGACATATGTGGCTGGACACATGCCCTGGCCCTTAAGATGGGGAATGTCTAAGGCTGTCGGGAGCAATGATTACGTGATCAGAGCATTGTCTTGTTTCTTGATATATAAATATAAAGTCTTTTTTATGCGTCACGACTACAAGGTCTTTGTGACCTGAATAAAAAAAAGAGCCCCCTACTTAACCATAATACATTCATCCTCATGTAATGCTGTCGTAGGATGACGTAAACCTTACAAACATCGTGTTGCAGTCCATTGCCATCAGGGGACACACAGACACAGCATGCTTTTTTTTTTTTCTTTTTTTTTTACACATTAGATGTTGTGCAGAATGCGCAATTACTTGATGTCGCCATTAATAAGAAATCATGACTTAATTCTGTCACTGATGCTGATGTGCTTAGCATACTACTGAAAAGGCAAGAAGAGCCCTAGTATTCAGACCACATGGAAACTGCATAGCTCCAGTTACATAAAGACCTAACCACCAATTGTATGTATACGTAAGATATGCAACCTGGACATGGCGTCACTGCCCTCTCCTACGTTCCGTACATTACATCCTGCCATTCATTGCTGTAAACACTGGAATCTACTGCTGGTTCTTTGTAGACTTTTTGTTTCAATCATTTTATTATTTGTCTACTGTTGGGAGTTTTTTTTTTACTTTATTCTAGGTACAATCCTCACTTACAAGGTGATCATATCTAAGAAGAACTTGTGGTCTTGGAGGCTTATGACAATTTTGTGTATTTTTATTTCTGTCTGGACAGATCACAGTGGACATTTCTGACCAAAACTCCTGTACTGACATACTGGGGTGGAAGCGTGTTATCGCACCCGTCCTCCAAGCTTCCACCCAAAAAGCATCACTTATAAAACTGCCAAAGTGGTCCGCACCATTGTGCGCTGCTTTTATCTGCTGCTCTGTGGTTACGAATGACTGAATCCTGAGGAGGTGAACATGTTTGTGTTCCTGACGAGTAATGCAATTGTGTATTATAAGGCAAATGTTAGTTTCTATGTTTTGGCGGTACTTTAAGATATGTACATAAGTATGATGTCACGTGAGTGTGGGTCAGCCGGCTTATCATTTAGACATAACAGTAATACAACCTTTTCATATTGTTAATCAGCACATTGTGGATACCAATAATTCATAAAAACCTGAATTATCAACTGTGTCATATTGTTTTACCTGCAAAGCTTCTGGAAATGGCAGACTGAGGTTACATGTATGGGTTTGAGGGAAGTTTTCTATGATTTTTCTATAAGGCGTCAATAAAGCGGTAAAAGCTGTATCTAAGGTTGAAGGTAGGTGGCCATGCCATTGTCAGTACAGTCTCAGAGCAGCATGGAGCTGTAATATGGTTCTCATATATAAGCCCTTACTGGACCTCCATACGCCTCCAATTTCATGGTTAGAATTTTTCATCATGTTTTGAATGAATCTGGCATTAAAAAATGCAACATTTTGCTTGAATTGTGATGTAGTACAGTATGCTCTAGAAAATCTGCTTCTAAAAGAGAATATCCCCATGTATGGTGGCATATGGACAGAAAGGCTGTGCAGCTCCCTACTAGTGGGGTACATGGCCCTCGGGGGTACATACACAAGCTGCTATATCTGTAGAAAAAAAGACTTGTACATCTATTAGATCGATTTATTGGAGCTAAGCAAAATTTATATGATCAAAATATATGATGCCCACTGCCACGTCATGGCGAATCTTAGTATATCTCTAACTTGTCAGCCCTAGTAAGTGCTGTTGGATTTCCAGCTGCAGGGGCCCCTGGTAGTCGATGGCAGGGTCGAGGCCACAGTATATCCTGGTGTTGCAGAACTTGCTCTTGTTGGCTTCCCAGTGCAACAATTTAGTTCTGAAGCGCCCTCAGTGAGGGCTAAAGTATTTACAGAGTCAATCAAAGTCTTTAAAACACTTTTACTTCAATAGTCTTGTGAAACACAGGTACAATACTTGAACGTTGCAAGAGAGGGGTTATTCATAGTAGTACACTTTGTGCAGGCTGCTCCCCTCGTCCCCCCGTACTTCCTGACTCCTGTCTCCTGACCTCACAGTGACCCGCCGTGAAGTCATAGAGTCTATTACAGTTTCTGCCCTATCCCACTCACAGGGACACATTGAAAGGACCAATAGGGCACTGCCAGACAGAGTTCCTTCACCGCTTGCACAATGGTGACTCGTTTGCCCGAGTGTGTGCTGGGCACCCACCATACCAACCCCATGGGGAAAAGAAGAGGAGGTAGCACCAGAGGAGCACACTTACATTTTATTCAACCCACGTTCCAGATCCTAGACTCAAATCCTGGGTGACCCAAAGGGTCTAGTACCATTATCGTGGGGAAATTAGTTCCTAATAGGCATCTTCTACATGGAACTCTCCTGGGTAAAACCACACCGCAGCCTCCTTTTATAGGCAAAATCCTGCTCCCAAGGTATAGGACTATCTCTTCCCAACAACTATAATATTCTAAAGGGGACTGAGGAGCAGCCTTGGCCGCTAGAGGGCTGCACACACACAATTCAACACATTGATTAAATGAAAGTGCACAAGTTCCCAAAGGAAGAAAAGAAATTAACCCTTGTCCCTCTTACAATGCAACCACCACCACCACCACGATATTGTACCATCATGAGGAGCCACGTAGGAGAATCACAACACCCATACTGCAAGACAAAGCACCCATGGTTCCAGGCCACACCACCCATAGGCACAGGCAGGGGCGGACTGGCCCAGATGACAGGGAGGCATTTGCCCCCAGGCCAGTGGTTGAGTCCCAGTTTAGGGCCGCCCCTTATAGTGATAGCGGCCCCGCGGTGGCGCATTGTGGCCGCAGCTCACAGCGAGACCCGGGAAGCAGCAGGCGGGCAGCGTGGAGGCTGGGGAGTGAAGCAGCACCCCCCCTTCCCGCTCCTCACTTGGGCGCTGGCTGGAAAAAGTGTACTGCCCCCTAGGGCAAGATCTGCCAGCCAGCCCCTGGACACTGCATTATGGCAATCATTGCCACACAGCACCAATGCTGCAGGGCAAAGCGCCCATGGCTCCATATAAGACTCAGATGTGCGGCATACGTTTTTCTCTCTTAACAGTACAGGGCATATTCAAAATTCAGTGCAAGAATTGCATTTAATGTTGGGTTAAACTTCCATCAGAGTTTGTCATGTTACACGTGTCTGGGCGTTGATTCTGCAAAGGATTGCGTGGACCACATTTTTTGAGCAGTAAGTATTGTACGGTTCAGTCACCATAATTATAAAATGCCTGCACTGATAATGTGACTGCTGTAACCACAGATTAGTGAGGATTGTGTGGTGCAAATATCAACGGGGTTCACACAAAGACATATAGGGGAGATAACTTTTTCTGTATAGCAAAGCAATTCTAATCCCAACTCTTGTCAGGATAAAACCACACAATCAGACTGTTTTGGGACTGATTTTTATTCCTTTATGAGGTATGTACATTGGATCTCCTATGCTGGGGCAACACAACAACTTTGTCAGTGACACAGATCGCAAAACCAAAGGTCACAGTATGCCGCTGCTGCATGGCCATATAATGCTTGTGAGCAAAAGTCGCAAAAAATGAAACTGACTACAACTTTTTGCTACTTTGACGGGAGCACAGTAACTTTCGGGTCAAAATGCAACCCCATTCACTTGCTTTACGGTGCAATGTAACAAACTTCAAAAAGCCCCCCATTAAGTTTATTTAATAAAACTGTGTATATGTGCATGTGAGCATATTATTATACCACCACCATCTCCATGAATCCAGCACAGCTCTGCTCCTCTTCTCAGTGAAGTCACCGCACTTCAGACTCTCTGGGTCACACTGTGTTCTCCGTGACCTGGAAATGGCTTTTACAATGTAAGTCTATAGAGCCTCAGAACAAGGCTCCAAAGACATACATTGTAGAAGAAACGTCTGGCTCCTATATATAGCTCAGAGGCAGCTTGGGCAGTTTGATTTGTGGTGACATCACTGAGGAGAGGAGCAGAATGGCGCTGGACCCGAGAAAAGGTGGTGGTAGGTGAGTATATTAAAACATTCGCACTGCACTCCATACACATTTCTGCTCCTCTCCTCAGTGACGTCAGCACTCTGCACATTATCTGGGTTACTCTGCGTGACCTGGAGGTGATTTTTACAATGTAGGTCTATAGAGCTTCAGAACATAGACTTGCATTGTAAAAGAGACTACTGACTCATGTATAGAGCATAGAAAGAGTCAGACAGTCTGATTTGTGGTGACCTCACTCAGAAGAGGAGCAGAATGATGCTGGACCTTGAAGAAGAGGGCAGTAGGTGATTATATTAATACAGTCACACTATATTACATATAGATTTACAGAGAAATCTTCTTTAAGAATAACCACCCAACTAAAGGTCCATTCTACTTTAAGAATTTTGGGCTGACTCATATAAATATTACCTACAGTTTGTTTTTATCTCTAAATATTGATGAATTGACAACATATTGAACTTTATAACATAATTTGAGCCTCCCTTGCTCACCACTTTAAGTCGCCTTCTTGTTCTCTGTTCTCTGTGGACAGATAAGATAGTGTTTACTTCCAGAGGTGCCTGCCCCTGTCTGATAGTGTCCAGCAGATAGTGAGCTCTGATATAAGGCATTTACCTGTGTGAACTGGTACTAATGTGGACAGGTCTGCAACCGCTGGATGTAAACCAAACTGACTATTCACTGACCACAATCAGATGTATTAAACAGGATGAGAAATCCTACAACGGAACGAAACGCATGGTTTTATTAATATAACTTAAACCCTCTTTATCACCCTACCTTTTTTTTTCCTCAAGAAACTGTGGTCAGATGTGTAACACACTGAGTAAAATCCATTAAGACCAGTTATTTACAAAGTAGAGACGTAACTTGAAGCTCATGAGCCCTGATGCGAAAGCTCCAATGGAGCCCCTAATTATTGCAAATGTTTAATAGCAATTGTCTTTTTCTATAGGCCAGGACTTTTGGGGCCCCCTAGGCTCCAGGGCCAGGGTGAGCTTGCAACCTGTGTACCTGTTGTAGTTATGCACATGCCACAAAGTTAACAATCTCTTCACCACATAGGGAAATTACTTTAAAAACAACCTACACTCTAACAACTGTTAAGGAGTCAGGTGGGTGGAGTCACAGTGGATGCCCCTCCCACTAGCTTAATTGATGTCCCATAGGGCAGGGCACAAGTATCAAGACAAACGCTCTGCGTAGACAAATTTGTGTACCCTGTACATATTGTCAATTTTAGCTGGAAAAAATCTAAATATTTATAAATAAATTCATTTGGAATTATATAAAATAATTCTGTACTGAAAACCACAGAAATAATGTATGTGGGCCCAGTATATCCAGCAATGTTAGCTGGTCATATTGAAAAGAGGAGAGCTAGACTTCCGAGTGATACTGTCCTGCAACTATTGTCTTTTATCATTTAGCCTTTACCTAATGTAAGTTAGAAGTCTCTATATGATCATAGTGAAATATGCAGCATCGCCTACTCATAGAGACTACTTTACCTGCATGATAAGCAAATACTGCAGACACTTCACTTGATGGACGAGGACGGCCATTTACTGTCCGATACCATAGGCAGAATGACTCCAGACCTCCTGCTGCATTAACAACACGTGTCATATCAATCGCTGCAATGCTTCAGAACAAAGTATGCCTGACACTGCTTCTGTAAGTGAGGGGCCTAGAAGTAGGACCTGCATCTAGTAGACATTTCTGAATCTGGTCAATTCCCAACCCCTCGAGACCCCTTTAGTCATCATCTGCCATGTCACGATACCTCCCTAGTGTGTGGCGGAGTTTCTCTCAGCATCTATCTATAGTTTTCCTCTAGAGCACCACACAGTGGTCTGATCTTCAGTCTATTCTTATCTAAAGATACCCCTACACAGATCAACCGGAAAATCGTAACTATTTCTTGTCTGTCCGAGTTTCAGATTTAACAAGTACATTTAAATAGAGATAAAGAGAGATACATGGCACTCACTATTCTGAGCTTTGCTTTGGTTAATTGTCATATTCAGGGGCACATACACATGGGGGAGGCACAGATGACAGCAGCTGTTTCGCGCTTGGTAGCGCTTCCACAAGTCCTGCTACCAAGCGCAAAACAGCCACTGTTGTCCGTGTTTTCACTATTCCTTCATCCCCATGTGTATCTGGACCTGAACATCAAAATAAACTAAACTAAACAAAGCATAGATCCCTGAGTGCCATGTATCTCTTTATTGACTGTTTCTGCTGGACTGTGAGATTGAGCACCACTGGAGCTGCTATTACTGTGCCCACCTGGAGAGTGTAATTGCAGCACTGTTCAGGCCACTCTGAACCAGGCTTTGCTACTTATGGGGGAGTCACAGGGGTCGAGACCCGACATTGTGACCCTGGGCGTCAGATAAAAGTTCAGGGATGATGGTCATGACGCCACCCTTGGTATTCAGCTATTGGGGCTGGACCCCTGGGTATGACGGAATTGACACGATAGTGATAGTGATATCGCTCTCCACGGGTGGAGTGGTTCCCCAGGGTAACAGGAAAAGTGTATGGCGGCGGTAGACCATTGTGGTGCAGGGATGAGGGTGCGGAAGAACTGAAGACACACAGTACATAGTCTCCTTTACCTTTACTGGTAGTTAGAAGCCAGGGTACTGTCCACAGCTGATGTTATGAATCCGGGTGGCCTGGAAGCAAGTTGGGGATCTCCTCACCCAATGAGTCCTGCTGCGCTCCTCTTTGCTGGTCCTGGCTGCCTGTAGCTAAGCTGCAACCCTCTCTCTCTGCTGTAAAGTTTCTCACCAGCATAGCAGGCAGCTTAAGCCCTTCATGGGCACTACTCCTCTGGCTACTGTTCCTGAGCTCTTCAGTGCTGCTATGCCTCCTAGCACTTTGCTGCGGCCGGGAGACTTTGAATCCTTTGAAACCGTCCTCCGGTTTTGGCTGCTGGGCCTGGAATACCCTCACAACCTCGGACTCTGGTGTTCGTTTCGGGCGCTCTGCACTGGGGTGAGCCCGATCCCCGGCTCCACTCTCCAGGCCTGCTTCTTTCCTTCCTCAAACCCTCTCCTATGGGTCCCTCATGCTTGACAAGCCTTACCCTGCTCCAGTCCCCAAGACATCTTCACAGTCCCCCTAGGAACTGCACTGACTAACCCCACCCCCAGGCCACAATTTATAGGCTGCTCCCCTGAACTCAGGTTTCGGAGCTCCCCCTTCTGGTCTGGAGTCAGGAAAAGTGTTGCATGCAGTGGGCTTACCTGGTGTAGATACCCTTCCTTGCTTCCAAGCATGACATCACCCCCTGAGGGAGGCAATGCCATTGTGGCAACCGGACTCTGGGGTGCCACATTTGCAACAGCACATAAGAGCCTGTGATAAGTGGTGCCCTAATTTTCCTCTACTTATTTATAAATGTATTTAAATCCTTGCTCCTTCAATAAATTTGGTGCAATTGTCACTCAAAAATGTTCCATTTAGAATGGCATGAAAAATATTTTAAAAATTGGATGTACATTTTAGTGTTTCTTGTTCCTGTATCTTTCACCTGTTTGGTATCATCTTGAGGATGCGGAACCTGAAATAAGCGGAACTTCACTGAGACAGGACTATCATTATTAAACTGTGCTTGGCAGGTTGATTGGACAACCGGAAGCACTAGATTTGTCAGACCTCTCTATAGCTGATTACTGAGATCCTATGTTAGGCCCTTTCACATCAGCTTTTCTGTCCGAATCCGGCAGATGCAGGCAGAAATCCATCTGTCGCCTAACGGCCGCACTTGCGGTCCACTTGCGGTGCACTTGCGGAAAGCCCCATGCATTCTCTATGGCGCTTGCGGCAAGTGTGGTACTGCCGCAATCTGGCACTTGCGGCAGTTGCAGTCATGAAAAAACACAGGGTCAGCTGCGTTTTTTTTTGCAGCTGCAATTGCCGCAAGTTCCGGATCGCGGCAATATCGCACTTGCTGCAAACCCCATAGAGAATGCATGGGGTTTGCCGCAAGCGTGGCGCAAGTGCGGCCGTTAGGCGGCAGGTGCAGTTTTCTGTCCGGAGAGAAACGTTGATGTGAAAGGGGCCTAAGTGGAGTCTGGGTCATCCTTGCCAGAGCATTTCTACTAGGGGCAATTCTATTGTTCCCTAAACATGAAGCATCTCTAACATTTGACAGCTGCTTACCTGCTAGGTAATGTATACTGCTATCTTAAAGCAGTTGCAATAAGATAAACGAATACAGATTATATTGAGATTTCAATACAATATATTTTTACTAAATAGTATATTATATGTTCAAGGCTGAATGAAATGTATGAAAGCCGCCTGAGTTATTTTGTGGTTTGCACATGTAATCCCTTTGAAGGGAAGATGATTAGAGGAAATTGCCTATTGTCTAAATTTGGGTTTTATGTTAAATGCAGTTTTAAAACATTTTCCTGATTCTGTGGGTTATCGTTTTTTCAAATTTAATTAGAGAAGTCTTACAATTCTTACATTGGGCGCCTGACCTGATACTCCCTGTTCTTTTCAGCAGCCACATGGTCATCAACAGCAATAGACTGGATTTTATTGACTTGTACACAGGTATATTCTGCTCATACTCTAATATTGGTACAGTTCACTATGAAGGGAGGAGGTGTGCGTTCAAATCAGCAATTGTGATTGATGGAGCCTGTTGTATCTACTGTATATAGAAGTTATCTGTGATTGTACAGGGGGAGGTGAAGGTGAGCTGAGATAACACAGGATCCACCATTCACAATAGGTGATATTACAGCTCACCTCCTCCTCCTGTACAATGACTGATAACACCTCTATATACAGTAGATAACACAGGATCCATCATTCACAATAGGTGATATCACAGCTCACCTCCTCCTCCTGTACAAAGACTGATAACACCTCTATATACAGTAGATAACACAGGATCCCATTCACAATAGTGATATCACAGCTCACCTCCTCCTGTACAATACTGATAACACTCTATATACAGTAGATCACCTCCATTCACAATGTGATTCACAGCTTACTCTCCTGTACAATGACTGATAACATCTCTATATATAGTAGATCGCATAGGATTCACTATTTACAATATGTGATGTCACAGCTCACCTGCTCCTGTACATTGACTGATAACACCTTTATATACAGTAGATAGCACAGGATCCACCATTCACAATAGGTGATATCTACTGTATATAAGATAAGATTGGTAGTCATTGTACAGGAAGAGGAGATAAGCTGTGATATCACCTACTGTGAATGGTGGATCCTGTGTTATCTACTGTATATAGAGGTGTTATCAGTCATTGTACAGGAGGAGGAGGTGAGCTGTGATATCACCTATTGTGAATGGTGGATCCTGTGTTATCTACTGTATATAGAGGTGTTATCAGTCATTGTACAGGAGGAGGAGGTGAGCTGTGACATCACCTATTGTGAATGGTGGATCCTGTGTTATCTACTGTATATAGAGATGTCATCAGTCATTGTACAGGAGGAGGTGAGCTGTGATATCACCTACTGTGAATGGTGGATCCTGTGTTATCTACTGTATATAGAGGTGTTATCAGTCATTGTACAGGAGGAGGAGGTGAGCTGTGATATCACCTATTGTGAATGGTGGATCCTGTGTTATCTACTGTATATAGAGGTGTTATCAGTCATTGTACAGGAGGAGGAGGTGAGCTGTGATATCACTGATTGTAATCGGTGAACTCTGTGTTTATCTACTGTATATAAAGGACCATGGTCATCATTCATTGTAATCCTGCCTGTGATGATAATGAGACTGGTGAAAAGACTTCTTTGCAATAAAGGAAGTATTAACATAAAACCCAAAATTTAAACAATAGGCAATTTTCTGATGACACATTTCTTTTAACTTTATCCATCTATAAGCAAAAGTGAAAAAAATCTACAAGCTAATATTAAATGCTCTATTTTTTCATAAAATGTAAAATGAATGTTATAATGTCTTAGTAACAAGCACAAGGAAATGTGGAGCTATTTTGTTCTATCTATTGATGGTATAGTCTAGAGTTATTTTAGAGAATCAAGGCTTCCATCATCGGGAGGTTTTTCTTACCCAATTTTCTTTTAATTCCTTCTTTGCTGATTACGAGGCTCTGAGCACACACTGGACTGTACATGTCAACATGTTTCCTGAGGACAGACATTGTAAGTTACATATTGATTTTCCCGTGTTCCCTCATCATGAGGTGGTGAGACACATTAAGGCCAGCTCTCCTGGGCAGATGAGGTTAACTGCGCCATACGCCTGGTGCCTTTAAATGAGGCTGTCACTAGGAGTCTCACAAGGAAGCTTACATAGCTGGAGGAGGGGGGGGGGGGGTCATAGGTTTCTCATTATCCTAATCTGTAGCTGCACAGCCGGACCCAAGATAAGGAAATCTGATCTTTCTTGACATTACATTAAGGTGCTGCATATAATAACTTTCTAAGACGTAGCTAAAATCCCTTCACTTTCTATAAATGACCCTACCGTCAGTGTTGAGACAATTAAGCGTCGTTATTTTGCACTTATGAAAATGGTATATCAGGACAACTCACTGTGATTGTGGTGAATGTATGGTGAACTAAAGCTGTCTAATTTTAAAAATACATCTGTTCAGTATAACTAAGGGGATTTCTAAATATATCAATCTGTTAAGCCCCAATATTTCCTGGCTATGGAGGTAAAAACTAAAATTTTGTCTGTTTGAAGCCACCACTAGAGGGAGCTCTAGAGCCTACGTCATACTGTTCATTCATTGACCCTATAAGTAGTGCACACACCTCCCCTAGTGGCAGCTGCAGGCATCAAAGCTGTATCTCCTAAATAAGTCTGCATAGGAAAGTTGTAACTATATTTTAATTTATTTAAATTAATCCAAAGAGAGAGAAAATTACCGAGTGATATAAACGTGAAAATCATTGAAATGTAGTCTGGACGCCGGGTGCTGCTAGAACTTTTATTAAGAAATAAATCAAGTGACTCAAAATATTGACGCTGCTTGCATTTTATGTCTATTTCTAGATATTTAATATTTTAGAAAGATCCCAACTTTCTCTATTTAAGATTTATTTCGATTGAAGGATTTTATTATCAGAATGCTTGCTGAGTTAACAACTATTTATATCTTAAAGCATTTGTTCAGGAAATAGTAATTAAAAAATAATAGAAGGAAAACATTTCCCACCTGAAACCGACGGTGTTCAATGGTCTCTGCTTACTGTCCTGCAGGTGATCATGAGCATCCACATGACCGCTGCAGGAATGATTGGCTGCAGCAGTCACGTGTGTACAAGGCATATGGTTCTCACCTACAAGGAAGTAAACAGACCATTGGAGACCCCCAAACTGGCAGGATTGGAGTGGCAAGGGACTTTAAATATTACACACTTAAGTCCACCTAATATGCAGAATATATATATTTATATCATACTTGACAATTGTTAAAAAACATTCTAACAGGAGATGATGGGTTGCAGCATGTAAAACGTGCCAACATTTGTTTGATGTTTGTTACAGAACCATTTCCCCTTTCTGACTAGCCACACCCTAAAAGAAAAGCTAAATCTGAAAATAATCTATTCATTAGAACTTTTTATTTTTTTACTTTTAGAAATGTGTTAATTTTTTTTTTTTACATATCACAATCTATATGAAGCATAAAAATGGATATCTTGCAGTTTTCACACTGGCCACTAGGGCTTTTTGGACTCCTACTTTATCTTGTTTCAGGAAACTACATGTGTACATAGCCACAGTACTCAGAACCACAACTCTGTTTTGTCATGATGAGCGTGTGCAGAGGTCATTGTGACAAGAAGGGGAGGAGTTGGAATTGTGACATTTTGATTGGTGGAACCAGTGTTATCAGCTGTGTTATCTGTCATTGTAATCCTGTCTGAGACAAGAAAACTCCTGTAAATTCTTCTTGAAGGTGGAGAAAGTAAAGCCCCCATCACACAACAAGATCGTTAGCAAGATCGCTGTAACGTCACCGGTTTTGTGATGTAATAGCGATCTTGCTATGTGTGACACTTGGCAGCAATCAGGCCCCTGCTGTGAGATCGCTGATCGTTACAAAGTGCTCTGGGTCATTATTAGGTCATTGGTCTCCCGCTGGTCAGCACGCATCGCTGCGTGTGACAGCAAGAGACCAACAATCAGTGATCTCACAGACTGGTAACCATGGTAAACACCGGGTATCTAGGCAGCGCGCGCTGCCTGGATACTCGTGTTTATCATAGTTACCAGCTTCCTCCCTGCTTAGCGCAGCCTGTAAGCAGGGGACACTGGTAACTATGATAAACACCGGGTATCTAGGCAGTGCGCGCTGCCTAGATACCCACTATATATCATAGTTACCAGCAATGTGGAGGTGGCTCCCTGGTCGCTGGGGAGTTCTGCCTGTTTTACAGCTCCCCAGCGACCAGGTACTGACGCACCAATGATCCCTACAGGATTGTTATCGTTGTCAGGATCGCTGGTGCATTGTTGTGTGTGACGGGAGCTTTAGGGTTTAAAAAAGTGGCCCGAGTGAATAATTGTTAAGATTACTATTTTTTATTCTCATTTTAACAGTGATTATAATATGAAGAAAAAAAAAACATTTTGACAATACATGTAACACAAAAATCAGATTTAAAGGGAATTTGGCAGTAGATTTTTGCTACCTAATTTGAGAGCAGGATGTTATAAGGAAAAAGAATCCAATGATGTTTAACTTGATTACAGGTGCAACAGTTCTGACTAGGATGAGCGAGTCTACTCGCTAGGACTCGTTACTCGGCGATTCTTAAGGACTCGCTGGACTCGGAATCGGCGAGTCTTTAGCGAATACTCGCCGATTCCGATCCAGCGAGTTTGCGACAGAGAGTAAGTCAGCTTTGACACACCCCCCCGGTTCTCAAGTGCGAGAGCAGGTAAGCTGCCGGACCTGACAGCCCCCCCCCCCCCCGGTTCTCAAGGCGCCCGGACCTGACAGCCCCCCCCCCCCCCCGTTCTCAAGGCCGCCCGGACCTGACAGCACCCCCCCCCCCCCCCACCCCCCCTACCCCCCCCCCCCCCCCCCCCGTTCTCAAGGCTGCCGCACCTGACAGCAACCCCCGGCTCTCAAGGCTGCAACCCAGGGAAGAGGCTCCAGCCAGCCCTGAGTCCAATGCAAGTGAATGGCAATCTGAGAGTCCGAATCCTAGCGAGTCTGCGATTCCGAGTCCTGTATTCTCTATTAGGGACTCGCGAATCCCTATTCCCTATTCATTAACATTGGACTCGCTAGACTCGCCACGAGTACCGAGTCCTGGCTCGGACTCGTGCGAGTCTAGCGATTCCGAGTAATTTAGGACTCGCTCATCCCTAGTTCTGACACAAAGCATTTCCTTTTATCCATGCAGCTTAGCTGAGATAGTTGTCCCCCACACCAGGCTCTCAATAGAAAGTGTACATTGACAGTGAGGTGTCAATCACAGCAGGCGGTGTGTTGGACTGCCATGCAGGTGACAAAGTAGTCCAGAAATTTTAATCAACAGGTGATAAAGTCTTTAGTTTAAGTAAACATCAGCTCACAGCCTGATAAGAGAGGCAAAGTTTATTTTTGTTTTTTAACCCCTGCAACATACAGTCCTCAACAAAAACCTGCTGAAAGATTCCCTTTAAGCAATAGGTCATTTCCTGATAATTTCCCTTTATACATGTTTTTGAATGCCAGGTTTGGTGACATGGTAATGACATCTGTTGGGTGGTTGGAGGTTCCACAGACCCTAAGATATTTGCTTAGTATTATAGGGGTGGGGGCCACCTTTTCTGGTGGGCAGCCAACATCTCACAGCATTGGTGTAATCTACATTTGTGCAGAAATTTCTGTAAGACCCATGGAGATCTGATCTGGGTTTATAGTAGTGATGGGGATGATGTGGTGTTGTCTGTCTGGGGTCACGTCATTTTTTAGGGATTTTGAGTCCTAGCTTCTTCTGCATTCATTACCATATTTAAGAATATAAATGTCTTCTGGAGCTCTCCAGCTTGTGCATCGCTCGCACATGTATAATTCAGAGGATATTTGCCCATTTCCTCAATATGTTACCGTTCTGTTATTGCCGTGCCCTGCACAATAAACTGCTGGTTATTTTGCAGCCGTTCCTACAATACTACACCTGTCTCCTCATAATAGCTGCCAGCATCAATATAAAACCTGATATATCAAGTGGATCAGCCTTTGTCTTTATACGTTGGTTCACTTTATGGAGCCTCATATTTATGATTGTTTGTCTAGCGGCTCATATCAGTCTAACGTGAATACAAAGGTTTATCTAATGCTTGGCCAAGCATAGCCCTGAATATTACAGATGTAGAGGAGCTAGGATAGTTGATTAACGATTGCTAATTTATACCGTACTGTACGATTACATTCAACCATATATAACAAATTGATATCAGTTGCTGCAAGTACCAAGCTTGGCTCTTCTACATCTGCATTCTGTGTCGGTCAAGATCCAACAAGTACATGATTAACATATCTTCAAGATGTCTGCTTCTTCCACCACCCTGTTTTTATATAGTAATCATGACATAGCCATGTGTTAGACCAGTCTAACATATCTCATATACAGATGTCCATGCCCCCATGTATAGATACACATGTCCTCCTTCACCAGCTACCCTCACATCCTCTCCCATCCTGTTTTTAGGGTGAGGAGAGGACGGAGCTTCTCGGCATCTTAGTGAACTTTGTGCTGTAGTTTTGTACAGGTACCTTCATTTGATCTCTGTATTTTACTTTTGCAGTTCTTTTCTTCTGTAATGTATTCTAGGTTGAGGGTGGGTCTCCCAATGTTGGACTTGGGGAAAAGTCAACGTTTTGGTCTTGTAAAAAAAAATTAAGTGGATAAAACAAATGTGATGTACATTTTATAAAATAAAGATTTATAAAATATTCCCATCTGTTTCACCATTCGAACTCTGTGAAACTCATTGACCTCTTGTCTTGGTCGTTCTTTCCGTATTAATGTTATCATGACTCAGTGGTGTTTGCCGGCTCACTGCCATTTGTGGAGCGAGGACATTTGGGATCCAGGGCAAAGAGATGCGAGTTGCTCAAGGACCTGATTCCTACTGTACAGTTATCCATAGAGATGTAGACCCCATCTACCACCGTACCAGACCACTGTGACCAATGCATTATAGAACTAGTTTTCACTGCTAAACAATGATGTTATTCTTATGCATTGAATAATAAAATGTCTGTGTGCCTTCATAAGAAATCAGAGGCAAGTTGAGGATTAGTATAGACACATTCTGTGTGTGCAGTATTCTGTTTCCAAGCTGTAATTTGGACTTTTGATTAAAGGGTTGTCCACTACTAGGACCTTCTGATTCCACATGTCTCCCTTTGGTAAAAATAAAAAAGCCTGTACTCACCTCCCATGCTGGAGCCGTTGTTGGAAATTGTGGTTCTATGGCTCACATGACATTGTGCCATCACGCGAACCACACATCCAGTCACTGCCGGCTTCTTTCCCGACCTGCGGACACAGGAGCAATCAACAGGAAGTGTGCATCACTTCCTGTAGATTAACTCATTGGTCTGAAGGCGGGGAGAGAAGCCGGCAGTGCCACACTGTCTCTAATGGTCATCTAAGGTCTCGCTAAAAGTTATGTTCTAGGGTCTCTAAACCTGAAAACTAACAGGTGGAAAAATAGTCCCATGGTCTCCTCAAAGTAACACCACTATGGCAGTATGCCACAATAATAAAAGATTACAAAGAACTAGAAAATGGTCAGAGTTATTCATGTGCTTCTGCAACTTGGGTTAGTGTCCATAATCAGGAAAAATAAGGAGGTAATCAATTATATCTGTGGGAGAGAAGCAAAGTAGGAATAACTGCTATTCAAAGGTAGAAGAAAACATCTAAAAGTACCAGAGAAATACTAAGAGCAACAAGGAGACATCTGACAAAATAATGAATTCAGTTCCCCTCAATGAGTGTTCTACATTTAGACACGATGGAGGGGATTGCTATGTCGGACTGTAAAAAATGACATGAGAATACAAAAAGTGACATTTTT
Source organism: Allobates femoralis (assembly GCA_033576535.1). Classification (NCBI taxonomy): domain Eukaryota; kingdom Metazoa; phylum Chordata; class Amphibia; order Anura; family Aromobatidae; genus Allobates; species Allobates femoralis. The sequence continues at coordinate 139,660,335 of JARQOC010000009.1, forward strand.
TTGATTATAAAAATACTATACAATTCTCAATCTGTTGTGACTGAACACCACCATCTCCCTTCCCCACACATACTCAAATCTGCCAGTAGGTTTTTGCTACCTCATCTGGGGGCAGCATGATGTAGGCAAGAAGACCCTGAATCTAACAATGTATCACACAGATTAATGGGTGCAGTAGTTCTGACACACAGATTTTGTTTTGCAATGCAGCAGAGCTGAGAATGGTTCCACCGCCCACACTAGACTATTTATACAAAGTCTATACACAGTGAGCTGCTAATCACAGCAGTGTCATGCCGGACTACCTGACCCACTCCAGCAATGATAATCTCCTGAAGCTGAAACAAACATTGCTGGTGAACAACAGCTCAGACCTTGATAAGAGACTCATCACTGAAATCTGTGTATTAACCCCTACAGCATGCTAGTATTCAGATTACATGACAACAACCTGCTAACAGATTCCCTTTCAATTTCTACAGCATAAATTGATCAAATCTTTTTCTTTTAACTGCAATAACTTCAGATACTTTTGGGGTTCAGTTAAACAAATCGATTTTCACCCAAGTTGCTTTTATCTGGGTGTATGGTAGATTCTGTTGTTATTTTTAGGGCACAGAGTAACATTACTATTTATGCACTGCAGAGTTCTGTTATCTGGGAGTGATAGTAGAATTATTGTATGCCCTGTGTGGTGCTATAGTTTGATACTTCATAGCACTTGTATGTATTTGGTTCATTTTAGTTTCTGCCACACTATTGTGATTGCGTTACAGCTAGTAATGTCTTAATGCATTATAGTTGCATAGTGTTCACCTTTCAATTCTAGCACTCTTTTCCTAGTTTCCACCATGTTCTGCTTAGGAACATCCACAGGCTTTGTACAAAGGGTCATTATAAATTCCATACATTGATAAATCTATCTCATCCACTTTCCTTCCGTTACATAATTAGTTTGCTCTTCTTTATTACAATACAATGTCAATTTGCTGAATCTAATTTTTGTCCTTAGATTACATTTAGTAAATTGACAATGAATTATATGAGACACTTCCCAATAGAGTTTCACCCAATAGTGATTCATTCAGGGTTTGACATTAGCAGAAAACCTTCATTTATGAACAGTGATCTTCATCTGTAGTAAGTGGACAATGGTCCCTGTGTAGGGATCAGCATTAATGTACAGTGGCGTAACCTGAAGCTCATGGTCCACCATGCAATAGCTCCAACAGGGCCCCCAATAATTGCAAGACTTTAATAGAATTGGTCGTTTTATATGGGCAAAAGGGACATTTTGGGTCCCCTAAGCTCCAGGGCCCAGGTGCAATTACCACCCAAACACCTATTATAGTTACTATCAAGCTGTAGCAAGGGAAAGCTTGGCTTGCAACAGGAGGGGAACACCAGGGAAAAGGCAAAAAGGGAGATCCTGGTGAAAGGGTAGAGGGGTCAGAACCCGGAGTTCCTTATCGTCTCTAGATGGATCCTTCCCCTCATGTGAGATAAAATGCCTAGGTCCTGGCCTGCCCTGCACTAGCGCTACCTAGTGTTTAGGGCAGCAAGATGCTAGTCTTACTATTGCAATACAACACAGGAAGAAAGCTTCTCCAGAAAGAGATTTCATATTTGGAAAGAACTCCACAGCTTCAACTTTATCAGACTGGTCAGCATTATAGCCAGCTGAGGAGAGTGCTACGAGTGAGTTTAAATAGAGGAAGGGAGTGGTCATAAGGGGCAGAAGCTAAGATTTAAAGCTACAGAGATTATCAGCAAGGAAAGAAAGGAATTCTCCTAACACCTTCAGCATTGAAAGGAAATAATTCCACTCTACTCATGACAAACACCGAGCAGGCTCTGAAGAGGACCTGCAATCAGCCAAATGCTGTGACCCTTTGATCCAAAAACCCCAAAGGTCACAGCAGGGCATGTCACACTCATGGTAGTTATGCCCCTGACTGTACAATATCTTTGTTTTGTGACAAAAAAAAAATTTATTCATTGGGATATTTATGTAAAACCAGAGGACATCTGGAGAACTTTTTTTTATTTTTATTTTATAAACCTATACGAAAACATATATTGTTAAATCTGAATTAAAAAAAACCTTTCTTGGTGAACCTTTAAAAATGTCATTCTCCAGTACAAAGCAAAGAGGAGAATTTCTCCTACAGCAAAAACTGCTTCTCATTCAGAGACAAAGCCGCCCATGCCACGACGTCTGGCGGAGGCTTATACTCAACTCTACAGTGAAATCAACCTACTGACCTACATCTCTGTCAATGGTATCAATAAGAACCGTCTGCCAATCAGCTACTGGAGTGCCCACTATGTGAACAAAGAAAGGAAATTGATCGTTCATTCACATTTTAATACTTTTTTAGTTCATAACCTGTTCCTTTCTTATGGGGAGTTACCTGTCCCATTTCCTTATACAAATTGAGATTTACGGCGGGAGACCAAAAACAATAGGAATACTAGTGTGTGGAATTTGAGAACATAAGATAATTGCTGTGAACTGTATAGGTTGGCAGATCTGTAGAGGCAAAGGAGCGGCACACGGCTACACAACGGCTTAATTTGAGCTAAAGAATCCATGAAATGTAAGTTGATTCTGAAAAAATAACTTCCTATAACCTGGTGAAGGGCTGCACAGAACATAACACGTATAACTGACAGGTGTGTTCCTTTTCTTATCCCATCAGTTGTTGCACACAGGTTGACATTAAAGAGCTGTTGCCTATGTGTTTTCTTTTTTTATGCACAGTACTTAACATAACAAGAATAAAAAAGATTTTACATTAAAGATAAGATCTCTCAGACTTAATAGACCTGGCAGAAAGCCAACCCCTCCTGCAAACATTCCCACAAGGTTTTGACTATCTTACTTTATTTTTCTATCTGTACTGACTAGGTGTGTCCTAGAGAAGAAGCCAGACAAGCCAAGCCCGTCTTCTACAGATTCTGCCCAATATTCCAATATGTAAATAAAAGCTTATAACCTGACGTTAAATGCATCCATTGGTTGTATAAATTACTCTTTTGAAAGCTTAAACCCTCCGAAATGTGGTTTAGGTTAAAAAACTATATTGGCATCAATGCTGAAATATTGATCATTTAATGAACACAGAATGGTCAGATTTTGGCAAGGCAAAGGTTTTGTCGCCTGATCATATAATGCACCCAATTCTAGTTTACATCCTCACCTGTGCTCAGTAAATGATCGGTTAATTAGTGGGCGTGTATAAAAAGAAACCCAGCACTCCAGACCTTCACTTGAACTGCAACTTGAGCTCTGACAACATGCCAAACATCCACCCTGCGACCAAAGCCTTGATTATCAAGAGGCTGAAGAGTAGATCCACTGCAGAGGTGGCTGGCACTGTTAATGTGTCTCAGTGTCAAATACAAAGAATTAAAAAAAGATTTGAAGAGACTGAAGATGTGTTTGACAAGCCCAGGTCCGGCAGACCCGCAAGACAACTGCTCATGAGAAACATTTGTTGACTAGAAAATCCAAAGCAAGCCTCTCTTCCACTGCAGCAGAGCTCCAACAGGCCTGGTCACCTCAAGTCTCTGTGTCAACTAGAACAGTTTGTAGGATTCTGTCTCGAAATGGCCTCCATGGTCGAATCAGTGCCCAGAAACCAGCACTAAACAAAAGGCAAATAAAAAAAACTGTGTGGCATTTGCAAAGTCCCACAGCCTGCTAAACAGATGGACGCTGGAAAAGTGGCAGAAGGTCGATTTCGCTGATGAATCTTTAGTAGAATTACACCACAGCTGCCGCAAATACTGCAGGAGACCTACTGGAGCCTGTATGGATCCAACATACACCCAGAAAACAGTTAAATTTGGTGGTGGAAAGATCATGGTCTGGGGTTACATTCAGTATGGGGGTGTGCGAAACATTTACAAGGTGGAAGGCAATATCAATAGCCTAAATTATCAAGATATTTTAGCTACCTCTTACATTCCAAATCATAAAAGGGGTCAAATTTTGCAGCAGGATGGTGCTCAATCTCATACATCCATCTCTACAACAAAGTTCCTCCAGGCAAAAAAGACCAAGGAGCTCAAGGACTGGCCAGCCAAGTCACCAGACATGAACATCATTGAGCATGTTTGGGGTAGGATGAAAGAGGAAGCTTGGAAGACAAAACCAAAGAATCTAGATGAACTCTGGGAGGCATGCAAGACTGCATTCTTTGCTATTCCTGATGACTTCATTAATAAATTGTATGAATCATGGTTGAACCGCATGGATGCAGTCCTTCAAGCTCATGAAAGTCACACAAAATAATAAATATGACTCTAATAGCACCACAACTTCATTCACCAATGTTATGCAACATATATTTGTATTTTAAGTTAATTATTTGTTTGAATATCACATTACTTTCTGTGGGCAACAAAACTTTTGTCTTGCCAAAATCTGACCATTCTGTGTTCATTATATGATCAATGTTTCAGCATTGATGCCTATTTATTTTCTTAACCTAAACCAAACTTCGGAGGGTTTCAGCTTTCAAAAGAGTAATTTATACAACCAATGAATGAATTTAACGTCAGGTTATTAGCTTTTATTTACATAACATGGATAAGCGACATAACTTCTGTCAGGGACTGTAGACTACTATTGAGAATATTCTCTTTTTTAATAATCTTTTTTAAAGGGTACCTGTCACCTGATTTGGGTGTGTGAAGCTAAAAATGCCACTTTCAGCTGCCCCTATGCTGCATTTTAAGATGGTGGCTATTAGGCCCTCACTCCCTCTATACACCTAATAAATATGTTTTAAAAATTTCCCATCCTGTATGATAATTACCTGTCCCGCCTCTCCTCGCCATCCGTTCCTCCTCTTCTGAGTGACATCTGAATCATGCACATGCGCACAGGCCATTCTGGTTCGCGCAAGCACACTGTGCAGTGGTGCAGAGACCTTAGCAGTTCGCGCATGCACAGAACAATTTTAGGCTGTGACCAAAGTAGGGCAGAGCACAGTGCATAGGCGCAATCCGGAGAAGCCTCTGTGCAGGCTCGCGATTTGGATGTCAGAAGAAGAAGAGGGTGTTGGAAGCGAGGAGAGGCGGGACGGACTGAGCTACAATCCATCCCAGGACATTTTTAAAACTTATTTATTCGGTATACAGGAGGAGTCAGGGCATAATAGCCACCTTCATAGAATGCAGCATAGGCGCTGCTCAAGGTGGTGCTTTTAGTTTAAAATGCCCAAATCTGGTGACCGGTTCACTTTAATATTTTTCAAACATAGAACCATTCTCTATTTTAAGAATATATATTGTGTATTGACATAAGAGTGAGAAGGATGGTCTGTCATATAAGGTTCAAGTACAAAATGACAGACATAAGTTATAACAAATGTAAGATTCCTCCCATCATATACAACATCATGTAAACAAAGAAACAAAGAAAAAGGAATATATATATATATATACATATATAATCACAAAGAAAAACACCAAGTTTCTCAGATGTTTCTCAGAGGTTTCTGCCTTTGTGAGTTTAGGCTATTCGTTGTCTCCTCCTTTCAGCAGACAGTGCAGATTGATCAGGTATGGAGAAATCGGGTTTCTACCACTTTTAACACTTAGAAAATGTAATTTAAAGGAATGAATACTACAACATTGCAAATAAATGATTAAGATAGATGTTCACAGGCAATCTTTATTGCATTCTAGGGTTAGAATAAAAAGTTATTTTTATTTTACAAATACGACAAATGGTTTGTATCTGAGCATGATCAAGAGTTTCTGCAGCAAAAAGATCTAATCCTGAAAAAAGCCTTGAAACAATATGATCGGGAACACTAAATCATAGAATGAACGGAAGATAAAATCCCCCACACTTTGTAATCTGAAGTGTTCAATGCCATCATAAGGCTAGGGCAATATGGTGACTCTGGCCAGGATACCCGTCAGTTTATTAGGTGTCGCTACTACATCACAAGGCGACACAAGTTGGACTTTTTGCGATTTGCTTGCACCCTCTGGTTTGCAGTGAGACCCCATTCACATGTATTGTTGAGCTGTGATGTAACAGTAACACCTAACAAACCTTTGCTGAGTGACAGGTGTCATGGACAACGTCACCGTGTAGCCCCAACTGGGATGCTAGTCACCGTACGGACAAGTAGAAGCAGAATACTGCAATGTTCAGGTCAGGTACTAGGAGAGCAAGTCAAGACAGAGGGGATAAAGAGACACATAGTAAAGGTTACCAATCACCAGGATTTAACCTACTGTAAATAAGTGCAGCAGGTGACTGATGTGTGCAACATGACATCACTAATTTTGGGTTTGGCTTACAGCAGAAAGACCAGCCCACAGGGGAGGAATAAAAAACAAATATTGATGTTATGTTGCACACATCAATCACCTGCTGCACTGATTTATAGGTGGTTAACTTCTGGTGGTGAGTTCCCTTTAAGGGCCACTGTACACATACAGATATCTGTGTCCAACTTCTGAACAGATCTCTGGTTGCAGTGAAATCATGGACACATTGTTCCATTGTACACAGCCACAAAATGGAACTATGTGTCCATGATTTCACTGCAACCAGAGTTCAGAAGTTGGACACAGATATCTGTGTGTGTAACGTGGCCCTAAGTCAGTGATGGCGAACTCAAGGCCTCGAGTGCCACACACAGTCCAGGTTTTCAGGATTTCCATTGCATTTGACCGTTGGCAATCAAATTACCAACTGTCAAACTCTAAGGAAATCCTGAAAACCTGCACTGTGTGCGGCACTCGAGGCCTGGAGTTCGCCATCACTGCCCTAAGTCATGGTCCAAGGTTGGATATATGGTTTAATTTTCTTTTGATCTCTTACATTTTAAGATGGAAAAAGATTGATTGACTAGGTTTCGTCAAACAGGGGGCTTAACATTTTTTGCATTATGCTGCAGTATATGGAGGGGGGAGGCTCCTGCTGCAGCCAGTTGTATTACAGTCTGAGACAGGATTGTGAAGTGGAAAAGAGGGGACATGTTTAAAATCTTAAAACACTGAGAAATTAGACTTCTTTGAAAGAGCTCAGAAATAATCACAATGACCTCAGAGAAGTATCAAAGGATGGAAGATTTTGAGAGGAAGAAGTGCTGGGATTATTTCTGTGCATTTTCTATGTTCAATGTCCTCCATATTAATGCCTGAGTGGCGGTATGGGTTGAGTTGTATGATGATGCGCTCTGCAGCTGCTTATAGAGAGAGGGAGAAAGAAAACACTCCCCATTCCACGCCTCCCCCATTCCCTGTATCAAATATATTGTTTTACACTAAACATAATTATATTCTTCACAAGGTTTTGTGACAATTTTTCAGTCATTTTAGTGAGAAAATATTGTTCTGCACATTTGCAGTATTTTTGCCATAAGTCCAATGATGTTACTATGCCATTAATCCCTAATCATGGACAGTATGTTTTTGCTGATTATATTGTAGAAATATTTGCTGTATATTACATACAGACAAAACAAAGATTCCGACCAAGACTTTAATGAATTTCTGCAAGAATGAAGCACTTCTTACACATTCCCCTTATTTGCACTTCATACAGAGTAGAACTGCTCCTTGATATGAATGATCAAAGCCTCTCTTCAGTAATCATCCTGGTGGGTGTGATTTATTGCACACAATATTTTATATCAGCCTTTCTGACATGCTGTACACACTCCTGCGCTCTTTTTTTATTACTTGCTCTTACTTGTTTTTCATTATATCACCTAACCTTTTTTCACATGTCACCTACAGTTTACATGGAGGTGAAGAGAATAACATTATTATAATTGCACCTATGATAACATTACTTACTCATTTATACAGCGTTATTAGTTCCATTGCACTTTACATACATTTGCAACACTGTCCCCATTGGGGCTCACAATCTAAATTCCTTACAGTACGTTTTTGGATAGTGGAAGGAAACTACACAAACACGAGGAGAACATACAATCTCCTTGCAGATGTTGTCTTTGGTGGGATTTAAATCCAGGACTCCAGCGCTGCAAGTGACCCGCCAAGGGGTCTTTGGGGACTCAGTATTCAGGCATTGTCACTGGTGACCTGCCCGGACCCGTAACCCTGGAGTCACTTGTTAAAAGGAAAAAATAATAAAGAGCATAAAATAAAGTCTTGTGACGCCACCTGCAGTTTCTGGTGATCTCACAAGCGCCGCTGTCAGACCGCCGGGGATGGTGGTATTGCAGCCAGGTCATAATGCTCCCTGCAGGCGGAGCGGGGTCCCCGGGGCAGTGCTGGGATGATGGGGATTTGCACAGGGAGGCAGTTGGGCAGCTGGCCCACTGCTACAGTGTCTAGTTGGACAGGTTCAGGGATGGACAAATGGACACACACACTGGGAATTGTTTGTGTACCTTTACTGTTGTTATGGCAGGCCTGTCTAGGGTACACTCCAGGTGGTCGGGAAGGCACTTCTGGATTTCCACTGTGAGTGTTGGATAAGGCCTCCTTGTCTCTTTTCCCTCGGTTAAGTCCCTGACCTGTGTAGAACTAGGCCTTACCTCCTCTGTGTCTCTCTCTCACCCATGTCGTAGTGTCTAGAACCTTTGTGTGGGCTACCGCTATAACTTCTCATGCGGTCTGTGGCTCTCCTGCTGGTTGCATTTCGGGTGTCCGGGAGACTGGAGTTTCATCGGTGAACCAGTGTTTTTTTCTTGGCTTGATGCTCTCCTGCAGACTCGGACTCCGGTGTACGAGTTGCTTCCTGGGGTGAACCGGTATGGCTCCTCTGCCCCCAGTCTGCTCCTTTACTTTGTCTTTCTCACGTCTTGCCTTCGACCTCACTCTCAGGCCCTCACACTGGCTAGGCTGGTCTACTGCCTCGGGCCAAGCATGGCTCTGACACACCGGGACGTCTTCACAGTACTACATCGTACTGCACGGACTAACTGATTCTTCACAGTCCTCTCTGGAACTGCACTGGCTAACTCCGCCCCAGCATCAGTATTTATAGGGGATCTCGCTTAAAGGCAGCTTTCCCTACATGCCTGGGGTGGAAGGTGTTGTGTGTATTAGGGTACCTATTGTGGAAATCCTTCCATGCCTTAGGTGGTACTGTGGCTACCTGTAATGGCAGGGCGCCACACAAGGTTGCAGTGCTAACGACTGAGCCATCGTGCTGCCCTATTATTGACGTTTAAATGTTTATAATATAATCCAGCTCACCTGTTCCTTTTGTGCTCTAGAGCAGTGTTTCCCAACTCCAGTCCTCAAGGCACACCAACAGGTCATGTTTTCAGGATTTCCTTATCATTAGACAGATGATGGAATTATCCCCTGTGCAAGTGATTAAATTATCACCTGTGCAATCCTAAGGAAATCCTGAAAACATGACCTGTTGGTGTGCCTTGAGGACTGGAGTTGGGAAACACTGCTCTAGAGAATTCCCAATACATCCAGAATAAAACTTTGATGTCCAGCACCAAACGTTCTTAGTTCCAAAAAGGTTTCTTTATTAATTTACAGCATAAAAACATGTAAACCAGTGCCCGAGATAGCTTGCACTTAATCAGACTACACTATAGCCTTGATTTTTCCATGCTTTTTATGCTGTAAATTAATAAAGAAATCTTTTTGGAACTAAGAACTTTTGGTGCTGGATTTCAAAGTTTTTTTCCTATTATTGAAGTCTTGAAAGCAAAGAAGAATCTAAAAAGGACAATAGCTGTTGTAATTAGAGATAAGCAAAACTTTTAAGTTTCGTTTCAGTTTGCCAAACATCCCAGTGTTGAGCAAAGCTGTTCAAGTTCACAGTTTGGGTGCTTTACGTTTGCAAAGCAATGGATCAAGCTTTCCCGTGGTCGGATACTGTTGGTGCTTGGCCCCTATGTAAGTAAGCCACATGCAGTTTTTGATCGGCTCACATTTGCATAAAAGTACAGTTTTCGGGTATGGCTGGCTGTACGTGAGTGGAGAACTGAACTATCAATTGAGGTTTGGGTCAAGTTTGGGGTCACGAACTGTGCGCTAAAAAGTTGGGCTGCACCGCCCGAACAAGAAACTTCAAAAGGTTTACTCATCTCTAGTTGTAATGACAGGACAAGGTCTGATCTGCTCCCAGACTGCTGGTTGTCACGGGTTGGTTGTCACACACAAAGGGTAAGGGGTAAGTATAACATCCAGCCCCTCACTATGCCATCTACCATTACAAACATTTGTTATAGAATTGTTTGTTCTAAAGAGCTCACTGATACCAGAGTGGTGTTAGTAAATTGATTGACCTCAGTGGAAGAAACAAAATAATAATCTTGTAGTTGTGATACCATTTAATGGCTAAAAAAAATAAAGTAATAATGTTACAAAGCAACAACCTTTTGAGACAGCTTATGTCTCTTCATCAGGCATGGTGTATCCAGTGTGGGATTGTAATACAAGACGTTGGTATTGTTGAGCCCCAGTCCCTGGGGTACTCGGGTATCAGGCTCAAGTGGAATGCTTGGGGTGTCACGGGTGGCAGTGCCTGAGCCCGTGGCCTGGGTGACACTTCAAAAAGGGGAATATTTAAAGGGGATAAGAGTTTGTCATGTGACGCCACCTGTAGTACCTGGTGATGGGTCACCAGCGCCGCCACAGTCTGCCGGAGGTAGATGGTAGTGCGGCTGAGTTGGCAAAGCTCCCTACAGGCGGAGCTGATCCTCCGGGGCAGTGTTCCGGCAGAGGAACCGGTAGATGTAGAACACACAGGCAAAGTCACTTTCTCCCGGGTACTTTACTGTCAACCTTTAGCAGCGTCATACAAAGTTCACAGTCCAGCATCAGATGTTAAAGAACAGGTAGCTCTACAGGTGGCTGCAAGTGGATCCCAGGTGGTATGGTGGAACCTGTGGTGTTCCATAGTTTTATCATTAATATTTTTATTAAAGGTTTTGTATTTGACATTCAATTAAAACATAAATGATAACAATCAAATGAATAATATTGGACTAAACAGTAAAGGTACCGGCACACTTAAACTTTTAGTTTACACGGTCATGTCATTAAATCATTCCGGAGGAGGCCGCGTCTCTCTGGATAAATTCTCCAAAGAAAATGCGAATCTCTTTTCATTGAATAGTCTCTGATATCATATAGTGCGTATAGTCCTTTGCGTCGATAAGTAGAGATTCGTGTCGTTTTTATAATATTCTGTCGGCCTCTTGTACCATTTGCGATGGCCAGGTATATGTCCTCACAGTTATGTTATTGTGTGCCGGTAGTGAAAGATAGAGCGAGAAGATAAAGAGAAAAGAAAGAAAGAAAGGGATAGGTTATGTATTCAGGGCTGTAAATTAAATCAGAAAGGTACATTACAGAAGGAACCCAGGGCTGTTGGGGTAGAGAAGGAAAAGTATGGGGAAGAGGAGAGAGAGATCACTGGGGTAATTCTTGACTTCGGTTAATCCGGAACTCATTCAGAGGTCGAGCCGGAGGGAAAGAAGATCCCGAGGGAGGGAGAATACCCCTACCATTGATGTCTGGTTATGCGGTAATGCGATAATGCGATTCCCCCAGTTATCTTCTCAGTGACAGATCTAAATTCTTATTAAAAGGGGATCTGCATAGCCAAAGGATGTTTCGCCCACAGTTCCCACGCTTCCGCAACGTATCTTCTAGCGCCCTTATCCATGGCCAGATAATACTCACTGCAAAAAATGGAGTTGAGCCTATCCGTCATGTCGCTCATACCTGGGGGAGCCACACTTTTCCATTTAGCTGTTATACAGCTCCTCGCTGCCGTGTATATATATGTCATGATCTGTCGCATCACAGGCGGAAACGTCATTAGACCTACTTTCAGTATAGCCAGCTGTGGGCTTAGTGGGATTTCAGTGTCCGTAACAGACCCTATCAGACGTTCCACCAGATACCAGAAGGGTGTTATTTTGGGACACGTCCACCACATATGTGCCAGATCTCCCTCCTGCCCACAGCCTCTCCAACACTGCGCCGAGGTGCCTTTTCCGAATTTGGCGAGTTTGGCTGGCGAAATGTGCCAGCGTAAGTGGATCTTCTTTAGGAGTTCTATGTGGTTTATGCATCTGGTTGCTGCTAAGACACAGTGGATTGCATCCTCCCAATCATCTATGTCTGCTCGGAATCCCAGATCTTTCTCCCATTTGTCCATGTAATCTAATTTCAAAAGGGGGTCGTGGTCCCCTATTTCTGTGTATAATAGGGAGAGACCCCTTGGGTGGACCTCCTCAGATAGCAGCCATCTCCTCAAGGCCGAGGGCTCGAACGGACGGCCAAATGCCGGACTTCTTAATCTGGAGTTGAGAAAGTGCGATACTTGGAGGAACTGCAGGTACGAGCTGGACACCGCAGGATATTTGGAGAGGAATTCTCTCAAGGAAAGAACTTTCCCCTGCCAAAACACATCTTTCAAAACGGTTGGGCCTGTCTCTCTCCATACAGAGAGATTCAACGATGGGATATGCCATCGTAACGCTTCTAGTCTAATTTCTTCTAACGGAAGAATGGGTTTTTTCGTTATCGTTAGGTCCCACACCGTTAGCAGCGCTCTAGCTGTCGCCAGCAGACCCGCTCTTCGCACCACTCCAAAGGTTTCAGCAGTCAGGAGGGTTCGGAGTGAACCCCCTCGTGCTTCCTCTCTCTCAATTTGTAGCCAGCCGATCGCTCCCTCGTCCCTCCACCAATGTCTTGCTGATTCCAGGACTACTGCCCTGTGGTATGCTACCACGTCAGGTACGCCCATGCCGTTTCTGTTAAATCGTCTGTACATTATTTTGCCTTTTACTCTTGAGGGTTTCCCTGCCCACACACATTTGTTAATCATGGACTGCAATCGTTTCAATTGACCTTGCGTGTACAATAGTGGCAAGCATCGAAATAGATATAATATTTTCGGTTGCCACATCATGCGTACTGTCTGTATTCTTGCAATCCACGATAATGAGGTCAATGGAAATTCTCTCATTGCAGCTCCCAGGGCAGTGAGGAGATGCTCGATGTTCCGAGCAGCTATCTCTTTTGTCCCGCACAGCAGAATCCCCAAATAAGGGATCCCAGCTGCACACCATTTGAAAGGGAGTATGCTCCGCATGTAGGCTATGTTCTCTCCAGACATTCCCACCGGGAGGATCATGGACTTGGACGCATTAAGTTTGTAATATGAGATTTGTGAGAAGAGGTCAAGCACTTCCACCACTCTGGGGAGAGAAGATAGTGGATCGGTCGTGGCTATTATCACATCGTCGGCATACAGGCCCACTACATGCTTTCTCTCCCCTACTAGTATACCCTGAATCACAGGGTCCGCTCTTAGGCAAGTCGCCAAAGGTTCCATTACCAGAGCAAATACTAGAGGGGAGAGAGGGCATCCCTGACGGGTACCGTTTGTTATCCTAAAGGATCTAGAGATGTAGCCCGCCGAGAATACTCTAGCACACGGATTGGAATATAAGCTGAGGATGGCTGAAACAATTGGGCCTGAAAATCCAAAGGCGGAGAGGACTCCCCTGAGGTAACCCCAGTGCACCCTATCAAACGCTTTTTCAGCGTCTAGTGACAGGAACGCACTGGGGCCCCCCCTCCTCTCCGCCACCTCAATCAGATTCAGCATCCTCCTAGTTCCGTCTTTTGCTTGCCTCCCCTTCACAAATCCCACTTGATCGGGGTCCACTACCAAGGGGATCACCTCTCCCAGCCGATCCCCCAGGACTTTGGAGAAAATCTTAAGGTCGACATTGAGTAAAGATATCGGCCTATAGTTCTCGGGACGGTCCCGTTCCTTCCCGGGTTTAGGAATTGTTATTATTGTGGCTTCAAGAGAAGAGGCCGGAATGAAACCCCTGTCCTGCCACATTTTAAACACCCTGAGAAGGTACGGGGCCAAGTCCTCTGAGAACATTCTATAATACTCTCCCACAAAACCATCCGGTCCAGGGGCCGAGTTAGTTTTCAGCCCGCTAATCACCTTGTTCACTTCGCACAAAGTAATAGGGCTGTTTAATTTCTCCAACCATTCCATCGGGATCTTCGGGAGATTAAGTTGTTCCAAAAAATTCCTGATCCCCTCCTCGGTGGGTTGTGGGGTGTGACTGTCGTTTTTTAAGTTATACAGCCCTTCGTAGTATGAGGCGAATGCCTCCACTATCTCGGACGGTTTCCGTACTACATTACCTCCCATTGTTCGTATTTCAGTGATCATGGATTTGGCCACTTTCTTTTTGATCCTTCGTGCAAGTATTTTCCCGGCCCGGTCTCCCGCTTCATAATATTTAATTTTGAGCTTTCTGAGACTATTTTCATGTTGTCTCAGCAATAAGGATCTCAGTTTATTTCGCAGCGTCAGTATTTGCGAAAGCAGGAGCGGGGAGGGAGAAACCTTGTTTGACGCCTCCAGCTTAGCTATTTTAGAAGTCCAGTTCTCTAGTAATTTACCTCTCTGTTTTTTTAGTTGCGCTGATTTTTGCAACAATAGTCCTCTCATGACCACCTTTTTCGCCTCCCACAAAGTCTCATCCGAGACTTCCCCATTGTCGTTTAGGACAAAGTAGTTTTTCAGAGAAGCTCTCATCATGTCTTCAACTCCACTCTCTAGCAGTAGGCCCGGATTAAGTCTCCAGCTTCTGGCAGCACCCCCTCCACTGTCTAGAGCCACTTTGAGAGTGATCGGGGCATGGTCCGACCAGGTGATCACCCCAAGCCCCGGTGACTCAGACCTCTCCAGAGCCAGGTCATTGACTAGAAAATAATCTATCCTGGAGTAGGTTTTGTGTACATGAGAGAAGAAGGAATAGTCCCTCTCCTCTGCATGGTGGTATCTCCAGACGTCGTGGAGGTGGTGCTGCCGGCATAACAGACCCAGAGAACTTCCCCTTCCCCTGGTTGGAGCAAAGGAGTCCAGTCGCGGGACCATGAGAGAGTTGAGATCCTCTCCAACTATTAGTTTACCTTGAGAGCGTTCCCCTAGAATTTTGAACACTTTTTTCAAGAATTTCTGTTGTCCCTTATTTGGGGCGTATACACTTGCCAAGGTAAATGGGGAGTTTCCAATGTCACCCATAACTATCACAAAGCGGCCCTCCGGATCCGCTATCACTTCCCCCAGTTTGAACTGGACCAAGTGCCGGATCATGATGCACACTCCCGCCTTTTTTTGTTGTGCATTAGTGTGGAAAACATGGGGAAAGTTGTCGTTTTTCAGTCTATCTTTGTCAATGGCTAGCAGGTGGGTTTCTTGTAGAAACACTATCTCCGCCTGGGAGGATCGCATTTCTCTCCGTGTAAAGGAGCGCTTGGCTGGGGAGTTAAGACCCTTCACGTTTAGTGAAAATAGTCTTAGTGCCATAATTGTTGACGTAACTTCCCACCTACCCTCCTCCTCTCCCCCCCGGCTCAATCCCTACTACCCGGAAAGGACAGACCAGTCGGCGCGGTCTATATGATCTCTCAAGGGGGAACTTACTGTAAATTAAAGGGGGAAGGGAAGGAACAAAGTAAGGAAATTAAGAAAGGTTATAGAGGGAGAAAGAAGAAGGTGAAATGAAGAAAAAAGAAAAGTGCATTGAAAGAGAGTTATAAAACTTTAAAATGTAAACATGTATGTAAACCAACAGAGGTATCCTCTCAATATTAGAGGAACAAATCGGGGGGTGGCAGTCAGCTCTCACGTTTGTCCCTCCACTTTAGCAAAAGAGAGACAGCTGACCGCGCTCCCGGTTCAATAGAAACGTAAACCGGGTAATTCTCATTATAAAAGGATATCTGAAGCAGGTCGGCTTAGACCTGTGTAGTTGTTAGTGTCTGTTCATGCGATTGTTGCATTTTGCAGGCTGGGGATCTCAGCGTCGTCTGTAGTGTGAGGAGAGCGTCTGGGAGATGGTGTAGCAAGGTTCCATCCTCTCAGGGTTTTGCGCATCAGCGTCGGAGAGGAGAACGAATGCCGTTTGCCCTGGAACCTGAAATTCAGGGATACTGGGGAGCCCCATGCATATAGTATTCCTTTGTCTCGCAAAATTTTACAGCTGGACGCGAATTCACGTCTCTTCGCCAATGTCCCGGGCGATAAGTCTGGGTAAGTGGCTAGTCCTTTATATGGATCCGGCAGTGCAGGACCTCGTCTCATCCTTCTCAATATTTGATCCACTGCTTCTGGGCAGTTCATGTGGACCAAAATATCTCTAGGGATTGTGTCAGGGAGGTGTCTGGGCTTAGGGATTCTGAAAGCCCGAATAATCCCCTTCTTTAATGCTGGGGCATCTGGGAGCGCCGCCGCCAGGAATTCCCTTATCAGAGCAGGGACATCACTTTCTGCGTCGGATTCAGGAAGCCCACGCAGTTTAAAGTTATTGCTACGTAGTTTATCTTCAAGGTGGTGTAATGTGGCCTGCATCGCTCCCACCTCTCTGTCAAGAGCATCATGATTGTCAGCAAGGTCGTTATGGGCTTTGGCAATGTCAGTCATTTATTCCTCCATACGGTCTGTGCGTTCTCCCAGCACCCCCATCTCCTCCCTGATGGATCCCACCAGGTCTCTCATGTCCTCCATTATGGAATGCCGCAATGAGCCCAGGAGGGAGCGCAGCATGCCCAGAGTCACTAGAGCCTCATCTCCAGTCACCTCACCTTCCCTTGGCGAGTGTCCGCTCCTCTCCTTCCTATCCAGCGTCGGCGCATGTGGCGAGGCTGAGGCTCGAGGTGAGGAAGAAGGGGCTTCCCTTTCCCGCTCCGGCGCCATCTTAGGGGGAGAAACTCTCCGGGCTCCCGCTGCACAATAATCCATCACTTTGTTGTCTGTTTGACGGCGTTTAGGGGCTGTGCGGGGCATTTCTCCGATGTCCGTATCTTCCCCCACCTGCGGTGTCAATTCTGCAGCTTAAGCTGGTCGTTTTGGTGCCGTTGTCCAGATCTAAGCTAAGCGAGGAGCTTCTTTAGACTGTGACCGGCGCCATTAGCAGCAGGACACGCCCCGGTGTTCCATAGTTGACGAACCCGTGTCCTTTCTTCCCTGCCTAGGATGGGCCTATACCCAATGGCTCTGTATAGGTAGTATTGGGGGCCCTCTCCCTCGTGGTGAGGAAGCAGGCAGACTGCTCCATCTGGCAGGGTGCTGTGGCGATATACAAACAACAGCAGCCGGTTGCCGACTGCAAAGATGGACTTTGGCCGGATCATCGAGCCCGGCATTCCTGTGGTGGACTGGAGAATCACCTGGAGTATGGTCGCTCCACTCTGGGGTTCTCCCTTTCTCTCTAGGGCCTTGACTCCGCTCGTCAGGTGCCCTCTTTCAGGATCTCCTCAAGACCCCTTCGCTTTCCCTCCGTATCAGCTTGAAACCGTCCAGGTAACCCTTCCACCTCGTTCCACATTCTTTCCAACTTTCCTCCTCCGACTGTTCTGACCTCTCCCTCTCTCACCAACTAGAGAGAGACTACTCTTTCTCCTAGCTGGCCATTCTGCTGAAGAAGACCTCTTTATCCCCCTAAAGGTGAATATATCTCCTCCCGGTAACCTCCCACCGCTCAGCTAATGTGGGAATGCAGGAATGGGTCCCACCCACCAACCTAGGGTCCACTTGCAGCTGGGGAAATTATACCTCTTTTACAGGTGCAATACCCCTCTGTGATGCCTGACTATGTGGGGTACCACAGTATAACAATATTTCCTCCCTCCCAAATACCGTATTCCCCCATCACCTCTAAGTGATATTATTTAAAATTGGAATGAAACTCAGCCACGAAGTGGAGACCCCGTAACATTACCCAGTGGGATCACTGAGTGCGGAGGATCAGAAAGTCTCCACCACTCGATTGCCTCCATAACTGCAGAGTCCAGACCTGCCGTCAGCACAAACAATGTGCACAAGGGAGGGTTCAAGTGATAGCCAGATCGTAATTCTATCATACAGGTCAAGATCACACTATCTGGAAACAATAATTCTTACACTTATTGGCAGGAGACAAGTGTCGTCATACAGAAACTCAACCTGTAAACGTGAGATAAATGCGCATAGGGTCTTATCCTTTTAACAAAGGTTTGTAGCGGTGTATATTAGGAGCTGCTCACCTGGCTCAGTTGTGTCACCCACAACCGGTATAATCGCCTGTAAGATGGCTTGTAGAGAATGGCTGCTGCAGGGCCGCACCTTCACGATGACCGTGGAAACAGGAATGCTGTAATGGGACAAAATGCCGAGTTGCCCGCGCTGCCACCAGGAATCACCAGGAAACAAGGAGTTAACTGGGCAGATGTTTCTTTATTTTATCCTACGCGTTTCAGAGCCTCTATCCGAGCTCCTTCCTCAGGGAGATGTTCCCTGAGGAAGGAGCTCGGATAGAGGCTCTGAAACGCGTAGGATAAAATAAAGAAACATCTGCCCAGTTAACTCCTTGTTTCCTGGTGATTCCTGGTGGCAGCGCGGGCAACTCGGCATTTTGTCCCATTACAGTCATACAGAAACTGATGCACGTAGAAAGTTGTTGCAACTGGAGAGTTACTTATTATGCAAGATATTAAGGCATTTTCTATCCAAATACAATTGTGACAAAAAATGTTTGTTAGGGGCGACAACCATCATTAGATTAAGGTTGTCACAAGGAGCGGTCTGAATGGAGCCGCAGTCCAGCTGGTGATCTAACTCCTTCTAAATTCTTTAACACAGTGGTCCCCAATTTTTCATTCTTTGAGAAATCTGGCAGCCACATCCAGCTCCTCCATCTCTCCAGGGTAGACGCTCACTTTCCCCATTCGGTGTTCAGCACACTCACCACATACTTGCATCCAGCTTTAAGCGCCTCCTCTGTCTGGCAGCGTCCTCCTCCAGCTTTTCACATTTATCTGACCTTCCTCCTCACAAGGTGTGCCCATCCAGAGCTCTTCTGATGGACCTACTCACAATAGTAACAACCTGGAGATTGAGCTAGCAGACTGCCGCAAGCCACAGATCATGAACCCGAGAGCCCCTGCTGTAAAAGATGGGTGAGAATTATATTTAATAGGAAAACCTTTTTAAAGGGAATCTGTCACCAGGCTTGTTCACCTAAACTAAGAGCAGCATAACATAGAAGCAGAGACCCTGATACCAGTGATGTGTCAGTTACTGGGCTGCTCATTGTAGTTTTGATAAAATTCAGTTGCTTATCAGCATGGGATTATCAGTAGAGGTATAGTAAACCTGCTGCCAGGAAGTTCCCCATATTCATGAGCTCTATATACCCCCATCCCCACTACTGATACTGATTGGCAGCTTTCTGTGTGATAATAATATTATACATAATCTTATTGTCAGCTTTATATGAACACTGTATGTGGGCAGAAAGCTGCCAATCAGTGGTGTGGGCGGGGTTTTATGCAGAGCTCAGCATTCACATAACAGTAATGACTATATATGAAACAGAAACAACATTGACGTCATCAAAACTACAACAAGCAGCCAGTAAGTGACACATCACTGGAATCTAGGCCTCTTCCCCTACATCATTCTGCTCTGATGGGAGAGAAAAAACCCTGGTGACAGATTCCCTTTAAATAAAATCAGAAAATGTTTTTATAATAGTGCTGTCTCACAATGATTCAGCGCCCTGAAGGGTTTCCAAAAGAATCAAGTGACTGGCACTTAATGACTTTCTTGTGTGATTCCTACATCATTCTAATGGTAACAGAATGGAGTATGGAGGATAGATTTATGTTAACCACTCTACGGATAGTTGTAAACCGTACCATGTGGGGCCCATTATTACAGTCCCATTGGGGGATTATAATGCTTCTCCTCATTATATTGAAAATATACCCTAATATTAAGGCCCCTGTACACATTGGAATTACACAGGCCCATACCCCAATACTAGCGGGCTCAGCCAACTGTCTGCTGTGTATTGGGGCCTTCGGACTCTCCTCTGACACATGATGTCGGAAAATATAAGTACAGGGATGAGAAAATAAGAAAAGGAAAGTATAGTATTGGGTGCTGCAGAGCAGAAAACGTCCTGATGAGATTAATAATTACATATCTGTATAGAAGGCACAGGCACAATGGGCGTTTCAGGAACGACCGGTCCCCTTTATCAGGTGCAAAGATAGTTGGTGAAAAGGTAAGCATCCAGCATGTCCAATATTGGACTTTGTCGATCCTTTTATCCTCTCAAAGATAAGGCACCATTAAAGTAATCTGACAGCAGCTTTCATGTAGAGAACAGAAGAACCCCTGCAGAGTGAGCGCTCCTGTATATGGAGGAGTCAGGAGAGGTCGTTAGAAGCTGAAAGATCAGTTATCTCTTGTGTATGGGGCCCCTCAGATTTAAAGGGAGTCTGTCACCAGGATTTTAATACCCCATTAAAGAGCAGATGATATAGGGGTAGGTACCCTGATTCCAATGATGTGTCACTTACAGGGCTGCTTTCTGTTATTTTGATAAAATCACTGTTTTCTCTGCTGCAGATCTACTGTTCTTTGTATAACCCTGCCCCACCACTGATTGGCAGCGTTCTGTCTACACTGTGTATGTGAAAGCCGTCATTCAGTGGTGGGGGTTATACTTATGGAGGACTACTGTCAGAGGTTTACTACTGTGTTTCCCTGAAAATAAGTCATACTATGGGGGTTTGCTGCATGACTCAACATAAGGCACCCCTGACAATAAGGCATACCAGGTTTTGATGAAAATCATGCCCGCCGACCAGGGCATGCAGCTGCGATGCATCCAGTCTTTGTCTGCTGCCCGCCACCTTTATCCAGTACCCACCACCACTGTACGGTGTTCCAGGTGCTCCTCTATATCCCTGCTGCCGTAACCATACGTTAAGCTAATGAGAGGCCAGCAACCGTGGCCCAACCAGATGCCAGCAGCCGCAGGCCAATTAGAGGTGCATAACATCACATGTGGGAATCTGATTGTCCGGCCGCTGCTGACCTCTGATTGGCTTACCGTACATCTATGGCAGCAGAACTCACAGCTCCGTCCTGAATACTGTACAACGCGGACCGCGGAGGACCGGTGAGTATATATGTGTGTGTGTCTGTGTGTGCGTTTTTACAGGTACTGTTACCATGGTGGGGGCTGCAAAGAGCTGCAATGATAAGATGGGGATACTATATTGGGGGCTGCAAAGTGCTACAAGAGGATGATGGGGTACCATGTTGGGGGCTGCAAAGGACTGCGAGAGGATGATAGAGTACCATGTTGGGGGCTGCGAGGAGCTGCAAGGAAATAATGGGGGTACCATATTGGGGCTACAAGGGGATGATGGGAATACCATATTGGGGGCTGCAAGGGGATGATGAGAATATCATATTAGGGGCCACAAAGGCCTGCAAGGGGATGATGGAGATACTATATTGGAGGCTGCAAAGGGTTGTAAGGGGATAATGGGGATACCATATTGGGGACTGAAAAGGGATAATGGGGATACCATATTGAGGGCTGCAAAGGGCTGCAATGGCATGATTGGGGTACCATATTGGAGGCTGTGAAGGGCTGCAAGGGGATGATGGGGATACCATATTGGGGCTGGCAAGGGCTGCAAGGGGAAGATGAGGGTACCATATTGGGGGCTGCAAAGGATGATGGGGATGGTGGGGGTACCATATTGAGGGCTGCAAATTCTTGATGTTCATTTTTTTGTTCAACATTAAATGTGAATTATTCTTCATGGAAGAATTAGACACCCTCTGAAAATAAGACATGGTGCATCTTTGGGAGCAAACATTAATATAACACACTGTCTTATTTTCAGGGAAACAGGGTAGTCCTCTAGTGATAACCTATTTTGTATCAAAATTACATTAAGCAGGACAGTAAGTGATATATCACTGGAATCAGGGTCCCTGCTTCTACATTTTGCTCCCCTCAGATGTAGATAAAAACTGGTAACAGATTCCCTTTAAGAACAGTAGGGCAGAAGAGATGAAGGCTTTAAGACCTCATTAAGGGAAAAACGTTGCATTGTCTGTGTCTCTTCTTTGGGAATTTTACTCGTTGACAACAGACCCCATACATTGATGAGGTTTACATTTACTTTCACCACTCTTTAATAATCTCCTGACGTGATGGCATTAAATTCACGAGTATCTTTGGGTTCTCGGAGTCCCTTCAGACTGACTTATAATTTAGCAGAAGACATGGCAGCCAGCATACGATGTCAGCACTGATGATGGCCATTACCGCTGACTGACTTCTGTGACATCAGTAGACTTTCACCTCTTTAATTTTCAGTCTGTGAATAAAGAAAATTGCTGAATTTATGTAAGGTTTGAGTCTAAAATAGAAGTCTTAATGGAGACCCATAGCTTAATGCAAAAAGCCTATTTCCCTGCGATTCTCTGCAGCTTCCGGAGAATTTCCGAGGAGAATCCATGTGGAAAATCCACAGTAAATCTGCTTCATCCATACGGGCCCATGCACTGTGTTTATTCCTGATCTTAGCTGTTACCTAAATCTCCCCAATATTCCAATCTGCTCCTGGCTAGATACAATAGAAAAATATCAAGAAAAAGAAGCGGTATCAACACAAAATATAGAAAAGTCAGAGAGCAAACAAGATCATGGAGGATAACGGAGAGACGGGACAGAGGAGGTGTCAGGAGACAAGACGTGTCAATGAGGATAAGATTAGAAACAAGCAGACGTTCCCTTCTCACATAATAATTAGGAAATGTCTCCATAGACCAGGAGGAAAGCTAATTAGAGGATTCATAGGTAGAAGGAGCTTCACCCTTTACCTACCAATCTGATAGCTTTGTAAAGGTTACACACATCCCGTCTCCCTCTGCCGACATCCCCTGAAGTAATAAATTATTATCTTGTCATGTGATATAATCCTGCAAATATGTCACAAAGAAGCACTAACTCCAAAGGGATTTCATTAGTTTCTTTCCGGGATTTATTTGATTTAAAAGTAATGTCTAGTTTATAAACCTTTCTTCCAATACCCTACAAGGGAATCCTGTGCGAGCAGCTTCAGGGATGGGCTCCATACACAACTCTCATCTCAATTATCTGGCATTGGAAAGCAGCATAGACAGTCCGCTGATTGGGAAAGGTGTCTTACAGCAATATGCACATTAGGAAATGTTTGGCTAAATGTTTCTCTACGTTCCCCAAAGCCCATATTCACAGGAACACTTCTAAGGCTCCTGTGCTGCCTTTGAGAGAGCCACTGACAAACTACTAAAAAAATTGTTGCGCCACACTGTGCAAATTAGCCGAAGCAAGGGGTTATATTGATATGTCACTCACCTTTTCTAGTTGCGCCCCCTGCACAACTAGGTTGATGATTTGAGGTGAGATTTAACCGCAGGCATAAATCCGTTGCTACGTGTAGAGAAGCCTTTCCTTATGGAACTTCAACGTCTCTCCATCCACTTGAGAAAGACACCTTTAGTGTCGAAACATGTTGTGGCGAGGAGACCTGTAACTTCTACTGTTCACAATAAATTTGAAAGGTAATATTCGATAAGAGCCAGTGCCTGTTTCTGTCCCCAGCGCTCATTATATCATACCTTTTTACCTCATATCGTACTGACAAACTACTATGGCTTATCTGCTGGAGAACAATAAAATAGCCAATGATGAAAATCCCACTCGTCGGATCTTGCTCTGTGGTGGGAGATCGGGAAGCCTCTATGCAGTTGTAGCCAAAAGTATTGACACCGTGCAATTCTGTCAGATAATACTTTATTCCTGAAAATGATTGCAATCACAAATTCTTTGGTATTATTATCTTCATTTAATTTGTCTTAAATGAAAAAAGACAAAAGAGAATGAAGCAAAAAGCAAAACATTGATCATTTCACACAAACCTCCAAAAATGGGCCAAACAAAAGTGTTGGCACCCTCAGCCTAATACTTGGTTGCACAACCTTTAGCCAAAATAACTGCGATCAACCGCTTCCAGTAACCATCAATGAGTTTCTTACAATGCTCTGCTGGAATTTTAGACCATTCTTCTTTGGCAAACTGCTCCAGGTCCCTGATATTTGAAGGGTGCCTTCTCCAAACTGCCATTTTTAGATCTCTCCACAGGTGTTCTATGGGTTTCAGGTCTGGACTCACTGCTGGCCACCTTAGAAGTCTCCAGTGCTTTCTCTCAAACCATTTTCTAGTGCTTTTTGAAGTGTGTTTTGGGTCATTGTCCTGCTGGAAGACCCATGACCTCTGAGGGAGACCCAGCTTTCTCACACTGGGCCCTACATTATGCTGCAAAATTTGTTGGTAGTCTTCAGACTTCATAATGCCATGCACACGGTCAAGCAGTCCAGTGCCAGAGGCAGCAAAGCAACCCCAAAACATCAGGGAACCTCCGCCATGTTTGACTGTAGGGACTGTGTCTTTTCTTTGAATGCCTCTTTTTTCTCCTGTAAACTCTATGTTAATGCCTTTGCCCATAAAGCTCTTCTTTTGTCTCATCTGACCAGAGAACATTCTTCCAAAACATTGTAGGCTTTCTCAGGTAAGTTTTGGCAAACTCCAGCATGGCTTTTTTATGTCTCAGGGTAAGAAGTGGGGTCTTCCTGGGTATCCTACCATACAGTCCCTTTTCATTCAGACGCTGACGGATAGTACGGGTTTGACACTGTTGTAACCTCGGACTGCAGGGCAGCTTGAACTTGTTTGGATGTTAGTCGAGGTTCTTTATCCACCATCCGCACAATCTTGCGTTGAAATCTCTTGTCAATTTTTCTTTTCCGTCCACATCTAGGGAGATTAGCCACAGTGCCATGGGCTTTAAACTTCTTCATGACACTGTGCACGGTAGACACAGGAACATTCAGGTCTTTGGAGATGGACTTGTAGCCTTGAGATTGCTCATGCTTCCTCACAATTTGGTTTCTCAAGTTCTCAGACAGTTCTTTGGTCTTCTTTCTTTTCTCTATGCTCAATGTGGTACACACAAAGACACAGGACAGAGGTTGAGTCAACTTTAATCCATGTCAACTGGCTGCAAGTGTGATTTAGTTATTGCCATCCCCTGTTAGGTGCCACAGGTAAGTTACAGGTGTTGTTAATTACACAAATTAGAGAAGCATCACATGATTTTTCTAATGGTGCCAATACTTTTGTCCACCCCCTTTTTTATGTTTGGTGTGGAATTATATCCAATTTGGCTTTAGGACAATTGTTTTTGTGGTTTTTCATTGAAGACAAATTACATGAAGATAATAATACCAAAGAATTTGTGATTGCAATCATTTTCAGGAAGAAACTGAGTATTATCTGACAGAATTGCAGGGGTGTCAATACTTTTGGCCACAACTGTATAAGGCCACATGCACATATTCAATATTTAGTGAGTTTTTTACCTCACTATTAGTAGGACAAAACCACAAGAAGAACAATCAGAGGAAAAGTATAATAGAACCATGTCCATATGTGCTCGGTAGAACACTTGGCAGAGTATTCTGATATATGGATTCTTATGGGACAGCAGACGTCTTGGCCAACTGTTGCAGTACAAGTTAGCAATGGGAAGTGAACAAAAAGCAGAAAAGTAGACTCGTATTGGATCATACTCATAGGACTGTATTACAGAGGGCAGTAAACAACTGATGAACTGCGAGGACCCCATGGAAAGGTGGAGTCTCATGAACGTATGAAAAATCTGACCAATTTTCATCCAGGAGAGTAGGATGAGTGAGATCCATTGGTATTCCGTGTGTCATGTGAGTGCTATGCGAGTGTGCAATTCTTTTCTTTATAATATCTGTGTCCCATCTGTATGCAATGTGTTTTTTTATCTGCAGCTATTATTGTACAATCATTTACTGGACTATTTACAGTGTTCTGTGCTACAGAATAATAATGTATTCACAAATTGAACAACACATGGAGGGCCAATGTGCCATCTTTTCTTTTTCTGGTACCATTGGCTTACATTGGCGAGTCTCGTCCAATTTACATATCCACTTATAGCATGCTATGAGTTTTGTCTTATCCTGAATACAAGTGAGAAACAAATTGCAGATGTGCACTGCCTCATTGACTAACATTGGTCCAATATTTCTCACATTGCACTTGTCCAATTCATAAACTCCTGTGATGGAGACCTAATACAGGCTACAGCTACATGGCAACATGTGTTGCACGACAGTGAGATTGCAGTGTCAACATCACATCTATGGATTTCCTATGGTGCCACATGGAGATGAGCAGCCGAACATGACTGCGACGCAAAGTTGCAAATATTTCCAAATCTGCTAGATTCCCTGTTGCTGATGGTTTTATCTGTGGTTTACCCATTTTCTTTCTTTTTTTTTTACTGTAAACTCATAGCACTGAAGTAGTTACAAGACAGCAATTTGGGAACAAGTAGCACAAATATTTTGGTCACATGACTGAGAATTTCTGTCACATGTCGTCGTGTTGCCCCAACATTAAAAGGATGGTACGAAAGCCAAAGTAATTTACATCTAAATCCCTAAATATTTAGTGCCATAATCTAAGGTATTTTCTAATACACTTGCATTAAAAATTCCCTACCTTTCCCTAACTGATATTGTATTATTTCCCCTATCTCCATCCTGCTGATTCTTCATTTTAAAATCCCCAGTGCATGGTGGGATACTCAAACCAAGTGTCATCAGGGAGCAGAGGCTGCGGTCACTGTTGGAGTCTCCGCTCCATCCCTGAAATGAAGCGTCATCAGTGATGTTTGTTTCAGGATCTGGGCTTAGTCCCTGCATGATGTGCACAATGACAGCACACTCTCTGTTGTCAGAAACCCTGCATGCTTTAACCAGTGACATCACTTGCAGGGGCGGCACTGGTCTCTGCACATTCTTCCATTGCACACTGACAGTGTACTCTCCTCTGTTGCCATCTTGTTACTGCTGAATTGACCCAACAACAGTGTGCTGTCATTGTGCATGTTGCATGGTGCACAACAGGCAGGGACTACCCCAGCCCCTGAAACAAGCATCACTGATGATGATACATTTCAGAAACAGCTAGAGGCAGCGTGTACTAGATTCTCAAACAAAGCGTCATCAGAGAGAATGTGGGGAGAAAAATTACAATGGCAGTTATATAGTGTAGTTGGGTAAGAGTAAGGAATTCTTAGTAGCAATATATTAGAGATTACTTTAGATCACAGCACAATATAGATAGGGATTTAGATGAAGATTAATTTGGCTTTCAGGTCACTCCTTTAATCTTTATTTCATCAATTTAGGGCTTTATGCATGTGGCCATTTTTCCCCATCTGTATTGAAAAATGATTGTATGATCATTGAGTGGGCAGACTACTATCTGTAAAGTCTGCTTTTCTTTGAAATATAAAGGTTTTGATATTTTATGTCACCAGGTCAAATGTGCCCATTTTTTATGTTATTTTATTTCTGCCAGTCACCTGAGCATTTGTTTTTTCCGACATAAGGTCCTAGAGATATTGGCCTTTTTCTTTAGCCTTAACACGTAATGACTTTACAAGGTGGTGTGTCTCACAGGATCCTCTGGAGCATGTCTCACGAGATCCTCTGGAGCGTGTCTCAAGATCCTCTGGAGCATGTCTTACAGAATCCTCTGGAGCATGTCTTGCAGGATCCTCTGGAGCATGTCTCACGAGATCCTCTGGAGCGTGTCTCACAGGATCCTCTGGAGCATGTCTTACAGGATCCTCTGGAGCATGTCTCACGAGATCCTCTGGAGCATGTCTTACAGGATCCTCTGGAGCATGTCTTACAGGATCCTCTGGAGCATGTCTCACGAGATCCTCTGGAGCGTGTCTCACAGGATCCTCTGGATCGTGTCTCACAAGATCCTCTGGAGCTGTCTCACTAGGATTCTCTGGAGCATATCTCATGAGATCCTCTGAAGCATGTCTCACAGGATCCTCATGGAGCATGTCTCACATGATCCTCTGGAGCATTTGTTACAGGATCCTCTGGAGCATGTCTCACAGGATCCTCTGGATCCTGTTTCACAAGATCCTCTGGAGCTGTCTCACAGGATCCTCTGGATCTGTTTCATAAGATCCACTGGAGCATGTCTCACAGGATTCTCTGGAGCATGTCTCACAGGATCCACTGGATCGTGTCTTCAGGAATCCTCTGGAGCATGTCTCACAGGACCTCTGGAGTATGTCTCACAGGATCTTCTGGAGCATGTCTCACAGGGATCCTCTGGAGCATGTCTAACAAATCTTCTGGAGCATGTCACACAGGATCCACTAGAGGGATGTCTCACAGGATCCTCTGGAGCATGTCTCACAGGATCTTCTGGAGTGTGTTACAGGATCCACTGGAGGTGTCTCTCAGGATCCACTGGAGGAGTGTCTCACAGGATCCTCTGAAGCATGTGTTACAGGATCCCTGGAGTGTGTCTCACAGGATCCTCTGGAGGGTGTCTCACAGGATCCTCTGAGCATGTTCAACAGGATCCTCTGGAGATGTCTAACAGATCTTCTGGAGCATGTTACACAGGATCACTTGAAGTGTCTCACAGGATCCTCTGGAGCATGTCTACAGGATCTTCTGGAGTGTGTCTGACAGGATCCACTAGAGTGTGTCTCACAGGATCCTGTGGAGCATGTCTCACAGGATCTTCTGGAGTGTGTCTCACAGGATCCACTGGAGGGTGTCTCTCAGGATCCACTGGAGTGTGTCCCACAGGATCCTCTGGGGCGTGACTTACAGGATTCTCTGGAATGTGTCTCACAGGATCCTCTGGGGCGTGACTCACAGGATCCTCTGGAGTGTGTCTCACAGGATCCTCTGGGGCGTGACTTACAGGATTCTCTGGAGTGTGTCTCACAGGATCCTCTGGAGTGTGTCTCACAGGATTCTCTGGGGCGTGACTCACAGGATCCCTGGAGTGTGTCTCACAGGATTCTCTGGGATAGAGGGAAGAAAGCGCACTATAGGGTCTTATCTCAATTGTATATAGTCAATTTTCTATATGGATCCACTCACCTGGTTTGGTTGTGTGAGACACATCAACCATATGCACCTCCGAGTAAAATCCACAGCATCCAAAGAACTGCAGCAATCCACCGGTATAGCAATCATATATAAAAGGAGAAAGAAAAAAAACGGCTTCACGATCGTGCAGTCCTCAAAGATAATAAATCCACGTGCCCATGGACTCCAAGCAACTCTTTATTCCACTGTAAACTCTATGCGTTTCGTGTACACACTGTACATTTCCTCAGGAGTTAAAGTTACCTTCAACTCCTGAGGAAGTGTACAGTGTGTACACGAAACACGTAGAGTTTACAGTGGAATAAAGAGTTGCTCGGAGTCCATGGGCACGTGGATTTATTATCTTTGAGGACTGCGCGATAGTGAAGCTGTTTTTTTTCTTTCTCCTTTTATATAGGATCCTCTGGGGCGTGACTCACAAGATCCTCTGGGGCGACTCACAGGATCCTCTGGAGTATGTCTCACAGGATCCTCTGGGGCGTGACTCACAGGATCCTCTGGAGTGTGTCTCACAGGATCCTCTGGAGCATGTCTCACAGGATCCTCTAGGGCAGGGGTGGGGAACTCCAGTCCTCGAGGGCCGCAAACAGTGCAGGTTTTCAGGATTTCCTTAGTATTGCACAGGGATTGGAATCATCACCAGTGCAAGTGATTATGTTATCACCTGTGCAATACTAAGGAAATCCTGAAAACCTGCACTGTTTGCGGCCCTCGAGGACTGGAGTTCCCCACCCTGCTCTAGGGTGTGTCTTAAGGCTGCTTTGCATTTTCACCCTGTGAGTCATGCTCCTTTGATAAAGACCATACAAATGAAATGATCATTATAAAAAGACCCGTATCTCTGGAACTGTATGATGGATTCAAAAAGAAAGGGAAAATGGAAACAGATAATAATCAAAGGGTAACAATGGGATTAAAATAAGAAAAAAAACTGGAAATGTTTTACCTTTAACCTCCATTACAAACTCATGTCTGAAGCCAAACTGCTACGCTCTTTTACATAGGCTTTACAAGTAATGCCAGTTCTAATGTCGCTTCTATGTCTGACTGTTGTCCTTGGCAGAAGAAGGATTTGTCATTGCAAGGGATATTTTTTTTAATATGCTATGAAAGCCGTCACAGCAGATATAAAATGCAGCATGCCTTGTCAGCAAGTGCTTGTCAAAATTGTCAATTTGGTATGGATCTGGTCTTCCATGTTCTGTCCAGAATGCCGCAGCAATTATTAATGGGGTCATTTAGGATGTCCCTGTGAACCACATTGATATTTGTTATTATTTAAGTAATTGCAAGTCTAGAAAGGAGAAAGAAACAATTTTTCCTAAGGATAGATGAGCAGAAATATGATATTTACTGCAGAATGTCGTTTGTGATGGGAAAACGAATCGCCCCCACATGACTATGATCTACATATTAAACCCGACCTTATATCGATAGTGTTGGGGCTTTGTCTATAGGGCTGTGATAGCGATGAGCCTTGTATCCGGGGACGTCACCCGGTCGCAGTATGAGAGTTACATTGTGTTTACAGGACACGTCACCTGTTCTCATTAAACCTTAGCTTATTTCTCTAATTATTACATTTCATATCTGATTCCTCTTCTTCTAAATGTAATGAGTGAAATATTAATATTGGGGAGGTCAGGAGGTCGTGTTGTCAGGGCTCTTATGACATTAGAAGATATTACCTTCATGGGGACATCAGTCATTGTAACGATTAGTTATCAAATCAAAAATGCTCAGATTTGTTTTATGATGCAGTACATTTATATAATAAAAATATAATAATGAGAAATGACATTGATTTCCAAGCTTAGTTCACAACAGCAATAATGTTTTTATATTTCTATAGCGCCATCATATTCCGCAGCACTTTACACTTCAGAGGAGACAATCCAGACAATAGGAGACAATCCAGAGTGACAATTCATCAGATATCGAGGAGCGAGGGCCCCGATCACAAGCAAGGCACATAGACAACATGGGGACTAAAGATAACTTAGTGATTGAGCACCGGATCTCTTCATCTTCTCCTTCATTAGGGGAAAAGTGAAACAGAAGCGCCCAGTATTAGACTCCATAAACATGTCCCCACCTACTATAAGAGCTGTGACAGTGACAGATGGGAGATTTTCGAGGATTTATATACTCAATAGGACTGACTCACACACCAGTCACAGACACACAATGGAATAATCCCACAAACACTAATGCGTCCTTCATAAATGGGTCAATAGTGGTGTTAGGGTGTGGATGGAAAGCCGCAGCACTATCGCACTTACGTGAATACGTGTAGAGCTCGTTGGGAGCTGGGATGACATGACGGACGTCCCATTTGTGGGATTCAATCTCATATATGGGGGCTTTACACATTACAGGGGATGTCCACTTTTAGGGACAATTTTTCTCTCTTGTATTTTGAACTATAGATCTTTAAAAGTTTGCATTATTCGCCTTTTGTAGCCTTTAATAAATCCTACAATAAACAATAGAGTTATAGTTCTGTTGTGGGGCCGGCATTTGTGGGCAAGGCAGCACGCGTCCCGGCTGACTCCCCACTGCAAAACCTAGTTAAGATTTGCCCTTTTTGAGGGCAAAAATAGTATTCAAGTCCTGTAATACTGAAGAGTCTGGTGAGTACAAGGGCGCACAGCTTGAACCTTGTTTAGTTATATTCACAATGACAGATTTTGGTGCAGAATGCTCCTCACCATCCGGTACCTCCAGGCTCTCACCTACCCCACTCAACACCATAGTGACCCGCTGCAAATGTATTTTGTCTCAACTGGCTTCAGCCTAATAGTGACCACAAAAATGACCACAGGAAAATTGCTCCCACAGGAAACGTGCCCTCAGGAAAATTACTCCCTCAGGAAACATGCCCTCAGGAAACATGCCCTCAGGAAAATTGCCCACACAGACAATTGCCAATTCCAGTATCACAAAGTTTCAGACCTCTGATATTTGAGGTGCAGGTGAGGATGTTCACCTGATATGTGAAAAATGCCCACAGACATGAATGCCAACAGGAAAACAGTATAGAATCATAGGTGAGATTCTCTGCAGGACACAGAATAGTATAGAATTATAGGTTAAATGCTCTGCAGGACAGAATTATAGTATAGAGTCATAGGTATGATGCTCTGCAAGGCAGGGGAATAATTTAGAATTCTAGGTTATATGCGCTGTAAGAAAGGGGAATAGCATAAACGTGTAGGTGAGATGCTCTGCCAGGCAGGAGAATAGCATAGAGTTATAGGTGAGATGCTCTGCAGGACAGGGGGATAGTATAGAGGTATAGGTGAGATGTCATGCAGTACAGGGGGATAGTATAGATGTATATGTGAGATGCTCTGCAGGACAGGGGATAGTATAAAGGTATAGGTGAGATGTCATGCAGTACAGGGGGATAGTATAGAGCAGTGATGGCGAACTCCAGGCCTCGAGTGCCGCACACAGTGCAGGTTTTCAGGATTTCCTTAGAGTTTGACAGTTGGTAATTTGAAGGCAAACTGTCAAATGCAATGGAAATCCTGAAAACCTGGACTGTGTGCGGCACTCGAGGCCTGGAGTTCGCCATCACTGGTATAGAGGAATAGATGAGATGTCATGCAGTATAGGAGGATAGTATGGAGATGTAGGTGAGATGCTCTGCAGTACAGGGGGATAGTATAGAGGTATAGATGAGATGTCATGCAGTATAGGAGGATAGTATGGAGATGTAGGTGAGATGCTCTGCAGTACAGGGGGATAGTATAGAGGTGTAAGTGAGATGCTCTGCAGGACAGGGGGATATTATACAGGTATAGGTGAGATGCTCTTCAGGCAGGGGGATAGTATACAGGTGATGCACCCCCCAGGCTATGGGGTACTCACGACCCGGGCCGGTGCTGTTTCTCTGGGGTATCACTGTAGTCGTGACCCAGTCCCATGGCCTGGGATCAGTCCTAAAAGGGGTATTTACAAGGGATTTGTCATGATGCCACCCGGGGTATGTGGTTAGTAGAACCACAGCTGCCGTATTCCTGCTGGGGATGGTGACTTGGGGCAGCGTGGATGGTAAGCCATCCTAGGGTAGGGCTGAGGGTCACCAGGTCAGGTGCAGTGGTATTGGATGGGGCTTTGTGAGAGACCGTCATTCACACAGTCAATTACTTTTCTGCAGCTTCTCCAGCCAGTGTGCAGGGACGACTGTTTGTGGCTCCTCAGGTAGGATTCTAGAGCACAGGGCAACAGGCGCCATCAATAGGCAGACTCACTGATATGCGTTTTCTCAGTCTCTTTACTGGAGTTAAGGCAGATGTTATAAACTGTCCACGGAGTCTGGAGAGCAGTTTGAGGTAATTCTCACCCGGCCGGGTCGTATTGGTTTCTTCACTGTGTTTGTGTGGTGGCCCCTGCAGTTGCTTAAGCTAGATGGCCAGCCCTGTCTCTGTCTGCGTCTACCAGTATGACAGGCAACTCGATTCATTCACTTCTCTACCCACTCCGGGAAGTCAGTGTTTCTGTATTCTATATGTTGCTGTGCCCCTGGTACCATGTAGCTGGAGAATTTGGAGTCCCCCACTCTCTGGTGTTGACTGTCGGTGTGTGTGAACCTGCACAGTCTCGGACTCCAGTGTCTGTTCTGGCGTTGTTCCTCTCAGGGAAGGGAAGCACGGAGTGGTGCAGCCTCCGGTAACTTTCTGTCTCTCCTTTTTCCTCAGACCCTAGCCTTAGGCCTGGTGTTCAGCAGTGGACATTGGGATGAGCCAGGCACAGCACATTTACACCAGGTCTCCTTCACAGTCCTCACTCTTCACAGCCCTCCCAGGAGCTGAACTGAACTTGTTGCTCCTCAGACCTGAATATATAGGGGAGCTCACCCTCAAGCTGGGCTTGGCCTCCCCCTTCTGTCTGGGAGGTGTTGGTGTTGTTTGCGTGTTGCCTGAGTGGAATACCCCTTACTGCTCTCTGGTGACACCTAACAATGGTGACACCATGACTCTGGGGTGGCACATTCCCCCTTAGTGAAGGACAGTACTCCGGGACTGTGGCAATTTTTCAGCAACATAACATGAATAACAATGTAAATGTGTACAGAGTCTTAAAAGTAAAAACTACAAAAGCCAACAAATTCAAAAGAGTTCAAAAAGAGTTCAAAAGCAGTTCAAAATCAGTGTCTCCAGAGAGTAGTCTATTTCCCTCCAGGGCTGGTAAATATTTATGTACAAGAAGTCTGTACCACAACCAGTCCAGTGGTATGTAATGGTCCATTTTTAAAAGTAAAAAAGATAAAAGTTAAAAAATTTGCAAAAGTACTCACAGGAAAGTCTCTGTAGGTGTTGGGCTTACTGTTTCAAGTTTTTTAACGTTGCATATATATAGGCATTACAAATATATAAACACCTTCCCTATGGGTGTCTTACTCCTGGCCATAAGTGCTGCAGGCCTCCTGGCCCTCGGGTCACTGCATAATGTGGCCAAGGTCTCACTCTCCGTAATTAGCACCTTACGCCACTCTCTCCTCACCCTTTCTGTACACTATGTTTACCGGGTTCTATTCACACTTCTTTACACTAAAACATATGTACATTGTATATTCAAATTTCACTGTAGTCTTTGTAGCGAGCTGGTAACTGACCCTGGGTACTACGTAGTGACCTTCTTACTACAGGTGTACCTGGTGTACTAAGCAAGATACTGTGAGTAGAAGTGTACCTTACTGGTGTTTCTAGTTCTGATGGGGATGGGGATCTGCTAGTAGGACTGGCAAGTTCACTGGGTTTAGGAATCTGCTCTTCCTGTTCTCCCACTAAAGGTTCATCTTCCAGTTCTTCTAATCTTGGGATTTCTTCTTGTTGCTGCACGGGTTCAGGTGGTAGTGTAGGCACTGGTTCAGGTACCACTACTTGATGAAATGCGAGCATTGGGACTAATACTGCTCCATGATAGTTCGTCCAGGTTTTTGGAAAATCTCCTAAGACTGTATGGAACACATCTTCTTTCTTAGGTTAATCTGGTATAATTACAGGATCTTCTGCTGGTGTCTTCAGGGTTTCAGGACACAACTTCAAGTGGTCTCTGGATACTGCTGAGGATGTCTTGCCTCCATCTTTGCTGATTAAACATACTTTAGTATTGTCAAAGTTTGATGGGAGAACGGTGTATGGTGTTGATTCCCATTGATCATCCAAATTGTGATTCCTTCTATTCCTTTTTAAAACTTGTTCACCAGGTTGCAAAGGAGCTGCTGTAGCATGTTGGTTGAAGGTTCTTTCTTGTTTCTCTCTTGCTTGCTGGAGACTTCTTTCTACACATTCTTGGACTTGTAGATACTTCTTTTTTCGGAGGGTATCACAATTGGTTAAATCTGAATCTTCTGCATCTGGCTTGAAAATTCTTGCTCTCATGAGATAAGCTGGGGTGCAATTGGTTGAAGACACTGGAATGTGGTTGTACAAGTCTACCAAGTCAGGTAAATTCTTTGGCCATTGATTCCTTTCTAATGCTGGTAACGTCTTCAAAAGGTCAATCACTATGTGGTTCATCTTTTCACATAAGCCATTTGTCTATGGATGATAAGCTGTTGTCCGAATCTTCTGACATCCATACATGTTACAGAATTCTTGGAATAACTGAGATTCAAATGCTGGTCCTTGATCCACTAAGACCTGTTCTGGGTAGCCATGAGGTCTGCAAAAGTACATCTGGAATGCTTTCGCTACAGTTTTTGCTGTAAGATCTTTCACTGGTACCACCACAAGGAAACAAGAATAGTTGTCCTCTATTGTCAAGGTATAGACATAGCCAGATCTGCTTGGTGTTAATTTGACGTGGTCTAGGGTACTAATTCCAATGGCTGCTTGGTGATTATGGACTTGAGTGGAGCTCTCTGACTCTCTTGATCCTTCTTCCTTTGGTTGCACGGGCCACATTTTCTACAATATTCCTCAATTGACTTTCTCATGCCAACCCAGTAGAATCTTTCTCTTAAGAGCACTTCCAACTTCTTCCATCGAAAGTGTCCTGCACCATCATGGTAAGCTTCTAAGACCATCTTGTGTCTTTCTTGGGTACAATAATGTGCCAGACCAACTCATGAGTCTTTGGATTCACATGTCTTCTGCATAACTTTTCTTTATACAGGAAAAATCTACCTCTCTCCTTCCAGAGTTGGTGAGCTGCAGCTGGAGCATCTTTATCAGGGAAGGCACCTTCATGGGTCAGCACTTGTTGCCTTAGGGCGGTGAAAGGCCGGTAGCTCTTTTTCTTCCAGCTCCTCCGGTTCCTCTTCCACATCTCCTAAGTGTGGCATTCGGGACAAGGCATCTGCATTCCCATTCTTTTGACCTGCTCTGTATTTGATGTTGAAGTCATAATTAGACAGCCGGACCATCCATCTTTGTTCCAACGCACCTAATTTTGCTGACTCCAGGTGTGTTAATGGATTGTTATCAGTGTAGATGGTAAACTTTGCAGCTGCCAGGTAGTGATTAAAATGCTCTGTTACAGCCCAAACTACTTCCAGTAGTTCCAACTTGAAGGAACTGTAATTTTCAGGGTTTTGTTCAGTAGGCCGGATCTTCCTGCTTGCATAGACAATGACTCTTTCTTTGCCTTCTTGCATCTGCGATAGCACTGCTCCCAGTCCCACGTTGCTGGCATCCGTGTACAGAATGAAGGGTTGATGGTAGTCAGGATATGCCAGGATCTCTTCCCCTGTCAAGGCTAACTTCAGCTTTATGAAGGATTCTTCTCTTTCTTCACTTCACTGAAAAGGAGGACTTCGGGTTGAGGACTTCTTTGGCTGTCTTACCAACATCTTGTAGAGAAGCTGCTAGCTTGGTGAAACCTTTGATAAATCTTCTGTAGTAGCCTACCAGTCTCAGGAACTGCCTCACCAATTTCATGCTGGTGGGTCTTAGCCAATCCCTTATCACTGTAACCTTCTCGGGATCCGGTGCTACGCCCTCGGAGCTCCCTACATGTCCCAGGTACTGCACCTTTGGTTTGATTAGGTGACACTTGGATGGCTTGATCTTCATGCCATACCCAAACAAGGCTTTAAACACTTCTGCTAGGTGTTGTAAATGCTCTTCATACGTCTTGGAGTAGACTATGACATCATCCAGGTACAGGAGGACAGTTTTGAAGTTCTTATGTCCTAAGCAGCACTCCATCAGTCTCTGAAATGTACCAGGTGCATTTCAGAGTCCAAATGACATACAATTGAACTCACAGAGGCCCATGGGCGTGGTGAACACTATCTTCTCACGGTCAGCCTTTGCCACAGGAACTTGCCAATACCCACTATTCAGCTCTAAGGTGGAAAAGTAGTTAGCAGATTTTAATGCAGCTAATGATTCTTCTATTCTGGGTAATGGTTATGCATCCTTGTGTGTAATGAGGTTGATATGCCGGTAATCTACGCACATTCTCATGGTCCCATCCTTGTTTTTAACTAGCACTAAAGGAGCTGCCCAGGGCTACAACTGTCTCTTATAACCCCTGCTTCTTTCATCTCTTTGAGCATGTCCTTTGCACAGTGGTAGTGAGTGGGTGGTACGGGTCTATACCTCTCCTTTATGGGTGGATGACTACCTGTGGGTATGTTGTGTTCTACCCCTTTGATCTGCCCAAAGTCTAGAGGCTGTTTGCTGAAGATCTGGTCGTATTCCCTCACTACCCGGTATACTCCATGCTTTTTGATGGGAGGGTGTAGAACTGGCACACACATGTAATTTCTGGCACCAATCCTCCAGTTTTCCTCTGAGCCATTACAATCCGCTTGACTTGACAACGGGTTCAGTGGTTTAACTGTGGTGATGGCGTTGTTATCCACAGTGTACAATTTAGCCATGGAAGCATACTTTGGTAGGATTACCTCCTCCTCCCTGCAATTTAGAAGGCGTATTGGCACTCTCCCCCGTGCACTCAAATACTCCTAGGGCCATTAGTACAGTGGGCCTACTGTCTGAGTACACGGGTTCTACCAGGTCATGATAGTCTTGCCCTCTTATGCCTATTGCGGCTCTACACCAGACCATCATTTCAGTTTTGGGAGGTACTACAATGGGTATTGGATCACTTACCCTTGCACTGCCAATCTCTCCACCTGACAACTCTACCTGCTGCTTCATCAGCAGAGCCTTTATATTCTTCTGCAAGACTCGTTGTTGCCCGGAACTGGCAGTACTGGCCATGCGCTGTGAAACAACAAAAATTTATGCAAGATAACTTTCCATTACATTCATGCCTAGCAAAATAGTTGGATCACGCTAATGCCGGTCAACATCAACAATTATCATCCCCTGATCTTTTAATTCAACTCTCCCAATTTTAATGGTTATGTCCTTGAACCCAATCTGTGGTACTTGTTTACCATTGCTAGCCCATATATTAAAGTCATCATCTGGGCCACAGGTAATGTCTGAATCAGCCCAGTACTGCTTAAAAAGGATATAAGGTATGGAGGAGATCTGCGAGTGTCCAGTTTACAGTGTCCAGTAAAGCATTCAGGGGAATTCCATCCAGCACGACAGGTATAATTGGTTGTCCTCCCATGTACCTGTCCCGCCAGCCTGAGGGGCCTTGGGAGTTCATTCCTGAGTAGCGGCCTGCCTCCCCAGGGGATCCTCCTTTAAAGCACACTCTGTAGCAAAATGGATGGCTTCTCCACAGTGGAGACAAATGGGCTGTCCATCGTTGATAGCGGTCGTTGGGTCGTCCTCTAATCACTGGGTATCTCCAGACAGGTCCAATGTCTGACTTGGACTGAATGCAGATGACTGCTTTTTATGTGCAGGGCTCAAGGGGAGGGTGGGAGACTCCCCAATCTTGCAGAAACAAGAAGCAATTTAGACAAAAAAAAAATGAGCCATGCACACAGTGAATACGTCTGTAGGACAGTGTTCACACCACCAAAAGACTGAATCACAAAAAAAGTCAACAAACGTGTAAAAATACTCTGTTGTAAAAAAAACACAGTAAAAAGCAAGTGCTACTGAAAAAGTAGTAAAATGCAGGGTATTTAGTTGATAAATGTTTGCAAAAAATTTATACTAAGCACTCTACCACTTCAAGGTAACCCGTATCAGATCAGTCCCTATCTGATGTATTTAAAACCTGACCATGTGTCAGGTTTTAAATGGTACCTAAATGAGCAGGATCCAGACAGGTCCAATGTCTGACTTGGACTGAATGCAGATGACGGCTTTTTATGTGCAGGGCTCATGGTAAGGGGTGGGAGACTCCCCAATCTTGCAGAAACAAGAAACAATTTAGACAAAAAAAAAAAAATGAGCCATGAACACAGTGAACACGTCTGTAGGACAGTGTTCACACCACCAAAGGACTGAATCACCAAAAAAGTCAAACAAAAGTGTAAAAACGTTCTGTTGTAAAAAAGAAAAAACACAGTAAAAAGCAAGTGCTGCTGATAAAGTAGTAAAATACAGGGTATTTAGTTGATACGTTTTTTTGCAAAAAATGTATCCTAAGCCGCTCTACCACTTCAAGGTAACCCGGATCCGTAACCGTCCCTATCTGATGTATTTAAAACTGACCATGTGTATTGGTACCTAAATGAGCAGGATCCAGACAGGTCCAATGTCTGACACGGACTAAATGCAGATGACGACTTTTTATGTGCAGTGCTCAAGGGGAGGGGTGGGAGACTCCCCAATCTTGCAGAAACAAGAAACAATTTAGACAAAGAAAAAAAAAAAGCA
Source organism: Allobates femoralis (assembly GCA_033576535.1). Taxonomy (NCBI): domain Eukaryota; kingdom Metazoa; phylum Chordata; class Amphibia; order Anura; family Aromobatidae; genus Allobates; species Allobates femoralis. The sequence continues at coordinate 139,699,944 of JARQOC010000009.1, forward strand.
GAGTCTGTATCATGAGGCTCTTCTGCCTGCAGTATGCGGATTGCCCTCTCTTTAAATTAGACAAAGGTCAAATCAGGGTTTTGTATAGCCATCATCTGCAGTCGTCCTCTATGAGGTGGGAATATTAGTCCATCAACAAACTGGTCTATCAGCAATTTATCTTCCCCTTGTGCTAAGGTGTGTTCTACCTGTTTGAGTGCCCTGAGTGCCTCCTGCAAATTTAAAGCAAAGTCTCTCACACTCTCTTGTGGCTTCTGCCAGCACCCAAAGAATCTCATCTTAGCTCGGGCATCCACACTGGTCTCAAAGGTAGCTTTCAACCTGGTCATCACATGTTCCACTGTGTCTTTTTCATCATCTGACCAGGATTTCACTTCCTGCTGTGCATGTCCGATTAACTATCCCATAACTCCCCTACAGGTCCATCATTAAACCATAACTTAATTTCACATAAATTAATAAATGGCAGTAGTATTAAAAAATATAAAATAGGTTGAGACTCAGGTGGACAAGCAAATGGGTCCAGGGGTCACATAAATAGTAGGAAGTGATGGTACATAGAAAAAGCTATGTATAATATCCATAACTTATTACAATATCAGGAGACATATACAGCCATGGTAGTTATATTCTCATGTAAATGGTGTAGGGCTATATAAATGTAGTTGTAGTCAAAAGAATTTGTAAAAATACACCCAAGCTATCTACCCATTGTTCCTTAAATGTGAGCTCAGAACGCCAGCCCCGTCATGCGTTTCGCGTGGGCTTCCTCAGGGAGCACCGTCAATTGCTGGCTGTAGAATACGTTCGAATCTGTCAGTGATCTCATTCTGACAATCCAATGGGTGAGTTTATAACCCTTTTCTCTCTCTTTTCTGAGCTCACCGCAGCTGATTTATCACCAGGACACATGAAAGTTGAATATGTAGGGACACAAAGAACCTGTAAATGTAAAATGGGAAAACAATTTAAATTAAATCAAAATGCAAAAACAAGTTTTACCAGAGCACATGCATTTAAATAAAAAAAAGTGCCCCCACAGGACAGCCCCTTTAAACTGATGTTGGCTGAAGATGATCAGCCCACAGTCTCATGGTGGCTTTACAACTCTCACTCCATAAATGATGTTAGGGGAGATATGGGTCAGGAAGTTTTAATTTTAACTAAAGTCAGGAGGATCATTTGAAATCCAAATTCACTCACTTCAACAGATTTTCTACCAAAATTTTGATTTGCGGAGAATGAGAATGCTAAGAAGTCTCTAATTGTCTGGGAACTACATATATAACAGTCAGAGGTCTCCTAGGACTGTATAGTAAGGTCCCATAGACAGAGGAAAACTGATGATAACTATAACCAACAGCTGTCCTCTGGTGATGTGTACTGCTTGGACTATTACAAGGATGTGTGCAAAAATATAATTTCACAACTCACCCACTTTATGAGGTAGACAGTTAGGCTTAAAGGGAACCTGTCCTGGATAATCTGCAGGTTAATAGCATTCTGAACCTGCCCGGTACCTACCCATTAAGCCCTGATGCTGGGGGGAAATTAACTTTAGTCCTCCCAGCAGCAATTACGTTTCAGTTATGTGGGCGGCACTGATGCAGGTTCAGTCATGGCCCTGTGTATGTAAAGCATTGACTATAATCATGGCCCGCGCACTGACAGCCTCCTCTAATGCTGAGTAGTTGTCAGTCAGTGCAGGGGGCATGGTTACATACACAGAGCAGTGACTGATCTCGTGCCAGAGTCTCCCCCAGAACTGATACGAATACTGCCAGTAGGATTAAAATCAATTTCTTTGCGGCAGCAGGGTTTAAATGCAGATGTCAGGTAGGTTCAGAATGTTATCAACCTACAGATTACCCCTTTATCTGCTGGCTAATAAGATTTTTATCATGTGAAAGGTTCTCTTTAAATTTCAGTATTATGGAGCTTTTTTTGTCTGTAAAAGACCCTGGTTTCAGTATTTCAGTTTAGTGGTAAAATTAGGACAGAGAGTTTAATAACTGCCCTCCTAGTTTGTAGGCTGTAATGAATTTTAAAGAGTTATTACGGTGCAGTTACTGCAGTATATCACAGATCAGTAAGTGCACAATCACACTGACTATGCAAGTCCAGCACCTCCATATCACTTAAAGGGGTTGTCCGAGCTTTTTCTATAATTCATATGTGTATGTAGGCTGTAAAATGTTGACAGTTTGTAATATACATGCTGTCAACATTTTGCATAGTTGCCTAGATATCACATATTTACGGCAGCCAGGGAACGTCAAGGGGGCGTGTTTGTGTTGGAGCCTGCATGTAACTGGTAAACTGATCGTTTCCTCACAGTCTCCTCTAAACACGCCCCCTCCCCCAGTCTACACCATGTCTGGCAACCCCAATGATGCTACAGACCCTCCCTAGCCCCTAATTCCACCACGCACCCCCATTGTACACAGAATTCCTCTGCTCCACTGATACACTGTGCCAAATCCGCAGCAGTGTAGGCGAATTAGTACACTGTGTCAGTGCAGGAGGGGACCACTGCATGTGTGTGCGCTCACCCTGTGGTCTCTGTGTAGGGGAGCCGATGTTCGCAGCCTGGGACTCTGTGCTGTGGAGCCCAATCCTTCTCTCCATACCTCCCGTACCATAGAGCATAGAGCCGATGGAGCGGTCCTCTCTATACTGTAACCACCGGCTCCATGGTATAGGAGGTATGAAGAGAAGCATTGGGCCCCACAGCACAGAGTCCCAGGCTGCGGACCTGGGCTCCCCTACACAAAGCCCACAGGATGAGCGCACACACACGCAGCAGTCCCCTCCTGCACTGACACAGTGTGCCAAATCGCCTTCACAGCAGTGGATTTGGCACAGTGTGTCAGTGGAGCAGGGCACCACTGTGTACACTGGGGGTGGGTGCTGACATTAGGGGCTGGGGAGGGCTTGTAAGTGACTCACCGCGGCCGGCTGACTCCGGTTTCTACAGGCGATTCTTCTTCCCTCCTTGTCACGGGTGGACCGCGCCTGCCGGTAGTGGGGCCCAGTGTAGTGCAGATCAAAAGTGAAGACGTCTTGCGGGAACAGATTAAAGGGGTTTTTAATTTATTCGTGACGCCACCTATGAGTAGTTCGGTAAGGGCTACCGACGCTGCGGAACCCCCGGGGAATGGACAGCAGCAAGATGTTACGCTCCCCACAGGCTGAGCGGTGATCCCCGGAGGCTGGAGCTGCTCAAGATGTTGTGCGGCAGCGGCGGTTACCTTGTAGTGCGGACGGACAGTTCATAAGGAAACACGGACACAGAAAGTCTCTGCAACGGGTCTTTACTGTAACCAGCAAGCAGTACATGGTATACAGTGGTTGAGTAGTAGACCGGGTGGACTCAGCAGTGATGGTGTCCCTTAGAAATCCGTAGTGTTCCTCCATTCTAACTAAGTGGTTGCCAATGTCGCCCAGGAATACCAGATCGGGTACGGGGAGGCTGCTTCAATGCCCTATCCATGATGTACGTTCTGGATGCTTTGGGGAGCCTTGGATCCCTCAGTGGGTACACCGCTGGTTAGACGACTGGAAGTTGGCTGGTGGTGGGGTGCTCCTGTGAAGCTGCTCCTCCACTCTTCTGGTTCGCGTAGCAGAGGTGAACTGCTGCCAGCTTCGGTACCAGTGAACCGGCTGTGAGTTGTGGGCACGGGAGTCTTTTGAGAACCCGTGTGAATGATGCCCAATCCCGGTTGTTAAGGCCTCAGGTGCTGACACCCGACCGGTGACGGCCCAGGGGCCCGCACGGGGTGCGGAGCCCCCGCTCCTCTCCAAGTTCAAGTTCTAGACCCTTCTCCTCCGAGTTCTAGACTCTTTCTCTTCCCAGACTATGTGTCTGTTCTCTTGCACTACCCTAGCACTCCGCCCACCAGGACCTAGGATTGGCCCTCTGTTCTAGGTGATGCATGCTGGGTTGGATTTCTAAATTAACCAGGACACTGCTGTGTCAGAGAATATTGCGGCTGCTTTTATGGCTGCAATACCCTCTTGTGACGCACTCGTTGCGGGGCGCCACACTCCCCCTTGGTTGAATACGCTTGTCCCCAAGTGTCACACTACCCACATTACAGAGGTTTTTATATTTTATAACAGGTAATACACTTTTATTAATGACAAGTCATTGTATGCATAAAAGTGAAAAGGTAAATAAACAGGTTAACACATTGCGCAGACCCGGCGGGCGGTCGGCTGTCCTTAGAATAAAAGTTCAGGCTGTAGCCGCCAAGTCGCGGTGTTACGGTGCAAACAGGAAGAAGTCTCTTGTAATAGCAAAGTTCAAACAACAACAGTCACTTATGGAGGGCATTGTTCCGGACTCGTATAGCGAACCACCCATCACGGCATATATGGCGCTCATAGGTCACTATGTCCCCTCTATACAAGTCTCGGCTTGGATGACCTCGCGGTAGATGCGATTCCACATCACGGCGCCTCACAAACACTTCAGTACTCACACCCTCCTCCCTTACAAATCCCCACCCGGTGGACAAGTTAAATGTGCTTACCCACCCGGTTTTACGGAATTGTTCAGGCAATGGAGATTGGCGGCGGGCCTCGGCACGAGCCTGCATGTTGGCTTGCAGTCGAGTGTGCCACTCCTCTCTCCGGATACGACGTACCTCTTCGTCGGAGTGATGCGGCGTGTGGATAAAGTCACTACGGCGTGCTGGTTGTTGAACCGCTCGAGCTTGGTGGGCAGTCTGGAGTGGAGCCCGGTTCAACGGAACCGGAGAAGATGCTGTTGCGGCGGCACCCGACCAGTGCACCCGAGCTGATCGCCCGGCAGAAGGGTTCCTTGTGTCTCCCCAGGCGAACCCGGTGTAGAGATCCTCAGCTGGACTGTAGGTCTCCTCGTCATCCTCCTCGACCTTCTCGATGACTACGTCGGGCTGCTCGGCTGGCGAAGATGATGGGATGGAATCCTCTGGATCGGTGGGTGGCTGTGCTGCAAAGTTCTCCTCGGGGTCGTTGTGCAGGACTTCCAGGCTGCCTGCCTCTTCTTCTGTAGCAGCGGGAAGTGGTGTTTCGATCCCGATCACCAGGTAGGCCTCTGTATTTGCAGAGGAGGCCTCCGGTTCAGGGGAGAAACAGGCGACAGTCTCAGTAGTGTGGAAACTAGTCGCGGGTTCCACAGGTGGAACCAGGTATAGGTCGGCTTCTTCGTGGGAGCATACTGGAAGCTCCGGCTCTGGAACGGAATCGGCTGCGGTTTCGTCCGCTGGAACGGGTCGAGCTGTGGTCCTCACTGGAATAACACAGTCTATGGGCTCCGGTGACGAAGCAGGACAGGTGGTGGGCGACGGTGAGGCTGTTGAAAAACTGGCGATGTCGTCTGGGCCTGGAGAAGCTGTACCCGGTCGGCTCTGCTGCATCGCATGATGGAGTCTTCTGCCTAGGGTCACGCTCCAGCTGCGAATCGTCCATTCCACAGTCTCTAGTAACCGCACCCGGAGGTCTTGTAGAGCCTGTAGCCAGAAGTCGGGGCTGCCGTTTATGGTAAGGGCAGGATCCGGACCCGGTTGGCCTAGGGCTGCTCTGGCCTCCGCCTCGACCTCCCGCATTAGGTCTTGGAGTCTCGTGCTGGCCATTCTCTTCTTGGAGGGAAACCACACCCGTTTAACCGGTAAACGTTCTGGTAGAGCTGGTGAAGAAGTCTTCTCTCTCTGTCTGTCTGTGACACTCCCATTTCCTCTGGGCTTTTGTAGTCCAATCGTGGGAAAAGTCTTTGGGGTCCGCCCCCATGGTTGATTCGAGCAATCAGGGCGGACAAAGAGTTTGGCGCCTTTTGTCTTTAGCCCTCCCACGGTGAGGGGGGGGGTTGACTCACTCCTGGGCTTGCACGTGGCGGCTTCTTGTGGCGGGAACGCCATCTTGGGCGCCATCTTGACCCAATGGTGTAAAGGCGGGAAAGTTCTTTTAGGGACGAACAAAGTCCAATTGTAGACAATAAAGTCCATTTTAAGCACAATATACCCGTTGGGTAACGGGCCTGCTCGTATCCTGTTCGTGACGCCATTTTCTGACTCACCGCGGCCGGCTGACTCCGGTTTCTACAGGCGATTCTTCTTCCCTCCTTGTCACGGGTGGACCGCGCCTGCCGGTAGTGGGGCTCGGTGTAGTGCAGATCAAAAGTGAAGACGTCTTGCGGGAACAGATTAAAGGGGTTTTTAATTTATTCGTGACGCCACCTATGAGTAGTTCGGTAAGGGCTACCGACTCTGCGGAACCCCCGGGGGATGGACAGCAGCAAGATGTTACGCTCCCCACAGGCTGAGCGGTGATCCCCGGAGGCTGGAGCTGCTCAAGATGTTGTGCGGCAGCGGCGGTTACCTTGTAGTGCGGACGGACAGTTCATAAGGAAACACGGACACAGAAAGTCTCTGCAACGGGTCTTTACTGTAACCAGCAAGCAGTACATGGTATACAGTGGTTGAGTAGTAGACCGGGTGGACTCAGCAGTGATGGTGTCCCTTAGAAATCCGTAGTGTTCCTCCATTCTAACTAAGTGGTTGCCAATGTCGCCCAGGAATACCAGATCGGGTACGGGGAGGCTGCTTCAATGCCCTATCCATGATGTATGTTCTGGATGCTTTGGGGAGCCTTGGATCCCTCAGTGGGTACACCGCTGTTTAGACGACTGGAAGTTGGCTGGTGGTGGGGTGCTCCTGTGAAGCTGCTCCTCCACTCTTCTGGTTCGCGTAGCAGAGGTGAACTGCTGCCAGCTTCGGTACCAGTGAACCGGCTGTGAGTTGTGGGCACGGGAGTCTTTTGAGAACCCGTGTGAATGATGCCCAATCCCGGTTGTTAAGGCCTCAGGTGCTGACACCCGACCGGTGACGGCCCAGGGGCCTGCACGGGGTGCGGAGCCCCCGCTCCTCTCCAAGTTCAAGTTCTAGACCCTTCTCCTCCGAGTTCTAGACTCTTTCTCTTCCCAGACTATGTGTCTGTTCTCCTGCACTACCCTAGCACTCCGCCCACCAGGACCTAGGATTGGCCCTCTGTTCTAGGTGATGCATGCTGGGTTGGATTTCTAAATTAACCAGGTCACTGCTGTGTCAGAGAATATTGCGGCTGCTTTTATGGCTGCAATACCCTCTTGTGACGCACTCGTTGCGGGGCGCCACATAAGATCCTGGGGTGGCTGGCCATAGTGTAGACTGGCGGAGAAGCGTGTTTGGAAGAGACTGGGAGGAAACGATCAGTCTCCCAGTTACATGCAGGCTCCAATACAAACACACCCCCAGGACGTTCCCTGGCTGCCGCAAATAGGTGATATCTAGGTAACTATGCAAAATGTTGACAGGATGTAAATTACAAACTGTCAACATTTTGCAGCATAGATATACATACAAATTATAGCAAAAGCCCGGACAACCCCTTTAAATTTTTGTATTTACTTTCACAGACCACCACTCTCATTTTGAATCAACCCAGCACTGCAGTAGTACACCACAATCAGATTTGGTCTTTTTCTTTCCCTATGTGGAGTCAGCTGTATGCCATCACCTCCTATTTCTTCAGGAGTGTGTTAAATGGTGCCTTGCTATTTTTTTTCTGTTGATGACGTTTGCAAATCAAATCACAGATTCTTTGAATTTGCAGGGACCTGTGAATTTCAGCAAATTTGGCTTAAAGTCAGCCCTCCAAGGATCAATCCACTCATTTCTCATTTTACGGGTTTCCTCAGATTAGCGTTTAAATACGGGTGAGTGCAATGCAAGAAGATCGCTCATTACACTCTGACCAATGTTATTGAATGAGGCAGAGCAGATCTGTAAATTTTTCCTCAGCCAGATTCCATGTGCATAAACAATTGCAGTATGCTGCGAGTGGCTGCATATCTGGGGCGAGACTCGCTAATGCAAGTCAATGCACGAAAAAAACCGACGGTACACAAAATGCATATGGATGTCATATGGATGCTAGGCGAGAAAAGAATCACACTCACATGACACTCATCCAACTATTCAGCATCAATATCGGAGTGATTTTCATACGCTGACACCAGGTTGTTTTGTTATTTAGTATATAATTCGATGCCAAAAGTATCTCATCAGTAAAATGCACATTTTGCTAAGGCTGGTTTCACACTGCAGTTTTTTTCCTGATCAGGTTCGATCAGGTTTGTGTGCCAAAACCAGGAGTGTCTCCAAAACTCAGAACAGGTGTCAATCTTTCAATTATAGTTTTTCTCTGCAAGTTCCTCTCCTGGTTCCTCTCCTGGTATTGACACACAAACCTGATCGAACCTGATCAGGAAAAAAACTGCAGTGTGAAACCAGCCTAAGGTGATTGGTCATGTAAGGCCAGTTTCACATCACAGTACAATCAGGTCCGGGGCTGTCCGGGGTGAACCTGACAGCCCCGGACCCGATTTGCAAACAGAACCGGAGAGCAAATATGTTTGTAGCCGGAGTCTGCAGAGCGCAGCTGAGAGAGCTGTGCCCTGCTGAAATGGTGCTGAACCACTTCACAGGAGACAGCTCCCTGGTGCTGAAGTTCAGCATAGCTCATGCTGAACTGCAGCCACCGGTGTCCGGTTCCAAGATCCTCCCGGATCCTCCTGGATCTGGGCAATCCAGCGCCATAGATTCCCATGTTAGGGAATGCAGGATTGGCCCGGATCTGGGAGGATCCAATTTGGGCAGATTTTTCACGCCGGACACAAAAACATTGCAAGCAATGTTTTTGTGTCCGGGAGAAAAATCTGACTAGTCCCGCGTCCTCCCAGACAGATGGAACCCGGATGGCACATAGCTGTCATCGGCTCCATCCGGCCCCATAGGGCTGCATTAGGACAAAATCGGGTCCGGGGCTGTTAGGTTCACCCCAGATAGCTCCAGACCTGATTCTCCCGCGGTGTGAAGCCGGCCTAAAGCGGAGTTGGGAGAGAGAAGCGATGGTTTAATGAGCACTTGGCCATCAGGTTTCATATGTGTATGGGATTATAATTCCTAATACACACAGTAAGCCTGTATGGTGTCACACTGTCCCTGCTGCAAAATACAAGGCATCAGCTTCTCCAGTTCCTGCTGTTTAGAGATTCTGTCCTTAAAATATTTAAAAAAAAGACGAATATACGAAACCAGAGACTGATCTGTGCAATATATGATCGCTGCTGTCAAAGCTGCCCTCCAGCTGTGCTCCACCATCACTGGGGAAGGGGTGCCGAAAAGACTGAAAAGCCATGTTATAATAGTCCCCATTCTAATGAACAGCTGCATTCACAATTCATCTGCTCACCACTGTAACAACTTCACAACCTCATGGACAGACATGTCATCCAATGTCCTGTGCTGCACTGCACCCTGGGAGCATTAGTTTGATCCGTCTTACGTTTTCTGGATCATATATGGTGTAAAAAGACCCTACCCAAAATGCAAATCATTGGAGCAAGACCCTTAAAAAAACACTGAACCTGAATGGCAGGATATGCTCGTTCCACTCTGTAGACGCAATGGAGACTAAAGGCCCCTTATTCTCAGTGAATGTGAGGCTGCCAGAGGTTGGACCTCTACCCAAGAGACTCCTATAACATGAGAAGTAGAATAGGGCTGTCATGTCCTTATGGGTTTAAATGCGACATTTATCAAAACTGGGAACTGTTTTTTAACCCTGTGTGATAAGTGAAATGTGCCATTCAAGCCACATTTAGATCATAGGAACATAAATACACAGGCAACTTGAAGGGGCAATAAAAGTCATATATCGAGACCAATCATGGAAAGTAGAAAAACACCCATGGTGAGTGCACGTGAGCTAATAAAGCGTCAGCCCCAGTGCACCAGCCATAGCTGTGACCAGAAACAGACAAAAATGTAATCTATTTCCAGACAGCTTTGTAAAAAGCACTAAGCTGGTGATTAACTTGTTTGTACTTAAGTAGGAATATCCGTAAAATCTGTTTAGGACCATCAAGGCACTAAGATGAAAAGCTGCACAGTGAGACGCAATCAAAACCACATTGCAATTTAATTGTATTTTTTTCTACAAATATTATGCAATGTAAAAGAATTTTCTCCAGTTTCCACTTTGTCTTGTAACGAGCCCCTTTCTCTGAACTTTTTAAGTATATCATACACATTTGTAGTAAAACACAGTATTTAGGGCCTCATTCAAACAGCATAAAACAGTCTTCAGTGTCAATTTTTGCTATCAGCATACAAGGACGAAGTGTCGTATGATCCGCGCTGCTACCAAAGGAAGACCAGGACAAAGGATAGTGTGGTTGAAGTTAACTCTTTAATCCTACGCATTTCGGAGCCCATCCTGGCTCCTTCTAATGGCAAATTGTAAGACGAAACTTACAAAATACTGGCTCCACAGAAGGCAAAAGCAAGGAGGACTTTGCAGTCTTCTCTTCAGCAGTGGTCATCCAACTCATGTGTACTGCACATTGAAGCTGAGCCGTTCCTACTGCCCTTTCCAGACACAGTAGGTGGATTGATCAAGCTAGTCTCAGAGCTGAAGGGGTTAATGTGTCCAGTAATGGGGAATGTGCACGTATCTCATTCCCCATTACTTGACACATTAACCCCTTCAGTTCTGAGACTATCTTGATCAATCCACCTACTGTGTCTGGAAAGGGCAGTAGGAGCGGCTCAGCTTCGATGTGCAGTACACATGAGTTGGATGACCACTGCTGAAGAGAAGAGAAGACTGCAAAGTCCTTCTTGCTTTTGCCTTCTGTGGAGCCAGTATTTTCCAAGTTTCGTCTTACAATTTGCCATAAGAAGGAGCCAGGAGGGGCTCCGAAACGCGAAGGAGTAAAGAGTTAACTTCAACCACATTATCCTTTGTCCTGGTCTTCCTTTGGTAGCAACTAGGGATGGGCGAGTCAACTCGCTAGGACTCGTTACTCGGCGAGTAGTAAGGGACTCGCAGGACTCGGTACTCTGCGAGTTTCCCAGCGATTACTCGCACAGTAACGAGTCCAATGCAAGTCAATGGCAATCCTAGTTTTGTCAGAGTTTACTTTTTCTCACTCGCTAGACTCGCTATATCACATCGCTATGTAGCTTGAATCTCCCCAAATCGTTTAAAGAATCGTACCGCTTCACGGATACCCGCTGTCAGCAGCAAGTCTGAGCGAGTCTTAGCGATTCTGAGCGAGTCTACGAATCCGAGTCCTGTATTCTGTATTCGGGACTCGTGAATACAGAATCTGTTATGTTCCGACAAAGCTTCCGAGACAGCCTAGCGTGTTAGGTCAGAAAACTTGTGACGATGGACAAGCATGTTAGCCAATCATATTCAGTAATGCCACAGCCATGTTGGTTGTGGCAGGACTATGATTGGCTTCTGTCCATCGTGATGCCTATATCATGTATGACAGGCAAGGCTGTATATAAGCCTTGCCACCGCCATTTTGGGCACATTCCTGTGAAGATCTGAGCTAGAGCAGGGTGAGGTAGATGCTGGAGTGAATCATAGGGATTGTCAGTCAGTGTAGGGAACCTTAAAAATTCCTTATATTTAACCCAAACAGCTCTTGTGAGAGCTACCAGGAGGACAGAGGAGTACTGTGTAGAGGACTGTAGGCAGGCAGGCAGGCAGGGAGGAGCAGCCTTACAGTGCTCACAGGACCGACCTCATAGCTTAGCTTACTCACTCAGCTTTCCTAATAGCTGAAGTCAGAGGCTTAGCTGAGGTACTATTTACAATTTTTTTGCACCTGATAGATTTTGGGTCCTAAAAACCCCTTCAGCTTTATTTTGTCTGTGGCAGATCAGTGCGTTGCTGCTCTACCTGCAAATAGCTTGTACGCCACCTACTTGTGCGACTACTTGTGCGCACTTAATAATTTTTTCAGGGACTAGTGTGCTGCTTCACTGACAAGTGTTAGCACACACTTAACCCGCCAGCAGGTGACGCCTACAGCAACACCTAACTCCATCTCGGTGGCTGTGCGCACTAAATAATTTTTTCAGGGACTAGTGTGCTGCTTCACTGACAAGTGTTAGCAGACACTTAACCTGCCAGCAGGTGACGCCTACAGCAACACCTAACTCCATCTCGGTGGCTGTGCACACTAAATAATTTTTTCAGGGACTAGTGTGCTGCTTCACTGACAAGTGTTAGCACACACTTAACCATCCAGCAGGTGACGCCTACAGCAACACCTAACTCCATCTCGGTGGCTGTGCGCACTAAATAATTTTTTCAGGGACTAGTGTGCTGCTTCACTGACAAGTGTTAGCACACACTTAACCCGCCAGCAGGTGACGCCTACAGCAACACCTAACTCCACCTCGGTGGCTGTGCGCACTAAATAATTTTTTCAGGGACTAGTGTGCTGCTTCACTGACAAGTGTTAGCACACACTTAACCCGCCAGCAGGTGACGCCTACAGCAACACCTAACTCCATCTCAGTGGCTGTGCGCACTAAATAATTTTTTCAGGGACTAGTGTGCTGCTTCACTGACAAGTGTTAGCACACACTTAACCCGCCAGCAGGTGACGCCTACAGCAACACCTAACACCATCTCGGTGGCTGTGCGCACTAAATAATTTTTTCAGGGACTAGTGTGCTGCTTCACTGACAAGTGTTAGCACACACTTAACCCGCCAGCAGGTGACGCCTACAGCAACACCTAACTCCATCTCGGTGACTGTGCTGTGTCAACAATGTCACAAAAACCACAATTTCCCAAAAAAGAGTTTGCAAAGGGACGGGGACGAGGTCGTGGCCGTAGCAGTCGTGCCCAAGAAGGCACTGGTACAGGTAGACAGACAAGGATTGATAGATCTCTCTTTCTCACGTCTAAAATTCCCAGTACTCAACAAAAACGTGTCTTGAGGCCGGAAGAGCATGGCCAGATAACATCTTGGATGGCTGATAACACCTCGACCACTGGTTCTTGCAGTACACAATCGTCCTTGCCAACACAGTCTAGTGTCGCTACAGACAACGCAGGGCCATCCAATCCTCAAACTCTTCCTATTTCCTCAACCCATCGGCAGCCAGAGGAAAACTTGGAGTACGACCTTGGTCACTCCGATGATTTATTTGGTTCTTATCAGCCCTCAATTGCATCTGGCCTTTCTTTGTCACTGCCTGACGAGATACTTCAAGACGTAATGTCTATTCATGGCCAAAGTTTTGAAGCACCTCATACTGAAGAAAGCCACTTTCAGCAAAAGCATACAGCATCTCAGGAGGTGCATGATGATGAGGATGATGAGACACACGTCTCATCTGGCCAGCCTGCTCAGTCACGTTATCCAGAAGACTTTGAAGAGGAAGGCGTGGATGATGAGACCACAGATCCTACCTGGACTCTTGGCATGCATAGCCAACAGAGCAGCCAGGAGGAGGAAAGTGGCTATGTACCACCGCCAAAAGCACCAAGGCCTACTCCTTTCTCCAGAACACAAACTGTGACAACAGTTGCCCAAATTGTGTCAACTGTTGCACAAAGTGTACCAACTGTTGCACAAACTGTAAACACAGTTGCCCAAACTGTGTCAACAGTTGGTGTTGTACAGAGTCATCCTCCTCTGCCTCCAATTCAACATAAAGGACGAAAAGCCATTGTGTGGCAATTTTTTAAGGATGCCACATCTGTACCAAATATGATTATCTGTAACATCTGCCATGCAAGGCTAAGCAGAGGCCTGGGAAAAGGAAACATGAGCACCAGCAGTATGCGTAAGCATATGTCTGTTAAGCACCCAATTCAGTGGTCGGCCCATCAGGGTTCACAATCAGTGCCTTCTGATCCCAACACTTCCAGGCCACCTCAGATCCATCCTTCACCAGCTAGTGTTCAGGCATCAGCTCCTGCTCAAACGTACTCCTCCCATGCTGCGCTACAAGAGAGACATGACAGTAGTCAAGCGACTGGTCAGTGTGTGCCAAACGTCCAGTTGTCTGTGCCACAGCTGTATGAAAGGCAGCAGAAGTACCAATCAACACACCCATTTTCCCAAAAAGTGACTGCGCAAATTGCAAAGTTGTTAGCTGTGGAAATGCTGCCGTTTAGGCTTGTGGGTACAGAGTCTTTTCGGGAGTTGTTGGCTGTGGCAGCACCACGATACTCTGTACCCAGCCGCTACTTTTTCTCACGTAGTGCCGTACCCGCGTTACACCAGCACGTTGTTAACAACTTAAAGCGTGCACTAACAAATGCTGTAACCGCCAAAGTCCACCTAACAACGGACACGTGGACAAGTAGTTGTGGACAGGGCAGATACATCTCAGTAACGGCTCACTGGATCAACCTGGTGGACAGTGTCCCAACTTCGCAAAGTGGACCATCTGAGATACTACCAACTCCACGAATAGCGGGCACAACATCATTCCGGGTGGCTGCCTCATCATATATGTCCAGTACACAATCTGCTTCTGCAACTTCCTTGTCCACTGCTGAGCTGCCCGCACCATCACGTCCAAGTTGGGAGCTTTGCAGTAGTGCTTCAGCAAGGCGACAACAGGCTCTTCTGAAGCTTATCTGTCTAGGTGACACACCTCACACTGCAACTGAGCTGTGGAAGGGTCTTAAGCAACAGACTGATGAGTGGCTGGCCCCACTGCAACTACAACCAGGTCTTGTTGTCAGCGATAATGGACGAAACCTTGTGGCGGCACTAAAGCACGGTAACCTTGTTCACGTGCCTTGCCTGGCTCACGTGCTGAACCAGAAATTCCTGAAAATATACCCCGAGTTATCTGACCTACTCGAGAAGGTGAGGCGAATTTGCGCCCGTTTTAGACATTCGTCCACAGCAGTTGGCAGTCTTTCAGCCCTTCAAAACAAATTAAATTTGCCTAAACACCGGCTAATTTGCAACATGCCCACGCGATGGAACTCAACATTCCATATGTTGGCAAGGTTTAATGAGCAGCAGAGGGCAATAGCAGAATATCAGCTGCAACATGCCCGTCACCACGGAAGTCAGACCAGACACATTAGTACTTTCGAGTGGGTCTGGATCGCTGATCTTTGCGAGTTGCTGGAGAACTTTGAATACTGTACCAAACTTGTTAGCGGTGATCAGTCCTTTCAGTCTCACCATCCTCATGCTCTACCAAACAATAATGAGCGGTCCAATCACTGATGAATGCGATTGATAACCGCATCCATCCACCACCAGAAAAACTGCAAAAGATCAGTGCAAAAAACCGCACAGGAATCACACAAAAAAAGCTCTCTGTTTGTAAAAAATATTTTTCAATTTGTAGCAAGTGCTAACAAAAAAGTATCAAAAAACAGGGCTATTGGTCTGTACGTTTTTTGCAAAAAATATACGTAAGCTGTCTCACCTCGTCACGGTTGCCCTAGCGAGACAGTCCCTAGCTAATGTGTGCATTTAAAAACCTGAGTATGTAAACGTACCTCTATCCAGGCTCCAGCCAGGACTGCACTCTGTGGGCTTATCACCTGTGAAACAGCTTATGTGTGGACTACTCATAGGGGAGGGGTGGGTCACTTCCCCTTCCTGCTAACAGGAGAAACACTTTACCAAACAATAATGAGCGGTCCAATCACTGATGAATGCGATTGATAACCGCATCCATCCACCACCAGAAAAACTGCAAAAGATCAGTGCAAAAAACCGCACAGGAATCACACAAAAAAAGCTCTCTGTTTGTAAAAAATATTTTTCAATTTGTAGCAAGTGCTAACAAAAAAGTATCAAAAAACAGGGCTATTGGTCTGTACGTTTTTTGCAAAAAATATACGTAAGCTGTCTCACCTCGTCACGGTTGCCCTAGCGAGACAGTCCCTAGCTAATGTGTGCATTTAAAAACCTGAGTATGTAAACGTACCTCTATCCAGGCTCCAGCCAGGACTGCACTCTGTGGGCTTATCACCTGTGAAACAGCTTATGTGTGGTTCCTGTGCGGTTTTTTGCACTGATCTTTTGCATCCTCATGCTCTGTTTGCTTAAAGAATCGCTCTTGAATCTGAAAACAGAATCTTTGAGGGCCCAGCGGATGGCTATGGAGCCAGAATTTAACATCGCTGATCCTAGCCAGCCAAGCCAATATCAGCAGGCTACATTGGGTCTGGAAGAAGAAGGTGATGAGGGTGATGATGAAGAAGATTCATTTTTTTGTGGTACTGATGTGAACCCTGATGGTACTCCCAACCCTACGTTTATGTCGGTACAGCATGGGTGGGCTGAAGAGGAGGAGGCGGAGACTGATGTAGAGGCCATGATGCGTAGTGATCCTCATTCTGTTGTAAGCGAGGAGATGAGTCTTTGCAGCTTAGCACACATGGCTGACGTAATGTCTCAATGTCTCTCCCAAGATCCACGCGTCATTCACATATATGCCAGCAACCTCTACTGGTTGTCAACCTTTTTGTACCCCAGATACAAAGACAAATTTCCGTCGCTGCTGTTGCAGTCACACAGGGGCTCAACGATGGATTTTTTCAAGAGTGTTGTTGTTGACCATTTGCTGTCCATATCACCGTCTGACTCTGCTATACCCCGAAGAACCAGCTCTTTGCAACAGCAGCCTTTGGTTGGGACACAAACGTCATCAATGTCAAGAAGAGGTGGGGGTAAGATGTCCACCAACTGGGCGATGTTCAACAGACCTTCCGATCAACAACGGATCATGCCTACGGTCACCTTGACTAGGAGACAACAATTTTCCAACATGGTGAACGAGTATGTCAGTGACAGTACCAGCTTCCTAACCGACCCTTCTGTACCCTTTAATTACTGGGTTTCCAAGCTTCACACTTGGACAGAGCTCGCTTTGTATGCCTTGGAGGTGCTGGCCTGCCCAGCTGCTAGTGTGACATCAGAGCGTGTTTTCAGTGCCGCTGGGGGAATTGTCACTGATAGAAGATCACGGCTTACTACAGAAAATGCCGACAGGCTGACTCTCATTAAGTTTAACAAGGACTGGATATCATCAAAGTTCTTAACCCCTCCAGACGACAGTACCCAAACCTAGAGGGACATTATCAAATTTGATATGTTTGGCTGACTGCGGTTTAAACATTATGTCCTTTTCTGACACGAAGGATAAACAATGTGCCTCTGCTAAGAAGCTTTGACAACCCATGTTCCTGCTACACTTGCTGCATGACAACAAAACTACCAATCAATGCAAAGGGAAGGAAAAGATAGCGTGTAGAATGGACCGGGATCAAGCCAATTAATATATCTCAATAATTTTATTATCCATAGAAAAAACAAGTACACACATGTGCAATGACAAACATTTAAAAACAATTAAAATAGCAGACAGGCTGCTAACATCAAGACTGGCTGCAATGAACAGGATGCACTGAATGACATAATAATCAGTGGAATCACTAAAAAAAAAAAAAAAAAAATTTCTATTTCTAGAGCAGACATATAATCAATAGCTCTGGTAGACAGGCCTGTATCTGGATTAAACAGGTGGGTAAACCCCCTACAAATTCATATACATCTTAGAAGACAGGCAGGCTAGTCATCGTACATCAGATAATGCATCAAAATCAACTGGAAAATACATGTGAAACCAAGGAAAGAGCAAAAAAGCAACTAAAATGCATTGTTGTCAAAGGTGCCCTGTAAAATTACCATCATTGCCCACTGAGGGGTATATGTTTGCAGCCAGTCAGGACCAAAGGACCCTTACCCAACGCGTGTCGCCCCCCTATACTGGGGGCTTCCTCAGGGGTCAGAGGGGTGATGCTGGTCAGTCAGAGCACAGTATATATACCTGTTTTGTAGATCATAATGTCAGTCAGCTGCTGATCACCATGTGCAGGCCACACGCGTTGGGTGAGGGTCCTTTGGTCCTGACTGGCTGCAAACATATACCCCTCAGTGGGCAATGATGGTAATTTTACAAGGCACCTTTGACAACAATGCATATTAGTTGCTTTTTTGCTCTTTCCTTGGTTTCACATGTATTTTCCAGTTGATTTTGATGCATTATCTGATGTATGATGACTAGCCTGCCTGTCTTCTAAGATGTATACGAATTTGTAGGGGGTTTACCCACCTGTTTAATCCAGATACAGGCCTGTCTATCAGTGCTATTGATTATATGTCTGCTCTGGAAATAGAAATTTATTTATTTATTTTTTTTTTTTTAGTGATTCCACTGATCATTATGTCATTCAGTGCATCCTGTTCATTTCAGCCAGTCTTGATGTTAGCAGCCTGTCTGCTATTTTAATTGTTTTTAAATGTTTGTCATTGCACATGTGTGTACTTGTTTTTTCTATGGATAATAAAATTATTGAGATATATTAATTGGCTTGATCCCGGTCCATTCTACACGCTATCTTTTCCTTCCCTTTGCATTGATTATATAAGCGTGGGATTTGGTGATCCTTCTTGTGCCGTACCTACCTACATGTCTAAAAACTACACAATCAGTTTCAGTAATGTTACTTTACTACTGCATGCACTTGTGATGATTTTTGAACGTTGTTTTTTGTCAGACAATACAATACAGTCTCTTGGCTGAATTTTTCAAGGCAACAAGCCTATGCCTGCATAGTGGGCATTTGTCCAACTGCAATAAAATATATTGTTTGGCTCAAGTGCCCTGCATTAATTTAAAAAATTTCGATCCCGCCCCTTGGGCTAATTTTTTGAGGCAACAAGCCTATGCCTGCATCGTGGACGTTGCTTGTACTATGCTCGTAGGACAAGCAAGAATATAGTATGGGCCACGCACCCTCCTCTATTTCTAAAAAGAGTTTATTAAGCCCTTTAAGCTAATTTTTTGAGGCAACAAGCCTATGCCTGCATCGTGGACGTTGCTTGTACTATGCTCGTAGGACAAGCAAGAATATAGTATGGGCCACGCGCCCTCCTCTATTTCTAAAAAGAGTTTATTAAGCCCTTTGAGCTAATTTTTTGAGGCAACAAGTCTATGCCTGCATCGAGGACGTTGCTTGTACTATGATCCTGCTGGAGCCTGGCGAAGGGTCCCACTGTACGCTACGGAGATAACGCGTAGATGCGCTGTGTTGCAAGTAGACGTCCCAGCCTCTCGCATCTGTGTTCCTAGTGTTGTTGCCATACCGAGTCATTAAGTAACCCAGGCACTATTTATTTGTCAGCAACATTTCTATGTGGAGTCATGATTTTACACATACTAACCAAGGTGCCCTCATGCGCCATGCGGCCGTAAAGTACTTGCTAATGATGATGACTTTAAGCCCACCCACAAAACAATCTACACATCCATTCCCTGAAAAAAGACAGACACAAAGCAGTTTTTTTAAAATGTGTATTATTACGCCTTAATGGCAAAGATGTCAGATTCTTTTTTTTTTTTGTGAGCTTTCTAAAAGCGAACAAATAAAACAGAAAAAAACAAAAATAAATTGTGCAATGCACTTTTTGTATAACAAAACAAACAAACAAAACAAAAAAAGTGGGCCCTACAGCTGGTGGTAGGTTGGCTCATTGTGTGGGGTAACCTCTACCGGGTCACCATCACCCTGGTCGTGGAGGAGGTCCAGGGCCCCATGGATAGCCTCCCCCAATGTTTGTTAACCCAGTAGGGTGGGTCATCTGGGCCGGTTGGCCTTGGGTTGGTGGTAGGTCCATGTTTGGTGGACACCACCTCTGGGTCGCCACGTAGCTGTCCCGGGGTGTGGGCCTGTCCAGCTTGTTGGAGCTAGACTGCTGCCACCCCTCCAAATAAGAAAATACCTGGCCAGGGTGGTTTGGGGGCCGACAGGCATCAAGGACAATGTGGATTGTTGACCTTGCCCACAGTCGTCTCTCCAATGGAATGAGAGCCAAGAAAGGTATGAGTTTGATTTTATACAGCATTAATACACTATGTTTTCCGGAGGATTCGTAATGTGGCCATGAGTAAACGACAAAAAAAACTAAAATTCACATGTGGGCCCTAATATCTACACCATCACCTTGCAGCCCCAAATATACCCATGGGAAAACTGACCCACACATATTTGTAGTGATACAGGGTATGTCCTGAAATGTGTGTGACTGTGTCAACAATCTGGGATGGTGTACAAACAGTTTAGTGCAAAAGGGGTATATCCTTGCAACATTACTTAGCCGAAAAAAACACCCACAACTAAACATGTAGGGATGTATGTGGCCCTTATGCAAGTCGAGGCCATTTGGAACTGATACAAATGAGGCTTATGATAGGCAAAGCAGACAAGGCCACACACCTTAGAGGCCATTGCAGGGAAGAACATGGCTTTGTTCCACAAACATGCCAACAATAATAGCTAATTGTGAGGTCACGGAACATTGTGTCTGACCACCCTGCAGAACATTGCTTATTTGTCCCAACGTCACAATGTCACTATGAGGCTGGGGTCACACATAGAAATCCGTTTTTGGAAGTGATTTCCATGACCAATCCGTTTTTTTTGGGTGCTTTTTGAGCCTCCTACACCCGTGAACGTTTTTGGACTTAGTTATTTTTTGACCAAAATTCTCAAAAAAACGAATCCGTTTTTAAGGCACCCCAAAAAAACGGATCCGTTTTTCCATAGGGCCCATGTTAAAAAAAAAAAAAAATTTTTTTTTTGAGAAACGGACCCCAAAAACGTTGCTAGCAACGTTTTTGCCTCAAAAACGGACATAGCAATGTTTTTAAGTGCCGAAAAAAACGGATAGGGTGTTTATTACATCCAATCCGTTTTTCTATCAGTTTTTGGAATTAGAAAAAAAAAATGCCAAAAACGAAGCCAAAAACGGACCAAGGGCTTATGTGTGACCCTAGCCTAAATGTGTATGTCCTGGATCATTGCCAAAGGTAATAGAATTCTGTTGCACCATGGCAGAAACAAACCCCAGTGTGGGTATGTAAACCAGCACACTGATTATAGAGCTTCATACGTAGACTGTGTGCCCTCGTGGACAGGGTCCTCTCCTCTTGTACCTGTATGACCTGATTGTCTTCATGTACTGTTTTTTGTCGTTAACCCTTATCCTCATGTAAAGTGCCATGGAACCTAATGGCGCTATATAAATAAATAATAATAACAATAATAGTACACAACAGTGCAGCAGACACATACCTTAGCATACGGACCACCGGTTCAAGGAAGGACAACCGGTCGTAGTGGCGATATATCGGCCCTGGATCAGCTTCCGGTCCCCCCTCCAAGATGTTGCGGTGTTGCCTTTTGTGTTGATCCCGACAGCTCCTCCACCGTTTGATAATCAGGTCAACTGTGAAATGATTTCAAACCAGGTTTAGACCTCTGTAACATTTGAAACACTAAAAGTATGTGTACAAATCAACAATAACATTTTATTCATGTTGTGTGTGTAATGTGTATACAAGGCACAGTGACACGACAGTGTGGAACATCATCAACAGCATTACGGACATTGAGCTCACGTGGCCACAATCACAAATGGGGCAGGGCACATGTCAACGCATAGAGAATGTAATAGTGCGGGCACCAGACTCCGCTCATTAGTGGTATTTATATACACTCAACCCCCTGGCCTTCAGAGCCAGGAGGACCAGCCCTTAAACTAAGTGTACTATTGTGACCCCATCCAAATATAGGCAACCATGCGACGGCGCATGATAACACATTGAAGGCCCTGTATACCCTACTATGGGGGCCCTGTATACCCACGGGGGCCCTGTATACCCACTGCTTGGGGGCCTGTATACCCACTGCTGGGGCCCTGTATACCCACTGGAGGCCCTGTATACCACTGGGGGTGCTGTATACCCACTGGGGGCCCTGTATACCCACTGCTGGGGGGCCTGTATACCCACTGCTGGGGGCCCTGTATACCCACTGGGGGCCCTGTATACCCACTGGGGGCCCTGTATACCCACTGCTGGGGGCTTGTATACCCACGGGGGCCCTGTATACCCACTGCTGGGGGGGCCTTTATACCCACGGGGGCCCTGTATACCCACTGCTGGGGGGCCTGTATACCCACTGCTGGGGGCCCTGTATACCCACGCTGGGGGCCCTGTATACCCACTGCTGGGGGCCCTGTATACCCACTGCTGGGGGCCTGTATACCCACGGGGGGGCTGTATACCCACTGCTGGGGGCCCTTTATACCCACTGGGGGCCTTGTATACCCACTGCTGGGGGCCTGTATACCCACGGGGGGCTGTATACCCTACTATGTGGGCCTTGTATACCCACTGGGGGCCCTGTATACCCACTGCTGGGGGCCTGTATACCCACAGGGGGGCTGTATACCCTAATATGGGGGGCATGTATACCCACTGGGGGGCCTGTATACTCTGCAGGTGGAGCTGTATACTCTGCTGGGGGCTGTCTACCAGTGATACCGCTGTGTACCAGGATGGCGGTCAATATGTTTTCCCAGTTTTTTGGGGCAAAAGTAGGGGGGTCGGCTTATACACGGGTCGGCTTATACACGACTATATACGGTAAATGCAATATAACGTGTGAACACATTTAACTCACCCATATTGCTCTGTGCATCCTGGCCACTGCGATGGAATGCAGGGAACATGACTTGAGCGACCTCTCTCCAGGCTGTAGTCCGCTGGATGTTATCCCCATAGGCAGGGTCAGTGGGAAGCCAAAGCAGGGGCCGAGCCTCCACCAGGTCAATCAACTGCAGGGTGTTGACACGGGCCATGCTTGCTCTGTGTGTGTGCGCGTCTGGCAGCTCGAGTCGGCTTATTTCCTGTTTGCTAAAAGCATGGGGTTTGCTGGAGAAAATTGCTTGCCTCGCCTCATCGGCGCCAAATAAGACAAACACATGCGAGTTTGGCCTCGGAGACAGCAGCAAAATACAGTTGCGAGTGGGGTTTCCAACACGGCAATGCGAGCGCTTTCCGAGACACATCTGCGATTTTTAAATCGCACATTACTCGCTATTACTCGCTTCCCCATTCATTAACATTGGACTCGCTAGACTCGCAACGAGTAGCGAGTCCCGGGCTTGGACTCACTAGAGTCAAGCGATTCCGAGTAATTTAGGACTCGCCTATCACTACGGTAGTATCAACGCGGATCATATGACACTTCGTCCTTGTATGCTGATTTCTGACCCCGGTGACCCGTAGATGTGTGAATCCAGCAGCAGCTACCGATTAAGCGTTCATACTGGTTGTGGGTTTACACAACCAGATCAGGTGAGCAGGCCCTTGTCACCATATATATACCTCTATAATTTACAGATAAGACCATATTGCGCATTTGTCTAATTTTTTTTTAGAATTCTTGCTATCAGACTTTCTTCAGCGATTTTCATGTTTGGATGTTTAAATAAGTGATAAAGCTTCTATCTATTAGAGTGTTAATCACAGACAATGCACGGACTACAGACTACCGCCATCTGTGTGCTGTCCATGATTATCATAGTGTTGCAAAGGAGAAAAAGATCGGGATTTATCCGCGCTCAACCACAGGGAGATCCAGGATAGGAAAGACACACTTTATTCACACACGGAACACACAAATTGCCGACGCGTTTTGTGGCCTCCTGGCCACTTCTTCAGGGCCTGAACTTACAGTCCAGCTCAATAGGAGCCATTAAATACACCTTGTTGATGACATCACATTGACATCAGTTCCTGTAGGAATGCCAACTCAAAATAAAACCAATTTTAAACATATAAATAATCTAGTAAAAGTCTTATATACAATGGAAATCTAAACACTAAAACCAAGGATAAAATCAGATAAGTTTTGAATAATATAAAATCAAATAAATCAATATATATTTAACAAAACAGAAGTGTATGAGAACCCATGATCTAAGATAGACCTAAAAGATTGCATGTCCTATTATCTATTGTATCCACTTCAGTGCGATAGTCTTTCACCTGCATTTTAACCAGGACCTGATCTCCATAAAAAGTTTTTTTTTTAAATAACTAATTAAAAAAACGGGACTTGAAGTCGCAAAGTCTGGGTTCAAGTCAATGGCTCTATTACTAGACCAATTAATCTGATTGGAGTTCATCTCAAGTCTCCCCAAAGGTAAACCATACCTTGGGTTAACCAATGAGGGTTTGTTAAGAGTCGTAAACCATCTTTCTATAAAAATATATATATAAATATAGATATAAAGGTAGGAAAGGAAGACACAATATGTGCACCTGTTAAAAAACAGTTTAAAATTAAAAACAATATTATACATTACTTCTAGAAGACTTTCATTCAATCTGACTCCATAGGTGATCACAACCATGGAGGACTCGCAGCAAAAACACCCCAGACAGGATAGCTCGAAGGAGGAGGGACCACACACAATCCTACTGTAAGGATAATACAACAAAAAACAACAAAATCTCAATACAACACACCAGATTTCATCACAGCAATGGGACACCTGACACACCATCCGATCCACCCCACAAATCCAGGGCACCAAAGGAACCCTGAAGAGTCAATTTATTGCAGACATTAAAAATCACTGATCTTTCAGTTAAAACAGGTCGGATACTTCATTCAAACCACCAGGGTTCAGGGTGCCCATTTTATAAATCCAGAAGATTTTTCTTCTGTTCAGGGCTTGCACCCTATTAGTCGGTGTCTGTGGGAATATGGTCTATCGGAGTAATCCTCAGATCCATACGTCCCCCATACACAGTACAACAGTGTCTCGAGACACTAAAATACAGTGTGTCTTTCCTATCCTGGATCTCCTTGTGGTCGAGCGCGGATAAATACTGATCTTTTTCTCCTTTGCAACGCTGTTTCTTCTACGGGATCTGGAGCAGCCAGGCTCTTTATGTTGGTTGTGACACATCACAACTTCATCAGGTGAGTGGACCACCATAATTATTGTGCTGGTGTCCCTCGTTTTCCCTTTCTCTTCTTTTTCATGATTATCATAGACATATGGATTTGTATTGCTACCTTTGATCTGTGGTGCCCCTATGGTCCGGTTGCCAAAGTGATATTGCCCCTCTCACCAGAGATGATCTCATGCTTGGAAGCAGAAGGAGGCGTCCACATTAGGTAAATCCATCACATGCACACACCAGTCCCCCAACTCCTAGCCAGAAGGGGGCGCTCAGCATCCGAGTTCAGGGGAGCTGCCCTGTTTCCGGCAAGGAGGAGGGGTTAGGTAGAAAAAATGCGGGAAGGGAGAGGAAGTAGACAGACGAGACGAGGAGTGAGAAGGAGAAGGTCATGAGGAGTGTAGCTGTTGATGAGTTCACCCCAGTTAGCACTACATGGGACGCCAGAGTCCTGGGTTGTTTGGGTACTGCATGTCCCAGGAACCGAATCTGGAGGACAGGATACTGCAAGTTTCCTGGCCGCATGTAGAGACCTGGTGGCACAACAGCATAACGAGAACCCGGATCTGCAATCAACACAGCAGTGTCTGTTAAAGGTTCACGCTGTCTGCAAGTCAGGACCGAGGGCAAGAGAGACGAAAAAAACAGGGCCACACAATATCTCACAGGCAGCTGGGACCCAAACTGAGAAGTGCAGCAGGCAGGCCTCCAAACCTAGAGGCGGACTCATCCCATGTGCAGCCAGTGCATTGAACCAAGCGAAAGGTGGGCCCCCAGCTGTCCACATGGCTAATTTGCATGCTATGATAATTAGCCATGTGGAGCTGGCGCATTCAATAAAGTGGGTGCAGGGCCTGCGTCAGCACCGGTCACCATATGTTTCATCCCTGACAGCGGACCCTGAGTGCTGACCCCCACCCCCGGGGTACCCTGAATGCTGTGCGCAGGGATGGTGTGGGGGAGAAGCATTCAGGGGACCCCAGTGATGCAGGGTGGGGGCAGCATTCAGGGAACCCCGGTGGTGGGAGGGCAGTGCTCAGGGGCCCCTGTTATGGGCAAAGTACACAGCGCCCAGGGGGGAGACAGGTGCAGGGGGGAAACAGGTACTGGGGGGAGACAGCATGCAGGGGGAGACAGGCGCAGGTGGGAGACAGATACTAGAGGGAGATAGATACTGGAGGGAGATAGATACTGGGGGAGACAGATACTGGGGGGAGACAGCGCACTGGGGGAGACAGGTACTGGGGGGAGACATAGCGTGTAGAGGGAGACATAGCGTGCAGGGGGAAACAGGTACTGGGGAGAGACGTAGCATTCAGGGGGTGACATAGTGTGCTGGGGCGAGACATAACATGCAGGGGGAGATAGGTACTGGGGGGGAGACATAGCGTGCAGGGGGGAGACATAGCGTTCAAGGGGAGACAGGTACTGGAGGGAGACAGGTACTAGGGGGAGACATAGCATGCAGGGGGGTGACGTAGCATGCAGAGGGGTGACATAGCATGCAGGAGGGAGAAGGGTACTGGGGGGAGACATAGCGTGCAGGGGGGAAATATAGCATGCAGGGGGGATACAGGTACTAGGGGGAGACAGGCAATGGGAGGAAACAATGCACTTGTGGGAGACATAGCAAGCAGGGGGGAGATATAGCATGCAGGAGGGGAGACTGGTACTGGGAGAAGACAGCACAGGAGACATAGCGTGCAGGGGGAGACAGTGCTCAGGGGAGAGACACAGCACACAGGGGGAGACAGGTGCACAGGGGGGACACAGCGCACAGGAAGGAGACAGGCACAGGGGAGAGACAGAGTGTGCAGAGGAGAGACAGGCACACAGGGGGCAGATAGGTGCATAGGGAGGACACAGAGTACTGGAAGAAGACAGGTGCAGGGGGCAGATAGCATGCAGGGGAGAGACAAAGTGCGCAGAGGGGAGACAGACACATAGGGGGAGATAGGTGCTCAGGGGGTACACAGTGCACAGGAAGGAGACAGGTGCAGGGGAGAGCCAAGCGCACAAGAGGTGAAAGGTGCAGAGGGAACACAGAGCGCAGGGGGGAGGGGAGGGGGAGGCAGGTGCAGGGGAGAGACGCATGGAACAGTGGGGAGACAGATGCAAGGGGAGACAGGTGCAGGGGAGAGACACACGTCAGCGCGCCGACCAATCAGAATAGCGGCGCGCTGTATGGCGCCATACTTCAAATACACTGAGTACAGTGTATTTCAAAGATGGCGCCATAGCTGGCGGCGCTATTCTGATTGGTCGCCGTATTCAGAGTGCCGACCAATCAGAATAGCGCCGCGGTCTATGGCGCCATCTTTAAAATACACTGTACTCAGTGTCTTAGAAGTATGGCGCGAAACAGCGCGGCGCTATTCAGATTGGTTGCCGGCAGCCGCGAGCGACCAATTAGAATAGCGGGGCACAGAGCGGGCGCGAGGTCGGCTCCCGCCGACCTCGCCTCCTGGCTACCTCGCGCCGGCGGAGCGAGCGCGAGGTGGCCGGAGCTCGGCTCCTGGTTACCTCGCGGCGGGGATGTCCGTGCCGGGCATATCCGCGGCTCAGCTCTGGGAGCCGCGAGCATGCCAGGATTTGCCCAGTGCCGCCGCCGCAATTCTGATTGGTCGCTCGCTTGCGAGCGACCAATCAGATTCAAGCCGCAGCACAGCGCCATTTTTCAAAATCTAAGAATGTAAATAAAAAAAATTTTAAAGATGGCGGCGCTCTTCTCATTGGTCGGCGCTAGGCGCAAGCGACCAATGAGAAGAGTGGGGAGGGGCACGGCGCCATATTTGAAATCTAGCGGGAGCGCAAGCGAGCGACCAATCAGAATTGCGGCGGCGGTAGCTGGCAAATCGCGGCTGGCTCGCGGCTCCCCGGAGCTGAGCCGTGGATATGGCCACCACGGAGATCCGCAGCTCGCTCCGGCGCCGCGAGTTAGCCGGGAGGCGAGATCGGCTCCGGCGGGCTCGCCGCGGAGCTCTGTGCCGGGGCGCATCGTGGCTGAGCTCCGGGCAGCGTGTCGGCAGCCGGGAGATGACCGGCTAATGTCGGTCGTCTCCCGGCGGGCTCGGCGAGGACCTCCGTGCCGGAGGTAGCCGCAGCTGAGCTCCGGGCAGCGGCTCGACACCCGGGAGACGACCGCCTAACGGCGATCGTCTCCCGGCTGGCTCGCCACGGTTGTCCCGCTTAGGTCGGCCATCTTGGTCCACCCTGAGCGGGTGTACCTGTGGCCAGAGTGACCGGACGTTGGGACAAAGTGACGGATGTGACGTCAAAAATCCCTCCGGGATTTATATAATAGATATATATATATATGTATATATATATATACAGTGCCTACAAGTAGTCTTCAACCCCTTGCAGATTTAGCTGGTTGACACATGCGGAATTAACTTGGTATTGTGACATTTGGACTGTAGATCAGCTTGGAAGTGGGAAATGCACTGCAGCCAAAAAGATATATTAATTTTTTTTTTTTTTTTTTAAAGCGTTAAAAGTTAATTCAGAGGGTCATTTATTATTCAACCCCTCAAGCCCCCAGAATTCTGTTTGGTCCCCCTAAAGTATAAAGAAGTAGTTCAGGCACAAAGAACAATGAGCTTCACATGTGTGGATTAATTATCTCTTTTGCCAGCCTTTTCTGACTATTTAAGACCCTCCCCAAACTTGTGAACAGCACTTATACATGGTCAACATGGGAAAGACAAAGGAGCATTCCAAGGCCATCAGAGACAAGATCGTGGAGGGCCACAAGGCTGGCAAGGGGTACAAAACCCTTTCCAAGGAGTTGGGCCTACCTGTCTCCACCGTTGGGAGCATCATCCAGAAGTGGAAGGCTTATGGAACTACTGTTAGCCTTCCACGGCCTGGACAGCCTTTGAAAGTTTCCTCTCGTGCCGAGGCCAGGCTTGTCCGAAGAGTCAAGGCTTTATAAAAGACGATTATTAGCTGTAATTGCAAACAAGGGTTATTCCACAAAATATTAAACCTAGGGGTTGAATAAAAATGGACTCACACTTTTATGTTTAAAATTTATTAAAATTCAACTGAGCAACATAACTTTTTGGTTTGTAAGATTTATGCTTCTGTTAATAAATCCAACTCTCGTTTGCAGTTTGAAGGCTCTAACTTATTGGCATCTTATCAAACCACCTAAATCTGCAGGGGTTGAAGACTACTTGTAGGCACTGTATATATTTATATATATAATATATATATATATATATATATATATATATATTTTTTTTTTTTTTTTTTTTTTTTTTCTCTGGAAGTGGAATTTGGAGTGATTTTTTTTTTAGATTTGGCTCTTAGGAGGATATCTGTTTGTGCAGGTAACTATTACTGTGCAGAATTATCAGGCAACTTAATAAAAACCAAATATATTCCCATCTCACTTGTTTATTTTCACCAGGTAAACTAATATACCGTATATACTCGTGTATAAGCCGACCCGTGTATAAGCCGACCCCCCTACTTTTGCCCCCAAAACCTGGGAAAATCTATTGACTCGTGTATAAGCCGAGGGTGGACCCTAGCACAAGTATACAGCCCCCAGCAGTGTGGTATACACCAGTCCCAGAGGTAGATACAGCAGCCCCAGTGGTAGTATACACGCAGCCCCAGTAGTATATACAGCCCCAGTGGTATATGCAGCCCCAGTGGTAGTATAGACGCAGCCCTAGTAGTATATACAGCCCCAGTGGTAGTATATACAGCCCCAGTGGTAGTATACAGGGCCCCAGCAGTATATACAGCCCCAGTGGTTTATACAGCCCCAGTGGTAGTATACAGGGCCCCAGAGGTATATACAGCCCCAGTGGTAGTATATACAGCCCCAGTGGTAGTATACAGGGCCCTAGCAGTATATACAGCCCTAGTGGTTTATACAGCCCCAGTGGTAGTATACAGGGCCCCAGAGGTATATACAGCCCCAGTGGTAGTATATACAGCCCCAGTGGTAGTATATACAGCCCCAGTGGTAGTATATACAGCCCCAGTGGTAGTATACAGGGCCCCAGCAGTATATACAGCCCCAGTGGTTTATTCAGCCCCAGTGGTAGTATACAGGGCCCCAGAGGTATATACAGCCCCAGTGGTAGTATATACAGCCCCAGTGGTAGTATATACAGCCCCAGTGGTAGTATACAGGGCCCCAGCAGTATATACAGCCCCAGTGGTTTATACAGCCCCAGTGGTAGTATATACAGCCCCAGTGGTAGTATACAGGGCCCCAGCAGTATATACAGCCCCAGTGGTTTATACAGCCCCAGTGGTAGTATATACAGCCCCAGTGGTAGTATACAGGGCCCCAGAGGTATATAGCAGCCCCAGCGGTAGTATACAGGCAGCCCCAGTAATGCAGGGCCCCCCCAACCTCTCTCCGGTCACCTGTAAAGGAAACTATACTTATCACAGTGCTCTGTCCGCGCCCGCTCGCACCCGCTCTCAGCTGCCGACCGCGATCCTCCATCTTGCGTCTTCTTTCTTCCTGTTTCCTGTGCTCGTCACAGGGAATGACGTCATTGCCCGCGACGAGCACAGAAACAGGAAGAAGACGCAAGATGGAGGATCGCGGTCGGCAGCTGCGAGCGGGCGCGGACAGTGGGCGCGGACAGCGGCACTGTGATAAGTATAGTTTCCTTTACAGGTGACCGGAGAGACGCTGGGGGGGCCCTGCATTACTGGGGATGCAGGGGCTGCTGTATACCGATGTATACATCGGTATGTACCGATGTATACATCGGTATACAGCACTGACTCGCGTATAAGCCGAGGGGGGTACTTTTCAGCCCAATTTTTGGGCTGAAAAACTCGGCTTATACGCGAGTATATACGGTAACTGCACAAAACTTAGAAGAACATTTCTGACATGCAAAAACAAACCCAAAAAATGAGTGACCAATATAGCCACCTTTCTTTATGATGACACTCAACAGCCTTCCATCCATAGATTCTGTCAGTTGCTTGATCTGTTTGCGATCAACATTGTGTGCAGCTGCCACCACAGCCTCCCAGACACTGTTCCGAGAGGTGTACTATTTTCCCTTCCTGTAGATCTCACATTTTATGAGGGACCACAGGTTCATCATTATCTCAAAATGTCATTATTTTTTCTTCCTTTAGACCTTTACTGACCAGCCACGCTGTGGAGTAGTTGGATGCATGTGATGGAGCATTGTCCTGGATGAAAGTCATGTTTTTCTTGAACGATACCGACTTCTTCCTGTACCACTGCTTGAAGAAGTTGTCTTCCAGAAACTGGCAGTAGGTCCGGGAGTTGAGCTTCACTCCATCCTCAACCCAAAAAGGTCTCACAAGTTAATCTTTGATGATACCAGCCCATACCAGTACCCCATCTCCACCTTGCTGGTGTCTGAGCCGGAGTGGAGCTCTCTGCCCTTTATTGATGCAGCCTCAGGCCCATCCATCTGGCCCATCAAGAGTCACTCTCATTTCATCAGTCCATAAAACCTTTGAAAAATTAGTCTTAAGATATTTCTTGACCCAGTCTTGACATTTAATCTTATGTCTCTTGTTCAAAGGTGGTTCTTTTTCAGCCTTTCTTACTTTGGCCATGTCCCTTAGTATAGCACACCTTGTGCTTTTTGATACTCCAGTAACGTTGCAACTCTGAAATATGGCAAAACTGGTGGCAAATGGCATCTTGGTAGCTTCACGCTTGATTTTCCTCAGTTGATGGGCAGTTATTTTGTGCCTTTTTGGCCCAACATGCTTCTTGCGACCCTGTTGGCTATTTGCCATGAAACGCTTCATTGCTTGGTGATCATGCTTCAAAAGTTTGGCAATTTCGAAACTGCTGCATCTCTCTGCAAGACATCTCACAATTTTGGACTTTTCAGAGCCCGTCAAATCTCTCTTCTGACCCATTTTGCCAAACGAAAGGCATTTGCCTAATAATTAAGCACACCTTATATAGGTTGTTGATGTCATTACACCACACCCCTCCTCATTACAGAGGTGCACATCACCTGATTTACTTAATTGGTAGTTGGCTCTCAAGGTTATACAGCTTGGAGTAGGACAACATGTATAAAAAGTATCATGTGATCAAAATACTCATTTGTCTAATAATTCTGCACACAGTGTATATATATTTTACCTGTAGGCAGTACTGGGCTGTATATGTTATTTGGAGGCAATGTTAGGCTGTATATATTACCTGAAGTCTGTGCTGGGCTATACATATTAACTGGAGGTTATGCTAGGCTATATATATTACCTGGAGGCTGTTCTGGGCTGTATACATTACCTGGAGGCTATGCTGGGCTGTATATATTCCCTGGAGGCTATACTGGGCTGTATATGTTATTTAAAGGCTATGCTAGGCTATTTATATTACCTGGAAGCTGTTCTGGGCTTTATATATTACCTGGAAGCTATGCTTTTCTCTAAATATTACCTGGAAGCTATGCTGGGCGGTATATATAGCTTGGAAGCCAGGAAGCTATGTTGTACTTTATATATTGCTTGGAAGCTATGCTGGGCTGTATACATTATCTGGAGGCTGTGCTAGGCTGTATATATGACCTGGAGGCTGTGCTGGGCTGTATATATTACCTGGAGGCTGTGCTGGGCTATTTATGTCATTTGGAGGCTATGCTAGGCTATATGTGTTATTAGGAGGATGTGCTGGGATATATATGTTATTTGGAAGCTGTGCTGGACTGTATATATTATTTGGATGCTGCAACTGGCCTCCAAATAATATACACAGCCCAACAGTAGCCTCCAGATAATAAATACAGCCCTGCATAGCCTCAATATTATATATACAGCCAATTTAGTGTAGGAAAATTGATATGCTGCAGATTTTCCCACACTAAAATGTGCAGCATTTATGAATATTACAATCTATATATTTACATAACTGAGGCGGTCAACAGGGTAGGGGGTACTCGGGTACCGGGGCTGATGACGACTTTGATGGGGAATCATGGCTGGTCGGTCCCCGTTCTGTGCCCTGGACCCTCAATGGCGGGGAATGGTGGGGGATAAGGGGGTTGGTAACGTGACGCCACCTATGGTGCCTGGTAACGGGTATGCCAGCGCTGCAGCTGACCGCTGAGGTGATGGTGGGTGCAGCAGAGTGTGATACAGCTCCCCACAGGTGGAGCTTTACCTCAGGGCAGTGGGGATGGATGAGGGGAGTTGTAGTCACGTCTCTGCTGATAAGGCGGTGAATTGCGGCGGTTAAGCAGACACACACAAAGAGTGATCGTTGTTTCGGTACCTTTTACTGGTGACAGGGTAACAGGTACAGTCCAGAGAAATAACCAGGTTCCCGTTGCAACTTGGGACTTCCACCTTAGAAAGTTATGAGTCCTCCTCTGTCTCTGTGTTCTGTGGTTTGGGATAAGTCCTGCCTGTTCTTGAACTCACTGCTCCTACTCCCTCTCAGGGCTTTGCTCTAAACTGACAATGAGGTCCTTCCGCGGGGTCCCTATTCTTCTTATGGCCCCTGGTCCTGTACTTTGTCAGTTTTAGCGTCTCTTGTCCTTTACCTCAGGGGGTTTTGATCCTCCTGGTTCTCCTGGTTTTCACTGCTGCAGTGGATGCAGGCAGTGTTGGACTCCGGTGTCCGGGTGTACTATTGGGAGACCTTAACTGGTTCCCTTTCTTGATTCCCTGCTCTCCACTGGCCTCCGACCCTCTCCCTAGGGTGCAACACAGCGGTCAGTGGTCCCTGGTCCTGGGTCTGGATCCTTCCCAGTGACCAGCTACTCACTCCAGCTCTCTCCTCAGACTAACTGGAACTCACTACTGGGACTAACTGACTCCTCCCCTCAGGCCTGGATGTTTTAAAGGGGAACTGACTTAAGGCAGCCAGTAGAGCTCCCCCTTCAGGTCTGGGGTGGAAGGTGTTGTGTGCTGTGTGAAACAAGGTGTAATTCCCTCCTTGCACCGGTGGATCCTGTGGCAATCCCCTGCAGGGGTGCCACATATATATTAATTGGATGCTGCAACTGGCCTCCAAATAATGTATACAGCCCAAAAGTAGCCTCCAGATACTAAATACAGCCCTGCATAGCCTCAATATTATATATACAGCCAATTTAGTGTGAGAAAATTGATATGCTGCAGATTTTCCCACACTAAAATATGCAGCATTTATGCATATTACAATCTATATATTTACATAACTTTGTTGCACTATGAAGGGGGAACAAAAAAAATTCTTGTACAGGGCCTGAGTCTGCCCCTGAAACCCACCTGGCGAGGTGTAATCCGACTATTTCCAGGCTGACTGTACCTCCCTGGACCTTGTAACCAGTGCCCCCGGACTGCACCATGTTTCTTCAGTAAAGGTAAAAGAACTGCAGCCTTTGTGTCCCCCTGATTATTTCCTGCGCCAACAATGCCGCCTCCTGCACCATAACTACCACCACCATCATTCCCCAAAGGCTCTTACACCATACTCCAGGGGCCCAGTGGGGAGTGTGACCATTCCGGCTGCCACTACAACGGGGAATCATCTAAACAGCGCTGGTCATCCTTGATCAGATACCACAGGTGACGTCACATAAAGACATTATAATCCCTGTAAATACACTCTTTATCTGCTCGGCCAGGGTCACGACCACCGGGACTACCACCATGACATCCTCCTTGACTACGCCCAGCTGGTCGAGTACCCCAGGCCCTTGTGGGCATTGCAGATCCATGACAGAGACCAACAGCGGACATAGGACAAAAAAAACATGGACATATAAGCAGCTGCATAGGCTATAATGGGTAAGTGTTCGGTTCCTGAAAACCATGGATAGAGTGTTATGTGAAAAATATGATGTCTGAATGAGGCCTAAGCTGCACATTTCAGATTTCAAACATTCTGGATATTAATACACGTCCCAGTTTAGTTTGACAATCCATGGTCTCAGAGTATGGCGGATGCACGAGAGAAGTCTTGTATGTGGTTGTGGAAGGTGGAGATGCGGGGGGAGAAGAGAAGGAGTTCTTGAGAGGAGCACAGATTGTGTGAGGGGCGGTACCGAGAGACGAGGTAAAAAATGTATGAAGGGGACAGGTTGTGGATGGCCTTGTATGTCAGGGTTAGGGTTTTGAACTGAGATCTATGGGAAGTAGGGAGCCAGTGGAGGGCTTGGCAGAGAGGGGAGACAGGGGAGTAATGGGGCAACAGGTGGATAAGTCGGGCAGCGGAATTGAGGATGGTTCGGAGGGGTGCAAGGGAGGAAGTGGGAAGGCCGGTGAACAGGAGTTTGCAGTAGTCGAGGCGGAAGATAATGAGGGCGTGGACAAGTGTTTTGGCAGTGTCATGGTCAAGGAAGGAGCGGATCCGTGAGATGTTTTTAAGCTGGAGGTGGCAGGAGGTGGCGAGGGCCTCGATGGGTGGCTTGAAGGAGAGGGCAGAGTCGAGGATTACACCGAGGCACTTGGTGTGGGGTACGGGTGAGAGTGTGCAGTCGTTGACAGTGATGGTTAGGTCGGGTAGGGGGGAAAAGCGACTTGGGGAATAAGATGGCACAGTGGGCCCAGAGCAGCGTCAGAGAAGTATGAAAATGCCGGAAGGTGACTGTAAGACAGGGAGCAGTGGGCTAACATTGAAAGCACCACTCCAGCTGTGAAAAAAAAACTACTGGAGTGGTGCATTAATTGTAAGTCCCCTGCCCTCTGTCTTATACCCACCTTCAGTCTTCTTCATCTTTTTCCAGCTTAACTCTGGTCAGTCTCCTGTGAATTGTGACCTGCCAGAAGCTCCAGTACTTTTTGAAGAAGATTCATTTTCAATACATATCTATGACAGCCTCATTCTGGCCCTCATAAGGATGCATTGGGAGCTTGTGACGTTACTTCTGACTTTTGGTCAGTCAGAAGTTGCAATGATAAGATGGTGCAGAGGGATTGGAGTGGTGTCGGTAAAAGGTGAAGCTGCTGAAAGGTAAGTATATGACAGGGGGCTTAGGTTTCAAGCGCCCTGAAAAATAAATGCTGAAACATATGAAAACATTCTGTACGGGCTGCATAACCACATTTGTTCCCACTTGAATTGCAGCAAATTTGCAGGAATCCCATCCCTATGTTACAGATGCAGGAGCATGTTACAGTCTACATGCACCTGTCACAAAAAATCCAATGTGCTCATAGTCGCAAGGTCATTCAGAACTGTGTTCTCTGCAGTTTACTATTGTAGTATCATTGGGGTAAGGTTCACTTAGAATAAATTGGAATGAATGACCATTCCCGATTTAGGGTGGTGGTTTTGTCCAATAGAGGCATGACGCCAACTTGTACAGACACCAGGACCATTACTTGCTATAACGGCTTGTTATTGCTAAGCTACAATTTCACATAAAACTCCCCCCAAAGAAAATCTACATACAGTGTATTGTGAAAGTATTCGGCCCCCTTGACCTTTTCAACCTTTTGCCAGATTTCAGGCTTCAAACATAAAGATATAAATTCTCATTTTTTTGTGAAGAATCAACAAGTGGGACACAATCGTGAAGTGGAATGAAATTTATTGGATATTTTTAACTTTTTTACCAAATAAAAAACTGAAAAGTGTGGCGTGCAATATTATTCGGCCCCCTTTACTTTCAGCGCAGCAAACTCACTCCAGACGTTCAGTGAGGATCTCTGAATGATCCAATGCTGTCCTAAATGACTGGTAATGATAAATAGATCTTTTTATTTGTTATTAGTTGGTGGTTGACTACCACTTTTTGTATTGCGTGCTAACCACAGGCAGCGCTGGCTTTTTGGCTTTTGTATTTGTTGTTGGTTTGTGGTTGACCACCACTTTTTACCGTGCGCTCTTGGTTATGTATTCCATTCTATCTCTCTTTATTGTGATTGATCTAGGCCACTGTACACACATACAACGGCCTCACCTTGCCCATAGGCTCTGCTTAATTGCTGCACATGTGTTTGGGCCAGTTCTACTCTCATCCATGGTTGCTGGTCTGGCATTGGGGGGGGGTCAGATCTGATACTGTCCGTATGTCATGTCCAGACCTGGTCTGCTTTCATCTGTGCTGCCCTTCTGGCGCCGTGGGAGTAGTTCAGAAATGCTTCAGGTACATGTGCATTTAATATGGTTCCGCGTTTAATGCATTCAAGAGGCCGTAATGGCACAGCGTAAGTAAAACAGCGTAGAATAGGACTGCTCCATCTGAGAATGCCGTGACGTGACGGGGTAGCTCAAAGAATTGATCAATTGTTTGCTAAATGTCTCAGTTTAAAGTACAGTTAGAAATTAATATGTGTATATGCACTTGTTGTATTGCGTGCTAACCACAGGCAGCGCTGGCTTTTTGTCTTTTTTATCCATTTTTTATGTACTTGTTCTATCAGTATTTTTCAAGAATAGAAAAAGTACCCTTTGTAATCCAGGGAGCTGTTCACATACTGGTGTTTTATTTTGTTCTGTTTTTGCAAATGTGTGTCCGCAAAAAATCACAAGAGTATGTCCATTTCTGGCAAATGTTAAAGTTATCTATACAAGTCTATGGGTCTGTATAAATAACAGACAGCAAACAGATCACATTATTATATAACCGTGGCTGTCTGTGATTAACATTCACGCTGCGTCTGTTTCTGATGCTGTTTGCATTGAAATCACTGGAAAAAGAGCTGACAAAATGCAGAAAAGAATGGACATATTCATTTCTCTGTAAGAACAACTTGGTGTTCATTTGTTCAAGCTTTTGAAATTAATGTAAATGCTTCAGGCAAACAAAGATGCCAAGCAATTAAATGAAGTATCATACACATGCTTCTGGAGTTTCCCATAAGGAACATGCTCAAGACTTTACAATAGAACTTCACTGGAGGGGCTGAAAAAACGCCCAAAAGACACCAGGCGTTTCTTCCTATTTGCATTTTTGTTAGCATTTCAATTGCCCACAAACACTAGCATTTTATACATTTCTTAATGGATTTACAAAAAAAAAATCCAGAAAATGCAAGAAATAAAAATGCTCCAAGAAACTCAAAAAAATTCATGTCCCCCCCAAAAACATATAAAAGGGCTTGAAAATGGACAATGGAAAGAATGGCAGTATACATACTCCATAGGTAGCAGTTCATACACAGGGCGGCGTGGACTTTATCTTTCTACTACTCCCTGTCCATGTGGGTAATGTGCAGCCCTGACCACTTATGGGTTCCTTCAGTGCCTGGGAAACAAATGCAGGCATGGCCAAAAACATTGGCACACTTGAGATTGTTACAGAAAATGAAGTATTTCTCAAAGAAAATAATTGCAATTACACGTTTTGTCATGCTGATGTCATACAAAAAAAAACTGAGAAAAAAAGGCAAATTGGACATCATACACACAAACCTCCAAAATTGTCCAGCAAAATTGTTGGCACCCACAACTTAATATTTGCTTGCACACCCTTTGCCATCAATCGCTTCCTATAACCATCAACAATCTTCTTACTCCCCTCACCTGGAATTTTGTACTTTTCTTTATAAACTGCTCCTGGTCTCTTATACTTGGAGACATCTTCACCCATCAGCAAGTTTAAGATCACTGCACGGGTGATCTAGATTTGGTCTTTTTTCTGGGACTGATCTCTCCAATGGGATTTAGATTCAGTCTCATTTTTGGTGACTTCAGAACTCTCCAACGCTTTGTTTCTATGCATTTTTAGAGGCTTCTTGAAGTATGCTTGGGGTCATTGTCATGCTAGAAAACCCATGACCTAGGACGCACACCCAGCTTTCTGACTCTGGGCACTAAATTACCATCCAAAATATGTTGGAGATCTTCAGATTTCTTGATACTTTGCCCACAGTCAAGGCTCCCAATGTCAGAGTCAGAAAGACAAAAACATCTTTGAACCTCCACCATGTTTGATTGTAGGTATAGTGTTCTTCTTTTCTTTGTAGGCCTCATTTTTGGTATCAGTTGAATGATGTACTTTACCAAAAAATTCTATCCTGGTCTCATCTGTCCACAAGACACTTTTCTAGAGGGATTTTGGCTTACTCACGTACATTTTGGCAAACTCATAGGTCTTCTGCCATAACATTTAATTTTATTCAAATGTGGACAAATAGTTTGTGCTGCTACTGATGCCCCCTTAGCTTGCATGACAGCTTGAATTTCTTTGGAACTTGATTGGGGCTTATCCACCTTTCATCAATTTTTTTCTGTCATCCTTATCCAGGGAGATTAGCTTCAGTGCCATGGGGTGTAAATGTCTTGATTATGTTGTGCACCATTGACAAAGGAACTTTAAAATCTCCGGAAATGGACTTGTAACCTTGAGATAGTTGATATTTTTCAACAATTTTGATTCTCAAGTTCTCAGATAGTTCTCTATTCTTTCTGTTTTCCATGCTTAGTGTGGCATAAACAGACACACGATGCAAAGATTGAGTCAACGTCTCCCCTTTTTATCTGGTCTCAGGTGTTGTTTTTATATCGCCCACACCTGTTAGGGTGCATTAACACTGCGATTTTTGAGGATCCGTGGCTGTCTGTTCCGATTTTGGGCATATGGGCACAGCGAACCAAATCAGACCAAATCGAATCTGACCCGATCCACGGCCTTTAGCATGGGGGCCTATGGAGCACGGGTCCGAGAAAACACAGGATCATTACTCGGACCCAATTTTAGCGTACTGAGCATGCTCAGTACACTAAAACTGCTCTGTTCCACTTTTATTTCACTTCCGCAATGTATATCCATACATTGTGGAAGTGAAATTAATTAAAAGCAAGGGGTTAAAAATAAAAAACCTCTGTTCTCACCTTCCAGCGATCCCCCGACACCTCCACCATGCTCCGGATAACTACAGGACCTTGCATAATGTCACAACCCGATCAGCTGATCAGGTCACATGACCGGTTACCGTGGTAACTGCGGTCATGTGACCCAATGATGCTGCCGGGTTGTGACGTAACTGCAGGTCCTGTAGTCACCCAGAGCTTGCTAGAGGCATCGGGGGATCGCTGGAAGTTGAGAATAGAGTTTTTTTTATTTTTAACCCCTTGCTTTCACTTAATTTCACCTCCGCAATGTATGGATATACATTGCGGAAATGAAAGTGACCCACACAGCTCTTTCTGTGTCCGGACCCGTGAAAATCACCGCCCCGGACACAGAACTATTACCAGGAGGCTCACCTCCGATGCGATCCTTTCCTGTCCATGGAGTCCTGCAAAAAGTAGGATCTCACGGACAGGAAAAATTATTCGATGTGAAAGCACCCTTACTTGCCACAGGTGAGTTTGAACAAGCATCACAAACAAAGTTGTTTACTCACAATTTTGGAAAGTTGCCAACAATTGTGTCCGGCCTGTTTTTGGGGTTTAAATTCAATCTTGACCAATTTGCCTTTTTTCTCAATTTTTTGTGTTGTTTTAATAAACACTAAGGAAATAAACATGTGAATTTCAAAATAGGTGTAATTGCAATACTTTTCTGGGAGAAATACTTCATTTTCTGGAACAATTTCAAGGGCGCCAACACTTTTGGCCATGACTGAAGATGCTTCCACCTTGACTCTCAGAGCAGGATTTGCTGAGACGCTACAACGATGGATTACACTGGTTGATATTTAAACAACAAACTCAACACAATATCAAGAGGTTCATAATAAAAGCTACAACAACATCCAGTTAACCAATAAAACCACAATAAACATAATGTGGCGTGTGCAGTGACTGTGCTGGGTGTGAGGAGGGAGCACGTAAATTGCTTGTTAAAAATATCTTATTTTACGTTAGACCAAATGTTTTTTTATTTTCCTGCCCCAAACTGAGCGTCTCCAGTGTCAGATGTTGTCTCAGCTGTGTGATGGATGCTGTGCACACCACCTGCAACACTTTCCAGCAAGCTCTTGCTCCATCTCCGACATTGATAAATCTGCCACAGTGTTACTGCCATTGCTGTAATGCAAACATCCATGAGAGGCGCTGAGACGGGAAGCACTTGGTTCTCTGATTATATAATAAATTGCGGGATTTTTCTGTTTATTTTAGATGATGATTCTCCATGCTCTCTGCAATTCTCATGCAGTTCATGACTTAGTTCCTCACTCATCTCATGAACCATGGCGGTGCAGAGTACATGTGCTCACATGTTTAACAGTTCACATTCCATGCTGAACAATGGCAGGGGTTTAGATTTCTTCACAGAGATACACAATCCAAGGTCAGGGGAGCCTCTGTGGGCTTGTAGGAAGGGGAGAGGGTTACGCCTGGTCCCAGATGTCCCCAGCTGCATCTCTTCCAGTGAATGCCAACAGCTGGTGGTACATTAAACCCTCCAAAGTCTCCTGCCAGCAACAAGACAGAAATCAAAGTTTCCTCCTACAGCCCCCCTCCTCCATTCAACGCAGCTTAAATAACATGGCATCCTTACATACACAAGGATTATAGAAAGTATTTACAGGGAGACTGGAGTTCGGTTTTATATGTGCTCTAATACATAATTATAGTAAAGTAATGAAAGCACAGTTCAAAGCTGGCGTCAATGGGAATCAGAAGATACCAGGCTGACAAGATGATTGTCTCATTGGGTGCAGACAGAGGTCTATAGACTATACAAGAAAATCTGGTATTTTTAGTTCTCTGGATGACTAATAGTGCATTATGGCAATCAGACGCATTTATATAACGTGTGACATCATGGGTTCAAAGATGTCGGAGTGACATACAGGAAATGAGTTATTACAGAGCACGGTGTGAGCGCCGTACCATGCCCCTTGGGCCGCTGACATGGGGTGAACCGCATATAATTATATGACATAAAGTTATCCATACAAGTAATTGGCTGTCAGATAAAAAATTGCAAAAATGCTGAAAATACACATCACATTCTTCTACTACCTCAACCTGACAACTTGGTAGCACAATAGGTCATTTATCATGAATTTGGTTATTTTTATAATTTCCTAATGATTGACCTTTATGTTTTCATTACATTCATGTAGTTGTCAATGAAGCTACACTTTTACATTTTTCCATACTCTTTTACAGTGCAACGACCACCATCTGAGTGTACCCTAAACCAAAAATGTGATGAGTCTTGAATTCCACATGGTACATGACATAGGGTCAGAGCGTACGGCTGCTGGATGGTGCATGTGACTCGCCCAGGGTATGCGGACTCGGGTATCTTGGCCCTCTACTTCGGTAGGGATGTCACTGATGGCCTGCCCAGACCCATGGCCCTGGGGTCTTACTTAAATAAAGGGTGTAGTTGGTGTTGGAATGGGAATAAAAGTTTATAAAGTTTATCGTGACCCCATCCACAGATTCTGTTGATTAAGCACCAGCGCTGCTTCAGTCCTCTGGAGGGCAATGGTACAGCAGCCAAGATTGTACAGCTTCCTGCAGGTGGAGCTGGCCCCTGGGGCAG
Organism: Allobates femoralis; assembly: GCA_033576535.1. Classification (NCBI taxonomy): domain Eukaryota; kingdom Metazoa; phylum Chordata; class Amphibia; order Anura; family Aromobatidae; genus Allobates; species Allobates femoralis. The sequence goes on from JARQOC010000009.1 coordinate 139,742,011, forward strand.
AGCAGCACTGTTGGTGGTGGTGCTGGATGTGGATATGATCTGTGGAGCAGTGCAGCGACTCGGATAATGGAGACACAGAAGTTGTATGACTCTGTACGGGTGTTTACTTGTCACTGAATTACACAATTCAGCACGGGTTAACAGTCACACAGTTCTGGGTAACTGGCCTGGGTAGTGGCCAATGAACAAGGTTTCTCTATGCAGCTTTGTTAGATGTCCCTCCTTACTACTCTTCCAGTCCTTGTTTGTGTGAAGCCTGGCTGGCTTGAAACCTGGCCTGGCCTCCTGTGGTCTCTTACGACCTTTGCTGTCATCGGGTAACCTTTGATGGCCTGCCACTATCTCTCTTCTGGCGGTGCCTGGCTCCCTTGTAGTGACTGCGTAGATGCCCGGAAGACTGAAGTCTCCATGGTAGACCGGTATTTTCTGCTGGGCTTGGAGCTCTCCAGCAGACTCGAACTCCAGTGTCTGGGGTGCTGTTTGGGGTGAACCTTTGTCGGCTCCTCAGTCCCCAAACTGCTGCTCTTCCCTGGAAGACCCCTTTCCTCCTTCTCTGTCCCTCTCTCAGACGTTCACTGCCTCCAACTTCCTCCCGCCCTCACACTGCTTGCCCTGAACTCCCCCCACTGGAGCTGGGTCTCCTATTAGAGGATTTAACCCTGTAGGGTCATTCCATGTCAAGTGATCCAAAAATGAATATTTTTTTTCCCTGACGTCCTCAGATTTTTTAAATTTTTTTTCTATATGAAGAACAACTTTAGTTAATTACAAAAAAAAAAGTTTAGAATTTTTTTCTTTATCAGTTAATTTTTTACAGATTTTTAAAGTTTTAAAAAAGTGTGAATTTTGGCCTGGTATGGCTTTACATTTTCTATCATATCTCGGGCTAGAAATAAGATAGAGAAACAAAATAAACACCAATCTACTCAGAACTGTGCAGGCTTTCACAAGATATGTCACAAGAGGATCTTTGTTAATATTTTACCCATGTGATCGCAAGAGCAAAACTTGAAAACGCATTTCCGAAAAATCGGCGCGCTTTAAATATTTCAAAAACTGCCCATGTGTCTGCTATGCTCTTAGCCACATCTGTACCGAATTTCAAGTTGGGATCGCAATGGGATCATATTTTAAAATATTTTAATATTAATAGCGTCAATGGGTTATTCTATATCAAGTGATCTAAATATGAATATTTTTTTTTACCTGACGTCTTTAGATTTTTTTTATTCTTTTTCTTTATGAAGTACTACTTTAGTTAATTACAAATTAAAAGTTTAGAATTTTTTTCTTCATCAGTTAATTTTTTACAGATTTTTAAAGTTTAAAAAAAGGGTGAATTTTGGCCTGGTATGACTTTACATTTTTTTATCTCAGGCTAGAAATAAGATAATGAAGTGGGAGAGGCATCATTTTACTCAGAACGGTAACAGCTTTCATTTGATATGTTACAAGACTATGTTTCTTTATATCAAATTCAAACTATTGACGGGCAATTGTGAAAAAATGACTGATTGTGTTCTTGGTTATATTTGTGCAGAGATTCAACTTGGGACCTGTCAAATTTATATATTTTTTATTTTATGGTTGTATGAGTTATCACAACTTATTGAATAAAACATTTATATGCAACAAAAAAGAAACACAAAAAACAAATCCCATAAGTGCCAGGATAAATACATCTTAATCATCAGAACACAACGCTCAGCATTTTCAACTTGAATGTATTGAACAAACCAAAAGAAGAAAGGTGATCATATCCTCAAGTTTGATTAAACAAGATTAAAAGAACCAAAAATGTTAACCCCTATTTATACATATAAATTTGTTTTCTATTCTATCACTAAACATGTGATTTATGAAGTGTTTAGGGTGCCTTCACACTGCGGCGGCGTCCGGTCCGGGGCTGTCAGGAGTGACAGCCTGGACCGGAGTTTTGCTCCATAGGAGACTATCGGGCTGCACGGAGCTGGATCGCGCCGGGTGGCAATTATCTGCCATCCGGCTGCTAGCTCGCCGGATGAATCCTGCAGAAGTGGGGATTTGTCTGCCGACTCCAAAAACGTTGCATGCAACGTTTTTGGAGTCGGCAGACAAATCCCCACTTCTGCAGGATTCATCCGGCGAGCTAGCAGCCGGATGGCAGATAATTGCAACGTTTTTGGAGTCGGCAGACAAATCCCCACTTCTGCAGGATTCATCCGGCGAGCTAGCAGCCGGATGGCAGATAATTGCCACCCGGCGCGATCCAGCTCCGTGCAGCCCGATAGTCTCCTATGGAGCAAAACTCCGGTCCAGGCTGTCACTCCTGACAGCCCCGGACCGGACGCCACCGCAGTGTGAATCCAGCCTTATAAGAATAGTACAGTAGTTAAATCATCGTTCTATAAATTATGAACTAATCAAACAATTAATAGTATGTTTTTAAAGTGGCATTTTATCAATTTGTCCCTTCTAGTGGGTGAAATGTAATCTTGTCCATAAACGCTTACTAGCAATCGCCATTTCCATGTGTGTCAAAGAGTATGTCCGGCCTGTCAAGGTGTTAGCCTCCACCTGAGTTAATATCTGATTTTTGTGCACTTTTAAAATGTCTGGCTTTCTTGGATACACAAAGGATGGCGCTGGACCAGAAGGATGCAATAAAGTCAATTCTACTTCTTCATTTTCACAATCTTTGGAGAGTACAGTAGCCAGCCACCAGTGCCAATCATATTCATATTTTTTTCAAAAGGATTGCAACAGTGTCTATGATAAAATGCTGTTTCTTGAGAAGTAGCAGCCATTGCTGTGTGGGAAAAATACAGTTAATATTAAGTAAGGAAGATAGGTAATAAAAATAAAGATTTACAGTACACTTGAGATAGAACTGTATTACTATAAAGTGAGTTTTAGGGCTAGCGCGCACAGTTTTTTCTGTCTGCAGATACACGCTGCAGTTTTGGCAGCTTGTTTTTCTACCAAGTTTTTACCACATATGCGTTAGTTTTTTTAATCGCTAGTGAAAAAAATGGCAGCTTTTTTTATATAAATGATAAATGCTGCGTTTATTGCAGCGATTAAAAAGTAGTTCAAGCAGTGATTTACTCACTCTTGAGTGTTTCCAAAAACACTGCATGTGGTGAACCCCATAGAAATCAATGGGGCTGTTTTTCTGAATGATGATCCCTAAGAATAGCACTGTGTGTATTGGCCCTTAATAATAAAAGCATTAAACTATTAATATATTTACTCACCCATATTTTAGTACACAGCCTTGATGGCTTTGTACAGACTATTGTTTGTTCAGGAGTGAAGATGTCCAGACATGTCAGGACATGAAAGGTCTGAGCGAGCTGTCTTACTTCCTGAATGCAGTGGGTAGACACTTAACATTATTGACAGAGCTGCTGGCCTATCATCTGCTCTGCATTCACTGTCTATCCCTGTGCTTTCTCAGGTTGAGCCCTAACAAAGCTTTTTCCTATATGTCCTCTCCTGCTTCTAAGCTGTAACATATCAAAATAATACAGTAATGTCTAAAAATAATGGATTTGATAAATATAGACCCCACGCTTTTAGACCACAGGTTGAACAGATCTGAATTCAAGATTTTTGAATTGACACTATAATAGTTAAATATTTTAAAATATGATCCCATCACGATCCCAACTTGAAATTTAGTACAGATGTGGCTAAGAGCATAAAAGACACATGGGCAGTTTTGGAAAATTTTTATTAAAACGTTTTTTTCGGAAATGCGTTTCAAAATGTTGCGTTCGCGTTCGCATGGGTAAAAAATTAATGTAAAGTCATACCAGGCCAAAATTCACACTTTTTTTAAATTTTAAAAATCTGTAAAAAATTAACTGATGAAGAAAAAAATTCTAAATTTTTAATTTGTAATTAACTAAAGTAGTACTTCATAAAGGAAAAAAAAATTAAAAAATCTAAAGACGTCAGGTAAAAAAAAATATTCATATTTAGATCACTTGATATGGAATGACCCATTGACGCTATTAATAGTAAAATATTTTAAAATATGATCCCATCGCGATCCCAACTTGAAATTTGGTACAGATGTGGCTAAGAGCAAAGCAGACACATGGGGAGTTTTTGAAATATTTAAAGCGCGCCGATTTTTTGGAAATGCGTTTTCAAGTTTTGCGCTTGCGATCACATGGGTAAAATATTAACATAGATCCTCTTGTGACATATCTGGTGAAAGCCTGTATAGTTCTGAGTAGAATGGTGTTAATTTTGTCTCTCTATCTTATTCCTAGCCTTAGTTATGAGGAGAAACGGAAAGGCAGGCAACAGCGAAATTCGCACTTTTTCCGAACTTTGAAAATCATTTAAAAAAAAAATAAATTTTTAAAAAAATTTTTCTCTTCACATTTTGCATTGTCTGACATGCTATTATCAAATAACAAAATCTCAAAAGAATTAAAAATATAGAGGTAATAATCATTGGTTCACTTGACATGGAATGACCCTGTAGTCCCCTGAGCTAAGGGTGTGTGGATGTGAGGAATAAGCCACATATTAACCTCCCCATTCACTGACCACAGGGATACCACATATGCTGGACTGGGTGCAGTACCCCTTAATGGCGCTCCGACCAGTGGGGCGCCACACATGGGAAGGAGAAGTTGCAGTCAGCAAACAAGGGATTGGGAATTTCTAAAGAGTCGAGAGCCAGCACTGCCTGAGATCAGCATGCAATTCAAAAAGGGCAAATGTGCATATTAATTCCTAACTATTCTTTAATGTAAAATGAGATTTTTAACAAATAAATGATCAATTCTTTGAGCCTTCCTGCCAAAGTCATGGTAAATATCAATAGAGCAGTCCTACTCTGCATTATTTTTATTTACATTGTGCCAAGCACGATACATTAAAAACGGAACTAATAAATGCAACACAAACCTGGAACATCTCAGAACTGCCCCCTTGGCGCTGGACAGACAATTTGGATAAAGGCAGACCTGGCCGAACATGTGCAGCGCATGCTACGGATGCCCAGATACTATGAGATCTGACCCCCATGGTGCCAAACCAGCAGACCATGAATGAGGGTGGAGCAGGCCCAAATAAATGTGTATGCAAATAACAAAGCCTGTAGAGAGGGTGAGGTAGTTGTGTGTGAATAGCAACCACAGTCATTTGTAATAAAGACAGAAAGAATGACACACTAAATCAGCTGGTCTGGTGCTGTGGGGGTCAAATCTGATATTTTTCAGACATATGTAGCATTCGCTGCACATGTTTGAGCCTGGTCTACCTTTATCCATATGTGTCTGTCCAGCACCATCGGAGCGGTCCTGAAATGCTTCAGGTATGTCTTGCATTTATAAACCAATCCATTGATCAAAAAATCAAATTCCACAGAATATCCAAAAAGGAAACGGCATCATCCAATTAATACAATGAAATTCAAACAAAACATGAGTTTTGTAGATGCAAATATGTATTTATATAATAATAAACATACAAGGAATTAGAACAAGAAGGAAAACTAACATTGCACTAACCCAAAGCCTTCATAATATAAATCAAAAAGCAGTACTGAAAAAGTCCACCAAACAGAGGACTATTCCTCTGTAAAAGTAATGAACACGACTTATGTACCAGCTCCCTGCAGAGTCTAAAAATGCTTATAACAAGGAAACTACACTAATGATTTTACTTTTTTTTAATAGGTGTGACCAGGCCCTATTCAATGGTAATATTAGTATCATACTGAAAAATGACCCGACAGAGTCCCTTTAATGCTGCTGTACTGACCATTGATATCTGCAATAATATAATTATGTTACAATACTTTGGGGGATTAATTCCTTATCAATTGACCTGTTAGAGAAATACATGTTTCTGGGTTTATTTCATTACATATATAACCTCACATAGAGACACTGTGTGCAATAAACTTTCAGTGGATTCTTTCACTGCTGCCTTTTGATGTATACTGTGAAGGCTTTGGGCTAGTGCAATCTTAGTATTCCTTATTGTTCTAACTCCTTGTATGTTTTTTATTAAATAAATACATATTTGCATCTACAAAATACATGTTTTGTATGTGTTGCATTTATGTGGTTCTGGTTTTAATGTTTTAGGAGGTTGCTTGGCACAATGTAATTAAAAAGCGTACAGTAGGGCCTCCCTATTGAGATTGCCGTGACATTGGCAGTGTGGCTCTAAGAATTGATCAATTATTTGCTAAAAATCTCATTTTTCAATGAAGCACTGTTTGGAATTAATATATGCATTTGCACTTTTTGTATTTCATACTATCCTCTGGCAGTGCTGGCTCCCCCCTCTTAAGGATTGGGAATTAGTGCAATGGTCAAATAGAAAATAGGCCCTTTCATCCCAGGCAGCAAGATTGTGTACCATAAAAGCTCCCATTACTTTGGGCACTATGGAACCTTCACATTTTAATGTTCCACTTAGATCTCCATATTCATTCTGCTAAAGTTTACAACTGATTATTTAGGTTTTCATAATAACTACAGTACTGCAGAAAGTCTCATTTTCAAGACAATGGGAGCTGATTTTCCTGCCGCTTCCATAACTAATGTAAAATCAAAAGAAAGATTGCGCCATGGTGAGGACCCGTGGTAAAGGAGGAAGGTTATGGTAGATAGATTTGCACTCATCTGGAGAGGTTGAGCATGGCCTCTGCACAACTCGAGTGTGGGCTGTATGTGAGGCAAACAATCACCTGATGAAGATAGCGGGGGCTATCGTAACGCATAGTGGCAATAGAGAGCAATTTGCAAATTTACTAATAAAACAGAATAGGTCAGCATTCGTTTCTGAGCCCTTTCTTGCAGCCTTAGCGCTCCTTAAACACCCCATTATTCTTTTTTCATTTGCTTCCATAACTAATGACTATTGATTGGTGAGGATGCCGGGTTTTGGATATCTCCAACCAGATCACCAATCCTATAAGTAGGCCATCAGTATCCTATGCTCCTATGACATATTTCTGGAGAGAAATTAATTGCTGCCAAGCACTTCCAGAGTCTTCCATCTTGGAGAAAAAAGTAGATGATTGACCAATCCAAAATCAATATACACTATGGTCTTTCCTCAACAACAAACAATAACAGCTGTCACACAGGAACATTACATTGAAGATCTCACATCCTTATAAAAGTCTCACATCATTGGCTACCGTTGATATTATATACAGATTTATTCCATTTTCTATACTTGTATCTCAATCTTTTTCTGAGCCTTTCAAGGAATTAGGAACTGTAGCTGCAAATAGTAAGCAGTGACATTGTGTGCAGCCATTAGTATGCAGTGCCATATCTGTAGAGTGCGTAGAAGAAGCCTGCAGCCGGAGGGGGCCCGCAGGCCTCACTGCCCATAAGAAGATACCAGTATAATAAATGGGATGGTAGGTAGGGACCCCTGTTACAGAGATTGCACTGGGGCCTGGGAGATGTACGTTACACCCCTGGTAGCTAAATAAAGGCATGATTTCTAGTGAGAACATGGCATATAAACGCTCAGACTTCACATTATTTCCATCCTATTAGTCACTGACAACGTCCTCATTATAACAATTGAGGTTCCTCGTTTCTGAGAAGTTGATAGTGTGGGGCAGAAACGTTGACTTTTAATAACTCAGAACAGATATGATGTAAGTATAAAGCTATAATTAATCTGTCAAATTAATTAACCTGTTTAAATCCAGGACATTTTTTCAGTGTTGTTTATTTATCAGTGCATTCGAAAAAGCCAAAACCTTTTTTATTGCTATCAGCTCAGATTCCCCTCTAAAGGTACCTTTACATGCCGCTACAACAGGGTGGAAACAACCGGGTTGATGAGACAGATGTATCTTGCACCGCCAAATCAACCCGAGGTAGCGGCGTGTAAAGACGCTTGTTTCCACCGTCACTTGCGGCACCTGTTTCAGAGCAGTGCTCTAAAACAGGTTGATTTCAACCCGGTGGTAACGGCGTGTAAATAAGGTAAGGTTTATTCGTCACCTAATTAACTCCCTGGGCGTGACACAGCCTCCGGGAAACCGCTTCCCTGCAGCGATCATTGGAGGCAGCTCCTGCGTTGCGATTGGTTGTCCCTGCATAGGGCGGCATATTTACGGAGCTGACCAGTCACACTACACAATTGTTCGAGCGTCATGTATTAGGCAGACTCCTGCGCTGGCTGGCCAATCATGATGCTATTGCTTTGTCCTATCAGCGTACGAAATTCTCGTAATCCACAATTCTGGCACGCCTATGTGTTGTCCCTGCTGCACCAGGTCCGCCCATATTACCTTGTTGTAGTGGCGTGTAAATGAGGTAAGGTGCTTTTCAGAAGGTAACTTGAGGTACCCGGCGGTGCATCCAGAGATAGATTCAACCTTCTGTAAAGCATGTTATAGCAGCGTGTAAAGGCGGTACGGGTACCGTTTGTAACCGTTCGTGCGTGCTCGTGCACGTGAAGCACCCGGTTGCATCCACCATGCAGTAGCGGCGTGTAAAGGTACCTTCAGGTAGTATGTCCAAGATAAAGGTTAAACTGTGTCCTAGTATGGTGCCAGGGGCTCACCTGTAGGAGCTTTGCTATTCTATAGGTTCAACTCTTATAGCAGCTCACAGTAAAACCTCTCAAGACTGCTCCTCCTTGCAGTATCCTTAGGTTCAGTCGTTCTCAGAGAAATCAGTACATGGCAACGGGGATAAATGTACCAAGAGCTAAGAGATATCATCCGAAAAGAACCAAGACCCAGACTGAGTCACAATGCAATTTATTGATGTTAGGCGATACATTCCGAAAGGCGACTTCTATCTTGCTAACGCCATATAACTTTTTCCTTTTTTTTCCTTCAACACAGCCCTAAAAAAACTGAAAAAAGTTTTGTAGAGTGGAATAGTTAAAGAGGGATATAATGGGGTTACAGAAACGTCCTCCCTTGCTCTATCTCTCTGTTTTGATTAACACAAAGAGGGAATGACCTATCAGTCAAGTTGATCAAGGTGTGGATAGGTCGCATGAGACCTGCATTGCACTAGTCATCTGAGATGTTTAATCCTCAGCATTTTAAAGTTGGTTTTCTTTTTTGCAGAGTTTCAGAATAAAACATTTGTCTGCAATAATTCAACCAAAGTATGATTTATCCTGCATGTGGTTTAAAATGCCACTCTGTCAATCAAGCTCATTTATTTTATTAGAAGGTACTGGGTACTACATAGAGATTAAATGCACTCACAAGGAATGCACCTGCGCCCAATGCACTTGCATTCTGATTTTTGCCTATAATGTTAATGACAAAGTGAAGTTCCATCAGAAACGTTTTAGGTAGGAACAAAAGAGCCCAAGGCAACTCAGTTTGTGCGCTCATCCGGTTGTTGGTGTCCATCTTTAGAAACTGAGCGGTGGAAAGACTGGTGGGGACAACTGAGAGGTTCTGGTATCAGAAGTTGTCCAGTTTACTTTAAAAAGAAAACAACAAAATAAAGCAGATTAGAAATCAGAAAACCCTAACTGGGTTTAATTGGTAAAAAAAAAGGTTTTTGGTTTCAGTGAATCCCACTGGTATTTATTCCGGCCTCACACGTGGCTACTGAACCAACCAGAATAAATTAGACAGCGTTCAATTATTAGGAGTAGTGGTATAAACTCTTTAGTGTACTTAAAGAAAGCCAAAGTGAAAAGCTACACCATAAGGGTCCCGTCACACTTGGTGATGTTCCAGCGATCCCGACAATGATATGACCTGGTAAGGATCTCTGGAACATTGCTACATGGTCGCTAGTGAGATGTCAAACAGTCAGATCTACTGAACGACTCAGCAATGATACGGTGACCCGTATAATGACCTCGGCGGTTATTGGGACCCTGTCACACAGCAGCTAGCCTGACAGCTCAGACCTACGTGGCTGAGTTCTGAGTCGCCAACGAGGTCATTGTTAAGGGGTCAAACAGCGATGCATGCTGCCCAGCGGGAACCTGATGATCAAAAAATAGTCCAGGCCCTTCTGACACGATCAGCGATGTCACAGCGGGGAACCAGTCGCTACTATGTGTCAAACATCCCCAGCTACAGGGGGAGCAGTGCATTATACTGTATATATGGGCCCCCTCCTGCTGGCACACTACCCCCCTGTTCTGAGGCCCCCACCGCTGCTGCTGCTGCAGACATCTTACCCTCCAGGGTCTTCTTGCAGCAGCCAGCGCGTCCGTCCTCTGTACTCGGCTGTCTCCCGGATCATGTGACCGGCCAGTCGCAGTCGCGATGACGTCATGCGCTGCGACGGGTCACATGATCTGGGAGACAGCCGAGGACAGAGGACGGACGCGCTGGCTGCTGCAAGAAGACCCTGGAGGGTAAGATGTCTGCAGCAGCAGCGGTGGGGGCCTCAGAACAGGGGGGTAGTGTGCCAGCAGGAGGGGGCCCATATATACAGTATAATGCTCTGCTCCCCCTGTCGCTGATTGACAGGGGGATGCAGTGCATATGTAATGAGCGGGCGCACGTGACGTGCGACCCGCTCCCGCAGTGTCCCAGCAGGAGGGGGCCTGTAGGCCACACTGCTGGGGCACCCAATGTAAGACCCCCCCCGAAAGTAAGACCGGGGGCCACTTTTGGCCCCCAAAAAAATGTAAGACAGGGTCTTACTTTCGGGGAAACACGGTATCATGTTTGGTAGTGGATCAAATACTTATTTCCCTCTGAAAGATGCAAATACATTTATAACATTTAGACAATGTGATTTTCTGGATTTTATTTTTGATATTCTATCTCTCACTGTTAATATTAACCTACCCTTAAAATTATAGACTGTTCATGTCTTTGTCAGTGGGCAAACTTACAAAATCAGCAAGGGATGAACTACTTATTTTTTCCACTGTATCTCCTGAAGACAACCTCTTCTCATCTCCTCTATATACCCTGCTAGTGAAAGTAGATGTGCCTGATCAGCAACAGCTAAGAGCAGCTCAAACCTATTAACATTTATACAATAACATTGTAAACAATCTTTCTAACATGCAGAGGTCACAGTGCAGGGAGGGGTTAATTATTCAAATATATTCCATTTTCAAGAAACGTCCAAAATTCTTTTATACCAGTGATTGGTTGCACTGGTGATGTGTGATTAAGGCGGCCGTCACACGCTACAATATCGTGAGCGATATTGTAAATGATCACGTGCACGCGCGATCGCTAACAATATCGTTCACATCGTTGGTGAGCTATCACACAGACAGACTCACCAGCGATGTGGAGCAGCGAGATCGCTGGTAACTATGGTACACGTCGGGTTACTAGGCGCGGTGCGGCGCTTAGTAACCCGACGTTTTCCATAGTTACCATCTCCCAGCATAGGCTCTGCCGCTGGGAGATCGTTCATCGTGGTGTCACACACCACGGTGAAGCAGATTGAACAAGCGATGATCGCTTGATATGAGCTCCGGCTCTCATATCTGCGATGTAACGATCAAGCGATTTTACATTGTAAAATCGCTTGATCGCACGCAGCGATGCACAAACAATATCGCTTAAGCGATCAAAAAGCAGATCGCTTAAATGATATCGTTCGCGATATTGAACCGTGTGACGGCCGCCATAGTTATATATATATATAGATATATTATATGATTGCTGCAGGCAATACACAAGGGCCGGAGAAGCGACAGCGAGCCGATGTTGGACCCAGGGAAGGTGAGTCCCTGCTGTTTGGTTATATATATAAGACTACATTTGGGACCAGATTTTTTTAAAAGTGGAAACAACTCATCCACAATGATGTGCTCTTAAATTATTGGCCTTGGGCTTATGTATAAAGGTGTCAAATATAAAAATGTAATTATCAAGTCAGATTATGCAGAAAAAATGAATTTCGAACACGGCACAATGAAAGATTGTGGATTCTGGCAGCCATTCATACACACTAAACGTAAAAAGCAAGACAGGTATAGGCAAATACCGTAAAGAAATGTGTATTGTATGTGTCATTCATTGCCGGATGTTTTGTGCTGGATTACGTGCACAGCTACAAGCCAGAGCACAAGATAAAGCAAACAGCAGAAAATGTGCAGTAATTTGAAACAACCTTATCAACAGCAGATCCGCAAAATGAAGTGTTGTGAAATGACTGGAAAGGAAGCAGAGGTGGCTTAATACACCCTATGGCCCGGGGTAAGGTGACTATGCCAACCACTCATCATTTTTTTCCTGCCAAATCTCTATTTCATGTTAGCCATTTATCTAAAGTTATACCAAAAGAAAACATCATCTATAGAGTATAAATGTAAATCAAAGTGAAAAACCTGAACATATATATAATTGTAATACTTTATACACAAGATGTGGCCAACTATAAATGTTCTTTATCATTTTATTGTATTGCTACATTCCTAAAATGTAAAAAGGAAACTTCCAATCCAATACATGTGAACCTGCCACCAGAAGGCTCTGGACGTACTAATTCTAAAAGCTAACTGGTAGGAAGACAATGGTGAAAAGTATGAAACAACTATACTTTGGACAGAAGAAAGGAAAAAAAGAGACTCCAAACATGGCTCATTTATTTCAGCCACATAAAAAATGTGTTTCAACACGGTTTAGGAGATGTTCCTCCTCATCAAGAAAAGTCATGTTATGATGGAGGAGGCCTGTACACTCTGGAGATTACAATAGAAGCTAAATATGTTTCAACGTGTGCCATGTTCGTTTGAGTGTTGATGCTGGCATAAATCAATGTTTAATCTATTAGCTTGTGAACACAACAGGGAATGATTTTATACTTAAATGCCAAATGTAAGTCATTGACGTGAAGCTAATGATAGAGTACTTAGGGTTACTATCTATTTCAAGGTCCACAGTGTCGAGAGAAAACTATCCAGGTCTACGAGGGCTGCAACAGAAGAGCTTACTTGATAATCCCAACAATCTGTAATTGTCATCAACAATAAGTAACATTTATTCTCCAGTGTAAAATGGACTGTAAAAATCAATAGTCACTTTGTGAGTATGTGGAGCTGTGGCTTGGCATGCATTGCAGCTATTAACCATTTCATTAGGGTGGATTGGAAGGTTAACATCTTCTCCCGGTTTTCTTTGTGTCATCTCTGAACATATTACAGTACGTACTTTAATGGCCTTCATATACTACAGGTAAGGGTTCGTTCAGACATCGCTTTTTCTCCATCTTTTGTTTTTCACTGATAGCACTCATACTTGTACTATGATAATTATGTACCAAAAGGTTTGTACAAAATTACTGAGACATGTCAGTTATTGAGTGTTACATCAAAATTGCTAAGGCCAAACTGTGGATCCATGAAACAAATTGTACATACCTCAGATGCCATCCATGTGCTGTGTGTGTTTGTCATGGACTGTCTTATAGAAGATTGAGAAACCTCCAGCTATTTATGTTTTTATGTCTGAGAAAAACTTATGAAATTCTAACTAAACTCTGATGGTAATATCTGACACTGACCAAACTCTAATGATCCTATGATCAAACTCAGACGGTTTTTTGCACACAAGATAAATCACTGAGATCTACATAAGCCTTTACACTAGAGATGGGGGAATTTTTTGAAGTTTGGATTCAGTTCGGTTTGCTGAATTGGCATATGTTCGGTGAATGATCAACAAACAGTTTGCCGAACTTCAGAACCCTATTAAAATCAATGGTAGGCAAAATCATGGGCCTAGAAAATGACTTCAAAGGGGCCCAAAAGAAGCCAAACACAGCTCAAACTGACTGTGGAGCCCTGCTGTCTTGACACAGACATTATCTTCTAAACTATTACTTAGCATGGACCTCAAACATATTGACTGCTTCTCCCCATTGATTGGTTAAAAACAGACTTAGTCTCACCCACCCTCTTTGCCGGCATCTGTGATTGGTTTGACAACCAAACTGATGTCAGATTACTGTAAAAGTAAATACGTAATTGAAAAAATTGTTGTGGGGTCCCCCCCAAATTTGTTTACAGTCAAGATCATTAATTACATTTTTAAAGCTAAATACCTAGCTAAACCCCTCTGTAGTGCAAAATGAAAGGCGCTAAAAAGTGCAAGATTACAATATTTGGGGTGGGACATTTTATAGCTGACATCTATCTTTAAATCTGTCTGTACTTTACATCCCTCTATTTATCCATCCACTTGAACAGCTGAAAAGTTGAGTAATCTTTAAAGTCGTAAAAGATTTTGAAATCTTGAAAAAATTTAGCAGGCCTCAGCCGACCCGGAAGTGGTGCCCCCATTAGATGTGCCACTCATGGCGCTTTGCCCCAGCTGCATGTCTGCCCAGGTGTATTGGCAAATAGGGTTGCGGTATTTGGAGTTGATGCTAGCTGGGTAATATCAGCTGGCAGCAAGGCTAGAGGTAAGAATTGTCAACGTGTCAATCAGATAACCGATATTAATAACAAAGTCAGTAAAGACACAAATTACCATATCAGGAAATATTTCATTTGAAAAATAACTCCAATGCTTACTCTTTCACCTTTTTTTATTAAAATCCATTTGTTTAAAGTCTCCCATTCCACCCAATCCCTACAAAAATGGATATAGAAAATAATTAGAAGGCCCCCCCAAAAAAATAATGAAATCCAAATAAATGCTTAAGTAGTCCCAACATATGGAGGGATAAGAGCAGTGACTGCATCCCCCATATGGTGGGATATCAGGCACTGCACGGCAGTGTGACAAGCCATGACTTACCTGAGGTTGTCTAAGGTTACAGAGTGGATATCACGAACTTCGATGGCATCAGCGCTCATAACAGATGCTGTCTTGCGAGAGCCACAATATCTCATAAGATATTGCGGCTTATATCTCACTGGTGTCATGTGACAGCGCGTGGGAGGTGTGGTGATGTCAGGAAGTGCAGTGCAATTTAAAGTTGCGGGATATTCCCCTTGAGTCTAAGCTGCAGTAATGTTTGTAATGGCAACATTTGTCACATTCTCACCAGTGTCTGTGTGCCTGCTCTCACAGCATATGGGGGATGCTTCTGTGAATGTCACCCCATCGTATTGTTGTAACGCAGATTTTGAGCATGCTGCCACAAAAATGCTTTATTGTGGCAGCTAAACCGCAGGGGCACCACCAGTGCAGGTCTCAGATGCCAGAGGAGGTCCTAAGTATCTCACAGTCAGGAGTTAAGCCGCTCCCGATGCCAACCGGGAAAAGCTGATGGCACAGTCAGGAGGATCTTGCAGCATGCCTGACATTATGACACTTTCAGCCGGTTCTGCCAGGACACGGGTTCATCAACTAAGGCATACCACGAGTACCTCCATACCGCTTTGCATCCACTTACAGCCACCTGGAAGGTTACCTATTATAAATCTGTACTGAACTGTGAACGCTGTATCAGTAGATGCTTGTTTCCAGTAAAGTACCCAGGAGAGAGTGAACTTGTCTCAGTGTCTTTGTGCTACCGACATTGAATCTCTCTATTTCTACTCAACGCTGCCCCGGAGGTTCAGCTTTATCTGTAGAATGCTATACCACCTAGCTTCAATACCAATGCCCTCTCGAGGACTGTGGTGGTGCTGGTGACCCCTCACCAGGTACTACAGGTGGCATCATGAAATAACTTTTACCTCATCACCTTCAATTTACCCCCCATTAGTTGTCCCCCCAGGGTCACAGGCTCAGGCATCGCCACCAGTATCCCCGGACCTCGCGCCTGAAACCCGAGTACCGGCCCTGGGCGCAACAGAAGCACCCTCTGCTTCTGGGGTGGTGAGAAAGATCACATCCTCCAGAGCCTGCATGTCTTGCGGAGGATTTATCACATATCCAAATTGTGTACTGCAGGCACATGATAGTGTGGCGCCCCAGGGTCCAGTTGCCACAATATTAAGCTTGGAAGCAAGGTAAGGCACCCACCTCAGGTAAAACACACACACAACACCTTCCCAACTCCTGGCCAGAAAGGGGAGCTCTACACCCGAGTTCAGGGCAGGTCCCCTATAAATTCTGGTCTGGGGGCGGGGTTAGGCAGTTCAGTTCCTAGGAGGAATGTGGAAGATATCCTACAGATGGTAGCCATGCTAGGCTCGTCCTAGGCTACTGACTACCAGTGTGAGTGACCTGTGGTGAGGATCTGAGGGAAGTGGAGAAAAGGTGTGAGGAGTGGAGCGGTGCCAGCTCGTCTCAGCACCTGGTGTAGTACGGACACTGGAGTCCGAGGTCACCAGGGAGTTCATGCCTAGCAACTAAAACTGGATGGCGGGTAATTCCAAGTTGCTCGCCCACTAGAAAGGCCAGGAGACACAGCCATACCACAAAGCTCAGGAAAAGCAGTGAAGGAGCTTAGCACAAAAAGGGCTCAAGCCGCCTGTCACATGGCCAGAACAGACTAAGGAGGAGAGGGTCAAATCACAGCTTCAAGCAGCCAGGGCCCACTGAGAACAGCGGAGCAGGGAGGCCTCAGCACTTGCCAGGTGTGGAAAGCCCAATTAGCTTCCAGGCTCCAGCCCTTCTAACACTACTTGTAAACTATGCCCTGGATGAGCCTGCTTCTGACTTCAGTAAAGGTAAGGGAGACTGTTACCCCTGTGTCTGTCAGTTCTTCCGTACACTATGTCCTTGCACCCCCAACGAGTCCTGCATATCCACAGACTTTACGGTTGCCCTGGGGAACTGCTCTTCCCGTGGAGAGCTGAAACATCCTGGCTGCTACTCCCATCATCCCAGGAGGTCCCGGGTGCAGCAGCGGCTATATCGGCCGCATTCCAAGGGTGGCGTCATGGCATTCTTTTATTTTTGTTCTATTTTATTTCTATCCATTTTTCCAATCCCCTTTTTAAACTGCTTGCCTGATGAGGGGATCACGGACCGGGTCACGACACTGTGACGTCCTGCAGCCCCAGACGATGACGAGATGGCCCGGTTTCGAGTACCCCACAGTCCCCACCAAGGGCGAGTCAAATGCACAGTGTACCTGCATTGCACTGCACTGCTAAGATGGTGTCGGGCTCTGTGGTGATGCCTCTTTGCTTTGCCTAGGGATCTGTCTCTTTTAGTGCCAGGACACAATCGCTTACAGGATATTATGGTTTGCCAATCTTGTTGCCTCCACATTGCCCCTCCATGGAGTGGGCAGCAGAAGGCACCTGACTTACAAATCCCATTCCCCATGCCACATGTAACACCTAGGCTTGCGGTTGGGTAGAGTGATTGTTGAAGCCTGACATATTTGGAGGACAAATAAGAAAAAGAAAACTGTTTATTCAGCTCCCCACCAATACATCTGGAATAAGGCTAGTGGGTAGCAATGCACAGACAGGTCAATTAATTGTACATATAACACACTTGTGCACATGCCAAAAATCTGTATTCTAAATGTATGGAATTAAATAAAATAAAGTGGTTGCATATTTTCAAGAAACAATATCTATATTATGGTGTTTCATGAGTGTGAACATACCCATGAAGTCATGTATGCAAAGCATATAATAGAGATGCTATTTTTATATGAATTGTTATCCTATAAGTGTAGAAGAGATGGCCTCACATGCTGCTGACCCTCTGCAATAATAAAATTTTTCTCTAAAAAAAATCAATAAAAAAATAGAAATAACAGTAATAAAAAAAAATAATAATAAAATAACATAAAATTCCGCCCCCAAAAAATATTAAAGAGATGTTTAAAGGACATTGTAAGGATTCTGGACTTCACAGCTGCTGCCACATCTGGCACTGTTGCTAAAATTTACATCCTGAAAGTATCAAAACACCCAAAAAAATCTAGGAAGCTTAAAAAAATTATTTTAAATCTTTATAAAATTCTACAGAAAATGGTAGACCCGATGGCTGGGAATACTCCTAACTGTAAGGTTAGGTGCCATTCCCAGCCAGAGCATTTTGGCCCCAAACAATCAAGGAAAGTTTTAGGGCCATTTTAAATTTCAAGCTGAACAAAGCCACGTTCGCTGATTTATTGATGAACTAGATGGCGGCCCGATTCTAAAGAATCGGGTAGTCTAGAATCCATATATAGTCTATTTACTAATAGTTAGGGGAGTGCGGTGAAATGAATTTGTGTAGTGGTATTACAGGTGGTGGCTCAGTTTTGGCTTGGTTAGCAGTGAGTGCGGTGGCTCAGTGGTTAGCAGTGAGTGCGGTGGCTCAGTGGTTAGCAATGTGTGGAGTAGGCGGTGGCTCAGTGGTTAGCAGTGAGTGCGGTGGCTCAGTGGTTAGCAGTGAGTGGGTGGCTCAGTGGTTAGCAGTGAGTGCGGTGGCTCAGTGGTTAGCAGTGAGTGCGGTGGCTCAGTGGTTAGCAGTGAGTTGGTGGCTCAGTGGTTAGCAGTGAGTGCGGTGCCTCAGTGGTTAGCAGTGAGTGCGGTGCCTCAGTGGTTAGCAGTGAGTGTGGTGGCTCAGTGGTTAGCAGTGAGTGCGGTGCCTCAGTGGTTAGCAGTGAGTGCGGTGCCTCAGTGGTTAGCAGTGAGTGCGGTGGCTCAGTGGTTAGCAGTGAGTGCGGTGCCTCAGTGGTTAGCAGTGAGTGCGGTGGCTCAGTGGTTAGCAGTGAGTGGGTGGCTCAGTGGTTAGCAGTGAGTGCGGTGCTCAGTGGTTAGCAGTGAGTGCGGTGCTCAGTGGTTAGCAGTGAGTGCGGTGCTAGTGGTTAGCAGTGAGTGCGGTGGCTCAGTGGTTAGCAGTGAGTGCGGTGGCTCAGTGGTTAGCAGTGAGTGCGGTGGCTGAGTGTTAGCATGAGTGCGGTGGCTCATGTGCAGTGAGTGCGGTGGGCTCAGTGGTTAGCAGTGAGTGCGGTGGTCGTGTCAGCAGTGAGTGCGTGACCAGTGGTTAGCATGAGTGCGTGAATGGGCAGCACACGCGTGCAAGTGTCAGACGCATACATACTACATACACACACACACTCCGCTATAGTTAGCACCGACCCTGCGTCTTCCCCGCCGCTTGGATCCTGAGTCGACATGTCGCCGCCCGCGGACGACTGGATCCAATACGGCGTCGAGGAAGTTTGGCGAGACTTCTTGGACGCTATATTGGATCCAGTAGTTGGGGGGTGGCGACATGTCGACTGAGGATCCAAGCGGCTGATGCAGGGCCGGTGCTAACTATAGCGGAGTGTGTGTGTGTGCGTGTGTGTATGTGTGCGGACAAAGTGAGGGAAGTACGGACAAAATGAGGGAAGTGCGGACAAAGTGAAGGAAGTGACTACCTACACACATATATACACATACTGTACATTGCATATGGAGGGGTGAGGAGAGCGGAAGCTGGAGGGGTGAGGAGGGCAGAGGAAAGGGGAGGCTGGAGGGGTGAGGAGGGCAGAGGAGAGGGGAGGCTGGAGGGGTGAGGAGGGCAGGAGGGAGCAGGGGAGGCAGGGGGAGAGGACAGGGGAGGCGGAGAGAGGACAGGGGAGGCTGGAGGGCAGAGGACAGGGGAGGCTGAGGGCAGAGGAAGGGGAGGCTGAAGGGCAGAGGACAGGGGAGGCTGGAGGGCAGAGGACAGGGGAGGCTGGAGGGCACAGGACAGGGGAGGCTGGAGGGCAGAGGACAGGAGAGGCTGGAGGGCAGAGGACAGGGGAGGATGAAGGGCAGAGCAGAGGCTGGAGGACAGAGCGGAGGCTGGAGGGCAGAGGACAGGGGAGGCTGGAGGGCAGAGGAGAGGGGAGGCTGGAGGGCAGAGGACAGGGGAGGCTGGAGGGCAGAGCAGAGGCTGGAGGGCAGAGCGGAGGCTGGAGGACAGAGCGGAGGCTGGAGTGCAGTGCGGAGGCTGGAGGGCAGAGCGGAGGCTGGAGGGCAGAGCGGAGGCTGGAGGCAGAGTACAGGGGAGGCTGAAGGGCAGAGGACAGGGGAGGCTGGACGGCAGAGGACAGGGGAGGCTGGAGGGCAGAGGAGAAGGGAGGCTGGAGGGCAGAGGAGAGGGGAGGCTGGAGGGCAGAGTGGAGGCTGGAGGGCAGAGCGGAGGCTGGGGGGCAGAGGACAGGGGAGGCTGGAGGGCAGAGGACAGGGGAGGCTGGAGGGCAGAGGACAGGGGAGGCTGGAGGGCAGAGGAGAGGGGAGGCTGGAGGGTAGAGGAGAGGGGAGGCTGGAGGGCAGAGTGGAGGCTGGGGGCAGAGGAGAGCGGAGGAGCTGGAGGGCAGAGGAGAGCGGAGGCTGGGGGGGAGAGTGGAGGCTGGAGGGGAGAGCGGAGGCTGGAGGGGAGAGCGGAGGCTGGAGGGCAGAGGAGAGCGGAGGCTGGGGGTGAGAGCGGAGGCTGGAGGGGAGAGCGGAGGCTGGAGGGGAGGCTGGAGGGGAGAGCTGAGGCTGGAGGGGAGAGGCTGGAGGGGAGAGCGTGGCTGGAGGGGAGAGGCTGGAGGGGAGAGCGGAGGCTGGAGGGCAGAGGCTGGAGGGGAGAGCGGAGGCTGGAGGGCAGAGGCTGGAGGGCAGAGGCTGGAGGGGAGAGGCTGGAGGGGAGAGCGGAGGCTGGAGGGCAGAGGCTGGAGGGCAGAGGCTGGAGGGGCAGAGGCTGGAGGGGCAGAGGGAAGCAGGAGAGGCTGGAGGGGCAGAGGCTGGAGGGGCAGAGGGGAAGCTGGAGAGGCTGGAGGGGCAGAGGGGAAGCTGGAGAGGCAGAGGCTGCAGGGGCAGAGGCTGCAGGGCCAGAGCGGAAGCAGGAGAGGCTGGAGGGCAGAGGCGTAGCTGGGTGGGGGGTGCAGACTCACCTCGACCGGCGTGCGTCGGCTGTAGGAGGAGAGGAGGGGCGGGCAGAGGTGCAGGACAGGAAGTCTCATCCTCCCTCCTCTCCGGGCGCGCGGCGGGTGACTAATTCAGCACGGGGCCCCCCAGGGGGTGCGGGGCCCCCCCAGGTGGCGGGCAATGGGCACAGGGGAGAGGCGGCTGGAGCGGGCAGGCGGCAGAGGCGGCTGGGACAGACGGGAATGTTCCTGGGCGGAACGTTCCTGCACCGGTCCCTTTAGACGGGCGCCGGCCGGCTACAGAGGACTGGTGACGTCACCAGCGAGTGAGTCGAACAAAGCCACGGAAGTAGCGCCATGTGCGACGGAAGTCGCTACAGCAATTATATAATAGATTGCTCGGATCTCCAATCGCGAAACGAACAAAATTTGTACCGAATTTGAAATTGTCAACTTTTTACTCATCTTTAAATTACACTCACTTCTCTATACTCCTGGCAACTTTGATTTAAATATCCCAGAATATAATACTATAGTTTTACTAACATAAACCTCTTTCAAATTCCCTCTTTTTTAATTATAATGTACTAGGTGTCCCTCTTTAAAAGTTGTAAAAAAAAAAATAGTAAAAGCTTTGTAAAATTGAGTTTTCTAAAGTAGTCGGTTGCATCTCATGAATTGTAAGAACTTCTGGTATTTATTGGTTTAAGAGGAAGCTGACTGTCTTAAAATCTTTATATGGCCTTCAGTTTGCCACATACTATGCATTTGTGTCAGGAAAACACATTTTAGAATTCTATACTAAGTAACAGCACAGGGAAAAATGACTTTCAAATTTTGCTGGACAGTAAATTTCAAATGCTATGTCCACCTTTGTCTCCAATTTTCTAAAATATCTTCTATATATCTGGTAAAAAAAGTGAATTAAAGGGGATGTCCAGGACTTTTACATTAATAACCTATCCCTCAAGAAAGATCATCAATGTCTGATTGGTGGTGGCAATCAGGTGACGTTCCACCAGCGATTTCTCGCCATAGAATCGCCCACTCACACGTCACTACGAACAGGCGATGTGGTTTACACATCGCCGAATTCGGAAATTGCCAGCCATCTCGCCGGCAATATGGCAGCGTGTGACGGTACTTTAAGAGAAATATGTCTATTAGAGAGCTCCAATGAATAAAAGTAAATCCCATATGAAAGTGGATTTATAGTCCTTTATAGTCAGTATTACTGTGTTTTCAGTTGTTTTATAGAAGGTAAAAGTAAACTAGTGGAAACGTATACCCTATCGGTTAAGACTAGAAGATTATGGAAGTGGATCCTTTGTATATCCAGGGTACATTAGTCTTATAAGACACTAGTGGAGCTGTTTACTAGAAAAAATTCACAATGTATACATGTAAGATGTACAAAATGAAAGAAGAGTAAAACAAGACAAATAGGAAAAAAATTGATAAATTACCTGTAGAGCAAATTATGACAGTGAGATTATGAGAATAATTAAACACCCTTGTATTGTATCTGTTCTATATGGCAGGCAATGTTAATAATAGATAAAAATGGTATGGTCAAGCCACCACTCCGGCTGTGGATTTATAACATATGTCAGTGTGAAGCTGGACATTCCTATGTATGTATTGTGGCTATCTCTCTGGTCAGTCCCAGCCTGTAAAAAAATGCTAATTTTCAAGATTCTGGTAGAGAAATAGGTCACAGGGGTATATGAAATAAAAGGTGTGTTGCATACCTTATATGGAGAGTGCGTTTGGAATGCTGCGCCAGTTTATGAGAGATATCCTTTTAGAGGACGAGTATAGATAGTGTTAGTCTATGGTAAAATTTCCAAGTAGGGTCCTGTCACCCCCGTGATGCATGTCAAACTAAATGCACCACTGAATGCAGCATGCCTGCTTCATTCAGGGAAGGGCTCCCCCCCTGTACACTGAGAAATAGACCTTAGAAAGCTTACATATAGTGAGTCTGGAGGGCATTCCTGCTTATGGAGTTAGCACTGCCACGGGGCTTCTTCCTGCTTCCGGCCACTCTGTGCCACCTCCTGCTGCTCTGTTCCTCCTCCTGTCTGTGTGCAGCCCCCTCCTCGTCTGCGCCGGCATGTAACTGTCTGATCTCACGCAGGGAACTGGGATGTTAATAGGGGACCCTCACCACACGCATCCACACACCTTAGCTCAGGGGACCAATAGGTTAATCTGTTGCTAGAAAACCATTCCCGGTGGGAGGAGCTTAGGTGGTATAGTGGAGAGTGGGAAAGTTGGTCAGTCAGAAAAGCCATTGGAGGGGAACCCTGCGAGAAGCGCAGTGGAGGGCACCTCAGGAGTGGTGGCCCGGGAACCGAAGGGGATCCTAGGGTGTAGAGGTGCACCCGAATCCGTGCCGGTATGTCTCTCCGGAGGTATCCAGGTCAAACCGGAGGTCCAGCTCCGAACTTCCTGTGTAAGTTCTCCATTCTTCCATTACTGCCCCCGGGATCCCGCTCCACCTACGGGAGCGTTACCAAATAGCTGCCTCAACATCATCACCGGAGGTCTGCAACAGTGCTGGTATCATTACCGTATATCGTGGGTGGCGTTACAAACGCTTTTATTTTTTTTAAACCCCTTTTAACGACCGCCAGGGCCATGGGACCGAGCACAGGCCGTCAGTGACATCCCAAGTAAATCAACGCCCTGAACCGGGTACCCATGGCCCTGGGATGGGTCATATGTTTTTCCTGTGTAAAATATTGTACAGTCACGTTGATTTCTTTTTTCTGTATATAGAGATATTTCCCTTGATGAAGATTCAATTGTAGAGTCGACACATTAGGAACAAACTTCATTGTGCACCAAGCAAAAATAAAATGTTTTTTGCGTGATTACAATATCTGCACTGATTTTTTGTGTGTGTGTGTGCCAGTTATACTATAAATTTATTAACTGAAGGGAGTTGGCTGTCAACCAGTATGATGTTGGCAATCGCAGTCCATCAACAGAGCAACCTGGAAGATTGAAGGGACTCTGTCAGCTCATTTTAGCCACCAAACCTATCACTACCTGTCCCTATGTCTTCCTAATACATCTCTAACCATCCCTGTCTAAGCTAAAACTGACCTATAATGGTTGTGCAAAACGACTTTGAGACTTTTATTCTCATGTGAGTCCTCTTGACTACTCTAGGTACACTAGGAACACTGGGCATTCTCAAGGGCTCTGTCTCCCCCCTCACTGCAAGTCTATCATGCACTGCTGGGCGTGATAATAGATTTCCCGCACATGCTCCTGACTCTTCAATTAAAATGTCTCCCTTCTGTGTTTGCCACAGTGGTGTCATTTCTGCAGTTGCATAATGCTCAAGGCACATTCTCAAAAGCACCCACTTATGGCACCACATAACAGCAAGCCATCAGTGAGGGCTTCTGAATATGTGCATTGAGCATTATGAAGCCGCTCTGGGCACCTCGGACATATTCGAAATGCGCAGCTGAGGAAATGACACTGCCGCTGTGGCAAAAACAGAAGGAGGACATTTCAATTGAAGAGCCAGGAGCATGCATGGGAAATCTATTATCACGCCCAGCAGGGCATGGTAGACTTGCAGCGAGGGGGGAGATGGAGCCCTGTAGACTGCCCAATGTGACTACCCAGAATATTCAAGAGGATTCATACAAAAATGTAAGTGACAAAGTCTTTTTGCACAACCATTTTAGGAAAGTTTTAGTTTAGACAGGGATGATTAGAGATGTAATAGGAAGGTGCAGGGGCAGATAGTGATAGGTTTGGAGTCAAAAATGATCTGACAGGTTCCCTTTAAGGTCACAAGCATACGCTGAGTAATTTGTGAGTTTTTTACCTAATTTTTTGTAGTCAAAGTCAGGAGTGGGTGATAAATACAGAAGTGGTGACGTGTTTCTATTATACTTTACCTCTGATTGTTCCAGTCCTGGTTTTAGCTACAAATACTGAGGTAAAATACTGACCAAATTCTGTATGTGTGCACATGGCCAAAGGCCTGCTCTGTTGTCATGAAGCAGCAGAATCGCAAGCAGGAACGGTCCTCAACCGCTATGAGCCAACGCTAGGCAAAATATGCAGGTAGTTAGCAACTACCTGCCTGTTAGTTTTTAGGGCCATATTAAAAAAAATAAAATAGTCTCGTGAAACCCTTTAAGTGAAGATGTGATGCATTTTAAAATTTTCATTTAATGAAAAAAATATTGTCATAAGTTCTAGTTACTAGATTACTGGTGATGGTTTATTGATTTAGTCTGATGTCTGGATTTAATCAAATTCAACAGGTAAAGAGGTACAAGGCAATACTTGTTTTATATAGATAGACACCTACCCATGTCACAAACAAGAATGATTTTTTTTATTACAAGGTGAATTAGCAAAAATGTAAATAAAAAAACACAATAATTGCACATTTTATATTTAAAAATGAGTATATATGATCTATAAACATTATGGACCTCAGCAGTTATCAGCAGTTAGGCTTTATTTACACCACGTTATAAGACTAAAAAATGAAAAGAATGTTTGCCACTGGTTACTGTTCAGCAGAATACGTCATTCATAGGTCCTCAGGCCAAAAAAAAGATGCCAAAGTGAAAAAATATCAATCTTCCTTTTTTATGTGTCTCTCAATACCTGCATCTCGTTAGTTTGTTTTTTTACTCACTGATTGCAAAAAGAAGCTGGGGAAATGGCCATCAGGTATTTGTTACAAATGAGAATAACAGATGATACACATGTAATAACCAGAGGTCCATACTAGATCCAGCAAGTCACAGAAACAGAGACAGAGGTAGAAGCAACATACCGTGTTTCCCCGAAAATAAGACCCTGTCTTATATTTTTTTGGGCGCCAAAAGTGGCACCCTGTCTTATTTTCGGGGGGGTCTTATATTGGCAGCCCCAGCCACTGCAGCCTCCCATCCACACACACCCATACACTTACAAACACACACACATACACTCACACACTTACAAACATACACTTACAAACACTCATACACACAAATATACACACACACACACACACGCACTGCTTCTTACCGGCTCCCCCGGCCTTCGGCCTACGAGCTCACAACGTCATCTGGCCGCGCTCACTGCTTCCTGGGTGCCAATCAGAGCTGAAGCCGGGCTGTTGTGATGTTAGGCTGGGCAGAATTCAGCAGGGGCACACAGCAGTTAGGCTGTGATTAACCCCATCTGCTCCAGCACGGCTGCAGCTGCAGGACACTGGAGGAGCCTGGACACAGCGGGGGACAGGTACTGCCGGCCTTATATTCCCAGCGCCCCCCCCCCAGGCGGCCTTACTTTCAGGGGGGGCCTTATATTAACAGACCCCCCCCGTTCCCCCTACCCTGTCTTACTTTCGGGGGGTCTTATTATCAGGGAAAGACGGTAGTATAATTCCTTTTACTTAGGGAAACAAACAGAAAATTTAGAGCAAGATGCACAGATAAGCTATTTCCCCAGAACTACTGCCTATATTAATTACATACACTCAGCATCAAGCTAGGGGTCGGTGTATTACCTCAGTGTTCCTCCTCAGTATGAAGAGACAATGCCAGGAGTAAATTTACCTAAAATCTATGGAAAAATGAATGATAATAAACTACACACAGCAACAGAACAGGTGTCAAGCAGATGGATGCAGTTTAGTGAGGATCACTGAAATAACACACAGATTTACAATCTTATCAACTCTATACACACAATACATGTAAACCCAGTATAGAGATATGTACGTATATATTTATATATTTGATCTGTTGCATACCCGGGTACCTTATCTAATGGTAGAGTTTAGTCCAGTTGCAGTCTGTACAGGCCTGGGGAAGTACTGTTAACGCAGTCACTTCCAATGGTCTTTGGCGCCAAAAAGAAAAGAAAACAAAACACGAACGTAATAAACAGGAATATTGTGTTCTCTTGTCTGAAGGGTGTCTTAAGTCTCTGTAGTTTTTGGGGAGGCAAAGCGTGTTCACCTGGAGACCCCACACCAAGGCCTGCAGTCTCACAGCAGAGATTCAGTCTTTTCCTCTCATAGTATGGCCGACCTGTCTCCTCTGGAGCACTCCTCTCCTGGCAGTAGTATACTCACTTTCTATCGTGAAGCAAGTCAATTTGGTCCCCTACAGGGGTACTGCTATCGAGTTAATCAGAATCCGGTCTCAGCATTATCTGGCACAGATTTCTCCACAGCCGCTTTCCTCTCACAGCACCTCAGTAACCAGTTTACCTCAGCACAGTCTGTTCTCAAAATCTCTCTCTGTCTCCATGACAGCCCCCTCAGCTGATAGTCCCCACCTTTTTATTCAGGAAGTACCTTTCTACACACTCTTACACACACATAGTAAGAACAAACACAAAAATGAAAAACGGATCAAAAACTGATCCAGAAAACTGGTGAAAAATCAATCTCTTTTTTCCAGAAGTGGAAAAATAATCACTGATGTGGGAGTCATGGGCTGGAAACACACTGTCCGTGTGACATACAAGTTGCTCCAACGTGTCTCAGATCATTCACCCGGCACGACCCCTGCCTCTTTGGACGGGATACTGTCAGTGGTATGTTTCCATATAGCTATGTGTTCACTGCTCTCGTCCAGAGAGGGGGAGTCCATTCCGGGTGAATGATCCGAGACTTGTGCGTGTAACTCGCATGTCACTCGGACAGTGTATTTCCAGCCACAAGGTATATTTATGCACAAGAATCCGCTACGTTTTTCAAGAGGAAGACTCTTCAGGAATCAGTAACTTTTCAATTCAGAAGTATCTTTTTTGACATGTTTTCAGTCACTCCTTGCAGTGACTTTGCTTCCAGCATTTTTTTTTGATCTTGTATTGTATTAACTAGTGAATGGCTTTCAAGCACAAGCCGTCTTAAGAATTGTCAGCTCACTTTTATTTAACCTCTTGGCATCTCTGGAAACTGGTAGAAGTTAAAGAAATTCAAGAAAGTAAACATATAAACAGAAAGTCCATTTACACTGCAGTACAGATATTTTAGCATTTATTTGGTGCTTTTTCAGGCAGATTCTGCAGTGTACCCTTTGAAAAAGACATCGTGGCACAAACTCTAAAGGGCGAAACCTTAACAGAAAAAATGTAGACTCAAATTATTTGCATGTCTTTTGCGTTTTGGACTCATTCCTTGTTATAGTTTACAAATTCTAAAGTAAAATACTGACCTAAATACTGTCATGTGAAAATGACCTAAGGGAATGTGCACTTGATGCCTTTATTCTGACGGTGGAGCTGTCGAGGTTTTATTAAGCAAAGTCACTTCAGGAAAAAGCCAGTAGTGTGTATTCTGAAACGTCTTTGCTGGTAGTTTTTCTGTTTTGCAGGTACATTTTGTAATTTAAACTTTAAATAGCAATTAGCTTCTGAGGGGAAGCCTCCAAAGAACAAACATGTTGCTTGTACACTTGGAGAAAAGATTGCTCGGCACTATTGTGTGACCTCTACCTGTTAGGCCGGCTTCACACCACGGCAGCATCAGGTCCGGGGCTGTCTGGTGTAAACCTGACAGTCCCAAACCCGATTTTGCTGTAATAAAGTACTATGGGGCCGGATGGAACCAGATGGCAGCTATATGCCACCCGATTTCCATATGTCTGGGAGGTTTCCGGACAATTCGAATTTTCCTCCCGGGCACAAAAACGTTACTTGCTTGGGCGAGAAATCTGCCCAAATCGGATCCTCCCGAATCCGGGGCAATCCGGCAACTCCCTAACATGGGAGTCTATGGCGCTCAACCGGTGACTCAAGTTTATCAGTGAGCACTGCTAAACTTCGGCACCACCAGCTGTCCCCTGCACAGATTTCAGGATCGTGTCTTGCTCCCCGCAAGCCATGATCTTCAAATTGCAGCGGCTGCAATTGAGGACTCCAGCTGCAAATCGGACCGGAGGGTATGCCCTCTGGTTCTGTTTGCAAATCGAGTCTGGGGCTGTCCGAATCACATTGGACAGCCCCGGACCTGATCACACCACAGTGTGAAGCTGGCCATACACGGACCGGTTCAGTCCTACCTAGAGCACCTTAAGGGGGGTGCCACCTGACCAGCGATGTTGCACAGTCATTAAGATTTGCTGATAAACTTGTGCAAGAAAGAAAAAAGACGGCACTCACCAGTTTGTAGTTTCTATGTTTTAGTTCCTTTTAAGATTACATCAAAGGCGCGGGGAGGGAGTGATGGGGCAGACGGTGCCGTCATCTGCCCCATCACGCCTTCCCCGCACTTTTGATGTAACCTGAAAAGGAATTAAAACATAGAAACTACAAACTGGTGAGTGCCGTCTTTTTTCTTTCTTGCACAAGTTTACAAACATGTTACTGATTTTACCTGCTTCATGGTTAAATAAAAGTGACAAGACGAAATGTGCACTCGCCGGTTTGTAGTTGCTCTGTTTTAATTCCTTTTAATTAATAGATCTTGAATAAAAATAAGTTCTTCAACTTCCAAGCAGGAACAGGTCAGACACACCACAGCTCCTGGGCAGGGGAGGAAGTAAAAGAGTATACACATATACAGTATATATATTGCAGATCCTGTATTATTAAGGCGCATTTTCTTAATTATATTTATAACTAGAAAAAGGCCTGATGCGATTGCATCGGGAGTGCAGTGAAATGAATTGTGTGCATACTTAGATGTGCTAACAGGAACAGTAAACATGTATGACACTCTTTGCGCTTGTGAAAAAAGCATAGTTTTTATTAACATTTGCAAAATAAGGGCAAAGCATCATACTATAAGGTAATAGTGACAGAAAAAGAATGTACATAAGTTTATTGTTAAGGTTCTTAGGTTTTAGATAAATATGTTTGACTATGAAACGTAAAAAGAAAAGCAATAAGGAAAAAACTGTTTACGTAATATATATATATGTACATAAAATATATTGTATATATACATATATATAAAATATAAAGAATGAATTACAGTAAAGAATACATACCATATGTTTCTAAACTATGTGTAGTGTAGGTTTAACAATGTTAAAGTAGAAATACAAATATATATGAACATGTATACAGTATGCAGTATACAGTCTTTATGGAGTTAAGTGTAGGGTATTATACAGCAGGTATACAGTCAGCTGCATGGGTAGCAGAGTATACGGGCGGCTCTGTGGGTAGCAGAGTATACAGGCGGCTGCATGTGTAGGAGAGTATATACAGGCAGCTCTGTGGGTAGCAAAGTATACAGACGGCTGCGTGGGTAGCAGAGTCTATACAGGCGGCTCCGTTGGTAGCAGAGTATACAGCCAGCTGCATGGGTATCAGAGTATATACAGGCAGCTCTGTGGGTAGCAGAGTATACAGCCAGCTGCGTGGGTAGCAGAGTATATACAGGCAGCTCTGTGGGTAGCAGAGTATACAGGCGGCTGCGTGGATAGCAGAGTATATACAGGCAGCTCTGTGGGTAGCAGAGTATACACATGGCTGCGTGGGTAGCAGAGTCTATACAGGCGGCTCCGTGGGTAGCAGAGTATATGCAGGCAGCTCTGTGGGTAGCAGAGTATGCAGCCGGCTACGTGGGTAGCAGAGTATATACAGGTGTCTCTATGGGCCGCAGAGTATACAGGCAGCTGCGTGGGTAGCAGAGTATATACAGGTAGCTCTGTGGATAGCAGAGTATACAGTCAGCTGCGTGGGTAGCAGAGTATATACAGGCAGCTCTGTGGGTAGCAGAGTATACACGTGGCTGCGTGGCAGCAGAGTCTATACAGGCGGCTCCGTGGGTAGCAGAGTATACAGCCAGCAGCGTGGATAGCAGAGTATATGCAGGCAGCTCTGTGGGTAGCAGAGTATACAGCCGGCTACATGGGTAGCAGAGTATATACAGGTGTCTCTATGGGTCGCAGAGTATACAGTCAGCTGTGTGGGTAGCAGAGTATACAGGCAGCTGCATGGGTAGCAGAGTACATACAGGTAGCTCTGTGGATAGCAGAGTATACAGTCAGCTGTATGGGTAGCAGAGTATATACAGGCAGCTCTGTGGGTAGCAGAGTATACAGGTAGTTGCATGGGTAGCAGAGTCTATACAGGCGGCGCCGTGGGTAGTAGAGTATATAGCCAGCTGTGTGGATATCAGAGTATATACAGGCAGCTCCGTGGGTAGCAGAGTATACAGCCAGCTGCGTGGGTAGCAGAGTATATACAGGCAGCTCTGTGGGTAGCAGAGTACACAGCCAGCTGCGTGGGTAACAAAGTATATACAGGTGTCTCTGTGGGACGCAGAGTATACAACCAGCTGCGTGGGTAGCAGAGTATACAGCTGGCTGTGTAGGTAGCCGAGCATATACAGGCGGCTCTATGGGTCGCCGAGTATACAGGCGGCTCTGTGGGTAGCAGAGTATACAGGCGGCTGCGTGTGTAGGAGAGTATATACAGGCAGCTCTGTGGGTAGCAGAGTATACAGCCAGCTGCGTGGGTACCAGAGTCTATACAGGCGACTCCATGGGTAGCAGAGTATATACAGGCAGCTCTGAGGATAGCACAGTATACAGCTGGCTGCATGGGTAGCAGAGTATATATGGGTGCCGCTGTGGGTAGCAGAGTACACATTCAGCTGCGTGGGTAGCAGAGTATATACAGGTAGCTCTGTGGGTAGCAGAGTATACAGTCAGCTGCATGGGTAGCAGAGTATACAGGCAGCTGCGTGGGTAGCAGAGTATATACAGGTAGCTCTGTGGGTAGCAGAGTAAACAGTCAGCTGCGTGGGTAGCAGAGTATATACAGGCAGCTCTGTGAGTAGAAGAGTATACAGCCGGCTGCATGGGTAGCAGAGTATATACAGGTGTCTCTGTGGGTCGCAGAGTATACAGGCAGCTGCGTGGGCACCAGAGTATATACAGGTAGCTCTATGGGTAGCAGAGTATACAGTCACCTGCGTGGGTAGCAGAGTATATACAGGTAGTTCTGTGGGTAACAGCTTTGTGGGCGTGATGGCGACCGTAATGGGCGTCCCGGTGGGTGGAGAGGTGATGTGACGTAATGGCTGTCACCACCAACTTGTTCTATGAGAGCTGCGTACTTCCAGAGTGGAGGAAATAGGGGCGTGTCCTTGCTGTGAGGTAAATTTTGTGAATGTGCATGCGCAGTGATGGATGGTTACTGCGCTCGTGGGGCTGTGACCGTTGGGGACGTGACTGCATACAGTGTATTTGAAATATGGCGCCATAGAGCGCGCCGCTATTCTGATTGGTCGCTGCATTCAGCGTAGCGACCAATCAGAATAGCGGCGCACGCTATGCCGCCATATTTCAAATACACTGAGTATGAGTACAGTGTATTTGAAATATGGTGCCATAGAGCGCGCCGCTATTCTGATTGGTCGCCGCGTTCAGCGTGGCGACCAATCAGAATAGCGGCGCGCGCTATGGCGCCATATTTCAAATACACTGTCCTCAGTGTACAAATTAGAGAAGCATCACATGATTTTTCTAACAGTGCCAAAAAATTGTCCACCCCCTTTTTTATGTTTGGTGTGGAATTAGATCCAATTTGGCTTTAGGACAATTCTTTTTGTGTTTTTTCATTGAAGACAAATTAAATGAAGATAATAATACCAAAGAATTTGTAATTGCAATCATTTTCAGGAAGAAACTGAGTATTATCTGACAGAAATGCAGGGGTGTCAATACTTTTGGCCACAAGTGTACGTACAATAAGGGTGTTCACACTGAGATTTTTTTTCAGGAATTTTTGACACAAAAACTTTCCAACTTTCCAATCAAAACTTGTATTTTTTGTCAAATTCCTGTTTCAAAAATTGGAGAAAAAACTGAGTGTGAACACACATACAGGTTAATTTTCCCTGAAATAGCATTGGTAAAGCACCCCATAAATTCAACTTCTTGGTTATTGGTAGTCTCTTTTTCACCTGGGGCACAGGTTCAGTTCACTGCGATGGCACTGCATCTGAAATACACCAACCAGGGTAAAGTGGCTTATCGAAATATTTAACTTTTGCAAACTACACCTGCTTCTCTCCTTGAGCCCCAGCTGCACCCCTGGGAAATCATAGCAATAAGGCCATGTGCACACGTACAGTATTTGGTGAATTTTTTTATCTCAGTATCTTTAAGCCAAAACCAGGAGTGGAACAATCAGATGAAAAGTGTAATAGAAACATGTCACCACTTCTGTATTTGCAACGGTTGTAATGGCATGGGTTATTCGCTCTGTAGCCGGGCCAGCAGTCTTTTGGGGAAGTCATGGTGGCGGTTGCCCAGCTCCGTGGCCCTGACCAAGCAAATTAAAGGGAATATTCTAAGGAGATTTGTAGTTGATCGTGACACCAACTGTGGTGCCTGGTCAGGGATGACCAGTGCTGCTATATAGGAGGACACTGGGCATGCAGTTCTTAGCAGGTTCTTTACTTGTACTTCGGTTACTGCAGACTCAGCCTGATACTATTGCTCTTCCAGCTTGCAGCTTGGCTAGCCCTCAGAAAATTCAGGTACACTCTGCTGAGACACCTTTTTGAAAGTCTTTCTTTGCTGCTCTCTCTCCACTGATCTTCCTCCTTCCCCTGTCTTGCGACTTCATGCTACTAGTCCCAGGCAGGTGGCTGCGGGCCCTGTCGAGGGATGGCTAGCAAGTCCTTCTGGCCCTCTGTAGCAACTGTACCTGGAAGTGTATATGGGGTTGGCTACTATTCATTGCCGACCAGTAGCCTCCGGTTTACTGGCTTGAATGTGCAGTTTCACACTAGATTGGGGTCAGTCCCCTCATGCAGCTAGTTCCTCCACCACGACCTGGAAGTCGGTTGTGGACTAGGGGTTCTCACTGGACTGGGTCTCATGGCGACCTACCCACTGGTCCCACTCCTCCCCAGCTCAAGTGACCCCTAGAACTCCATCTTGCTCCTTCTTCTTCTTCTCATTCATCACTAATTGCTACTGCTACTCTGTCACAGACTCCTCCCACCCTCTTTACTACTCCATCCACCAGCCAGCAGATGGGGAATGCCCTCTAGAGGGGTCTCTTCCTCTCTGTATGTCCTGGCCTGGAGTTGGGAATGGTGTTGGATGTAGGGTGTGTGTGTCTCAGTTTTGTGCCTCTGTCTTACCTGAGAGCTATGGCACCACACCTGTGGATTAGGTGCAGTACCACTGTAGCGACCAATTCTGCAGGGGTGCTACATTCTCCCCTGGTTAAGCACAGCATGTCTGCAGGCTGTAAAACTGGTAAAAAGGTGTTATTAGCAAGAACATACCATATTTTCACTTGCAAGTCAACAATCAACAATTAACATCTTCCCTTTATGAGAGGTGCATTTTTCTTAATTGTCACATTTTCATATAAAAGTAACAAAAAAAAATTCAAAAAGTTTGAAAAGCACAACATATTCTCTGGTTCCTGCAGTGACGCCAACGCACTGTGTCACACTACAGGATCTAAGTACAACTGGTGAAAAGCGCGCCAAACCATCTCAAATTTCATCCCTGGGCATAGCTACAGGGCACAAAGATCATGGTTCGACCTGATTCTTCGGCCTCGCCGACGGTTTTTGAGGTCACTTGGGCAAAGGTTCAAAGTGCAAGGTGCAATAGGCTCCGAATTTGCACCCTGATGTGCTTGTCCAAAAACCAATAAGGAGCATGTTAAGAAGTGCAACGTATTTACAGTGATTGTCCTGATCACAGCATAGTCCAGCGATCAAATAATCCATATTCATTATAATAAACAACAATTTACAAAAGGCCTAGCACGCTAGCTAAAACATTATTTACATTATTCTACTATATTTACACTACCAACAGCTTATACTACTGAGACTACTCTTTACACCTAGCCAGGTTACACTTAATACTATAGGCACTAACTACTATGTACATTACTAAACATTCTATTTTTTCTCTGCTTGTCAGCCAGCAGGTTAGCAAACTGACATCCTCAACTACTGGGAAACATTTGTAGCACACCTCCAGGTTCACTGCGCCACAAAATTTGTCGTCCGCAGCCTGGTTGTTGAGGGGGTTGCACATACACTCTGAACTGTCTAAGAGTTTCAGCTGTTTTATCCTCGGCCAAGGGAATGGAACTTTTTTTATGTCGAAATGACGAAGGTCTTTAAATATATCCCCGGCACACAATAAAAGAAGAGAGAGGATTATCCTTTTTGCGTTTTTTATTTTTGAAGGTGAAAAACAGGTTGTATCACACAACGTTTCGGCTCCAGTTGAGCCTTTCTCAAGTGAGTCTTCTGTATATATAGAAAGGGGGTTTGTGGTTCAGTTCCCACATGAGCAACTGCTCAGGCCAGTACCCTGTTTGAGGTACTCAGCATGTGACTCCGTCCTTTGTGTCAGTGCAGCAGCATGGTGGCTGGTCTGGGTGGATGGACAGGCTCCTGTCCATCCACCCAGACCAGCCACCATGCGGCTCAACTGGAGCCGAAACGTTGTGTGATACAACCTGTTTTTCACCTTCAAAAATAAAAAACGCAAAAAGGATAATCCTCTCTCTTCTTTTATTGTGTTCCGGGGATATATTTAAAGACTTTGTGGCCTATTTTTCCCTTGTGCACCTAAACGGTGGTCGAGCTATACTATATGCTCTCTGAAATGACGGAGGTAACCTGCAAATGTGAGTTAAATGCGCATAGAGTCTTATCCTTTTTTTTAAAAGGTTATATCGGTGTAAATTAAGAACTGCTCACCTGATTCAGTTGTGTCACCCACAACCGGTATAATCGCCTGTAAGGTAGTTTATAAGATGGCTGCTGCAGGGCCGCACCTTCACGATAAACGTGGAAACAGGAATGCTGTAATAGGACCAAATGCCGGAATGGCCGCGCTGCCACCAGGAATCACCAGGAAATGAAGAGTTAACTGGGCAGATTTTTCTTTATTTCATCCTACGCGTTTCAGAGCCACTAACCGAGCTCCTTCCTCAGGAAACATCCCTTCCCTGAGGAAGGAGCTCGGTTAGTGGCTCCGAAATGCGTAGGATGAAATAAAGAAAAATCTGCCCAGTTAACTCTTCGTTTCCTGGTGATTCCTGGTGGCAGCGCGGGCATTCCAGCATTTGGTCCTATTACAGAAATGAAGGAGGTGACACTGCATGGCGTGTTGTGGCTAGGGTTAATGTCGCAGCAGCCGTTGCTGTTGCTGATGGTGATGCTGCAGGAACAGAGGCAGTAGGGTTCGGTACAGTCGCAGGTGGTGACGCTGGAGGACCAGAGGCAGTAGGGTTTGGTGCCTCCACTGCAGCAACTACCTTTTACATATTGAGAGCGTCCCAGCCTCGGTGACCCACATGCCGGGTATATTCCACCCACTCTCCCGGGTAGAGGTTTTGGTCGGGAAATCCTTTGGGTAGGTGGCCCTCCACTTCCCTGCAGTTCATGAAAATGTCATTCACCGTGTGGATTTCCTTGGACGAAGTGCCTCATTGTCCGCGCTGCTGCTCCAGGACCGAAGGAACCAAGACAAGGGGTTGTCTGGATCAACTTATGCATTTATTGTCCGACGCGTTTCAGAGCCACATACCAAGCTCCTTCCTCAGGGAACATGATGTTCACTGAGGAAGGAGCTCGGTATGTGGCTCTGAAACGCATCGGACAATCAAAGCATAAGTTGATCCAGACATCCCCGTGTCTTGGTTCCTTCAGTCCTGGAGCAGCAGCGCAGACAGAGAGGCACTTCGTCCAAGGAAATCTATGTTGTGACCACGGTTATCTGTAGGAGTGCGGTCCCTGCAGCAGCTGCTTTATCGCTTTTTAACCAGTTGTGGGTCTCACAACTGGACAAGGTGAGCAATTCCACATCGCAAGCTGACAGTGTTTAATTAAGATAAGACCCTATTTGCACATTCTTATTTTACAGATTCACCATGTGGGGCTCCTTAATAAAGCCCCACCCCTTGTGCAGGTCAAATTTAAGGACGGAACCTCTCCTCCTCTCAAGCTGTTCCATAACCTGGGTCTTATGAGCCTTATGTGTCCTTTAGGGCCCATCGCTTAGCTTGAGTCTCCCTCTCACTAGCGTCCTCTGTTGCTTGCCGTCAGCGACAGTACTCCTCTTCTGGGATGACCTCCAACAGGTCCCCGGACGATGAGGAGGTGGCCTGGCTGCTCTCAGGGAACCCCATCATGGCATCTCCCCATCAGACCCACCTGAAATATACAGTCTCTGCCTGGGCCCCCCATTTTTCGGCGAGGTCTCGAGATGTAACGGTACCAGTAGCCTATCCTCCGGGGCTGTTTCACTCTCCCAGTCTAACTTGGGGGTTTGGGTAGCCCTGTCACAGATGGTAGTTGGAGGGGCATCCAGGGTCCCAACTAAGGTGGCTGAGTTGGTTGGGGCGATGGCTGTACCTGCAGTTGTTGTATTAGGTCTGGTACCGGTCTTCTCCGGGATTTGATGCTCAGGTGTTCTGCTCCCCTGGTGGCTGGGCAGCCTTTTCTTGTAGAACCTACTGCCACTTGCTGAACTCTGCTTGCAATCGGAAGAGCTGCTGGCTCAGCTCCTCTACCTCCATGCTCAGGAGGCACGGTCCATGGGTGGCAATAGATCCGGTGAGATCCAGAGGCAACCGGGTATGGACACCTTGGTGACCTCCATGGTCAGCAGCTTTCTGCCAACAGCTGCCATCACTTCCTCGGTGGTGCTGGAAGTGTTGTCTCCCACATGCAGCTTCCTTCCTCTCTCACTGCACATACTGCTCTGTTTTTGACCCCCACTCTCTCGTGGGTGGTCCTCACTCTCTGCTCTGTTATGCACATCAGGAGGTGGTGTGTCCTGGCTGATGGCCACACAAGTTTCAGTAACAGTCAGTAGAGCGGGCGGATGCAGATTTTGGTGGCGCTGGTTGGCTCTGCCCATTATGGAAGGGCTGGACACTACTCCTGGCCAGCACATAGTGTTAGGCTATGGTGGCCGCCATTACACAGTCTTTTAATGTCTTAAATGTGGCACGGGAGTTTCTCAACTTCCTTAGTGAAGTGCAAATTTGCATATATGCATATATCTGAGAGGAGGGAAGTGGCTTACAATCGCCTCACCTACTTCGCTCTCTCCATAAGGTTGAGAGCAAGTTCCCAGACCTTGTCTTAGCCCACTCACTCTGCCAGATCAGAATATCCCACACACTACACTGATGAGGGGCAGGTACCCCGAAACGCAGCGTCTGTAGTTTGGGGTTCTGATCTGGCACAAATCCCTTAGTTATATTAAAAGCTTGTAGGAAAGCGATTATGACTTTGAGGAAGCTGCTTAAATGTGGCACGGGAGTTTCTCAACTTCCTTAGTGAAGTGCAAATTTGCATATATGCATATATCTGAGAGGAGGGAAGTGGCTTACAATCTCCTCACCTACTTCGCTCTCTCCATAAGGTTGAGAGCAAGTTCCCAGACCACAGTCTTTTAAAACACAGTTTTTTCAGCACACAGGATCATGGTTAGCTGGGCTCGCAGATCCTGTTCCTGATGCCAGTTGCAATGGTCATAAGGGCCTGGGGTACTCGTTAGCCAGGCCGGCAGTCTTTTGGGGAAGTCACGGTTGCCCAGCTCCATGGCCCTCAGAATAGGACCCGGTAAGTTTGATAGCACTTTGGCACAGTAATCGGGCTCTTCGCAGTGACGTCAGTGAGAAGCTAAGTCTCTCAATTCATTTATCCCAGTATATTATTTAATGAGTTCACTTATCACATATGCATTTCTTAGTTGCACAGACAATCCTGCATTTCATGTTATAGCCATTAAGTTTTCCCCCTCCATAAATGTGTTCAGTGTTGCAGCAACTTTATTTCCCTAAGTGCACACACATATTTTTTGCTTGCACCTGCACATTAAGGTGATGCCAGTCCTTATAAATATAATAGCTCCATGGCCCTGACTGAGCAAATTAAGGGGAATATTTACAGGGGATTTGTAGTTGATCGTGAAGCCACCTGTGGTGCCTGGTCAAGGACTACCAGCGCTGCTGTATAGGTTTGCAGCTTGGCTAGCCCTCAGACAATCCAGGGACACTCTGCTGTGACACCCTTTTGTAGGCTTGTCTTTGTTGCACCTTCTCTCTGCACTGATCTTCCTCCTTCCCCTGTCCTGCGCCTTCATGCTACTAGTCCCAGGCAAGTGACTGTGGGACCTGTCGACGGATGGCTAGTTATTCCTTCTGGCCCTCTGTAGCCACTGTACCTAGAAGTGCACATGGGGTTGGCTACTACTTATGCAGACCAGTAGCCTCCGGTTTCCTGGCTTGAAAGTGCAGTTTCACACCAGATTGGGGACAATCCCCTCATGCAGCTAGTTCCTCCACCACAACCTGGAAGTCGGCTGTGGACTCGAGGTTCTCACATGATTGGGTTCCGTGGCAGGTTTGTGCCTCTGTCTTCCCTAAGAGCAATGGCACCACATCTGTGGATTAGGTGCAGTATCACTATAGCGACCAATGCTGCAGGGGTGCTATGTATTCATCACCCACTCCTGGTTTTGTCTACAAATATAGAGGTAAAAAGCTCATCAAACACTATACGTGTGACTGTGGCCTGAGAATTTTCTCACAATAAGGGCTACTCCTCTACTACAAAGACTCAAAAATAAATCCTATATATACAGGGCCGGCATTATGGAGGGGGAGGGCATACTGGGCAATTGCCCAGGACCCCACTCTTTCGGAGGGCTCTCAGTGTCTCCAGCTTTAACACTGGATAAAAGCATTAAAACATTTAAAAAAATATACAAAATACACATATTTGGTATTGCTGCATTTGTAAAAGCCTGCTTATCAAAATATAATGTAAATTGATATGATCAGTAAATTGTGTAATGCGAAAAAAAATCAATAATGCCAAAATTATGTTTTTTGGCTGCTGCAACATTGCAATAAAATGCAATAAGAGGCGATCAACACATTACATTGACCCAAAAAAGTTATTAGTAAAAATGTCCGTTCAGGGCACAAAAAATATGCATTCACTTAGGCCCAGATCCCAAAATATCATTATTATTATTATCATTACTAATATTATTATTTATTTATAGAGCACCATTGATTCCATGGTGCTGAAATATGAAATATGAAATTGTTACGGGTTTAGAAAAAATGCTGAGAAGAGCAAAATTTATTTGTTTGTTGTTTTTTTTTTTTACAAATTTCAGAATTGTTTTCACCTTTTACATGAAAAAAAATGATGCATGTTAGGTATCTGCCTACTCGTACTGACTTGAGTAATCGTCTTGCAAAGTCAGTTTAACCATATAGTTAACTTAGTAAATAAAAAGCTCAAAAAACCTTTGTGGACTTGCAATTTTTGTTGCAATTTGTGTGTACTTGGTGTATGCGAATGTGCTATTGTGTATACATGTGTGTGCTTGCTGTATACAAGCGTGTGTGTGTATACATTTGCATATGTGTGCTATATGTGGATGTATACATATGTATATGTGCTTATTGTGTATATGTGTGTGTGCTCGGTGTATACATGTGTGTGTGCTATGTGTGTTTAAACATGTGTATGTGCTCAATGTATACATTCATGTGTGCATTTTTGTGTTTAACATACAATTGTGGTGTCACATACTTTTAGTGTACAGTATGTATTATCCACATTTTTAAATCCCAGTAGACGAGAGATCATACGTGTAAACATGTTGGCAATCACGCAACAAATGAAAAAAATCGCTGCTCATTCTTCAGGAGATTGGATCATTTATGATGGAACAAAACTCATTGTTCTCGGCAGCACATCGCTTGGTGCAAACTGCAGAAGTGCTGCCGATAACATGATGCCGTAGGGGACAGATTGATCTACTAATGATCCTTCTATGTCCACCTGTATTCCTAATTTTATTTAAAGAGGCTGGAAACAAGGAGCAAAGGACATATTGTCAATCACACTCATTATTCAGTCTGAACTCAGCATACGTAGATGTAACCTATAAGTGTTTGAGTAAAATGGTGCAATAAGTGAGCATTTAGGGCCCCACTTTACACTTTGCCAAGGGCCCCACACTGACTAAAACCTGCCCTGTATACAGAACATTCTGCTAATGAAAATCAGCTTATGTGTTACATGTGTGTGACATGGTCAAATTCCTGCCCCTGAAGATACAAGCACATTAATACATAGAATGAGATAATAATAATAATGGTTGTTAGGAAATGTTGACATCTAGTGTCCAGTTTAGATTATGCATATAGAATAGATGACAGTAGGATAAGAAGTAGTTAAAGGGAACCTGTCAGCTAGTTTATGCCCCTCTGCTATCATTATCTGCACCTGCAGCTTCATAATACTATTATAGCCATCCCTGTCTGAGCTCATTGTGTAATGTTAAAGGTGAAAAAAAGCATTTATACACTTAGATTTTCTTATGTGAATGAGGTAGTGTATAGCCACCTTGGAGGACGTAGTCATTCTGGCAGGTTAACAGTTAACATTTCTGCCAAATGTCAGAAGATGCTGCGGGACCTATATGACGTCACGATCATGTGACTATATTTGGTGGCACTAAGTCTCCATAGCCCATAATGATAGTTCTTGCTTAGCTCTGCCCACTTTGGTCACATGATCATGACATCACATAGGTCCCTTATACAGAGTTTTCAGTGAGTTAACAATTAACCTGCCAGAATGACTACATCCTCCAAGGAGTAGTCTGACTGCCTCATTCAAATAAGAAAATGTAAGGGCCGCTACACACTGCGGCATGATCCGGTCCGAGTCTGTCTGGGAAGACCCTGACAGCCGCAGACCAGATCAGCACACAGGACTGGGGGGCTAATAGGCAACCTGAGGAAGATATAGAATCTATCGAAACATGTTGTGGAGTAGGAGGGGAGCCTGAATAAAGGTCTGTTAAAAAAAACATCCAAGTGCCTGCTGCCTTTGTGCCTGAGCGCCTCCATTTAGACCGCTTACAGTTTGTTTACCTACAAAATTTTGCACAGTCACACGTCTGGACCCCGAGAGCGTCATAGGCTATGTTGTGAGGCGAAATTTTAACCCTGCGCGTTTCAGTTCACCAAACAATTTTGCCCCTATATCTACATAATGGGGAAAAAGTGAATGGAAAAGTGTTGGAGGAAAATCAAGAGCTGTCAGCTATAGCCACAAAATTTTGCACAGTCACACGTCTGGACCCCGGGAACGTCATAGACTATGTTGTGAGGTGAAATTTTAACCCCGCGCATTCCAATTCACCAAACAATTTTGCCCCTATCTACATAATGGGGAAAAAGTGACAGTTACCAGTTGACAGTTGTGAATGAGAGGGGCTTAATGATAGCACCAAAGACTAACAGCATATACCAGCATATAGTCACTAAGGTGGGACCCCAACATGAGATATTCACCACACACGGGGACATGTATACACACCACACGCACACAAAGAGTAACAGCAAGTGTATAGTCGCTAAGGTGCAGCCCCAACATTGGATACTCACCACGCACCCGAACAAACACACACACACCACAAAGAGACACACACAACACAGAGACACACACAGACCCAAGGGGACACACACACACCCTATAGCGACACATGCACTCACCCCACAGGGACACACACACCACAAAGAGACACACACAACACAGACACACACACCACACAGACCCCCCCACAAGGACACACATAGCCACCCTATAGGGACACATGCACTCACCCCACAGTGACACACAC
Organism: Allobates femoralis; assembly: GCA_033576535.1. NCBI lineage: Eukaryota > Metazoa > Chordata > Amphibia > Anura > Aromobatidae > Allobates > Allobates femoralis. The sequence continues at coordinate 139,784,288 of JARQOC010000009.1, forward strand.
ACACACCACACAGACCCCCACTTCAGGGACACACACACATACACACCCTATAGGGACACATGCACTCACCACACAGGGACACACACACACACACCACAAAGAGACACACACAACACAGAGACACACACCCCACACAGCACACAGACAACCCCCCCCCACAGGGACACACACACATACACACCCTATAGGGACACATGCACTCACCCCACAGGGACACACACACCACAAAGAGACACACACAACACAGATACACACACACCACACAGTCCCCCCCACAGGGACACACACACATGCACACCCTATAGGGACACATGCACTCACCCCACAGGGACACACACACACACACCACAAAGAGACACACACAACAGAGACACACACCACACAGACACCCCCCCACAGGGACACACACACATACACACCCTATAGGGGCACATGCACACACCCCAGGGACACACACACCACACAGACAGACACAGATGTGCACAAATCACCTCACATAACTCGCTTCATACGTGTGCTATCTTTAATTTCCTAACATAAACATCTGATTAAAAACAGCCAATGTGCAACATATGTGCCATATAGGGAATTAAGGCAGATGTCAGTCACATGAGCTGTCTATTATGTGTATGTGTTAGGTAACATATACTGCCCGGCCAGGGGGAGGGTTTACTATCGGCTGGAGATTTATTAGGCTGCCTATAGCAATCAATCACAGCTCAGCTTCTATTTTCTTACAGGTCATAAATATGACATATTCAAATTCTATTTTGTTATAGCTAACATCAGTTATTTATTAACCCGGGCATAGCCGGGTACTACAGCTAGTATATATAAATATATATATACTAGCTGGGTGCCCGATGCACATGCATCGGGATTCTAGAAGAGCGAGTCTCTGACTCGCAATGGCCGCTTCGCGGCCAATGCTTCGCGCTGCTAAGGCGACTCGCCATGCCCGCTGCGCGGGCATAGCGAGTCGCCTTAGAACTGCTCGCAATGGCCGCTGCGCGGCCAATGCTTTGGGCGTATCCACATGACCACGCTGACTCGCAGCGCGAGCGGACTCAGAAGGGGCAAAAAACCCATTCGCAATTATATAATAGATATATATATATATATATATATATATACAAATACACACTACCGTTCAAGAGTTTGGGGTCACCCAAACAATTTAGTGTTTTCCGTGAAAATTCATACTTTTATTTATCAAATGAGTTGCAATATGAATAGAAAATGTAGTACAGACATTGACAAGGTTAGAAATAATGATTTTTATTTGAAATAATAATTTTCTCCTTCAAACTTTGCTTTCATCAAAGAATGTTCCCTTCACAGCAATTACAGCATTGCAGACCTTTGGCGGGTACTGTATATTGAAGCTGCCAGATGAGGAGATGTGTGGTGTCGATTTCTCAAACTAGAGACTCTAATGTACTAGTCTTGTTGCTCAGTTGTGCAGCGGGGCCTCCACACTTCTCTTTTTACTCTGGTTAGAGCTTCTTTGTGCTCTCCTCTGAAAGGAGTAGTACAAACCGTTGTAGGAAATCTTCAGTTTCTTGGCAATCTCTCGCATGGAATAGCCTTCATTTCCAAGAACAAGAATAGACTGTTGAGTTTCACATGAAAGTTCTCTTTTTCTGGCCATTTTTAGAGTTTCATATGTGGCACCCCAGGGGTTAATGCGCAACAGTAACATCACCAAGGGTTAACTCCCCACACAACACCTAACTCTTCACTAGCACTTCTAGGCCAGAAGGGGGAGCTAAAGCAGCTCCCCTATATATTCTGGTGTAGAGAGGAAGTGAGTAGTTCAGGGCGGGACAGCACTGAGGAAGAAGGACTGTGGTGTAGAGGAGCTGCCTTAGGCTTCCACACGGTCCGCTGCTCAATTCCAGGCCTAGCCAGGGTCTGAGGAGAGGAGTTTAGAGAACAGAAGAACACATCTGGGAGATTGAGTTACCTCAGCCCGGAGGAACGCAAAGAGCGGATACCAGATCAAAAACTGCGACTGACACAAGCAGCCCAGTAAACACCAGAGTAGTGGAGGTTATAGATCTGCACTGTACCTCAGCGAAGCAACACAGCGGGGTCAGGAACACACGGATAAGACTCAAGTTGTCTAGCAAAAGGGGGTACCTGTGAAGAGAAACAGGGCCAGTAGCCTAGCTAAAGCAGCAGCAGGGCCACACACACAGCGCAGGAGTGGGAAGCCAAGGACCCGGTCAGGGTTGGACCAACCTGGCCCCGGTACAGACTCCGTGGACAGTACTTTGCTGAACAACAACTACAGTAAAGACGTGGAAAACTTCAAAACTGTGAGTCTGTGTGATCCTTGCGTTCAAGTCCTACTCTCCCTCACAAACTGTCATCATATCTACTACTACCCCTATCCTGCACCATCCATATCATCATCCATAGATTATTTCTACCACTGCCCCAGGGAACCAGGCTCTGCCCGTGGAAAATCATTACATCATCAGCTGGCAAACATCATCCGCAGAGGTTCTGCAGCACCAGTGGTCATCCTGACCACACAGCACTGGTGGCGTCACGACTTACTCTGCCTTGTAAATACCCTCCATTACTTGTGGGCTCGGGACATGGTCCGGACCAAGACTGCCGTGATACCCCCAGTGATACCCCGATCCCGTACCGAGTACCCTGTCCCAGTGGGCTCCACACATAGAACAAACAAATCTAATGCTCCAGATTCTCAACTGCTGTAGCCCAAAGGAAGGTCAATTTTATAGCTTCTCTATTCAGCCAAACCATTTTCATCTGTGCTAACATACTTGTACAAGGGTTTTCTTGGGTTTTCTAAACATCCATTAGCCTTCTGACACATTTATCAAACACAATGTACCATTAAAACACTGGAGTGGTGGTTGTTGGAAATGGGCCTCTATGCACCTATGTACTGTAGATATTGCATTAAAAACCAGACGTTTGCAGCTAGAGTAGTCATCTACCACATTAACAATGTATAGAGTGGATTCTGATTCATTTAATGTAGCTTTATTGAAAAAAAATGTGCTTTTCTGTAAAAAATAAGGACATTTATAAATGACGTCAAAATTTTGAACGGTAGTGCGTATGTATATATATACTGTATATATATATATATATAATATACCTGTGTGTGTGCATAGCTCTCTTTATCCCAGATTATATATTTGATAATCTCCCACTCAGTGTAGGACCCAGCAATTCATCCCTCCTGCTGATCAATAACTCGTGATAACTTTTTTCACCGGACAGCCCATTTGAGAATCCTTTCTCTGTCCCATCCTCCATCTTTATTTTGATCTGGAGTTATGACCATGTCATAGTGATTTTTACCCCACAATAATGTATTCTTACATAACTGTCATCCAATGAGTCCTGAAGGAAATAATGTTACTCTAATATCATTTACTTTTGCAAAAAATGAAATTTTTCGTGCAGGAATCACATGCAATACATGTATGGTATCAAGGGTTTAGAGTCATTTTAGCTCTCACACTCAACAAAAAAGCAATTCTTACCATATGCAATAGTGATTGAATGTGAAAAAAAAATGGCATCACCTGTTTGGAGTTTTAATGGTTGTTAGAGAGTCCAAGCTCCATAATCCCTCTATACGCTCTGTTAGGAGTTACACGCTCAGTTACTCACACAGCGAAGCAGCCAGGAAAGGCTTTCCAAGCTGGGATGACACCTTCATTGGATATACAATTTGTCATAATGCAGAGCGCTGGTCTTTGTCCCTGCTCAATTCATCACTATTGTCAATTTCATGATGTCAAAGAGGCCAAAGAACAAAGCATTAAGACACCGGAATGCTTAAGATGGCAGAAACGTTATCTCCGACCTGATGAGCATGGCTTTGGTTATTATAATAAATCGTATTATATCTGTGGAGTCTTCATAATCTGCTATGCATAGCGAGTGAGATGGAGAAGCAGGAGTTCTTTAGCTGTTTACTTTAAGAATATATTCAGGTTTTCCATCTAGATTTCATGCCGCTTGACCGCTTGAAAAACTAATGAAAAATTGATCTGAAATAAAATAAATAAGTCAGGTCCATGGCACCGGCCCACCTACTCAGTCAATTGCTGCATGAAACATTTCTTTGCATATTTCTCCAAGAGAGAATACGCGACAGAAAAAGAGCCTTGTATTTAAGTGACTATTATAACCGTCATCAAATCTTCATGAAATATGCATCAGTCTGCATAAAATCTACACTATGAACTCAGCAAATCTGCAGGAAAAATGCATTCACTTTTGATTACTTTGACTGCATTCCCTTAGCATGAATAAAATCCCCAAGCAAGTATGGACGTGGCCTCAAAAATAGGAAAATAGGACAAAATTTACAAGCCCAGGACACCTGCAAATAGTTCACTATATAGTCCCAATGTTTATTAAATTCATCTGCACTGCATCGTACATTGTATAACATTATCTGTCTTCAAGGCCACGGGCTGTATAGTTACATGGATATGAGTAATTCCTTTTAATGAAAAAATGTCATATATGGGTCTAATGTGTCAACAAAAGGGAACTTGTGACCCATAAAAAACAAACACATTTCATAGTAGTAGTAAAAAGAAAAGAAGAAGCTGATTTTTTTGTGTTGAGCAGCAGAACATTTATGCTTTCATGCAATGTTGATATACCATATGTGGTACTGTAAAAAAAAAAAGCTTTAGGTATCATATTTTTAGACCATAAGACACGCCGGATTATAAAACACACCCAGATCTTAGAGGAGGAAAATAGGGAAAAAAGAAATTTAAGAAAAAATGAAGTCATGGCCCACCTTATAGGAAGGGGGTGACCTTCTGCTGACATTGTTATGCGGTAATGTCCAAAAATTCTGTACTAATGTCCCCATCCTGGGCCCTTTCTAAGTATATATCTTCCCCATCCTGCTACATGGCCCTCATCCTGGTAAATGATCCCCCATTCTGATACATAAGATCCCCCATCCTGGTATATATGATTCCCCCCCTCCTGGTATATGTGAATCCCCCCATCCTGGTACATGGGCCCTAATGCTGGTTTACTTAAAAAAATAAACATAGTAACATAGTAATATAGTTTTTAACAATTATATTCACCTCCCGTTATACCCACATGGAGCAGCGATGTCCTCCTGTCTTCTCAAGCTTAATGCTCATCACTGTGTGAGCGATGCGCACAGCGATGACATCACTGTCCTGCGCCCCACTCCACACACTGATCAGCGTTCAGCAATTAGCAGAAAACAAGAGGACATCGTTGCTGCATGAGATCGATGGGGGGGAAGTGAGTATGATCATCCGGGATATTCAAAGCTTCACACACCAGTGATGAGTGTGGGGAAGCAGTGAATATCCAGACACATGATCAACCATGGCTGCAGGGTGCTCATGGTCCCAGCTATTTAAGTTACTTTAATATTCAACCTCTCCCCCCACCCATCATCCCTCCCGCCTCTCAGCACTGGCTTCAATGCTAAGAGGTGATGGGCAGGGAGAGTGCTGTGAATATTATATTAGCCTAAAAACAGGGGCCAGGTGATCACCAACTGCAGCTCCAGCCTGCTTCAGCCTCTGCTCACCACTCCAAAACCGCTCCCCCTACAGCTCAGCAATCTGTACATTCAGACTATAGGACACAACCCCCACTTTCCCTCCAAAAAAAGTGTGTCTTAAGGTACCATCACACGCTAGGATATAGGTCAACGATATCGTTAGCTATGTCATGTGACCACGATACTTTTGACATCGTTAGTGCATTGTCACACGCAAGGATATCGTTAACGATGTTAAATTTGGCAACGCGCCAGCTACTTGGTGAAGAACGATTGAACGATGTTAAAAAGCGGCAGGAATAGGAGAAATATGAACGACATCGTTCAAAAAGGTGTCACACTGAACAATATTGCGGCTTCCCAGAACGTTAATTGGACGACGAACGATAGATTTGAGGTCAGGATCTCATATTTTTGATGAACGATCCAACGATTTTTCCTTCCAACATCGTTCGTTTACACGCAACGACGCACAAATGATATTGTTTGAACTATCACAAATCCATGACGTTTTAACGATATCCTTAAGGATATAGTAGCGTGTGAAGCGGCCTTTATAGACCAAAAAATACAGTTGGTGTGGAATAAATGTAAGGACTCATTTAAACACTTTTTCACATATGAGTTCTAGCCAGCCTCGGACTGCTCTGGCGGGTAACCGGGTGAAAGTCATGGGAGGCCCTCAGGTGTAGAGGCCCCGCCCATCTAGCCCCGCCTCTCACTACCCCCTGCTGTGACTCGCTTGTGCACTCACAGCCGCGGTGCCGGGCGGCCACCGCCGTAGAAGCAGCGCCAGCCAGAGAGAGGAGAAAGAAGCTGGCTGCTGCTGCCTGCAGCACAGCCTATGTGAGCCAGCGCCGCCACCGAGCTCTCTCTCTGACCCGGCGGCTGGTGGCCAGGCCTGAACTGATAGGCGGGAGGGGCAGGACTTATCCAGAGGGGCCGCCCGCTCCTCCAGCCGCAGATCTGCTACTGCCGCCGAGCGTCCGCGACATTAAAGGGGCGGAGCCACGGACGTGAAGGGGGTGGAGCCATTTTCCCAAAGCAGGGCCCCACATTCCAGATCCCTCCCTGAGCCGATCATGTGACCTCTGATGCCTCCCCTCTATGTGACATCATCACAGGTCCTGCAATATGTGAGTTACTCCATGTCTTTCTCTTTCTTTCTTTCTTTCTTTCTTTCTTTTCTTTCTTTCTTTCTTTCTTTCTTTCTTTCTTTCTTTTCTGTCTGTCTATGTCTGTGTGTCTGTCTCTAAAGAAGACTAAACTTTATGTACAGGTCCACACTACATGCTGTATTAGTGTTCCTATATACTGTATGTAGTGTGGACCAGTATATACAGTATAGTGCTGTGTATACAGGATTTACACCAGCACTCTCAGATGTGCATAGAGTCCGCAGTCTGTACTGTCCACACAGCGGCCAGTCTGCAGTGTGCACGCAGCGGCCAGTCTGCAGGGTGCACGCAGCGGCCAGTCTGCAGGGTGCACGCAGCGGCCAGTCTGCAGTGTGCACGCAGCGGCCAGTCTGCAGTGTGCACGCAGCGGCCAGTCTGCAGTGTGCACGCAGCGGCCAGTCTGCAGTGTGCACCCAGCGGCCAGTCTGCAGGGTGCACGCAGCGGCCAGTCTGCAGTGTGCACGCAGTGGCCAGTCTGCAGTGTGCACCAGCGGCCAGTCTGCAGGGTGCACGCAGCGGCCAGTCTGCAGGGTGCACGCAGCGGCCAGTCTGCAGGGTGCACGCAGCGGCCAGTCTGCAGTGTGCACGCAGCGGCCAGTCTGCAGTGTGCACGCAGCGGCCAGTCTGCAGGGTGCACGCAACGGCCAGTCTGCAGTGTGCACGCAGCGGCCAGTCTGCAGTGTGCACGCAGCGGCCAGTCTGCAGGGTGCACGCAGCGGCCAGTCTGCAGTGTGCACGCAGCGGCCAGTCTGCAGTGTGCACGCAGCGGCCAGTCTGCAGTGTGCACGCAGCGGCCAGTCTGCACTGCGCACACAGCGGCCAGTGTGCCGTGCGCACACAGCGGCCAGTCTGCAATGTGCATATAGCTGGCAGTTTGTAATGTTTACGGCCCACAGTCTGTAATGTGTATACTGTCCTCAGTCTGTAATGTGTATACTACCCAGGAGCTGCAGAGGAAGAGGCTGCCTGGTACCGGGTTCCAGGTGCCAGTGAGCGGGAGATTGGAGCCGCAAAGGAAGAAGCTGCCTGGTGCCGGTGAGTGGGAGACCGAGAGTCACAGAGGAAGAAGCTGCCTGGTGCCAGAGACCGGGAGCCGCAGAGGAAGAAGCTGCCTGGTGCCGAAGATCGGGAGCTGCAGAGGAAGAAGCTGCCTGGTGCCGGGTTCCTGGTGCCGGTGACCGAGAGACCGAGCGCTGCAGAGGAAGAAGCTGCCGGGATCCGGGATCAGGAACGTGGAGTCAGGTAAGGCGCCGTTACAGCCGAAGATAGTAGCCTGGGGGGGACAGAGTGGGATAGATGGATGGATAGATGGATGGTGTGGCCTGGAAGAGGGGGCAGAATGGGATGGATGTGTGGGGGGCATTATGGAAAAGGGGAGAGAACGTGATGGATGGATAGGGGGGCGGCATAGAAAAGGGGGGAGAACGGGATGGATGAATGGATAGGGGCGACATAGAAAGGGGGGAGTAGCTGGATGGATGGATGGGGGCCGGCATGGAAGAAGGGGGAGAAAATGGATGGATGGGGGAGAAGGTACAAGGATGGAGGGGGGATGGGGAGAAGGTACATGGATTGTTTGGTGGATGGGGGAGAAGGTAGATGGATGGATGGGGGATGGGGGAGAAGCTACATGGAACGTGGGCTGGAGAAGCTACATGGAATGTGGGGAAGAAGCTACATGGAACATGGGAGAGGGGAGAAGCTACATGGATGAGGGATGGGGGAGGGGTCGCGTGGAACAAGGGAGGGGAGAGGCTGGGTGGTGCATAGGAGGGGAGAGGCTGCGTGGAACATGGGAGGTGAGAGGCTGCATATAACCTGGAAGGGGGATGGTGGGGAAGGATGTGCTGCATGAGACATATTGGGGGAGGATAAGCAACATGGGATTCAGGAGAATGGGGGTGAGGATGAGCTGTATGCAACATATGGATGTAAGATGAGCTGCATGGGACATAGCGGGAGTGAGCAGTATGGGACGTGGAAGGAGTATGAACAGTATGGGACATTTAATCTGCATACACATTTATATAGGGAACGTACTGTTCTGGTGATGTAGTGACGGTGGTTCTGATTATGTATTATTTTATTGCTGATGGTTCTGGTTATGTACTGACAGGGGTTATAGTAGTGTATTGATGTATTGATTGTTTTTGGTGATGTATTACTGTATTGACAATGGTTCTGGTTATGTACTGACAGTGGTTCTGGTGAGGTATTATTGTATTGACAGTGGTTCTAGTGATATGTAATTGTATTGACGGTGGTTCTGGTGATGTAGTCATGTGGATGCTGTAATCTTTAAAGGGAACCTGACCCCTAAAAATCACCCCCCATCCTATTAATACCTGACCCTGCACCATCTTTATGCTATTCTACCTATCCCTTTGTGTAAAAATTGTGTAGTTTGAAACTTTCAAAAAGTGATTTTGATACCTCTACAACTACGGCTTCTTGTCTCCTGAGAAGTCGCACAGGGCGTTCCCTGTGACTTCTTTTTGCAGCCTGTAGTGCTTTTACTTACGCCCCGATGGGCGTGATAAACCATTTGAATCCTCCTCGCCCTCCTCCATGGGCGGATCAGCCGATATGATGCTAATCGCGTCATTTCAGGCGCTGCTGACGTCTATACACCCTTTTGGTGTATCGACAGACCTCAAGCTGCGCATTGTGCATGCGTGAGGTATACTTTACGGCAGCTCATGTGATGAGCTGCGGTAAAGTACACCTCACGCATGCGCAATACTTACATCATTACCAGCCGCTGCATTTTAAAGGCCTTTCCCACGAACAAGGTTAATTTAAAGTTCATCTTAATAATAAGTAGACCCTGTAATGATAATCATTTCCACAATTGGATGTGTTTAAAAGAAAATGTTCCTGGGCTGACATAAACTTATATATGTGTCCCTGCTGTGTACTGTGTAATGGATGTGTCTGACCGTACAGGGATTCTCTCGACACAGGAACATTATTTTTAAACACCTCAAATTATGGAAATTATTATTCCAAAATCTATTGATTAAAATGAACTTTAAAATTAATTTTGTTCATGTGAAAACCCCTTTAATAATTGGGATATAAGTCCCACATTCTTCTGATGATGCGGTTTCCACAGGTCGGATTCCACCAATAAATAAGTGATCACCTATTGAACCTGTGGATCACTGGTAACTTGTTTTCACCAAAGAATCTCTTTAATATAAAGTACAATAATTGTACATCACAGTTCTGCTGAGCGCAGAGTGATGTGCAGGAGCCGCCAATATAATGGGTATAACAGCTACCAGGTATTTACATATAGCTGAAGGGTTGGTGGGCGGGCCCCTGAAATCAATTTCCCTGGTGGGCCCCAGACACCCCAGTCCGACCCTGGTTCTAGCCATGGTTTTTAAAGATAAAGCTCATGTTTATTAAAGTCTAAAGGGATTTTCACATGTCCGTATATTTTTGCAGTCTGATTGGTCCGAAAGAAATCACAAAGGCCTAGTTCTTTGTGTTTTTGCAAACACAGCCCTAAATGCAGCAGCCCGCATCTTTGGCTGCGTTTGCAATGCGTTTTGCATTGCACCCTATGGGTACCTTTACACGCGGCTACATTTCTAGGGTGGCTACAGGTAACTTACTGGTTGCAGTGAAATCATGGAGAGATTATTCCATTTGTACACAGCAACAAGATAGAACCTTGTCTCCATGATTTCACTGCAACCAGTAAGTTACCTGTAGCCACCCTAGAAATGTAGCCGCGTGTAAAGGTACCTTATGGGTGCATTTTTGCACATGTTTGGATGCGTATTTAGCTCTAAAAACGCATACCTGATTTTCATCTGAATCACTGAGCAACCTATCCAATGAAAGTATATGGATGCAGAAACAAAAAATTGATCAGCATTCGGGTCAGGGTCGCTAAATTGACTTTTTATTTTTTCTGGACTGTTTATTAAAAAAACACAGACGCATTGGAAAACTATAATAAGGGTGCTTTCACATATGCGTTTTTTGGAATCCGGCAGAGATCCAGCTCTTTTTTAAAAACCAGAGTGCAAACTGGCACTTTCATTTGCATCAGGTTGCATCCAGTTGCTACCAGATCCAGCCCAAACCGGTTTTTTTTTTACCAAGCTCAATAAGCGAAACATGTAGCATTTTTAGGGCTTGGTAAAAAAACGCTTCTTACTGGATCCAGCATAGTGCATCGTGATTTAAAATGTGTTTTAATGGGTGCTGGATCCGGTAAAACTGGATCCGGCATGCCTACTGAGCATGTATGGTAACGTCACAAAGGTAAAGCTCAGGGTCTTAGTATAAAACACCTGACAGTTCAGGCACGGACCCTGAAAAGGGACTGGATTAACTCACCTGTCTCACCTGTCTCACCTGTCTCACCACTGTGGTCACTTCAAGGTCCTGCTCATTAGCCTCATATGATATTCACTGCATTGTCTGCTGAACAACCAATCACAGATGCCCATTGCCTGTGACAGCGTCTGTGATTGGCTGTTGTGCCCCACCCACTGTACCAGCAACCAATCACAGACACAATAGATGGGGTGCAACAGCCAATCACAGTCTCTGTCACAGAGAATGGGCATTTGTGATTGGCTGATCAGCTGGCAGTGTAGAGAGGCCCTGGAAGTGACCACATCGGTGAGACACGTGAGTATAATTCTTTCATCACAAATGTCTCGGTGAACTCCCTGTTCGGGGTCCATGCTGAACACTCACATGTTTGGTATGGATCCTAAACAGGCAAATGGATCCGGACAATACTGGATGCAGCTCGATGAAACTGTATCAATATTATTCGGTTTAAGGGCAAAAACCATATCCGGTCAAATGTTGTTTTTGCCTGATCTCACTGGATGCCATAATCATATATGTGAAAGCATCCTCAGTCACTATAAGTGATGCATGTGTGGCGCCCCACGTAGTCAGGCATCACAGTGGGATACTGCACCCGTAAAAAAGGTGTAATCTTCCCCAGCTGCAAGTGGATCCATGGCTGGTGGGTTGGACCCATTCCTGCGCTCCCACATTAGAATAGTGGGGGGAGTTTACCCAGGAGGGAGATATATTCACCTCTAGGGGGAACAAAGAGCAGCTACTCTGTGGAGGAGAGGAGTCGGGACAGTTGGAAAAGAGTGTGGAGCGAGGCGGAAGGTTTACCCCGACAGCTCTATGCTGATCCGGAGGAAAGGAGGGAGAGGATCCTGAGGGGATCCTGAGAGAGGGCGCCCGACGTGCGGAGTCTGGGCCCCAGAGAGAAAGAGGGAACCATACTCCAGGGAATTCCCCAGTCCACCACAGGTACGCTGGGCCCGAGGAAATGGCCAGAGTCTACCTCTCCAGTCGTCAACCGGCTGCTGTGAGTTTACTGGCTGCAGCACCCTGCCAGACGGAGCGGTCTGCCTGCTTCCTCACCACGAGGGAGGGGAGCCCCAAGTCTACCTACAAGGAGCCATTGGGTATAGACTCATTCTAGGCGGGGAAGAAAGGACACAGGTTCGTCAACTAAAGTTTACCACGGGTTCCACCATACCACCTGGCATCCACTTGCAGCCATCCATAGAGCTACCTGTTTAATTAACAACTTGCTGAACTGTGGACTCTGTATTTTGCTGCGGAACGTTTACAGTAAAGTACCCGGGAGAAAGTGATTTTGCCTTTGTGTGGTTATCTTCGTCAACCTGTTTGCTTATAGGAACGCTGCCTCGGAGGACCACCTGTAGGGAGCTTTGCCATCTCAGCTGCATTACCATCGACCTCCGGATGACTGTGGCGGCGCAGGTGACCCATCACCAGGTATTACAGGCGCTGCCACCCGTGACATCCCCGTGAGAACACCCACCGAGCCTGATACCCGAGTACCCCAGGGCTTCGGGCTCGACACAAGTCTACAGCCCATAGTTCTGGTATGAAGATAGCAGCTTCATTCACTGTAAAATTATGATAAATACAGTCAAAATAATTTGTATAGGTTTATTCACCTAAGAAAAAAAAGTCAGACACCTTAACAAAATTTTCACGGACAGTTGCCAACCCCAGTTTGAATGCCATCTGTGTCCTGTCCAATTTTCACAAGCGATAGGAGAAATTAAAGAAATCTCTACCGCCTTGTGCCCATGCTGTATTTTTTGTTGTATTTTTGCAGAGTTTTTGCAGTGTTTTTGTGTCACCTTTTGTCAGAAACCTCCATGCCTATCCTAACCCCAGCAAAGTGTGTACGAATTCTGAAGTATTGTGTAGTTTAATTGCAGATTGTGGTCAAGAAAAAATAATGAGTATGTCAATTGTTTGCTGCATTTTGTAGCTTCCCAGCCATTGACTATAGTAGCAAAAACGCATGACCACAATCTGTGCCAAAAATGCACCAAAAAAGAGAAAAGGGGAGAGAGCGCACATGAGAGGAACCTGGTGGTCTAGTGGGGGCTTAAAACCGGTGTGACAAGGTGCCGCTCACCTGATCAGGTTGTGCAATCCCTGCACAACCTTGGTAATGCGTTTGGAATTAACATAATGGCGAGAACCGCGCCAAAGGCTTCTTCCTGGTCCTGGTCACGTGGGTTTTGCGATCACGTGACTCCGCGTCACCGCTGACGTCACGGCAAGTCCTTAACTCACAGGGATGGTATCCACCAACTCCAGCAGCTCCAGCCACAAACCCAAGAAGGATTTATAACAGTAAGAGAAGATTGTGGTCAGTTTGCAGGAGCGCTCAGAGTGGGAAGAAAAGATTGTAGAGATTAATGGAGCACAAACCTCCTTTAGGCTGGGGTCACAGTAGCATTTTTCACATGCGTTTTTGGAGACCTGCGTTTTCAAAAACGCATGTAAAAAACGCACCCATAGGCCCCCATGTTAAAAAACGCATGCCCTAATAGCCAAAAAGCATGTGTGACTGTCACATGCGTTTTTGGAGCATATCCAAAAACGCATGCGTTTTTTAATAAGGGGCCTTATGGAAAACGCATGCAAAAACGCATGTACAATTAGTGCCATTCAAAAACGCATGCGTTTCCCATAGGAGCCCATGTTTAAAAAACGCATGTGTTTCCAAAAAACGCATGCGTTTTTTTTTAACATGGGCTCCTATGGGAAACGCATGCGTTTTTGAATGGCACTAATAGGTACTAATTGTACATGCGTTTTTGCATGCGTTTCCCATAGGAACCCATGTTATAAAAACGCATGCGTTTTTCAAAACGCACAAAAAAATACTACATGCACTATTTTTAGGTGCAGATTCAAAAACGCAGCCAAAAACGCAGGGAGCCATCACACACCTTACAAAACTCATGCTGACATGAAAAAAAGCATGAGTTTTGTTAAATCACTAAAAAAAACGCATGGTAACTGTGACCCCAGCCTTATTCATAACACCAATAAGCATTTCTACAGCGACCCGCTGTCTTCCTCGGTTGGATTTGGTAAATCCAACCAAGGAAGACAGCGGGTCGCTGTAGAAACGCGTATTGGTGTTATGAATAAAGGAGGTTTGTGCTCCATTAATCTCTACAATCTTTTTTTCCCACTCAGAGCACTCCTGCAAACTGACCACAATCTTCTCTCACAAAAATGCACCAAAAACAGATGCATTCTGTGGTGCGTTTTCCTGCCGCAGGGTGCAGTTTAGCAGTGTTTTTGCTGCAGAAAATTTCTGCACCAAAAAAGCAGCATTGGTACATAACCGTTCAGTTTTACGTTCATATGAGAGACTGATGAAACACTGATGTTAAAACGTGACATTGGCCAAGTACTGATGAAAATTTGATCAAAACTGCTGAAACTCAATCTGTTTTTTTGTGCATAAGAATAATCACTGACATTTGAATGATCCGTAAGACTGCTTTAAAAATAAAAATGTATCAATTAACATAACGCAAAGTGAATGAACAAAAGAGAAATTTAAATCAAGTTAATATTTAGTGTGACCACTTTTTGTCTTCTAAACACCATTAATTTTTCTAGATACACTTATACAGAGTTTATGAAGTAGCTCAGTAGGGAGGTTGTTCCAAACATCTTGGGGTATGTGCTCACAGTCTGGAGGACCTGCGTGTTGGACGCAGCTCCTGCAGACCTGAGTGGACCTGCGGATGCCCACAGGGAGCCCTCAGTCGCCCTGTACTCACCATGTGCGGTGGGTGGAGAGTGGCTTCTCTCTGCAGTCACCCGATGGGAGCCGCTTCCGACTCCGCAGCATGAAATGAACATGCTGCGGTGGAGCGCAAAGCCGACAACCCGCACCACAGTTTACAGCACTCTGCGGTCGGGTTAAGCATAGTGGGCATGGGATTTCTTGAAATCCCATCCACTATACTTGTACTGTACTATGCAGCGTCTTGGACGTAGCAGCAAGACGCTGCATCCAAAACGCTGCACATCTTTACCATGGGTATGCAGCCTTGGAGAACTAACCACAGATCTTCTGTGTATGAGGCTTGTACAAACCCTTCTGTCTCTTCTTGTAATCCCAGACAGACGGACTGATGTGAGATCAGGGCTCTTTGGGACCGGATCATCACCTCCAGGACTCTGAAAATAGGTCTCAATTAAATTGGCTGAATGTTTCGGGTCATTTTCCTGCTGCTATTAACAATATTATGCAGCACCTATTGTAGACCTCCAAACTCCACATAGAAAATAGAAAGTAAAGTACTTGGGTATGCAGTGGACACATCACTAAGTCAGTCACCTGCAATTTGTGAGCTGCCCCTCAACTGAGCAGTACTGCAAAAGAGATATATACTGTCCCTGCTGGCAGACGCCAGTAACACTAGTGATGCCCATTGGAATTGCCAGTGTTACTGTTTTACTATCCTCTCTGCCTATGTAAGATTGGCATCTTTGATTTCTTTTCCTGTTACTAGCCTATATAAGCTCTGATTTCCTGATGGTAACCAATTACATCAAGTTAAGCCAAGCAATGCTAATATGTCTAATATATTAGCTATATGTAATATATATCATACTTTATTTATATGTACAGTCAATGATTCATTATGTATGTGTACAATGTATGATAACGTATGTATGGGAATATGTACTGTTATGTATTGCTATGGCAATCGCATCAGCTGATCTGGTCACCATAAAAATTGTGTCATGATCAGTGATCTGATCTGGTTACATGATGTGATTGCTATGGTGACCAAATCAGCTGACGCAATTGCCATAGCAATCGTGTCAGCTGATCTGGTCACCTGACTTGGTTACTATGGTGGTCATATCAGCTGACTGTGCACATCACTCTAGTGATCTCCGGTCTAGGTGCACGGTGACTCGCTGAGGTTACCTGAGGTCACCATTTAGGTAATCATGGTGGCTGCTATGATATGATTAGAGACCACCATGGTTACCTGAAGGGTGACCTCAGGTGACCTCAGTGAGTCATCTCACATCCTGACCTGAGCTCGCAGCTGGTTCATTCAGTCGCAGGAGGCTGCAGTGGGGATGCTGTATTTTTCATTGCAGCCTCCATTCAGCAAGTCATCGCAGAGGATCATGGAGGAGTATGAGGGTAGAGGGGTTAATAAAGATAGAGTTGCCAAATATCTTCATGTTTTTTTTTTCTATTCTAAAATTTTTTTTGTGCCTTCTTTGTAATTTACTTGAAATTCTTAATAGCCGGGTCTAACTTGGCCCAACATAAAGAATTTCAGGTTTAATTCCAGCTGGCAAAACAAAGCTACCATTAACTCCTTATTATCCAGCGTGCCACCACCACCAGGGCCGTTGGATGAGCTGGGTAAAGCGCCTGGAAAGGGCTCTATGATACATGCACCATTTTAAGGTGCAGCTGTGGGCTGCGATTCTTTTGCATGTGGGGACCCTAAAACAATGAGCCCTCACCCCACTGAGAACACAAGCCCTCAGCTGCCTAGTTTTACCTCTGCCCTATGCATTTTTTTGCCAGCCAAGGCAAAAATAGGCAGCTGAAGGTGGCAGCTCATAGCTGTCCATTTTATCCGTGCTGTGAATGAAAAATACAGTGGAGCCCTATGCATTTTTTCCACATTATTTATTTTACACCCTGTGACGGGGTCACTGGCCTGATAGTTGAGGGGAGATATGTGTCCCGCAGGTTACTAGTCTGTGTGACCTAAAACTTGTAAATGTTCCCCAGCATGTTTTGTGTTGCGAGGTTAATTTCAAAAGGGTGTGTGCTTTTAGGGGAATGACTAAGATGACATGGCTGAGGCACACTGAAAGCTCAGTCCTTTTTTTCTCTGTTGCTGGTGAGGCTGGAGTGTGCAGTCTCCAGACTGTGGAGTTCAGCTTAAGGGAAGCTGAAGTTTGCTGCCAAGCAAGGCAGGTAGACCTGTCCTGTACACATACGGGACTGTGTATATCCTTTGTTATTTTTTTTGTTTTGCCATTTACGCCAGCGAGGCTAAGGTTTGTTCTTTGCTAAAGTCTGCCGGGTTTACGCGGTAACAATAAACCTGCAGCCGAAAATTGTTCCTGGGTCTACTTCTGACTGCAGCCGATTGAGTCGTTTTGCCACAACCCTATGATGTCAGGTTGTTTGCAATACAGTAATGTGTATAACAACCAAGCACAGACACCATCCAGATTGTGAAAATGCAGTCTAATTGCAACAGCCAATCTCAGACGCTCTCCCAGATCATATACATCTGTGATTGGCTGTTGTGGAGTCAATGAAGTGAATATGCAGATAGCTTAATGGGTGGGACTGGAAGTAAGGGAGGGGGAGTGCAGGAGAGCGGACTAGTAAGCAAGCAAGCAGAGAGAAACTGGTAACATCATCTGTGTGTGTGCCTTTCTGTGTTTGGCAGCTTTTGGACACATTTTAAGGTGTTTCCTACATGTTTCATGTTGCCTGCCATTGATTTCAATGGTGTTTGGGGTGTTCAGCAAATTATTTGTCGAACAATTCGGCAAACACCCTGCATGTGGTGAACGGTGCCAAATTCAAATACTCAGGTGTTCACTCATCTCTAGTTACTAATAAATATTACATGATTTAAATAACATTGGGGGTGGTTTAATTTCAAAAAAGCAAATGACAGGTTCTCTTTAAATGCAACTAGCCAAACAGTGGTAAAACCTTAACCTCTTGTTCATTTTTCTTTTTTTTTTTAACAATAATGGCATTCAACCAAAGTACTGTACATTAAACCTAAAGTGCTTGGTTGCAAAGTTGCTACACTATCTAGAGCATATGTCGGGCCCACTGGGACGGGGGTACTCGGTACCGGACCGGTTCTGCTACTGGGGAAGTCACGGGTGGTCCTGGTCCGGACCGTGTCCCGGGCTCGGCAATAAAAGGGGGTATTTACAGGGGATTGACAGTCGTGACACCACCCTCTATATGCGGCCAGTGATGGGGCCGCCGCTGCTGCAGAACCTCCGGGGATGATGGAATAGCAGCTAGATGGGATAGTTCCAGTGGGTAGAACTGTGTTCCCCGGGGCAGTAAGGGTTAAGTCTATTGTGGAATGTTCAGTACAATTACTTTGCAGACGCTGCAGGAATCTCTCCTCAATGCTGGTGCTGACAGGCTGTGCAGTGGCTCTGCAGGTGGAGGGCTTGCTGTAATCCTGTATGGAAGGAATGGCGTGCAAGCAGAGACACAAGGGAGGCAGATTCAGGGTTTTCCGTGTTTACTCTCGCAGTTCTTCAAGACAGTTCACAAGTCAGTTACAGTTCTTACAAGTCTCAGTACAAGTACACGGGCACACTCTCCCTCTCCGGGTTCCCTTTACTTCTGCAGCCAGGTCTCTCTCTCTGTGACCCCTCACACAGTCTCTGTGTCCTTTCCGGGCTGCTAACGTTTCCTAGGTTGCTTCGTTGTGTGTGACACCGGACAGTATGGCGGTGACTCGGGCCCCTGTAGGTCCTCCTGTTTGTCACTTAGCTGCCTGTCCTTTGGCGTAGGGACCCTAACGTGAAGCTGTGGTCACCCGTCGTGTTGTTTGGGGATTCCGGGTAAACTACGGTCCCCTCTAGAGCCGACACTCTACTCAGCCCAGCCTCCAGCAGTCCTCAAGTGTGAGGCTCTACCAGGCTCCTTCTCTCTGCGTCTTTCAGTATTGTAGGAGGGCTACTCCGCCTGCAGTCGGTAGCTTCAGCTGTATTCCTAGGGCCCGGGTATCACCTTCCCTCTCTCTCTCCTCACACTCCTGGTGGTATCAGCTTCGGACGTGCTTTCTCTCTCCTCCGGCTCACACTGGCTCGGTACAGATTCTGCGCTCCAACACCTTACACTCACAGGACGTGTGAGCCCTTCTTTCTGCTCAGCTTAGCTCAACCTTCTGCTGTTCTCTGGCCTGTTCTTGGTCTTTGCTGGTCTACTGAACTCCTTCTTCCTCCCCCTCACTATTTCTACTGTCAAGTCACCTGACTACATGTGTGCCCAACCCACTCCTCTAAATCCACCACCCCTCGTTTGCCTAGAATCACCAATCTTAGGGCTGGATGCTGCCACCTACTGTACGTGGTTATGTGGGCCGTGAGGGTGTTGTTGTGCAACAATTGTCCTGCCTGCCTGGCTGCAGTTCCCTTTTGTGGCCTCCTGGACGCAGGGGCGCCACACGTACAATTATACCATATTACAAAAATGAATAGACTTTTATATTAAAATTTAAGAAGAAAAAATCTCCATGTACCTTTTAGAAAAACTGGATAGGACCAGAAAATATAGGAAAAATTACTTGACCTGTGTACATATCCAATATTTTTCTATTTGGAGCAATGAGGACGGCTTATCAAATTACCTCAAATGGCAGACTTTAGTAGGTGAACACTTGTGTTTAAGTTTTTGGATTTGGGAGATTTCACTTAAAAAATAAATTTTAGACCTCAACACTCAGGGATCACACTTTAAGTTACAAAAATAAGCAACTCTTGAATTGAGATATAGTTGCAAAATCTGCAATAAGTGGTGAAAGGGTAAAGTCACCATAGTGTATGTATCCAATGCGAAAGCATTGGATTTGATATGCTAATGACCCTAGAGTGGGCCGAGTGTCACTATATATTGATCCAATCCTGCGATCAGACTACATGTGTGAATTAGAGGGAGAAATTAATCTCTCCCTCTCCTTCATTGCTGGCCTCGGAGTACATTGCGATATACACAGCTGTGTGAAGAGAGCAGTGCGATGTTACACTCAACACCCATAGACTTGTATGGACTTACGGTATATGGGTGCGAGTGATGTGAGACTCGCAGACAATCACAAGACGCTGCAATTTTTTGAATCAACCCTGTAATATGATTACTGGTAAAGTAAGAAATGGGAGATATGTGTCATTTAAGGCCCCGTCACACCTGGTGACGGGGCTGGAGATGTCGGCGGCGACTAGCGGGTGCGCGCACATTTTTGGCGCCCAGCCAGCATCGCCGTCCCCCATTTACATGGGGCGACATCTCCAGCCCTGCGCCGGCGAGCTGACAGGCGGTATCGCCACCGGGTTGTCTGAAAACCCCAGCAGCGATGCAGGACAATGGGAGCCTATGGCTCCCATTGCCTGACAGGTGGCCTGCGGCTGGTTGCATGGGGCGATGTGTGCACATTCCACCAGATCGGTCGCCTGGTTTCAGAGCACTGCTCTGAAACCAGGCGACCTCCTGGCGGCACCGACATCGCCCCTTTACATGAGGCGACGTAGGGGCGATGTCGCCGCCGATGGGACACGCCCCTACGTCATCTATGTAATTGGCGGCGATGTCGCCCCGTGTGGCCTTAAGGTTATTGAACTCTGTGCAGCCAAGCTCTCCACTTCAGGGTGTGGTCAGAGAAGGTAAATGTTCACCTCTAAGTTTTTTTTTCTGTTGGGAGTTTGGAGAGTGCAGAGCATAGTGTGTGGCTCTGAGCAGCAGAGCTGAACACATAGCCAGTTGCACTGGGATATTTGAGGTGAACTACCATATATTTGTTTTTTTTTGCCAGAAAGGCAACTTATATTTTTGTTTCTTGGTCTGGTTTATGAAGTGAATAAACCAAACGACGATTCAAACCAGTCTTCCTGTGACTACCTTGAATGGCAGCTGTTTGAGTGGATCTACCACAATTGGTGGAGAATGTGAGCATAGATCCCCAGGAAGCACCTGCATTTGCTACAGATGAACTGCATGTCCTGGGTTAAAGCAGCCATAAGCCAGAAAACACCATTAGTCAGCACAGAGGACCTGATTAAGCATCTGGTGCAGGTCCAACAGCAACAGGAGACGAATAAGTTCTTGATCCAGCAAATGCAGCAGCAGGAGCGGCATCAGAAGCATCTGCAGGCGGTCGAACATCATCACTGTCAGATAGAGCTCCTAACTGATGTAATCTGTACAAGGGCAGCCGCCCCATCCCAAGTCACAATAATGACTCCGGCGTCTGAAAAGCGGTAAGGCGTGCATTGCAAAAGATGACACCGGGGGAGGATGTGGAAGCTTTCTGCTGGTATTGGAGAACGTTGCAGAGCAGGGAAAACTGCAGCCGGAGCAGTGGTCGGAAGTGTATGGGCAATATTTAACGGGAAAGCCCCAAAAAGCCTATTATGACCTAGCCTTACAGGATTGTTAGGAGTATGAGAAGCTAAAGACTGAGATTTTGGTAAGCCTGACTGTTAGAGCCCAGCAGGTCTACCAGTGGGCATATCATGGCAACAAACTCCCTCGCTCCCAGATGTTTGACTTGTTGCATCTGGTGCAAAAATGGTTGCAGCCAGAATTCCCCACCCCACTGCAAATGGTGGAGCAAGTTGTAAAGGACAGGTTTGTACACACGCTCCCAAAGATAGTGCAAACTTGTGTTGCTCAAGGAGACCCCCAGAATGCCATTGACCTTGTTGTACTAGTGGAGAGGTACCAGGTAGTAGAGAGTACCCTGGGAGAAGCCATGGGACATGCCAGCTACATACTGGAGAACACAAAAAGTGTCTGACACCCAAAGGAAGGGTAGTAGAACTACAGGTGGTGGGAGCCCAAGGTCCCAAGGGGCAAGTGGAGGCCTAATAAAACCCCCAGCCAGTCAAATAATATGTTGGAGGTGTCAGGGCCCAGGTCATGTAGCCGCCCGTTGTCCCCTGACCACCGAGCCAATGGACTGTAGCATGGTTCAGCGCTCCTTATATTATGCCTATGCAGGCATGTCTTGTGGAAGTGAATGGGACCCAGGTGACAGTAATAATAGACTCAGGAAGTTTGGTGATCTTGGTGAAGAACACATTTCCACATTGGCTGCTACCGGGGAAATTGCTGGGCGTCCGCTGTATCCATGGAGATGCCAAGAATTATCCCATTGCCATTGTGATCATAAAAACAAATTGTGGGACTCAGTCACATGAAGTCGGGGTGGGGAAAGACTTATTGCAACCTGTGACAATAGTGCGGGACTTTACTATGTTTTGGAACTTGTGGCAGAAGACGGGGGCTGAAGCCAGATTCCCCCACTTTGCAGTAAATGGGGAGTTACTATATGGGGGTTACCCAAGTGAGAGGTGAGGTAATAGAATAGTTATTGGTTTCAGGCCCTATAGACGCAAAGTATTAGACATGGCAAACTCTCATGTCTTGGATGGTCACCCAGGGGTAGATAAGACACAGGAGTGGATCCTTCAGAGGGTCTGTTGGCCTGGATGCCATTAGGAGATTTTAAGCTATTGTAAGTTGTGTCCCACCTGCCAGTTGACTGCTCCCGTTGCTCACTTTCAAAGTCCACTAGTGCCATTACCAATTATAGAGGTTCCATTTAATCGAGTTACTATGGATCTGGTGGGCCCCCTCGTCAAGTCTTCAAGAGGCCACCAGTACATCTTAGTAGTTCTGGACTATGTGACTCATTATCTAGAGGCAGTACGTTTGAGAAATTCCTCTGCTAAAAATATAGCCCGAGAATTGGTTCAAATCTTCTCTAGAACTGGACTTCCAAAAGAAATCCTAACAGACCAAGGAACCCCCTTTTTGTGAGGGAACTGTGTAAAGAACTACAGATTCACCAATTGAAGACCTCAGTGTACCATCTGCAGACAGATGGCCTCGTGGAGAGATTCAACAAAACGTTGAAGTCCATGCTTAAGAAGGTGGTGAAGAAAGATGTCCGAGACTGGGACAGTCTCCTGTAATATGTGCTGTTCTCTATCAGAGACGTTCCCCAGGCCTCAACTGCTTTTTCTTTGTTTGAACTCTTATATGGTCGACATGCTCGAGGTCTCTTGGACATAGCAAAAGAGACCTGGGAAGCGGAGGTGACCCCCTACCGTAGTTGCTGTGGCTCAGATGCAGGACAGAATGGCAGAGGTGATACCCATCATAAGGAAAGTCTGCTCCAAATGCAAGAAGCACAGGTAAGGGTGTATAATTGCTCCACAAGGGTGAAACAGTTCAGCCCTGGCGATCGAGTGCTGATATTGATCCCTACGTTCAAAAGTAAATTCCTCACTAAGTTGCAAGGAGTTTATGAAGCAGTTCAAAAAGTGGTTGAGGTGAACTACAAGATCTACCAACCTGGAAGAAGAAAGCCCTACCAGGTATACCACGTCAACCTGCTGAAGCCATGGCGAGACAGGGACCCTATGGAAACCCCATGTCTGGTGGCCAAAATGGAAGCAGACATCAAGGAGGTCACAGTGGTGGACACAGTGTTTAGGGCTCACAAACAACAATGTCAAGAATGACTTCACCGGAACAGAGAATTCTTTTCAGACCAGTCAGGATGTACACAGATTGTGGAACACAAAGTCCTGACTGAACCACATGTGAAGGTTAACCTAAAGCTGTACTGGATCCCTGAAGCTTGTCGAGAAGTGATCTCAAAGGAGTTGACAAGAATGTTGAATCTCAGTGTGATTGAAGAATTTGAAAAGTGGCTGGTTCAGTCCCATCGTACTTGTGGCGAAACCAGACAGAGAATGGCAATTTTGTAATGACTATCGCAAGTTGAATGAAGTCTCCAAATTTGACGCATATCTGATGCCTCAAGTCAATGAGTTCATCGAGAGATTAGCAAGATACATCACCACCCTTGACCTGACAAAAGAGTACTGGAAGATACCCATGTTGAAGAGTGCTATGGAGAGGACAGCTTTCTCTACACCTGATGGTTGTTTCCAGTATACTAGGATGCCATTTGGGCTGCAGGGAGCCCCAACCACCTTCCAGAGGGACGTGGACTGAATCCTAGCCTCCCATAAGAGGCCACAGCTTATTTGAACGTCATTGTGATCTTCAGTTCGGACTGGAAGAGTCACCTGCAGAAGGTCCAAGTAGTAATGGATGCACTGA
Organism: Allobates femoralis; assembly: GCA_033576535.1. Lineage (NCBI taxonomy): Eukaryota > Metazoa > Chordata > Amphibia > Anura > Aromobatidae > Allobates > Allobates femoralis. Next base: position 139,808,271 of record JARQOC010000009.1, read on the forward strand.
GGAAGCTTACAATAAACCCGAAAAAGTGTGTCATAGGGAAGGAGGAGGCCAGGTAGTCGGGTTATTTTGTCGGTAGAGGCAAGATCAAGCCACAACTGAATAAAGTGGAGGCTATCCAGAGTTGGACACAACCCCTCTGTAAGAAGCAAGTCAGAGCATTTCTGGGAATTGTCAGAGATTATCGGCGACTTATACCAAACTTTGCCTTGAAAGCCACACCCTTGACCGACCTCCTTAAAGGCACGAACAGGCTCCCTTGTTTGGTATCAGAAGGTGCCAAAACCCCCGACTTTGGGCAGAGAGGAGAATGTGTAATATGATTATTGGTTATGTAAGAGATGGGAGATATGTGTCATCAAGGTTATTGAACTCAGTGATGTGAGCTGGAAGCTGTTCCCATAACTCTCCACCTCAGGGTGTGGTCAGAGAAGGTAAATGTTTGCCTCTGACTTTTTTTTTCTGTTGGAAGTTTGGAGAGTGCAGAGCATAGTGTGTGACTCTGAGCAGCAGAGCTGCAGTTGAACACAGCCGGTTGTGCTTGGACTTTTAAGTGGAACTATATATGTTTTCTTTTTGCCGGACAGGCAGCTTATGTTTTTGTTTCTTGGTTTGGTTTACTTTATGAAGTGAATAAACCAAATGACAATTTAAACAACAAGTCTTCCTGTGACTACCTGGAATGGCAGCTGTTTGAGTGGATCTACAACAACCCATATAGGGCTGAGAAAAATCTGAGCTGTCTGATTGATTTGCATTGGTCCAAGTACAATGTAAGATTTGTCTGTATTGCATTTGCTCAAATCTTAGGGTACCTTTACACGTCGCAACATTGCATGCAATTTCACTGGCAATTTGCTGGTTGCAGTGAAATCATGGACACATTGTTCTATTTTCTTGCCGTGTTCAAATGGAACAATGTCTCCATGATTTCACTGCAACCAGTGAGTTGCAAGCAATTTATCTCCGTGTGTAATGGTACCCAGGGCCGGGACTATGACTAGGCGACCCTAGGCGACCCTAGGCGACCCTAGGCGATCGCCTAGGGCGCCATCTAGTGCAGGGCGCATTTTTGCCCGCCCCCTGGGAGGCCCCGTGCTGGCCGCCGGCGGCCGCGGCGCGTCGGCCAGAGAGGGAGGAGGGCGGGAGTCCGACTTCCTGTCCCGCGGCTCTGCCCGCCCCTCCTCTCCTCACAGCCAGCGCCCAGCAGACACACGGGTGACGGCATCTTCGGTGACCGGAGGCGGTGAGTGTGTAAAGGCGCGCCCCTCCCCCCCAGTCCCTGTATTCACCACCACTGGGCTCTGCTTTATACACCACCTCCACCACTGGGCCCTGTATACACCACCACCACCACCACTGAGCCCTGTATACACTAGCACTGGGCCCTGTATACACCACCACTGTGGCCTGTATACACCACCACTGGGGCTGCTGTATATAGTGCTGGGGCCTGTATATACCACTGGGGCTGCTGTATATAGTGCTGGGGCCTGTATATAGTGCTGGGGCCTGTATATAGTGCTGGGGCCTGTATATACCACTGAGGCTGCTGTATATATTGCTGGGGCCTGTATATACCACTGGGGCTGCTGTATATAGTGCTGGGGCCTGTATATACCACTGAGGCTGCTGTATATATTGCTGGGGCCTGTATATACGACTGGGGCTGCTCTATATAGTGCTGGGGCCTGTATATACTGCTGGGGCCTGTATATACCACTGAGGCTGCTGTATATATTGCTGGGGCCTGTATATACCACTGGGGCTGCTGTATATAGTGCTGGGGCCTGTATATACTGCTGGGGCCTGTATATACCACTGAGGCTGCTGTATATATTGCTGGGGCCAGTATATACCACTGGGGCTGCTGTATATACTGCTGGGGCCTGTATATACCACTGAGGCTGCTGTATATATTGCTGGGGCCTGTATATACCACTGGGGCTGCTGTATATAGTGCTGGGGCCTGTATATACCACTGAGGCTGCTGTATATATTGCTGGGGCCTGTATATACGACTGGGGCTGCTGTATATAGTGCTGGGGCCTGTATATACTGCTGGGGCCTGTATATACCACTGAGGCTGCTGTATGTGTATTGCTGGGGCCTGTATATACCACTGGGGCTGCTGTATATAGTGCTGGGGCCTGTATATACCACTGAGGCTGCTGTATATATTGCTGGGGCCTGTATATACGACTGGGGCTGCTGTATATAGTGCTGGGGCCTGTATATACTGCTGGGGCCTGTATATACCACTGAGGCTGCTGTATATATTGCTGGGGCCAGTATATACCACTGGGGCTGCTGTATATACTGCTGGGGCTTGTATATACCACTGAGGCTGCTCTATATATTGCTGGGGCCTGTATATACCACTGGGGCTGCTGTATATAGTGCTGGGGCCTGTATATACCACTGAGGCTGCTGTATATAGTGCTGGGGCCTGTATATACCACTGAGGCTGCTGTATAACCCCTGGGGCTGCTGTATTACCCCTGGCGCTGCTTTATAACCCCTGGGGCTGCTGTATTACCCCTGGGGCTGCTGTATAACCGCTGGGGCTGCTGTATTACCCCTGGGGCTGCTGTATTACCCCTGGGGCTGCTGTATAACCCCTGGGGCTGCTGTATTACCCCTGGGGCTGCTGTATAACCCCTGGGGCTGCTGTATAACCCCTGGGGCTGCTGTATAACCCCTGGGGCTGCTGTATTACCCCTGGGGCTGCTGTATTACCTCTGGGGCTGCTGTATAACCCCTGGGGCTGCTGTATTACCCCTGGGGCTGCTGTATTACCCCTGGGGCTGCTGTATTACCCCTGGGGCTGCTGTATTACCCCTGGGGCTGCTGTATAACCCCTGGGGCTGCTGTATTACCCCTGGGGCTGCTGTATTACCCCTGGGACTGCTGTATTACACCTGGGGTCTGTATATACCACTGGGGAGGCTGCTGTATACCACACTGCTGGGGGCTGTATACCTGTGTTGGGGTCCACCCTCGGCTTATACACGAGTCAATAGGTTTTCCCAGGTTTTGGGGGCAAAAGTAGGGGGGTAGGCTTATACACAGGTCGGCTTATACACGAGTATATACGGGTAGTAATCCTACAATGTCTGCTGGACATGGTATGAGGAGGTTTATGGCTCAGTTAGTACACTCCATACTTCATGGTAAGGGGAGGGTTTATGGCTCAGTACACACTCCATACTTCTTGTTATTAACCAGTTAATGCTCTCTTGTCCACCGCACTGCAGTTTCAAAAGAGGACAACAGTGAGACAAGCAGCAACATGGCATCAGAGAGTCCCTGACCTCGAAATAGAAGATCCTCAGATCCTGGTATTGTGACATAATATTAAGAATAATACTTTTTTCATTTATATTACACTATGAACTCCACAGCACTTTACATACATCATGAACACTGTCCCCATTGGGGCTCACAATGTAAACAACCTATCAGTATGTCTCTGTAGTGTGGTTGGACGAATCTTTTATAGGTCCCCGTTAAATTAAATTTACTTTCAAAGTATGCTGACATTTTTATTCCCAGACATATTTCGGGGGGGGGGGGCGGGCGCCGTTTGCCTTACCTGCCTAGGGCACCAAAATGCCTTGTCCCGGCACTGATGGTACCCTCACGCTAGTGTGACATTACCGTAAAGGCCCAGTTACACACACAGATAATTGTGCAGAGATTATTTGCAGATCTCTGGTTGCAGTGAAATCATGGACACATTGTTACATTCTGTGGCCGTGTACAAATGGAGCAATGTGTCCATGATTTCACTGCAACCAGAGATCTGCGAACAATATCTGCACAATTATCTGTGTGTGTAACTGGGCCTTAATACTACCCTTGCTCACTGTCATTGTGTGAACACAAACAAAAAAAAGTATTAGGGGGCCGTCACACGCTGAGATATCTCTAGCGATATTGTAAGCGATCACGTGCACGCGCAATCGCTTACAATATCGCTCACATCGCTGGTGAGATGTCACACAGACAGACTCACCAGCGATGTGGAGCAGCGATCTCGCTCGTTACTATGGTACACATCGGGTAACTAGGCGCCGCGCGTCGCTTAGTTACCCGACGTGTACCATAGTTACCATCTCCCAGCATAGGCGCGGTCGCTGGGAGATGGATCATCGTGGTGTCATACACCACGATGATGCAGATCGTTGCATCGTTCATCGCTAGATCTGAGAACCGAACCTCAGATCAGCGATGTCACGATCAAGCGATTTAACATCGTAAATCGCTTGATTACATGCAACGATATCTTGCCCGATATCGCTTAAGCGATCAAAAAGGAGATCGCTTAAACGATATCGGGCAAGATATCGTTCCGTGTGACGGCCCCCTTAAAGGGAACCAACCAGCAGGATTTTCCCATATAAAATAAAGGCAGTGCCATACTGGCGCTAGGATGCCGATTCCAAACTTACCTTGGGTTGAGAGGTTGGATGCTTGATTGCTGAAAAAAATGTTTTCAAAGTTCCAAAAATGAGTACACTGTTTGATTGGCATGTGCAGTGGGTCGGGTCCTCTGTATATATTCATCATCCTGACTTTTGTGCTGAGCCGCCATTGCCGCTGTTGGTGGTGCATACGTATTGCCTCTGTAATGTTGCTGTCATTAAAATGTCGCCAGAGTCAGCACATGTGTGTACCATGATCTCCAGTGCCATTTTGTTGAAGACACTGTGGAGACTGTGGGGACATCTGCTAGTGATCGTTCTGTGCCCCTCATTCTTCCTCAATATGTATAAAGAGGTTAGGAAACGATGACCAAACAACTTCTATATTGTTGATTGCGCTCGTTTGACAGCCTGAACTCAGCACATTTTTGGAAACAAAATGTTTGTGTTCCAGCATATACAAGCCAGTCATTTGATTAATGAGCAGTATTTTGTTAATCTGCTAGGTGATTACTGAAAGGAGTCTACATCTTTGAACTCTAGACTGTACTGCTAGGATTTTATACATGTGGATACTACATACATATACAATATGTGACGCACACATATTATATGTTACACATATGTATATACACAAAGCACACACATGTACAGTATATACAGTGCACATACACACATATACAGTATATGTAAATATAGAGTACATACATAGAGGCACATATATACATAGAGCACATACATACACAGTGCAAATGACTAATGTCACGAAAAGACCTTAAGTACTCTCAGCATTGGAAACTACTGTACATTGATAATGCAAATTTGCTACTATCAATGCAGATTCTGCTGTCAAATCAGGGGAGCCTGGGCAATAGTCTAGTTTCCTCCTAATGCTGGCCGTATGTATTATATAGCTATAAGTGTTATTTATGTCATATGTAAGGCGCATAAGATATGTTAGTTTATGTTTTAGCATAAGGCATATGTGATATACACGTCATGCAAAATACTATCGCTTATTTTATAAGGGATGTCTCAGCATGTTATATTGGGAGATTTTTATCCTTGGCTTACACAAACGTCCCTATGATTTCTCACTACACATAAAGCCTATTCACACAGAAATAATCTTGTTTTGCTAAGACATGATATGAGAAAAGCATTGTGGAGCCACAACAACACGGCCCTCTGGAGATGTTACTGAGAAGAAATCAGCACAATATGAAATTACATAATTCCACAAAACATCGTCCAGGTGCTTTATATGTAGTACAAGTGGTATGGAGCGCACACAAACAAATGTGTGCATTATTACCAGCGGCAGGTGTGTGAAGCTCGTGCCAGCTGATCAGAAGCACTGGCACAGGGTTATATTACCAGGGTAGCTCAGCAGGTGCTGCCATTAGGACGTCTGATCAAAATGTTAAACTAAGAACCTCATGTTCAATATTGTCATTTTATCCCTAGCGGCACTGGATCAGTGTAGTTATCCATTCAAAGGCGGCAATTACGGTACATTATTACAGGGAATGGGAGGCCTCTCCTATGATGAGTGGTTGGAAAAGTTGGAAAAAAAGAGGTCTCAGGGCAGATCTCATTTATATGTATACATATATGTGTGGTCAATACAAAGGACGGCACATAACTTATTCCTTCCATAGAGCATTTATTATGGAAGAAAGGCGATACCAGCAGCTAAATAGGAAAGGGTTCTTTACAGTTAGAGCAGTCAGACTATGGAAAGCCCGACCACAAGAGGTAGTAATGGTAGACACTGTCACTGCTTTTATAAAAGGATTGGATGATTTCTCACAATCAATAGCATTGTGGGTTATAAATATTTACATACATAACCGAAAGAAAATGTATAACCAGTGGAAATAGGTTCAACTTGATGCCCCTATGTTTCTTTTCAACCTATGTTAATAATAAATGGGGTTTCTTCAGACTCAATTGAATAATAAAATGTAAGAAATGTTATACTCACCTCCAGCCCCATTGCTCCTCACTGTCACCTCGTCCTCACGGTTCTCGTTCCATCTATGCACTCTGCACATGCACACGCGAGGTCACAGCACATGTTGGGACATCATGATGCCATGACCTTTCATGTGCTGGAACACAATCCTCTGAAATTGATGGCGGTGATCTGAAGATGCTGCGGGTACCAGAAAGGAGATGTGCTGGGGAGATGAGCGGTAAGGTGAGTTTAAGGATTTACAGGCATTTTGTTGAATCCTCATGGAAACCAATTATAAGAAATCCACATTTTGACAAATGTAGATTTTTGTACAATTTAAGTGGAATTCAATTCTATACAGGTTTATTTTCTCATCTCTAATAAACCATGAACAAAAAATGATTGAGTGTAGACTTATGAAATTTACTTCCATAGTATGTCTCCACCTGGTGGACAGTTTATATAGAAATATCACAGTCAATCAATATTTTTTTATAAGGACATTGGAAAACCATAACCAATTATTAGGATTTTAAGTGATACACGTCTGCAGCTCATAAATCTGATATGAAGACATTTGCTGCATTCATTATGAGCTGAAGAATGAGGAATATTACAGTCATAATAATTTAATAGTTTCTCTGTCTACATGATTGCAATAATGTTTTTTTTCATGGAGAAGGTAAAAATGTCTCTATATTTATGAACTGTCCAGGATTTTCTGGATGATTGTCAACCATGCTCTGCAATAGCAAAGCAGTATTCAATATCACTATCAGTATATGAATGCACCACCAGAACTATAAACAATACATGAATACGTCACCAAAACCACCATCAGTACATGAATGCATCCCCAGAACCAACATCAGTACAGAAATATGTTCCCAGAACCACAATCAGTACTTGAATACAAGAACCAAGCTTAGTACAGTGATCAATTGTAATTTCAGGTCAGTCCCATATACACAGAACAAAAATGTATAAGAAGCAACACTTTTGTTTTTGCTACCATTTTTAATAAGCTATACTCATGGTTCTAAGATGTTTTCTATCTACACAAAATACCGTTTTATCTCAAATATTGTTTTCAAATTTGTCTAAATCTGTGTAGTGAGCATTTCTCCTTTGCTAAAATAATCTATCCACCTCAGAGGTGTGGCATATCAAAATGATGATTGGACAGCATGATTATTGCACAGGTGTGCTATTTGGCTGACCACAATAAAAGGCCACTGTAAAATGTGTAGGTCCAGGGGGATCAGAAAACCAGTCACTATCTGGTGTGACCACCATATGCCACAATGTCTACTTTGATAGAGTTATTCAGTTTATTGATTGTGACTTGTAGAACTTGTCCACTCCTCTTCAATTGCTCAGTAAAGTTGCTGGATATTGGCAGGAACAGCAACGCACTGAAATATACGCTGATCCAGAGCATCCCAAACATGGTCAATCGTTGACATGTGAGAAGGTGAGCGGCATAAAAAATAAACAAAGAAAGCCAATTCTTCAACTTCTGTTGAATAGTTCATTCTGCTTCCCGAAGTATCTGCTGCCTCATTAGTGAATGGATCTGTCAGAGGTATCATCTGAATTACATATTTCAGAGATGAAGATGGAAACTCTAATGCTCAGCATAGTGCATAAGATAAATGTGAACTGATCCAAAATGTTCAGTACCCCACATTCCCACAATATTTAACTCAACCCACAAAAAAACAAGTCCCCACTCAGGTCTGTCATCTGTTAATGAGCATATAGGAGGATTCCACATTACTGGTAGCACAAAGGCTCTGGAAAAGTGCTATGGGTCCCCCTAATAATAATAATATATCTTTATTTATACAGCGACAACATATTCCGCAGCGCTTTACAATACAGTGGTTTGTTTACGAGCGGTCATAGGTATAAATACAGTGAGTAAAATAGAGAATCAATGTAAAAAATCCAATACACTTTGCAGAGAAGCAATGTAAAAGTACAATACTTAAAGCAGAGAAACAGTGTAAAAAATAAAGCAGAGAAACAATGTAAAAAATACAGTACAGTAATTAGATACAATACAATAAGTTTGTAACAAGTACTATACAATAATTAAGGCAAAAATAAAGGTGGCCATGGTCAAAAGAGCTTACAATCTACAATGAGATGGGGGTTACACAAAGTACAAGGGCTTATTACACTGATGGTCCAGGCATCTTGAGGAAGAGAGGGTAGAAATAAAGTTACATGAATGGTCACCAGACATCGGTGTAGAGCTTTTGGGTTTGGTGGAGTTTGAGAAGAGATTATATCTAGAGAGATGGTACTGTATATAGCCCATTCACTAAGGACTTCTGTTAGGTAGCATGATAAAAAGATGTGTTTTTAGGAAGCGTCTGAAGCTATGCAAGTTGTGGATAGTCCTGATTTCTTGGGGTAGAGCATTCCAGAGGTTTGGTGCAGCTCCGGAAAGGTCTTGGAGCCTTGAGTGGGAGGATCGGAATAGTGCAGATGTTAGTCGTAGGTCATTTGTAGAACATAGAAAATGGGTGGGTTGATAGAGAGAGATGAGGGAGGAGATGTAGGGGGGTGCTGCACCATGTAGAGCTTTGTAGGTGAGAACAAGCAATTTGAATTGGATCCTGTAGTGTATAGGCAGCCAGTGCAATGACTGGCACAGAGCAGAGGTATCTGAGTAACGATTGGCCAGACAAAGACAAAGATATCCAGCAAAATCGTTACTGCGAAGAAATCCAGCACCGGACCATATCTTCAATTTTCAATGCTTTATTGGTGCATTAAAAGCATAAAGTCATGATGCAGAGGGAACGCAGTCCCGAATGGCTGGACGTGTTTCGGACAACGTCCTTAGTCTACAGCATACACCACTCAAATCCCCCTTCCCACATATGAGTATATATACTCATTAAAATCAAATGCAAATGAATTCACAAAGGTGAAACATAAAACAGATTATAGTATAGGCTGAAAAAGGATTAATAGAGAGCGCACATAGGGCGTTATCTTCTTAATAAATAGTCCAGTCCCCCCAATCGGTGTGACTCACCTGCGGTGGTTGTGAGAGCCACAACAAACTGAGAGAGCCTGGTAATGGTCGCTGCAGGAGCCCACTGAAGATAAATGATTTCCACCGAAGAAAGAGCTGGGCTTTGTAGTCCGCGCTGACCTCAAGAAACTTCCAGTCCAGTAAAGGGTTAATCAGGTTCTGGTTTATTTGCCTACGCGTTTCGTGGCTTTAAATCTGCCACTTCAATAGCCCTGATGAAGTGGCAGATTTAAAGCCACGAAACGCGTAGGAAAATAAACCAGAACCTGATTAACCCTTTACTGGACTGGAAGTTTCTTGAGGTCAGCGCGGACTACAAAGCCCAGCTCTTTCTTCGGTGGAAATCAGTATAGGCTGAAGACACACCTATGCAATTGTGGCACCCCACTGGTCGGTGCGCCACTAAGGGGTACTGCACCCAGACCAGCGTGTATGTTATCCCTGTGGCCAGTGAAAGGGTAACCAGTCCCAGGGGGAGGTTATAAGAGTTGTTGTGGAAGGCGGGAAGGCAGAAGAAGAGGAGAGTAGAAGAGAGAGTACGAGAACGTCTGAGGAGGACGCTTCAGGGGGATGCACAGAAAGGGTACCCAGAAAGAGTGCTGACCCAGGGAGAAGGAAGAGACCCAGTGCCAGACCGAAACAGGTCTGGGGGAATCCTAGTCCACAGCGGAGAACCGGCTCTGGCTGCAGTACGGGCAAGTTCAATTTCGAGCCGCCAACACTGGTCAGACCTAGGAGAGTTTAGCCTCTGGACCACCTGCAACAAGAATTACTAATGCTAAGAGCCAGGACCTGCATAAAGTCACAGGGGTAGCTGTAATCCGAAGAGGGTTCTTACCCATGTTAAGACAAGCAGAAAAGGAACATGTTCGTAAGCCACATAGACACCCCATTCATTGGTCACTACCTAGGCCAGCTACCTGTGACTGTGTGACTATTAACCTGTTGTTGAACTGTGTTTACCAAGTGACCAGTAAACACCCATGCAGAGCAAAGAAAGCCTTTCTTGTCTTATTACTGTTAAACTACAGTGCTGCTACCATGTCCACCAGCACAGCAGCAACTCTTCCCCGGGAATCCCGCTCCAACTGCAGGGAGCAAGACCAACTGGCCGCAATACCATCATCTCCGGAGGTCTGGTGTTATCATCAGAAAGTGCGGGTATCGTCATGAAAAATCCATTTTATTATTTTATTTCAACCCTTTTTTAGTGACCACCAGGGTCACAGACTCAGGCATCGACCACAAGTGACAGCACCCCGAATCTACGTCCGAGATCAGAGTACCCCTGCCTGGGTGAGTCACAATATACATATACATGACGCTGTTAACCCTTTGAAGTAATAAATAAATGTAAGGTCATGCATGTGGGCAGAGGAAATAAAAGGTATAATTATGTGCTTAATTGTAAAACACTGGGCAAAGCTGTCACTGAAAAAGACCTGGGTGTATGGGTAGATGACAAACTCACATTTAGTGGCCAGTGTCAGGCAGCTGCTGCAAAGGCAAATAAAATAATGGGATGCATTAAAAGAGGCATAGATGCTCATGAGGAGAACATAATTTTACCTCTATACAAGTCACTAGTGCGACCACACTTAACACACAAAACTGTGTACAATTCTGGTCTCTGATGTATAAGAAAGACATAGCTGAACTAGAGTGGGTGCAGAGAAGAGTGACCAAGGTTATTAGAGGACTGAGGAGTCTGCAATACCAAGACAGGTTATTAAACTTGGGGTTATTTAGCTTGACAAAACGAAGGCTTAGGGGTGATCTTATAATAATGTATAAATATATGAGGGGACAGTACAAAGACCTTTCTAATGATCTCTTTACTCTTAGGCCTGAGACGGGGACAAGGGGGCATCCTCTACGTCTGGAGGAAAGAAGGTTTAAGAATAATCACAGACGTGGAATCTTTACTGTAAGAGCAGTGAGACTATGGAACTCTCTGACACATGATGTTGTAATGAGTGAGTCATTACTAACATTTAAGAAGGGCCTGGATGCCTTTCTTGAAAACTATAATATTACCAGTTATATATACTAGATTCTTGTTAGGGCGTTGATCCAGGGAATTAGTCTGATTGCCGTATGTGGAGTCACAAAGGAATTTGCTTCCCCAATGTGGAGCTTAGTGTTGCCACATGGGTATTTTTTGCCTTCCTCTGGATCAACATGTTAGGCTATGGGTTGAGCTAGATGGACTTAAAATCTTCCTTACACCTTAAAAACTCTGTTACTATGGTAAAGTATGATATTGCTCTTGATATTAAAAGAAAAAAAACAAAACATTTATTTGAACCAAATATGTAGCGATTATGTATTAGTTCAAGCTGACAGATATATACGGTATAACAGCAAGTAACAGTTAATGATAAACTGCAAAGAGAAAAAAAAATTGGGAAATTCAGTAGAAATATGTGAGATCAGTACACAGATTTAGTCTGGTTGTCTGGCATTGAGGCACAATATCCAATGGGCTTCACGACAGACCACCTCTCTCTCTTTGATCCCGCCTCTATTTGACCCAATAACTCGTTTGATACCTTTAACGGATAAACTGTGCATATTGCCTCTATGGACTTCCAAAAAATGACGTGAGAAGCTAGATTAATTCCTATGACAACTATTTGAATCAGGATTTGCAGCTGTGATATGTTAACTCAGACGCTTCTTTAGGGTCCTTGTGGTGCACCCCACATAATCTTTAGCGCAATCAACACAAGTAGCTAAATATAAGAAGTGTGTCGTGTTGCAATTTATGTAGGTGCGGATATCATAAGTTTTATTTGTGACCCTATTACTGAAGTTACTCCTGGAGGTTCCATATCAATAATTACCGTATATACTCGCGTATAAGCCGAGTTTTTCAGCCCAAAAATTGGGCTGAAAAGTACCCCCCTCGGCTTATACGCGAGTCAGTGCTGTATACCGATGTATACATCGGTACATACCGATGTATACATCGGTATACAGCAGCCCCCGCATCCCCAGTAATGCAGGGCCCCCCCAGGGTCTCTCCGGTCACCTGTAAAGCAAGCTATACTTATCAGTGTCCCGCTCGCACCCGCCGCTGCCGACATCCACGATCCTCCATCTTCATGCGACTCCTCTTCCTGTTTCTGTGCGCGTCGCCGGCAATGACGTCATTCCCGGCGACGCGCACAGGAAACAGGAAGAGGAGTCGCATGAAGATGGAGGATCGTGGATGTCGGCAGCGGCGGGTGCGAGCGGGACACTGATAAGTATAGCTTGCTTTACAGGTGACCGGAGAGACGCTGGGGGGGGCCTGCATTACTGGGGCTGCCTGTATACTACCGCTGGGGCTGCTATATACCTCTGGAGCACTGTATACTACCACTGGGGCTGCTATATACCTCTGGGGCCCTGTATACTACCACTGGGGCTGCTATATACCTCTGGGGCACTGTATACTACCACTGGGGCTGCTATATACCTCTGGGGCCCTGTATACTACCACTGGGGCTGCTATATACCTCTGGGGCACTGTATACTACCACTGGGGCTGCTATATACCTCTGGGGCCCTGTATACTACCACTGGGGCTGCTATATACCTCTGGGGCACTGTATACTACCACTGGGGCTGCTATATACCTCTGGGGCCCTGTATACTACCACTGGGGCTGCTATATACCTCTGGGGCACTGTATACTACCACTGGGGCTGCTATATACCTCTGGGGCCCTGTATACTACCACTGGGGCTGCTATATACCTCTGGGGCCCTGTATACTACCACTGGGGCTGTATATACTACCACTGGGGCTGTATATACTACTGGGGCTGCGTGTATACTACCACTGGGGCTGCTGTATCTACCTCTGGGACTGGTGTATACCACACTGCTGGGGCTGTATACTTGTGCTAGGGTCCACCCTCGGCTTATACACGAGTCAATAGATTTTCCCAGGTTTTGGGGGCAAAAGTAGGGGGGTCGGCTTATACACGGGTCGGCTTATACACGAGTATATACGGTACCTTTAAAGTTCAGCTAGGTTGGAGTATGTTTTTCTCTAATAAATTGTGAGGGTGATAACATTTTGCCCAAATTTACAGACTTCTTAGGCACACAACGGTAGCCTTCTTTTAATATTTTAGATAAAGTTGGATCTTGATGTAAAATAAGAATAAACTTGTGGATCACCCTGACAATATTATTGAAATCCACACTGAAGCTGGTGGAAAAGGTAGGGAGACTTTGTTTTGAGCTGTCATATTTACCGACATTAGTATTTGTTTGTTTTCCCAGTAAGAGGGACTCCCGTGATATAGCCTCTACTTTATGTATGGCCCTGTTCAGACAGTGCGGTTTATATCCCCATCTAGCTAACCAGTGGCAAATGCGAGTGTTTTTTCCCTGAAAACATCCTCAGTGGAGCAAGTTCTTTTAGCCCTTATAAGTTCCCCTACAGGAAGATTGTTTATAACATGTCGGGGGTGACAGCTTGCAGCATGTAATATGACGTTACTGCTGATCTGTTTGCGGTATAATTTGGAATGGATTGCACCAGTATCCACATCCCCGTGCAATTCCATGTCCAAATACGCCACTGTTTGCCCATGAACTGGGTGGGTGAAAGCATCATTATAAGGATTATCATTAATATGTTCAATGACATCTTGGAAGGTATCCGTGGCAGGGGGAGGAACATCATCACTGGAATCCCAGATGATGATGACATCATCAATGTACCTCCCCCACCATTTTAACCAGTCTACGAATTTATTGTTACTACAATAAATGTATCTGGACTCCCAATACATCATGTACAGGTTAGCCAGAGAGGGCGAGAAACCAACCTCCATCAGGCAACCACACAATTTAATATAATACTGTGTGTCAAACTTGAAAATGTTTGTAGTTAATAAATGTTTGACACTCATTATAAAATCTCACATGTTGAGGGAATAAATGACAGATGTCCCCAGGAAGTATTCCAGGGCCATTAGAGCATGTTTATGTGGTATGCAGGAGTATAACAAAACAACATCACAGGTGACCCAAGACCAGCCCTTTTGCCAGTTCATCTCAGCCAGACTGCTAAGAAGATGCTTAGAGTCCTGGATAGTTCCCATTGACGTCCTCAGTAATGGTTGTAGCTTTCTATCTACCCACTCTGACAGCCTCTAGTTAACCCCGCCGATACGGGCTACAATAGGACGCAGGGGAGGTGGAAATACCGGCTTATGGGTTTTTGGAAAGGCATGAAATAGCGGACAGACAGGTTAATCAACATAAAGGTACTCAACTAAATCACTGGTGATTGTTTTTTTTTTCCCTCTCATTCTCAAGAGCCATATCATACATTACTTCAAATGGTTAACAGCCTCATGTATATGTATATTGCATAAGTGTGTCTTCAGCCTATGCTATAATCTGTTTTCATGTTTCACCTGTGTGCATGACTTTGCATTTGATTTTAATGAGTATATATGTGGGAAGGGGGAATTGAATGGTGTATGCTGTAGACTAAGGGCGTTGTCCGAAACGTATCCAGCCATTTGGGACTGTGTTCCCTCTGCATCATGATTTTATGCTTTTAATGCACCAATAAAGCATTGAAAATTGAAGACATGGTCCGGTGCTGGATTCACAGTAACAATTTGTTGTTTGGAAAGAAGACTTGTGCTTCCGAAAACCAAATGGCTTCAGGTGATTTCAGTTAGCAGCACTTCCTCCTCTCCACACTCCTGCATCTAAGATTATCCAGCAAAATGGGCGCTCCCAAACCCAAATGAGCCCTTTTGAACCTCACAATGTGTCTAAACCACGGTTAATGTCCATATGTTGTAGTAAGGAGAGCCTGATTAATTTTCGGTATGTGTATTTCCAGAAGCATGAGCTGGGCACAATATACAGGTACTATAATGTACACGGCACGCCAAGAGTTTATTTCCAATTTTTAACTCTGCAACATTCACTGTGTTTGACTTCATTAAAGTTTTTCAGAGAAAAAATCATCACTTTACCCATAGATGGATTCCCAGAGGGGTGTAATTTCCAAAAAGTGGTCACTTGAGGGGGCTTCGGCTGTCTGGGACTTAGTGGCTCTACAAATGGAGTCCGCCAACTATTGTAGGAAAATCTGTGCTCCGAAAGATAAATGGTGTTCCTTCCTGCTGAGCCCTGCAGTGTAGCCAAACAGTACTGTCAATCAAATTTAGGGTATTGCCACTTTCAGGAGAAATAACACATCATACTTTTTTACATCTTCGCCTGTGAAAATTGGAAGTCTGTTTCTAAAACAACATTTTGGTCATAAACATGTAATTAGTCTTTCTTTATTACCCAATAGCATAAGGGT
The DNA here is from genome assembly GCA_033576535.1 of Allobates femoralis. Classification (NCBI taxonomy): domain Eukaryota; kingdom Metazoa; phylum Chordata; class Amphibia; order Anura; family Aromobatidae; genus Allobates; species Allobates femoralis. The sequence continues at coordinate 139,824,040 of JARQOC010000009.1, forward strand.
TTGTGACACATCTGTGGTGTCAATATATCTATTCCACCCTTACATTAATTTATTGAAGGGTAAAGTTTGAAAATAAGGGGTCACTTGTGGAGGATTTCTGCTGTTTTGGCATGTCAGGGGTTCTTCAAAAGTGACATGGCATCCACAATCTATTCCAGCCAAAATGGCACTCCTTCCATTCCAAGCCTTTCTGTGCATCCAAACAGTAGAAAAATTGCACAACAAATTATATGGTTCAATTTCTTCTGTTACCCTTGTGAAAATGAAAAATTTGGGGTTAAATCAACATTTTTCTGGTAAAAATTTATTTTTTAATTTGAACAACTCAACATCTTAAAATGTTGGGAAGCACCTGGGCATTCAAGGTGCTCACAACACGTCTAGATAAATTGCTTGGTCTAGTTTACAGAGTTGGGTGACTCGTGGGGGGTTTCAACTGTTTAGGCACATCGGTAGTTTAGCAAACGCAACATGGCGTCTGCTATCTATCCTAAACACTTTTGTTCTCCAAAACTCGAATGGTGTTCCTTCCTTTTTGAGTCCTGTCGTGCCCCAAAACAGTAGTTTTTCACCACATATGGCATATCATATTCAAGAGAAATGGCACAACAAATTGTATGGTGGATTTTCTTTTATTACCCCTGTGAAAATGCAAATTTTGGATCTTAAAGAGAATAAACCAGCAGGATTTAGGGCCATAATGTGAAGCCAGTACCTTACAGTCACTGAAATACTGAGTGCAATCATAGCTTTACTTCAATGATTGCATGTATGATTGCAGAGAAAACTGTTATCAAGCACCGGGATAACAGTGCAGCAAATTAGAATAAGTGAAGCACAACATCACTATGAGGGGCTGGGTTTCTATTATTAATCTCTTATGGGCTCTAAGCCAAACTCTCCTACCTCCCTCCTTGTCAGTATATACCAGGCAGTGGCATAGGATGTCTGACATTGTGCATGGTGATAGCATGTCAGGTGTCCTATGAGCTCATCATTCCTTCTCTCTCTCCCACTCTCGTCTTCTCACTGCTTGTCAATCCTTTTCCTCGCCTCGGTCACAGGAGAAGGCTCTGCCGCCTCCAGTCTGTGTGCGTCCCCAGTCTACTTTCCTGAGAGACCACAGGAAGATGCAGTATATGAGACTGGAACAGATCGCTGTTATTGTCATCACAGTCAAAGTAGCAGGGGTCTGCCCTGGTCTCCTATCGTGAATCTTCTCACAGTCTGTGAAGAGAGGAGACTGGGGATGTGCACAGACTGGAGAAGGCAGGGTCTTCTCTTGTGACCCGTGCGAGGAGAAGCAGTGAAAAGTAGTGAGAAGATGGAGACAAAAGCTGGTGGGAGGGAGTGATGAGCACATAGGATGATTGACATTGTGCTTTCACCATGCACAATATCAGACATCCTGTGCCACTGCCCGGTATATATTGATAGGGAGGGAGTGAGAGGGGAGGAAGAGAGGGGGGGAGTGAGGGAGAGGGGAGAGATTGGCTAAGAGCCCATAGGGGAGAAATACAAATAACCCAGCCCCTTATAGTGACACTGTGCTGCACTTATGCTAATTTCCTGCACAGATTTCCTGGTGTTTGATAACACTTTTCTCTGCAATCATACATGTAATGATTGAAGTAAATGTATGATTGCACTTAGCATACTAGTGCCTGTAAGGCACGGGCTTCACTTAATAGCCCTAAATCCTGCTTGTTGGTTCCCCTTAAGTGACATTTTTGTGGAAAAATGAACATTTTAAATTTTTTTCCACATTGCTTTAGTTCTTGTTAAGAACCTGCTGAGTTAATAAACTTTTTGAATGTGTGTTTGAGCAGTCACAGGGGTGCAGTTTTTGGAATGGTGTCACTTTGGATGTTTTCTGTCACATCGGCCCCTCATAGTGACTGTAAATGTGGTCCCTAAAAATGGTTTTGTAAATGTTATTATTGCTGATAAACTTTGAACTCTTCTAACTTCCTAACAAAAAAATAATGTTTCAAAAATTGTGCTGATGTAAAGTAGACAACTGTTTTATGTGAGATAACTCTTTGGTTTAATTAATTAAAATTTTGAAAATTGCTACATTTTCTAAAATTTCTCCAAAATGTTGATGTTTTCACTAATAAATGTAAAAGATTACGTCTTAACTTTACCACTAAAATAAAGTCAAACGAGTTACATAAATCAGTCTCAGAATCACTGGGATCCATTGAAAAATATTAGAATCTGAGAGTCCTCAGTGGTTGATACCTTTTAAGGGCTAACTGAAAAGATGGTAAGGATAGCAAGCTTTCAAGACACTATGGCCCCTTCATCAGGCTAATAATGACACAAATTCTGAAGACACACACATATATACATATACAGGGTAGGATGATGTAGTAAATGAGACAGGTGACGTAAAGCAGAAAATAGTAGTCAGTCATGGAATGGGTGGAGGAGCTGGGGAGGTAAAATCAGAGTTCCGAGATAAGAGGCACAGATTGTATTATTGTTCTATGATTAGGTAAAAATGTTTATACATTTTTAAAATTGCAAGATATGATAATCAGGTATGGATCATCAATACTGATGACATCAAAAGCTGTGAAGAGTAAAGTGAAATACTTTTTATAGTATGTGGACCTTAACGTGTAACCATCATTTTCATTTTTATTTCATAAATCAATAGAACACAAAAAATTAGCAACTTTCTAATATTTTTTATCAGACAAATGTGCTTCTTTCTTGCCAGAATTGATCAGTTATAATCAAAATTCTCAATTCAAATCTGTTTTCAGTGAAGACTTTCCCATTACTGAGATAGGAGATGGCAGGCAATACTAATGAGATTCTATGGGAGGAGCTTGAGGCAGAGGGAAGAGCAAAAGGCAGGACCACGCCCCTTCTCTATCTACATAGAATCTCATCAGTACCAACTGTCATCTCCTATATCAGTAATGGGAAAGTCTTCAGTGAATGCAGATTTTGCTTCAGAATTGAGAATTTGGATAATTATTGATCAATTCTGGCAGAGAAAGGATCAAATTTGTCTGATAAGATAAATTATAGAGTTGCTTATTTTCATATGTTCTATTCATTTGTGAAATAAAAATTAAGACGATGGTTACATTTTAAACCATTATTAACAGGTGATGTCAACAATTTTATTAAATCAACCAGTGTATTAGTGGCAGAAATAGATGAATAGTAATGGTTTGATGAGCTCTGGATTGTTTGCTATTACATGGTTTATTAATTCTGTATTAAATACTGCTTGTTTCAGATAAGCCTCTACCTCAGGGCCTGTCCGGAAGCCTACTCGGGATCCTCGGGGGCGCGGTGACAGCTCTAGTTATAATCACTGCTGCCGTCAGTGCAGTTCTGGTGAGAATGAAAAAGCAGAAGCAGCAGCGATCTGACACAGACAGTGATATGTGAGTGTTACACTCTACAAGTGCACATCTGGAGGAATAGCACTATGAATTATTTCATGTATTATCTTTTTTATCCATCTCTCCCTGGACCAAGAACTATTGTATCAGTATTATTTGAATTGTGATATCACTATAAGAGACAATACAGAGGAAAGTGTCTCTACAGAACCAATGGACCGTACATGCTTCACTGGATGGAAGATAATGATGTTCATTATTAAAGGCATTCTCTCCTTCATAAGCGTTAATCTGTTCATTAGATTTAGATAGGGGGGTATTAAAAAGGTATTCCAGACTCAATACATATTTCTGCAATCTCTATATGACTACAGATTGCTGAATCATTAAACTATGCAATATGCACACTGTCAGGATTCCTCTCTGTTTACAGCATCATGTGCCAACTAGATTCTCATCCAATTATCTCAATGTTCTATTGAGACCCCTTAAACTGTGATATATAAACTATCATCTTACTGCTTTAAGTTTAATAGAGCACAAAAAGTGAGCCCCCTAATCTTCAGGGCCCAGCTGTGATTACAACCTCTGCATCTATCATAGTCATACCTCTGTTGTCAATTGTCCAAAGAGAATGCTGCAGGAGAGTCTATTATTTTGGTTAAACCATTCCCCTAAGGAGTTGAAGGAGCAAAATTGGACACCACACAGGAGAAAAGGTGGATATATCATTAGTGCAACCTGAGCAGCTGCACAGAAATTCACAAGGTAAGGCAGGGTCCACTTTTACCTCCAAAGCAGGTTCTGTCGTAGATACGTAAGGGGTGCATTATGATGAGCTATTGGGCTGCAAATGGCCCATTTACTTTTATTTAGTTATGTTACAGTAGTATTCAAAATAATATCAGTCCAATATGACTAACCATATTATTCAATGCTTTTGGTATAAATTCTATTACCACATGATAAAATAATTTACCAGTTGGTGTAGTAGATTCTTAGTATGCTATGGGGCCAGATGGAGCCGGATGGCAGCTAACTGCCATCCGGCTTCCATCTCTACGGAAGAATCCGGGAGAAGTGATATTTTTCTACAGGGCACAAAAACGTTGCTTGGATTCCACCGGATTCCCCCTGATCCTCCTGAATTCTCCCAGATCCTTCCGGGAACCGCACACCTGCGGCTGCACTCTGCTGTTATTTCAAGCCAAGCTCCCTGCAAGCCGCAGTCCTGAATCATCAGCAGCAGCTGCGCCAGGCTCCACACCCGACTGGAGGGCATATTAGCCCTCCAGCTCTGTGTGCTGATCCGGTCCGGGGTTGTCAGGTTCACCCTGACAGCCCGGACCGGACCTGACCGCAGTGTGAAGGCACCCTTAGGCCACGTGCCCACGCTGAGAATTTGATGAGTTTTTTACCTCAGGATTTGTAGCCAAAACCAGGAGTGGATGATTAAAAACAGAAGTGGTGCAGGTGTTTCTATTAGACTTTTCCTCTGATTGCTCCGCTCCAAGTTTTATCTACAAATCCTGAGGTAAAAAACTCACCAAATACTGAACGTGTGCACATGGCCTTAGAAAACCAACAGATTCCGCATTCATGATCTGTATATTTGTGAGCCTGTGTGCAGTATTTAATTGAAAGGGGATGTGTTCAAAATAATAGCAGTGTGGAGTTAAATTAGTGAGGTCAATCATTCTGTGAAGAAACAGGTGTCAATCAGTGGCCCTTATTTCCTCATAGATTGTAAGCTTGCAAGCAGGGCCCTCACTCCTTGTGGTATCTGTTGAATTTTTTGTCTCAAATTGTCTGTACATGTACCCTCTGAATTGTGAAGTGCTGAGGAATATGTTGACACTATATAAATAAAAGTGTTATTATTATATTATTATTAAGGGTGAAGCCAGCACATATTGTATATGCATTTCTCCTTGAAAGGCTGAGAAATATGTGTCGTTCGAGACATTGTTCAGAAGAATCATACTTTGATTAAATAAAACTTATAAAGAAGTGCAGACAATGATAGACTGTTTAGCTAAAATGTGGAAGAAACAAGTGGCGATCTTTTAGGAGCGCTAGGTCACTTGGGCAAATATAACACACTCAAAGTGCTTGATTTACAAACCTTTATTGCCCTTTAGTTCCCACTACACGTTTCAACAGGGTGCCTGTCTTCCTCAAATCCTAAAAGATCGCTACTTGTTTCTTCCACATTGCTATGTTCCCCCTGTTAGGGATTGGCGACAGGACCAGCTCCGGGAGATCCAAAACACACTGCAGGACCTGGTGTTGCCAGGGTACCACTTAGAAGCACTCAAGGACCTGCTGTGATGTCATCAGCTTTCAGATCATGTGACCAAAACAGGAAGTGACACAGGGAGAACTCTGAACCAGCCCTGGGACCCTCCGGGACGCTCCCAGCCCTGCACAGACCCTCTTACTCCAGTTGTGCAGAGGTGTACAACCAGGATAGGTGAGTGGCTCTTTGGCCCCCTCTCACAAAAACCCATATACCAGTAGATGCTTTTCACATTGCGCCCCTGTGTCTATTACATGTACAGCTAAAATTATATCCAATGCTTTAAAATGTAAAGAAAAACCAGAGAGATATGGAAGAAAAGGGAAGACTACCATTCGAATGGAAAGAATAGCCGGAATGGCAAAGGCTCAGCTGATTATCAGCTCCAGGATGATTAAAGACAGTCTCATGTTACCTGTTAGGACTGTGACAGTTAGAAGACACCTGTGTGAAGCTAATCTATTAGCAAGAAGTTCCTGCAAAGTCCCACTGTTAACAAAAAGACATGTACTGAAGCGGATTTGCAATCAACTGGACTAAAGAGAATTGGAGAAACATTTTGTGGACTGATGAAGGTAAAACTGTTCTTTATGGTTTCAAAAGCCGCATACAGTTCGTCAGACGACCACCAAACTGTAAATTCAAGCCAAAGAACACTCTGAAGACAGTGAAGCATGGTGTTGCAGGCATAATGATATGGGTATATCTCTCTTACTATGGTGACAGGCCTATTTACCGCATACCAGGGATCATGGACCAGTTTACATATGTCAAAATACTTGAATAAGTCATGTTGGCTGACACTGAAGAATGAAAAATGCCCTTGAAATAGTTGTTTCAACGAGAAAACTACACTAAAGACACCATTAAATGATTAAAGTCATGATTGAAGTCCAACAAAATTGAGGTTATGGAGTAACCAGCCCGATCCCCAGACCTTAAAGTGAACCAACAAGCAGGATTCAGGGCTATAAAGTGAAGCCAATGCCTTATAGGCACTGGGATGCTGAGTAGAATCATACCTTTACTTCAATGATTCAAGATTTGATTGCAGAGAAAAGTGTTAGAAAAATTATGGCAAAGAGGTGAGGAGACGAATGAAGGGTGTAGCACAGCGTCACTATGTAGGGTTGAGTTATTTTTATTACTCTCCTGTTGGCTCTAAGCCAACCCCCTCTTCCTATCTCTCCCCCTCTCTCACTCCCTCCCTCCCTGTCACTATATACCAGGTACAGATAATTGTAGATCCAGGCAGCAGTCTTCACCAGGCACAGGACGTATGACCACGCTTGGCCATATAGCAATGACATTTGTCCTGTGTGCCCGATCTTATTTCTCCCTCCCCAGCCACCTGCTTATCACTGCTGCTGCTTCTCAGTGCTTCTTCTGCCTGTGATCACGCGGTCACAGGAGTGCAGAAGAAGAACCTGCCCCTTCCTGTCAGCACATACTCGGTTTCCTCTCCTCACAGATACAGATCACAGGAACATCCAGGAGAGGATAGAATGGGCCAGATTGATGGTTTTGTCATCTGTAATCTGTCCCAGTCTCCTCTCCTCGATATGATGGGCCTATCATATTGTATAAAGGAGAGCTGTGGGCTAATCATACTGTGTATAGGGGAGCTGTGGACCCCTTCTACTGTGTATAGGGAGCTGTACACCCATCATAATGTGTATAAGGGATTTGTGGGCGCATCATACTGTGTATAGGGGATATGTGGGCCCATTTGACTATGTATAGGGGAGCTTGGACATTGGGAGACTCAGAAGAGATAAACTAATGTTAAGTGGAGACTAGGGCCATGTGCTCAGACTGTATTTTTATGCGATTTTAATGCATATTTTTGGTGAAGTTGTCACAAATATGCATGCCTATCATGAATCCAACATAATCAATGAGAATTCTGAAGTGTTGTGCAAATGGTTCTTATTTTTTCCAAGTAGATTTGGTGCAGAAAAAAATCTACAGCATGTCAATTGTTTGGGCGTTTTTGCAGCATTTTCTATCCATTCCCCTCAATGTAGTCATGGAAAAAACGTTGCAAAAATGCAAGTGTGTTTACACAATGTGTTTTTGGTGTAGATTTGGTGCGTTTTTCTTAAAAAACACATGCGTTATGAAATGTTCTGAAATCGTTTCAAGCTACCAGAACACATATTCTGGTCTCTCTCACCAAAAAATGCAAGTTACTACACACAGGAAACACATCATAAACATATAAAACACATTGCGTTTTTTGTGAGTTTTTTTGCTAAGAGATGCAGATTTGGTGCTGAAACTTTCGGCACCAAATTTGCAATGTGTACACATAGCCTTAAGATGCATTATTGCCACAAGGAAACTCAGAGTATTTTGAATGGCAAAGGTGCACAGGGGCATTATTAATTTTGGACATTGTTTTATAGGGAATTTGTACAGGCCATTAGTCACACTATCTATAACTGTACCATAATCTCTTACATGTTCTGCAGGACTGGTATCTACGACTATATGGTCAGCTCTTATGGCGGTAATATCAGTGTTGGTGTTTGCATAGTGTATATCCCTTCATCCCCTGAGGCTGAATCCCTAGCTACGCCTCTGCCTGCAGCCAATAGGCTGCCATTATTTGCTTTAATTAGTAGAACTATCAGGCTTCTAGATAAAAATAACCATAATTCACATTGTGAAGTTCACCAGAATTAGCTTGTCGGCCAGAAAAACAAAAGCAACAAAAAGCCAGCAAAAGTGTGTGTTCCTCAAAATGATACCAACAAAAATTACAGCACATAATGGAAAAAAAGCACTTATTACACTAGGGATGAGCGAGTATGCCCATTTTAATTCACTACTCGCAGAATAGTACGGGTATTCGTGATGCTCGGTATTCACAAGTTTTACTTCTATTACTCAAAAGTCCAATGTATGTCAATGGGATATGATGGCAGACCGATCAGATGATCAACATCAGGCTGAAGGACCTGAATCAGCTGAAGCCAACTATTTCAAACAATCAGCTGATCATTTGAAATAGCTGGCGGGAAAACCGGCGTTGACAAGACTCTTGTCACTGTCGGCTTTCCCGATGGCTATTTCAAGCGAACAGCTGATGTAGCAGCTGTTCATTTGAAATAGCTTGCAGCTCGCTTCCAGGAATGGGAGCGGGCAGAAGTTGGGGAAGAGGAGCGGTCGGGGTGTTGGCGAGGGAGTGTGCATAAGCTGAGTGATTGTTTAAAAGCCGGCAGCTTTTTACCCCTGGCTTTTAAACAATCATGCACCCATTTCAGCCTTTTCCTCAGTCGCCAGACTGCTTTTTTGCGTCCAGCAGACAATTGTGAGTATATTTCCCCATTGACTTGCATTGGACTCGCTACTTGTAACGAGCACCTGAGTATGAGGACCTACTCGTTACAAGTATAGCGAGTCCGAATATTTCACTACTCGCTCATCCCTAATTACATCATCAAACCACTGAGGTTTTTCTTTTACAAATTTTTTCATTTGTTTTTAAACACTAAAATTTTACATAAAATATACAAATTTGGTATCACCATAGTCAGTTAATGGTTGAGAAATAATTGACCAACGTTTTTAATCTGTGGGATGCCCAGAAGTAGATATGATCAAGAAACAGGAATATAGACGTGGCTAAGCCTGCACTGCTATCGATGAAATAATCAAAATAAAAGGAAAAAGTAAAAGGTGGTTTATTTCATGCAGTTCTAAATGAACCTTAGGCCCCATTCACACACACTGCTTTTTTTGCTGCATATTTTTAAGCACAAGCTCATCACAAACCAGGAGTGGGTGATTAAACATATAAGTGGAGCACTTGTTTCTATTAGACCATTCCTCTGAGTGTGCCACTCCCGGTTTTGATTGTTCTACTCCTGGCTTTTTTTGAGCTTGTGCCTAAAAATACGCAGCAAAAAAAGCAGTGTGTGAATGGGGCCTTACTTCTATTTCTTTAGGACAAAATGAGGTTCGCTTCGAAACGCATGAAATAAACCACCTTTTACCTTTTCCTTTTATTTAGCTTCTTTCATCGTCAGCAGTGCAGGCTTACCCACGTCTATATTCCTGTTTCCTGATAATTTTACTTCAGCCCTTGTGGCGCATGGTCCGTGCAGCAATTGTACATGTGATTTATACTGGTTGTGTCACTCAACCTGACTAGGTGAGGGATTACCACTCTTTCATCTGTCTAATATTTTGGATAAGACCGTATTGCGCTTTTTTATCTGCAGATTTTCTCTCAGAAGTAGAGATGAGCAGGTCACTTTGCACAGTCCTGGTCCATGGTCCAGGTCAGTGTTCTCTGGTCATGGACAGAAGCTGCACAAATTTCTTTACCCTTTTGGATCCCAGGCTCAGCTTATCATTAGCCAGGTGCACTTCACAGACGACGTCACGTAGGTCGGCGTATCTAATACTGCAATGGGGATCCTGGAAACTCAGTTACAGTTTCAGTGAGTTAGACACTATGACACAAAACCACTTCCATCATTCACATAATTGTTGCAGTCATTCAATAGTCTCAGTGGTTACACTGGCATGTATGGCACATGACTGCTACGTCCCGGTGATGCAACATAAAGATGGATGTGTCGTCATCATTTGGTAAAATTCATAAAAAGCTTTATGCATCCCTTATTAACACAAAATGATGTATACATTGGTATATCCACTGTACCCCTAAATTGGTGATATTTAATAAGATTTACTATAAACTACACAATTGAATTTGGATAATGATGCATGAACAGCCTAACAATGCGTCAAATTTATTCAAGGGTTGATCCACTACTCAGATAACCCTTTCTCAATCATTATATTTCTCTTAAGCAATATAATACCAGCTATACTCACCTCTGGTGCTGGCACTGTTGCAGTAATGTCAGCCCTGGCTCTCCCAGAGATCATGTGACTTTCTTATATTATGTGATACCTGCTGTCAATCAGTGGCCACTTCACTATCCGCTCCTTTGATTGGAATTGACATCTAAAGCTATGGCTTCTCTCTCACTGTCTTCGGATGCCTGATTTGTCTGAAGAAGAGGACAGTGAAGTGGCTGCTGATTGGCTGCAGGGATCACGTGGCATGTAAATATCAAAGGAGCCCTAGGAGAGTCAGTACTGACACCACCGGAGGTGAGTATAGGTGTTATTATATTACATGGGGGTAACACAGTGATTGAGAAGAGGTTGTCTGAGTAGTGGACAACCTCTTTAAGGTTCATGTACATTATTAAAAAATGACATTGTTTCTGTTTTTAAATGCAACTAGGGTTAACGCAAATCCAGTATCAACCCAATAGTATTGACACTAAAGCCTTTTTTCCTTTCAACCTTACGAAACTAGATTTCTAATCTCGCTTATTATAGTCAGTATACTCCACAGCAGACAATTAGATATACAATATGACTCAGACCTATAAAAGTTAGGCAATCAGGATGTGAGTGTGATTATTGCTTGATATATTTGCTCCTTGCAGTAGATCGGTCCATCCCATTTTTATGAATATCATTTTCCATAACGTGTCAGTAATGAGTTATTTTGTCACTTGTAGGGTAGATCTCCCTCCATCTCATAAACCAGCTCCTCCACCAAAGAAGAAAGCAGAGATGAAGACACATCTAACAGCACATGATATTCAGGTATTTGGTGAAACTAGAATCCATAAAAATACTTGATTATTTAAATATTTGATCTTTGCCAGATTTTCCCAAATGGTCATCAAATGTAATGTATCTGGCCAAAACTGCCAAAAACCTCATGAAAACCAGTTCATTTCTGGGGTTTCTTCATTCCATAATGCCTGGAATAAAGAGGTGTTAGATTGAGCGCAGTGCGGCAGGGAATGGACCCAGTGTAAAGTGGATATGCTGGTAGATATTTCCAAAGGCTTCCACTTTGGCACAATCATTGGATGACTTTCATGATAACCTACAATGAAAAGTTGGGAAGGAGCATTTATACATTAAACACTGATGTAACTTGTATGAGAGGAAGTTTGTACATGTGGATAGAGCAGTAAATTAATTTCACACAATTTGATCTCCAATTTATACATGATAAGTAAAATAGTCTACAAAACATTTCACAAAGTAATATATCCTCTTAGGCTAGGGTCACACATGGAGGCTGACCCACATTTATTGGATCCGGTAAACGCATAGCAAAGGCTGCAGTAACGGCTAGCATTAACGTCTGCAACGTTTTCCTGTGCGCCCTGCTACAGCGTGTCGAGCCCACTGGGACGGGGTACTCGGTACTGGACCGGGTCTGCTACTAGGAAGTCACGGATGGTTCTGGTCCGGACCATGTCCCTGGCTTGACAATGGAATAAGGTATATTTACAGGGGAAATGTCAGTCGTGACGCCACCCACTGTGTGCGGCCAGTAATGGGGCTGCTGCTGCCGCAGAACCTCCGGGGATGATGTGAAGGCAGAAGAGATGGAATAGTTCCTGTGGGCAGAACTGTATTCCCCGGGGCAGAGATGATTAAAGTCTATGGTGTAGTGTGCAGGCCTGGTGCTGAGTGCAGTACACTTACTGTCCAGATGCTGCAGGAATCCTCCTTCAGTGTTGGAGCCTGCACAATGTGGCTCCCCAGTTGTTGGGCTGCTGCAAACCTGTATGGAAGGAGTAGTATTCAGGCAGAGACATGCAAGGGAGTCGTATTCAGGGTTCACCGTGTTTACTTCTCAAGTTCTCAAGTTCAGGTTACAGTTCAGTACAGTTCTTACAGTTCAGTTCAGTACACGGGCACACTTTCCCTCTCCAGGTTCCCTTTACTCCCTGCAGCCAGGTCTCTCCTACTGTGACCCCTCACACTGTCTCTGTGTCCTTTCCGGGTTGTTGACTCTCTCTGTTTCTGTGTTCGCTTTGGTGTGCGTCTCCGGACAGTATGGCGGAGACTCGGGCCCCTCTGGTTGTCACTGAGCTGTCTGTCCTTTGGGGTAGGGACCCTAACGTGTAGCTGTGGTCCCCCGTCGGTTGTCTGGGGATGCCGGGTAAAACTACGGTCCCCTGTAGAGCCGATACTCTACTTCAGCCCAGCCTCTAATAGTCCTCCCGAGTGAGGCTCTACCAGGCTCTCTCTACTGTGTCTTCAGATATCATAGGAGGGCTACTCCGCCTGCAGTCTGTCGTCTTGGCTGTAGTTCTAGGGCCAGGTATAACCGTCCCTCTCTTCTCTCACACTCCTGGGGGTACTGGCTTTGGACATGCTTTCTCTCTGCGGCTTGCACTGGCTCTGTTCAGATTCTGCGCTCCTATACCCCACTTTGCCAGGACGTGTGATCCAGTCTTTCTTGCTCAGCCTACCTCGGCCTACTGACTCCTTTCTCCTCCCCCTTCACTATTTCTACCTTCTGTCACCTGACTACGTGTGTGCCCACCCACTGCTCTAAACCCACCAGGCTCCAGGTTGGGTGCTGCCCTCTACTGTACGTGGGTTGTGTGGGCTGTGAGGGTGTTGGTGTTCAACTGTCGTCCTACCTGCCTGGCTGCAGTTCCCTTTGTGGCCTCCTGGACGCAGGGGCGCCACAAGCGCAGTTCCTGGGGCTTCCTGTGTGGCTGCATCTATGGTAAACATCGGGTTACTATGGAGCAGCGTTGCCAGGCAGCCCCCAACATTAATGCTAGACGTTACTGCAGCCTTTGCTATGCGTTTACTGGATCCAGTAAACGTGGGTCACCCTCCCGGTGTGACCCTAGCCTTAGCCATAAAAAATCATCCTGAAGAGCTGGTACTTAGTGTCTCCCAAAACTCAATCCTATTGCCTGTTGTAAAGTGCAATCTGTCCCTAGCAGCTATAACACCAAGACAAAGTACAAGAAGAAGGAGTGAGGTTTTGTCTCCCTACCCCAGCTTTCTTATCTGTCAAAATCCATCCAGGTATAACAGTAAAGGGTAGACAAACTATTGGATAAGCAAGAAGATCAAAGAACTTGCTGCTTAAAAAAGTGGCTGATTAACTGTGGTGCATGACAAACTGGATAATTGCTAGACATGGTAGACTGGTACGCGCACTACAAGCAGTTTGAACTTGTGGAGGATGACGGCAGCAAAACCATGTTTTTCTAGCAGTTTTGTTAAAAAGACAGGTATGTTTTAATATACATTAGCCAAGAACAGCCAAAAATTTACTAATAAATTGTTCATATAAGTAAAAAGCGTATACACGGCATAATTAAATAGGACAAGAGTTCATAAATAATATAGAAAACCCAAAAGAGCAAAAAGATCTCAAAAGCCAGAATATACGAAAACTAATAAATCTTTATTCAAAATTATTTCTATAAAATGAACAAGTAATTAAAATTGAGTCACAACTAAGGTGACATTACCAGCAGGAGGAGGTAATGAATGAAGATTTATATATATAGGCAGAACGAGAGAATAAATTCATTTTAAAGTATGTTTATCCAAAACTAAAATGTGCTGAATGGTAAGTGCTCAATGGTCACTAAATGTAGTTCACGATAGCACAATATAAAAAAGAGGGCAGTGTTTAAATAATTATCTGTGGCAAACAATCAATTTGGCATCCTTACTTACAAGATCATAGGACACATAGGAAGTATGTATAACTGACACTGCAGAACACCATCAACCATTATAAATTAAGGTGCAAATTTATGAAGGTATCACTCATCCTTCTTACTCATGTGTGTCTCCTTCTGGCTGGAATGGCACCACTCTAAACGTATGTTTCAGCGTTTGCCTTCATCATGAGATGTATATTTAATATGCATGTAAAGACGAGGATAAGGATCTAGAGCAGGGGTCTCAAACTCGCGGCCCGCGGGCCGCATGCGGCCCCTGGGGTCCCTCAGTGCGACCCCCGACACAGTGGAGAGTGAATCATGTCGGTGGTCCTGTGCGGGGGCCGCCGCGATACTGCTTTATTAACACTTCCGGCCCCTTCATTGACACTTTACTGCCCCTCGCTCTGCAGCTTGCTCTGTGCCCTGCAAGTTCAATACAAGCCGCCAGCCAATGAGAGGCGTATGACGTCACTTGCAGTCCTCTCATTGGTTGGCGGCTTGTATTGAACTTGCAGGGCACAGAGCAAGCTGCAGAGCGAGCGGCAGTAAAGTGTCAATGAAGGGGCCGGAAGTGTTAATAAAGCAGTATTGCGGCGGCCCCTGCATAGGATCGCTGGCTAGGTTAGTTTTACAAAAGAGTCTGTGTCTGTGACGTAATGTGAGTGTGTGTATGTGTGTGAGAGTGAGTGTGTGAGCCTGAGTGTGTGTGTGAGCCTGAGTGTGTGTGTGAGCCTGAGTGTGTGTGTGAGCCTGAGTGTGTGTGTGAGCCTGAGTGTGTGTGTGAGCCTGAGTGTGTGTGTGAGCCTGAGTGTGTGTGTGAGCCTGAGTGTGTGTGTGAGCCTGATTGTGTGTGTGAGCCTGAGTGTGTGTGTGAGCCTGAGTGTGTGAGCCTGAGTGTGTGTGTGTGTGAGCCTGAGTGTGTGAGCCTGAGTGTGTGTGTGTGTGTGAGCCTGAGTGTGTGAGCCTGAGTGTGTGTGTGTGTGAGCCTGAGTGTGTGAGCCTGAGTGTGTGTGTGTGTGTGAGCCTGAGTGTGTGAGCCTGAGTGTGCGTGTGAGCCTGAGTGTGTGAGCCTGAGTGTATGAGCCTGAGTGTATGAGCCTGAGTGTGTGTGTGTGAGTCTGAGTGTGTGTGTGAGCCTGTGAGTTCGCCTGAGCCTGTGAGTGCGCCTGAGCCTGTGAGTGCGTCTGAGCCTGAGCCTGTGAGTGCGCCTGAGCCTGTGAGTGTGCCTGAGCCTGTGAGTGTGCCTGAGCCTGTGAGTGCCCCTGAGCCTGTGAGTGCGCCTGAGCCTGTGAGTTCGCCTGAGCCTGTGAGTGCGTCTGCGTCTGAGCCTGTGAGCGCGTCTGCGTCTGAGCCTGTGAGCGCGTCTGCGTATGAGCCTGTGAGCGCGTCTGTGCCTGTGAGCGCGTCTGTGCCTGTGAGTGCGCCTGAGCCTGTGAGTGCACCTGAGCCTGTGAGCGCGCCTGAGCCTGTGAGCGCGTCTGTGCCTGTGAGTGCGCCTGAGCCTGTGAGTGCGCCTGAGCCTGTGAGTGCGTCTGCGTCTGAGCCTGAGCCTGTGAGTGCGCCTGAGCCTGTGAGTGTGCCTGAGCCTGTGAGTGCGCCTGAGCCTGTGCCTGTGAGTGCGTCTGTGCCTGTGAGTGTGCCTGAGCCTGTCAGTGCGCCTGAGCCTGTGAGTGTGCCTGAGCCTGTGAGTGCGTCTGCGTCTGAGCCTGTGAGTGCACCTGAGCCTGTGAGTTCGCCTGAGCCTGTTAGTGCGCCTGAGCATGTGAGTGCGCCTGAGCATGTGAGTGCGCCTGAGCCTGTGCCTGTGAGTGCACCTGAGCCTGTGCCTGTGAGTGCGTCTGAGCCTGTGCCTGTGAGTGCGTCTGAGCCTGTGCCTGTGAGTGCGTCTGAGCCTGTGCCTGTGAGTGCGTCTGAGCCTGTGCCTGTGAGTGAGTCTGAGCTTGTGAGTGCATCTGAGCCTGTGAGTGTGTCTGAGCCTGTGAGTGCACCTGAGCCTGTGAGTGCGCCTGAGCCTGTGAGTGCGTCTGAGCCTGTGAGTGCGTCTGAGCCTGAGCCTGTGAGTGCGTCTGAGCCTGTGCCTGTGAGTGCGTCTGAGCCTGTGCCTGTGAGTGCGTCTGAGCCTGTGAGTGCGCCTGAGCCTGTGAGTGCGTCTGAGCCTGTGCCTGTGAGTGCGTCTGAGCCTGTGCCTGTGAGTGCGTCTGAGCCTGTGCCTGTGAGTGCATCTGAGCCTGTGCCTGTGAGCGAGTCTGAGCCTGTGCCTGTGAGCGAGTCTGAGCCTGTGCCTGTGAGTGAGTGAATGTGTGTGTGTAAAAAGAATGTAGACTAGGTTGGGGACATCAGTACAAAAGGGGATCAGGATGGGGATATTAGTACAAGAAAGGGACCAAGATGCGGACATTACTACAAGAAGGGGATAAGGATTTGGACAGTATTACATTGAGCAAAAAATTCTGGTATTACTGAAAATGTTACTTAGGGCCACGTCACACACACAGATATCTGTGCAGATATTGTTCGCAGATCTCTGGTTGCAGTGAAATCATGGACACATTGCTTCATTTATATACGGCCACAAAATGGAACAATATGTCCATAATTTCACTGCAACCAGAGATCTGCGAACAATATCTGCACAGATATCTGTGTGTGTGACGTGGCCCTTAGTCCTACAAGCAATGCGGCCCCCGATAAAAAAATGTTTCTATGTGCGGCCCACCAACCCAGCCGAGTTTGAGACCCCTGATCTAGACTATACACAATACATTGACTGGATATGTACGCGTTGTACTTGGATTTTTAATTGTGATAACCGCATTAATAAATTCTTTAATGTGGAATTAACCTCATCCTATTCAGAAGCGCTGCAAAATACACTCTAGATCAGGGGTCTCAAACTCGGCTGGGTTGGTGGGCCGCACATAGAAATTTTTTTTTATCGGGGGCCGCATTGCTTGTAGGACTAAGGGCCACGTCACACACACAGATATCTGTGCAGATATTGTTCGCAGATCTCTGGTTGCAGTGAAATCATGGACATATTGTTCCATTTTGTGGCCGTATATAAATGGAGCAATGTGTCCATGATTTCACTGCAACCAGAGATCTGCGAACAATATCTGCACAGATATCTGTGTGTGTGACGTGGCCCTAAGTAACATTTTCAGTAATACCAGAATTTTTTGCTCAATGTAATACTGTCCAAATCCTTATCCCCTTCTTGTAGTAATGTCCGCATCTTGGTCCCTTTCTTGTACTAATATCGCCATCCTGATCCCCTTTTGTACTGATGTCCCCAACCTAGTCTACATTCTTTTTACACCCACACATTCACTCACTCACAGGCACAGGCTCAGACTCGCTCACAGGCACAGGCTCAGATGCACTCACAGGCACAGGCTCAGACGCACTCACAGGCACAGGCTCAGACGCACTCACAGGCACAGGCTCAGACGCACTCACAGGCTCATACGCACTCACAGGCTCAGGCGCACTCACAGGCTCAGGCGCACTCACAGGCTCAGACGCACTCACAGGCTCAGACACACTCACAGGCTCAGACGCACTCACAGGCACAGTTTCAGACTCACTCACAGGCACAGGCTCAGACGCACTCACAGGCACAGGCTCAGACGCACTCACAGGCTCAGGCGCACTCACAGGCTCAGGCGCACTCACAGGCTCAGGCGCACTCACAGGCTCAGACGCACTCACAGGCTCAGACGCACTCACAGGCTCAGACGCACTCACAGGCACAGGCTCAGACGCACTCACAGGCTCAGGCGCACTCACAGGCTCAGACGCACTCACAGGCTCAGACGCACTCACAGGCACAGGCTCAGACGCACTCACAGGCTCAGGCGCACTCACAGGCTCAGGCGCACTCACAGGCTCAGACGCACTCACAGGCTCAGACGCACTCACAGGCACAGGCTCAGACGCACTCACAGGCTCAGGCGCACTCACAGGCTCAGGCTCAGACGCACTCACAGGCTCAGACGCACTCACAGGCTCAGGCGCACTCACAGGCTCAGGCGCACTCACAGGCTCAGATGCACTCACAGGCTTAGACTCACTCACAGGCACAGGCTCAGACGCACTCACAGGCACAGGCTCAGACGCACTCACAGGCACAGGCTCAGATGCACTCACAGGCACAGGCTCAGACGCACTCACAGGCACAAGCTCAGACGCACTCACAGGCACAGGCTCAGACGCACTCAAAGGCACAGGCTCAGGCGCACTCACAGGCACAGGCTCACTCACATGCTCAGGCGCACTCACAGGCTCAGGCGCACTCACAGGCTCAGGCGCACTCACAGGCTCAGGTGCACTCACAGGCGCAGACGCACTCACAGGCTCAGGCGCACTCACAGGCTCAGGCGCACTCACAGGCTCAGGTGCACTCACAGGTTCAGGTGCACTCACAGGCTCAGACGCAGACGCACTCAAAGGCTCAGGCGCACTCACAGGCTCAGACGCACTCACAGGCACAGGCTCAGGCACACTCACAGGCTCAGGCGCACTCACAGGCTCAGGCGCACTCACAGGCTCAGGCTCAGACGCAGACGCAGACGCACTCACAGGCTCAGTCGCACTCACAGGCTCAGGCACACTCACAGGCTCAGACGCACTCACAGGCACAGTTTCAGACTCACTCACAGGCACAGGCTCAGACGCACTCACAGGCACAGGCTCAGACGCACTCACAGGCTCAGGCTCAGACGCACTCACAGGCTCAGGCTCAGACGCACTCACAGGCTCAGGCGCACTCACAGGCTCAGACGCACTCACAGGCACAGTTTCAGACTCACTCACAGGCACAGGCTCAGACGCACTCACAGGCACAGGCTCAGACGCACTCACAGGCTCAGGCTCAGACGCACTCACAGGCTCAGGCGCACTCACAGGCTCAGGCGCACTCACAGGCTCAGACGCACTCACAGGCTCAGACGCACTCACAGGCTCAGACGCACTCACAGGCACAGGCTCAGACGCACTCACAGGCACAGGCTCAGACGCACTCACAGGCTCAGGCTCAGACGCACTCACAGGCTCAGACGCACTCACAGGCTCAGGCGCACTCACAGGCTCAGGCGCACTCACAGGCTCAGACGCACTCACAGGCACAGGCTCAGACGCACTCACAGGCACAGGCTCAGACGCACTCACAGGCACAGGCTCAGACGCACTCACAGGCACAGGCTCAGACGCACTCACAGGCACAAGCTCAGACGCACTCACAGGCACAGGCTCAGACGCACTCACAGGCACAGGCTCAGACGCACTCACAGGCACAGGCTCAGGCGCACTCACAGGCACAGGCTCACTCACATGCTCAGGCGCACTCACAGGCTCAGGCGCACTCACAGGCTCAGGCACACTCACAGGCTCAGGTGCACTCACAGGCGCAGACGCACTCACAGGCTCAGGCGCACTCACAGGCTCAGGCGCACTCACAGGCTCAGGTGCACTCACAGGTTCAGGTGCACTCACAGGCTCAGACGCAGACGCACTCACAGGCTCAGGCGCACTCACAGGCTCAGACGCACTCACAGGCACAGGCTCAGGCACACTCACAGGCTCAGGCGCACTCACAGGCTCAGGCGCACTCACAGGCTCAGGCTCAGATGCAGACGCACTCACAGGCTCAGTCGCACTCACAGGATCAGGCACACTCACAGGCACAGACGCGCTCACAGGCTCAGGCGCGCTCACAGGCTCAGGCGCGCTCCAAGGCTCAGGCGCACTCACAGGCTCAGGCACACTCACAGGCACAGACGCGCTCACAGGCACAGACGCGCTCACAGACGCAGATGCGCTCACAGGCTCAGACGCGGACGCGCTCACAGGCTCAGACGCAGACGCGCTCACAGGCTCAGACGCAGACGCACTCACAGGCACAGGCTCAGGCGCACTCACAGGCTCAGGCGCACTCACAGGCTCAGGCGCACTCACACACTCAGGCTCACACACTCAGGCTCACACACACACTCAGGCTCACACACACACTCAGGCTCACACACACACTCAGGCTCACACACACACTCAGGCTCATACACTCACTCTCACACACATACACACACTCACATTACGTCACAGACACAGACTCTTTTGTAAAACTAACCTAGCCGGCGATCCTATGCAGGGGCCGCCGCAATACTGCTGTATTATTACTTCCGGCCCCTGCACTGACACTTCACTGCCCGCTCCCTCTGCGCCGGGTATGCAAGTAACCTAGTCGGCGGTCCTGTGCGGGGGCCGCCGCGATACTGCTTTATTAACACTTCCGGCCCCTTCATTGACACTTTACTGCCGCTCGCTCTGCAGCTTGCTCTGCAGCTTGCTCTGTGCCCTGCAAGTTCAATACAAGCCGCCAACCAATGAGAGGACCGCAAGTGACGTCATACGCCTCTCATTGGCTGGCGGCTTGTATTGAACTTGCAGGGCACAGACCAAGCTGCAGAGCGAGCGGCAGTAAAGTGTCAATGAAGGGGCCGGAAGTGTTAATAAAGCAGTATCGCGGCGGCCCCCGCACAGGACCGCCGACATGATTCACTCTCCACTGTGTCGGGGGCCGCACTGAGGGGTCCCAGGGGCCGCATGCGGCCCGCGGGTCGCGAGTTTGAGACCCCTGGTCTAGACTATATAATGCTGACCTTAATCCATTGACTGAATATGCTCTAAATATGTACCTGAGGAAGGCTTACTTTGAAAAAAGAAGCTAAAACTCGTTGTACTTGGACTTTTAATTGTGATGACCCTATTAATAAATTCTTTAAAGGGGAATTGACCTTATCCTGTCCAAAAGTAACGTAAAATACCCTCTGGATCCTTATCCTTATCCATTCTTGACGGGTTCCTTCTGGGGCACCTGTATGAACCAGAAGTGTGCTGTATACTGAACGGGCTTAGAGGACATTGGGTCCCCCAGGGGATTGATAAGCTATGTAACAAGACTACTACCAGGTGAGCACGACCCACACATTTGTATTTTACTATATTTGTACTTCCTGCACTTCGATCCTGCGCTTTCTCTCTTGCCTCCTCAATATATCATGGTCAGGGGATGCATACTGTTTATCTTGGTATATATGTAAGGAGTAATTTTTTATTTTTATAATATTTTTGTCCAGTGTGAAAAGTTTTAAAACTTTACAAACCACTTTTTTTTGGGGAATTTGTCTTTAGTCATGTAAAAAAAAATGCATGTAAATGGCTGTCTGAAAATGCAGAAAAGGAATTATACAGAGAGCAAAAAAGACAGGTCAGGGATTTCTAAAATTTGATACTTTATTTTAGAAGCATTCCAAGTGCATAGGCAAAACAGAATAACACCAGACCAAAAATGACTCCCTGCACCAGTCACCCCTAAAACCCAACACGTTTCGGCAACGCCTTATTCATGGTGTTATGAATATGGAACTAACTCCATTATTATATATAATTCAAAAAAAGGGGGGGGGGCAAAGGCACCACAGTGTTTAAAACGGGATCTGCCACAACATGTCTGAGAAATATGACGCTATTGAGGAAAAGATGGCATGTATGAATAGGGCGATCACCAAATACCATAAATATCACACAAATTTTATTAAAATCAAAAACACACAAGACATATGCAAAAATATTAAAACCATTTAAAATGGCACTAGGCCAGAATAGTCAGGATCCCTGCTAGATGTTATTACAGCTTATGACAAAACAATAGCAAGAAATCTGTTGACATTAATGGGTGTAAAACAAATGTTGTTTCTCCAGGTCAGTCAAATATGCTGAGGTCACAGTCAATTTATACATATGCATCAAATAAATCAGTTGAAGGACAATGGTGCCAGTTCCCAAAGGACATATAAATGAAGTCTACAGACAGGGCAATATAACCATGGTATATACAGGACAAAATAACCTGCGGATAAGGGGTAGTGTCATACCAAATGTCCACTGAAGCATAACCAGACCTAAGGGTCCTATAGAACAATGGACCAGTAAAAGCAGATGGTCATCCTGTGAGAAAAAAATGTATCAACCCCTGTCAAACAATGTTACTTTCAGGTAGATGGTGCCAGCTGTATCAGAGGGACCCTCTCATTCCAACGCGTTTCGTTACCGCAGTACCTTTGTCAGAGGAGCATATAGAATTGAGTGCAGTAATGCTTTATAGTGTGTACAATTGTGTATAAGGGTAGCCGCAACTGGAATTCCAGAAACTGGAAGTTGTCATTGTGGGAGGGGAAGCGTAGTGCTCATAGTGCATGCGCTATGTGAGCATCTGGCTTCAAATGATGAAGCACCAAGATGGCCGCGGCGCCTGCGCCGTGCGGCCCTTGTTGTTCTTAGGGTATTGTAGGTAGTGAAACCTGTTAGAGAGGGGAGGTGCCATAGCACGGACTGTGCAAAGGCCTGACAAAGAATAGTTATATACACGGAGCACATGTAAACCCTGGTCATTAAGGGTGAGGGATCTGAAAGCATTGGTAAGGCCAAAACTCTGGGTTAATAATGCTAAGGGATAGCTATGTGGGCATATTAGGTTGTGGTGTCTATAATTCTGTCGTAAGCCAACAGCGCAATGTAAATATGGCATCCCCCCACGTTGGGGCAGAGGTGGAACCCCCTAATCTATATAAAAGGATAGGGGGGAATTTGTTTTTTGTCTTTTATATTTTTTATGTTTGCTATTATTTTTTATATTTTCTATGAGGGGATGTTAAATCAAAGTGCATCTAGTTAAATATGGCATATCAAAACATTATTATGGGAAATATTTATAATCAAAGTGGTCACATCTTTTTTCAAAAACATCTACCTAAGATAGTACAAAAACTCTCATATAGAATGAACAAATCAAATACCATAAACATATGGGCATTTACACTGAAATATAATGATATAGTAGAAACGCTCAAAGAGCACATTGTAGGTTATGTTAATTGTTGAGTAACCTAACCAGGCTAAATGGCGGCACACTCGCCATCACCAGCCATTTCTGTGTCCAATTGGACTTGGAATTGAATAGCTCTCGGGATCCTCCTGGGACTAGACCATAAGTCTTAAGGGACAAAACTATGTATATCCAACATATCAAGGAATCATCTCCTACATTACAAAACTAGTGAAGAAACAACAGAGTGCCTCTCGTAGTCACTATGGATATGATGGATGTGATGGTTGATGGTGGGATGAACCTGATTAAAGTGTTCATGGAAAGTCTTCAGCTGTTGCTCAGACTGTGTCCAGATGATTAAAATGTAATCGATATAATGGTAGTAGGCCAGAGGCCTGATAGGACAAGAGGATAAAAAGTCACCTTCAAGCTTGGCCATGAAAAGATTTGCATATTGTGGTGCCATTTTGCTCCCCATTGCCATGCCAGTCTCCTGTAAATATATGTTGTCGTCAAATGTGAAGTAATTGTGCAGGAGGATACATTTTATAAGCTTCACCACAGAGTCAGCATCAATCCCTGTGTTTTCCAGAAATGTTTTGCAGGCATTTAATCCATCCTGGTGTGGAATGTTGCTGTACAGAAATTCCACATCCATGGTGGTGAGGATGGTTCCTACTGTTAGAGGACCTATTGCTGACAGTTTATTCAATAGGTCAGTGGTGTCCTGAATGTAGCTGGGTGTCTCTTTTACCAGGGGTTTGAGAACACCCTCTACCCTCCCAGAAATTTGTTCAGTGAGGGTGCCTACACATGAAATGATTGGTGTCCCTGGATTTCCAGATTTGTGTATTTTGGGAAGCATGTAGAATGTACCTGTTCTTGGACTTTCTGGTATTAGGTCATCAGCTCTTACGGATATGTCAGGTAGACAATAGACCAGCCTGTTTAATTCCTTCTGATAGTCCTGTGTGGGGTCAGACTCCAATTTCTTGTAATAGCGTGTGTCCGTCAGTTGTCTGTTTGCTTCCTTCAGGTAGTCAGATTTGTTCATCATGACTATTGCATCACCCTTGTCTGCAGGTTTAATGATGATTTCTTTGTTGGTTTTCAAAGACTGTATGGCCCTTCTCTCCTGGGCATTGACATTGGATGGTTGACTCATGTGTGAATCTAAAATAGTGGATTTTATCAAATGTCTGAAAGTGTCTATATAATTATCCAAATAGGGTTAGGATTAGATTGAGGTGTCCAGTCTGACCTTTTCTTGGTTGTCAGGATCTTTCTTCCTTCGGCCTAGTTGGTTTCAAAATCCTCTTTGTCACTGAAATGTTCCCTTAGGCGTAATCTCCTGAAGTAATCATCCATGTCGCTGCACAGTTCAATTTTATCCAGAGCTTTAGTGGGACAAAATAAGAGTCCAATAGAAAGCACAGCAAGTTCTACTTTGTTAGGTTTGTAATCCAAAAGGTTGATGACACAATTAGATGCTTTCTGACAGGAGTTGTCCAGGTTGTCAGGATTTGTCCTTGTTTTGTTTGTATTGAGTTCTGAATTGATGCACAGTCTGTGTAATTTCTTTTCCTTGTAACGAATTAGACAAGTTTGTAATTTATGGTAATGTTGTAATTTCTGTTCCATGCTTTCTGTAAGTGTGTTCCTCCATTTTTCCCATTTTTTACCATCTTTTCAGTTCACTATTAAAAGGTATCAACCACTGAGGACTCTCAGATTCCAATATATTTTTCTATCTACTGGCTAACACTGTGCAAATATTTTTTACCTTCATGAAATATATTGTAATAAACAAACAGCCACACTCTGAAACACTACGGTATGCACACGCTGACTATAGGAATTTAGACATGCATTACTGCTAAGGAAATACATTGAAAAATTGAGACAGTTAGCCCATAAAAAGGTACATTTCATGTGAGCCCAACAGCCAGCGACAAGGCGTATCTCTTCACCGGGTCCCTATCTAATGCTGGGGAAAAGCAGGGATTTAGAACTCACTTACATGCAAGTGAAAGACAAATCCCCTAATAAAGTTTATTTAACTTTCTATGCAGGACAAAACTATATAAAAAAGTATCATTTTTTTTTAACTATACAGTTAACCAGGCAACTTGATCTTAGTGTATAAGACTTGACAGAGTAAGTTGTGCACCTAGAGTATTTGGCTTCCGTATAGACTTTGTGTATACAACAAATAAGTTCTATATATATTAAAATAACAGTAAAAGTATATGGTATAGTAAATACAGTTGGGGGTCTCATTTTTAGCTTTGTAGAAGAACTTTTGCAAAGTGATAAATGTCCCACAAGTAGCAAATTATTAGATCACTCCTTCAAGAAAAACTATTGCATATCTTTATTTTCTGCAGTCAGATGTCCTGGGTGGATTGGGGTTAAAGTTGGCAAATCTATAGAAGACAGTTCATATTATTTTGTTTAAACTGAGAAATGTTAAAATATGATGAAAGAGAAAAGACCTCTGATCATAAAGTTGTTCTGATTGGTATGTAGCATATATGAAAGCTGTAGCGTACAGTATATAGTACAGACACATGGTTATGTATGTCACTGTCCCCACAGGTTGTGCACTTGGACCCTGTAAAAGCTTCGGAGGAGATAATAACACTGCCGATACAAACATCATACTATGATATGTCAGCATCAGACAACACCCCCTACTGTGACCAGAGGGTAAGACATAACAATGAGCATATCTACTGTACAGTATATAAACCATCCGAAAAAGAAAGGGGAAATAAATAAATATTGATGAAAAAGTCTTCAAATCTATTTAATATCCATAGTGTTAAAAACCACACAGAGGTAGCAGCAACATTCTGACAAGTTTCTGGCACAGCATATGCCCCTAGCCCTAGAATAAAAAGAATGAGGTGTCTGCAATACTTTATTGGAGCAAGAAGTCATTACCGATTGTGAAAATGTATATAACCATCATAAAAGAATTTCCGTACATTGTATTTTATCAGAAATCTTCATTTTCTTTTTTTCTGGAGCCACATTCAAATCTAACAGGCAAAAGCCAAAGCCAAGGAAACCAAATAAAATAAAAGTTATACTGTGAATCCGAACAGTTCTCATCCTGTTGTCAGTGCCGTCATCCGAGCTCAAGGTTTAGTAACGTCGTGAAATTCCTGTTGTTTTATCTGCATGAGACACTAATGGCTGGAGAAACATAGAGAGGATCCACAAAGCCGCAGGTCATGGTGGTACATATGGATCCAGGGCATTAACATAGCAGGCTATAAGACAGCTGGAACAGTAGGTAGGACCCAAACTAGGTATAATGGGCTATCAAACAGATGAGGCAGGATATGTTACATGCCAATGAACCAGGAGGGCAGATGATGAAGATAAAGGCACATCTAAAGCACCACAAACATAGAGGTGGCAAAATCACATAAAGTGAATAGTCTTTAATAGCAGTGATGTCCACAGCAAATGATGGGTTAACCCACAGCAAGCTAGCAGAGGTTTATTCAGCATAAATGAAGGTTTACAGAAATCATATGAATTTGCAATGAGAGATGCATAATGATTAGTCTCTAAATGTCAGTTCATGGTGCCTATGGCAAACAATGGGTTAATCAGTTGGTCATGTACTAGGTGCCAGTTGCAGAGTCATTCAAAACTAAGCATATAGCACTAGGCGATACCAGCAACAGATAAAGCTGGATACAGAGTCCAAAGAAACTGCACCTGCATATAGTAAGGTACCGTCATACGCGGCAATATTGCTTGCAATTTCACTGGCAATTTGCTGGTTGCAGTGAAATCATGGAACCATTGTTCTATTTTGTTGCCGTGTACAAATGTAATAATGTGTCCATGATTTCACTGCACCAGCAAATTGCCAGTGAAATTGCAAGCAATATTGCCACGTGTGACGATACCTGTACTGTCTTAATACATGATGTTAGGCTGGCTTCACATTTGCGGACCCTCCGCAGCGTCCTGCGGAGGGGATCCGCAAGATGACCGCAGCCCCTATGTTTATAATGGGAACGCACGGTCATGCGCAGGTCTGTGCATGACCATGCGCTCCCATTCACTGCAATATGTGATTTGTACGCAGGCGGATGCCAGCGCACAAATCACACACTCTCGTCCGCACCAGGAACGCAAATGTGAAGGCAGCCTTACTGAGACATGACTGGTAAGGCCGGCTGCACACCGGACTGGAGGGCATAGTAGCCCTCTGGTTCTGTGTGCTGATCCGGTCCGGGGCTGTCCAGTCCACGGCGGACAGTTCCAGATCAGATTAAAACGTGGTGTGAAGCCGGCCTCACTTGTATCACTCGACGTACGACACAGCAAAAGATGGGAGCCTTAGGAAAAGGGAGTCCAGCCCAGCTGAGACAGGTGTGTAACAGTTTCTGAGTTTTGAAGTATTACTCAAAACGGAGTGTGTATGATTAAATGGCTCGAATACACAGAGGAATTTCCACAAGGATTGTCCTTATTTCTTAAGGAGTGTCATGGATAACATTTTCCGAAACCTCACAATGCAATGCAGATTTGACAATTTTGGAGTTTCACCATGGATTGAACCATTAGCAATGCCATGGGTGTAGTTGGCAGTAAATCCAATTTGGTGATGATTTTGCCTTTGCAGATTCGATAAGGATTTTCCACTGACAAATATTTTGCAGCAGATATGTCCAGTGTGAATGAGGCTCTGAACAATCAGGTATAAAGTCATAGGTACTTCCAGTTCCCAAAAAATAAATATATGCTGAGAACAGAATGAATCCACATACAGGATACATGATATCTGACATTCTCAGCTCACACAGGTCTGGATTTCCCATGGGAACACAGCCTCCCATATATTACCCAAAGATATTTAAAACTATAAATAAAAAATATAGACACAACTCCAAGTGTGGTTTAAAACTGTCCGTGAGGCTTTACTTAGGGTTGTTATCAAAACATGTTCCATACATAAACCATAAAATGTTACATCAAAATCTGAGGGGAGAACATCCATCATAAGGTTCAAAGACATCATAAAATTAACTTTCAATGCCCATTTGCTATTGGGCAAATTCTCCCAACAAGCAAAGCCTCTCGACTAAAACCTGTGAAGATCCAATCCAAAGTCTTCTGATCCATCTCATTGACATCCGCTTCTGTCATCACGGGCTGACTGACAGGAATTCCACACAGCTGTAATCTTAAATAAAGTGAGCTTCCCGCCCAAATCAGCGCAGCCAATCATGCGCAAGCCTCTACACAGCAACCCAGGCGGCCACTCACAGCATGCCTGGGTTCTGTTACTATGCTGCTGTAGCCAATCACAGCAGCCAATCTCCTGAGATTACCTCAGAGCACAATAATATGGCTGAAAGCCTCAAATACATCCAACTAGGGGTAATTCACCCTTTAATACTCAAATGTGGGCAAAAAATGTAACCTTCATCCCAAATGGATAAGGAGAGGGGAGGGGGGTTTGAGCCCATGAGCCCCGCACACTATATGCCATTCTTCAGGATCATCCATGCATCTCCTTTGTTACAGCAAAGGTACAGTGGTCAAAGAGTCAAAACGCTGCTCGACTGGACCATCAGGTTCTTGTGAATAATATGTTACCCAAAGCAATTTCTCTGGAATAATGAGAACAATAAAAAAATATTGCAGATATTTCTGTCAAATCTGGTGCAAAATAGCAAATTTATCTTGGCCAATGTGGCTCGGCTTGTGTCAGAGAATACATTTTCTTCTGTCAGCTGGAGGCTATTAGTATCACTGTTTGTCAGTGTGTAATCTCTCTTTCATGGGCTTGAGTGACATGTATTATCAGTGTGACAGCTGATAAATATGTGTTTTTTTCAGATGAATGCATATCTGATTCCGCAGAAATTACTGCACATCATCACTTTTCTATTGGAATTTTCCTCATGGCACTGCCGTCTCCTGTCATCGCTTCTTATATATAAATTAACATTTCCTCCAATATATACCGTAGCTGGATATCCTGGTCCCCGTATGCTTTTACTGATATGTGCAGCCAATCAAGATGATCCTTTGGAAAAAAAAAAGCTCTATCATTAGATATAGCCAAGAGCCATGTCAGCACTCTGCTGTGTTGGCAATTTATGAAACTATATAAATGAAGGTCAAAGTGGAGGCTTTCCTGTGTGTCCTCCTCACTGTTCATATAGGCAAGTGTATCAGGACAGACGAGGACATAAGTCTCACATGTTACGACGAGTTAAAAGACCCCCTTGAGGCCTAAAATTCAATTTTTTAAAGTCCATATTGCAAGAGAAACAGCAAGAAATGTTTGTAGAAACTTTCCTTTGGAGAGAGAACTGACCTTCCCAGACATTCAGCTTCAAAATGTGGGAGAAATACTATTAATTATGGATTTATCCCATCATTAACCCACATATGTAATTTTTCTTGATCCATCCTTGGGATTTACTGGCTAGTATATCAAAATGCGGGCTTGCTCAGCTTGCCAGACGCTGTAGAGCTGCTTATTTATCTATATATTTAATTGAACAAATTGGTATAGGCAGTGGCCTACCTAGAGTCCAAGGGGCCACAGTATGAAATTTGGACCTTCCCCCTTGTGCATGTTGACCCCCGTTGGTCAGATATAAGGGCCCCATGTAGCATTCTAAATCTTATAAAGACTTAAGAATTGTCCCTGCTCCGCCTTCATTATGTATTAATGTCCCCCATCCTGGTATATATGTTCCCATCCTGGTTTATATGGTCCTCCTCCTTCCTGCACCATATTCCTCCAATTACAGTGTGTTACCAAGGTTTTATCATTCGGACAATTTTGAGTGTTCCCGATAGGTTTTTTTATGCTGATTTCAGAAATTACTTCAGATTTTTCCTATCAGGTAAGGTTTTTTTTTTTATAATATTCTGTTATAATTCTAAAAACTCATATATGAATTTTTTCTGAAACAGTATATTCTGAATTTTCCATTGAAATAACATAAATTACTGATCTACACATCTGCAAGCACTTACGGTATTATGTGAAGTATTTTGAAAGACGGTCATGTCCAGGCAAGCCAGAACTTGTTTAGACATGCTCAGACAGGTTTATGCCTGTGCATCTTTGCAATGACATCATAACCTTATGTAAAAAATTAGAAGGAATCTGGGCACTGACCTGGAGAAGCACGCAGCAATAGTATGGATGAGGTGGTGTCTGGATCCAGAGTGCTCAGCCGCAACATGAAATAGTAGATGAATGAGCAAGGATAGAGCAGCACTCATGGCACTTCCATGAGTCCTGAATACTATTCCAGTATTCAGGACCCGTGGAAGTGCTATATAGCGCGAAACTGTGACCCCCTTCCCTGCATTGTAACCATGCATAGTGCTGAATAAAGCCGTGAAAAACTGCAATTGGATTCCTTTGAGTGCCGCTCTGTCCTTGCTCATTCATAACCTTATGTAACATAGCTCTTGTATTATTATTATTACTATTTAGTTATATAGCGCCATTAGATTCCATGGCGCTTTACATATGAAGAGGGAAGAACATGGACAAATACAGAACATGGACGGTGGAGTTTTACAGATACAGGAAGGGAGGGGACCCTGTCCACGAAGGATCACAGTCTACAAGGGTGGGCTAGGAAACAGAAGAAGGGGATGTGCCGATCGTGTAACGGTGTGGCGGTCAGGTCTCATTGTAGGCTGTAGGCATGGCGGAAAAGGTGTGTCTTCAGGTTTCTTTTGAAGTTACCAAGGGTAGGCAAGTGTCTAATATGATGGGGGAGAGAGTTCCAGAGAATAGCAGATGCACAGGAGAAGTCTTGAATGCAGTTGTGGGAGGATGAGATGAGGGGGAAGTAGAGAAGGAGTTCTTGGGAGGATTGTAGGTTGCATGCGGGGAGGTAATGGGAGACCATGTCAGAAATATATGGGGAGAAAGGTGATGAATGGCGGCACTCATTGGACCGGTGAAGACAGGTTTCTTTATTCCAGTCGCAGTATTACATCAAGTGGAGGGTGCGGGGAGGGAAGTGCAGGGATGACGGAGCCCGTTTCGAGTAGTGCTTACTCTTCAACAGATCCTGTGTACCAAGGATCTGTTGAAGAGTAAGCACTACTCGACACGGGCTCTGTCATCCCTGCACCTCCCTCCCCGCACCCTCCACCTGATGTAATACTGAGACTGGAATAAAGAAACCTGTCTTCACCGGTCCAATGAGTGCCGCCTTCTTCTTTCTTTTTGGATAAAAATGACTATGTCCTACGGCTGAGCAACGCTGGACCTGGTTCTGTGCCACAATTTCAACTGCAGCAATATAAGGTCAGTGCCCGGTTTTCCTTCTACATTCAAAAAAAAAATAAAAGGTGATGCATGGCTTTCTATGTCATGGTTAGGGTTTTAAACTGGCATCTCTGTGGGATTGGGAGCCAGAGGAGGGCTTGGTGGAGGGGGAGACGGGGGAGTAATGGGAAGACAGATGGATTAGTCAGGCAGCTGAGTTTAGGATAGATTGGAGAGGTGCAAGGGAAGTGGCGGGGAGGCCGGTGAGCAGGAGATTGCAGTAGTCAAGGTGAGAGCATGAACAAGGTTTTAGCTGTGTCGTGGTCAAGGAAGGAGCGGATCCAAGAAATGTTTTTGATCTGGAGCAGGCAGAAGGTGACGAGGGCTTGGATGTGGGGTCTGAAGCAGAGGAAGGAGTCGAAAATAACCCAGAGGC
Organism: Allobates femoralis; assembly: GCA_033576535.1. Lineage (NCBI taxonomy): Eukaryota > Metazoa > Chordata > Amphibia > Anura > Aromobatidae > Allobates > Allobates femoralis. The sequence continues at coordinate 139,855,851 of JARQOC010000009.1, forward strand.
ACTTAGCATGTGGGACAGGGGAGAGTGAGTAGCCATTGACAGTGATGGATAGGTCAGGTAGAGGGGGAGAGCGATTAGGGGGGAAGATGATGAACTCAGTTTTGTCCATGTTCAGCTTGAGGAAATGAGCAGAGAGGAAGGATGAAATGGCGGAGAGGCATGGTGGAATTTTGGATAGTAGGAAGATGATGTTGGGTCCAGAGAGGTAGATGTGGGTGTCGTCGGTGTAAAGATGGTACTGGAGGTCATGGGACTCGATGAGTTGTCCAAGGCAAGGCCGAGGGTGTAAATAGAGAGGAGTAGCGTTCCCAGAACCGAGCCCTGGGGGATACTGACAGATAGGGGGTAGGGCAAGGAGGAGGTGTGGGAGTGGGTGATGCTGAAAGTCTGGTCCGTTAGATAGGAGAAGATCCAGGAGAGGACTAGGTCAGTGAAGTCGAGAGATTTCAGGATCTGAAATAGGAGGGAGTGGTCAACAGTGTCAAAGGCAGCAGATAGGTCAAAGAGGAGGAGGATGGAGTAATATCGTTTGCTCTTTGCGGTCAGTAGGTCGTTGGAGACTTTGGTCAGGGCTGTTTCGGTGGAGTGATGAGGTCGGAAGTTGGATTGTAGGGAGTATACACGCATTTGTGGAAAGAATTTAGAGAAGGATAAACATTACTATCATATATGTGATTCGTCTGAATACTTTTCATTATAAAAACAGAAGATTTATTTTGAAATGTCACGTCGGTGTCTCAACAGCGGTGATAACTTCTGCTACATATGTGGAGAATATACTATGAAAGCACAAATGAAGGATATGACTCACTTGTTAAGAAAGCATATGAACTATACTTTGAATGTTCAACTGGAGATCAGGACAAAAAGTGGGCACCTCATATATGCTGTGCATCTTGTTCTAGAAGCCTTGGAGCATGGCTGATTGGATCACGACCTTCAATGCCATTTGCTGTCCCAATGATATGGAGAGAGCAAAGAGATCATGTAACAGACCTTACAAATGTAACAGGATATTCAGCAAAGAACAAGAAATCAACAGAATATCCTAATCTTCCTTCAGCCATAAGACTAGTGCCACACGATAAAAGTCTTCCTGTTCCAAAGCCGCCCAAAGTATGGACAATGAAGGACGACGAAGATGAACTAACAATGTCAGTAGAAAATGAAACAGCTACAGATCCAGACTTTGAGCCTTCTACATAAAAACCATTTCTGTTCAGTCAAGCTGATCTGAGTGACTTGGTCAGAGACTTGAAATTGTGAAAGAGGTAGGCAGAATTATTGGGATCAAGGCCACAAGAATGGGATCTCTTATTACCAGGAACAAGAGTTTCTGTTTTTTGCAGTTGCCAAGAAGACCATAATCAATTTTTCAACCGTGTTGACAGTTTAACCTTTTGCAATTATGTTTTGGGGTTGTTTGGTGCTCTTGCATGCAAACATGACCCGAAGGAATGGCGAGTGTTCATTGACTCGTCAGTTTTAAGTCTGAAGGCTGTTTTACTACACAATTGAAATATCTATCTTTCTATACCTATTGGACATGCCGTACACATGAAAGAAACAAATGAGAATATGGAGTTACTATTGACCAACATTAATTATAGAACTGTAATATACTGTATGTGGTGATTAGGGATGAGCGAGTGTACTCGTTACTATTTGGCACTCGCCGAATAGTACGGTATTCGGGCTACTCGTTACTCCATGAGTTTCCTTGTAATTACTCGCTAGGAGTAATGAGTACAATGTAAGTCAATGGGAAATGCAAGTAATTTCTCTGCTGCACCCTATACAGCGGTCTGGGGGCTGAGGAAAAGGCTGAAATGCCCCACGTGATTCTTTAAAAGCCGGCGATAACACAATAACTGAGCTGATCCTCACTCCCCCGCTGCCTCCCTACCTGACTCTCCGCTCGCTGATGCCCGCTCCCCCACCGCGTCCTTGTCCAATTCTAAGTTAGGACCGGGCGGTGAGCGCAGCACAAGAGAGCATGGAGGAAAGCACCTGGGCAGGAAAGCCGGCGGTGAAAAGACTTCTCCAACGGCTTTCCTGTTCGGTGCTGCACTCCCCGCTCCCTGATGCTTGCTCCCTGGTGTTTTGCTCCCCGCCCGGTCCTAACTTTAGATTGGGCGGGGAGGGGGCATCAGGGAGCGGGGAGCATATACCAAGGAGCGGGGAGCACAACACCGAACGGGAAAGCCGACGGTAAAGTCTTTTCACTGCTGGCTTTCTTGCCGGTTATTTCAAATGAACAGCTGAGGTATCAGCTGATGCTGATTAGCTGTTCATTTGAAGTAGGCGCGCAGTTCTGTCAGAGGGTTCATGTGAGTTCATGCTTGACTGCATGAATTCACATGAACTTTCCCACGGCCGCACAGCTCAGCTACATCTCTGGTAGAGGTTCTCTACCAGAGATGTAGTTGAGCTAAAGAAGAAGACCTGGATTGGACTACGTCAGACGGAAGATTATTTTTTGTAATAAAGATGGAGTCTATAAGTGTTGTTTTGTTTTTTTTCTAATAAAAGATTTTTCTCTGTGTTTACTAGAAATTCATAGCGGTCATGTCTAATATTGGCATGACCCCATGAATTTTGGGTTTAGGGCCAGCAGATAATACAAAGCTGGCCCTAACCCCTTTATTACCAGTGAGCCACCGCACCAGGGTCCTGGATGAATTGGGTACAGCTCCAAAAAAGGCCACTTCGATGAACGCGCCATTTTCTGGGGTGGCTGCATACTGCAATTTGCAGCGGGGGAGGGGCAGAAAGCTTGGACCACCCTGCACTGTGGATTCCAGCCTCCAGCTGCTTAGTTGTACCTGTGGTATGCCTTCTTGGATCTAACCCATGTCCTGCTGCTGGTGTCTGTCCTAGAGTAGCCCGCTTAGTACCAGGCCTGTTGAGGTGCTCTGAGGATCCCAGCTTCCACTCTCTCTCCCCCTCCTGCTCTGGGACTCGACCCCGGTGGGTCAACCTGGTGTGACTAATCTCGCCAGACATGGTGTCGGGGCTGGTAAACTGACCCACGACCTCCGATGTTCTCGGCTCAGGGGCTGGATTCCCTGACCGTCTTTGGAACCGGTACTGCGGTAAAGTAGACCAGGGCTCCCTCTCTGAGTATGGGCGCTCGGGGGGTCCCCTCCTTCAGTCTGGGCTGCCTGTTCTCACTCTCCAGGCCCCCTCTCTGGAAGTCTCCTTTTCTTACTCAGAGACTCCCGTTTTCCGTCTTTCCTCAGTGCCAACTAGAACTCACTGTGTGTCCTCCCTTCTCCCCTAATCCTCCCCCTAGGGTATGGGCTCCAACCATCTGCCTAAGCTTGGATGTGGGAGTGCTGGGATGGGATCCTCCCACAGACTTCTACCTTCCACTGTGACAGGGGTTACTGCACATTCATTTATGGTTGCAGTACCCCATTTGTGACGCCTGACCAGTTGGGGCGCCACAGATGCACATCCAGCTGAAACAGGCACTGGGATTGGTGGGTTGCTGTACCCCAGGTGGCTTGGGTGGGTGGACCGGGCGGGTGTTGAGCAGGTTGCTGGTTGTGTGGACCAGGTGGGGGTGTGAGTGTGGACTGGGGTGTGTGGGCTGCTGGGAGGCTGGACTGGGTGGGGCTGGGAGTGTGGACTTGGGTGTGCAGGCTGTTTGGAGGGTGGGCCTGGTGGGGGTGGGAGTCTAACTGTCTAACTGGGTGGAGGTGTGAGTGTGGACCGGGGAGTGTAGACTGGTGGGAGGGTGGATTGGGTGATGGTAGGAGTGTGGAATGGGTTGTGCATGCTATTGGGAGGGTGAAGCAGGTGGGGGTGTGATTGTTGACTGAGCGGGGGTGGGAGTTTGCACCAGGGTGTGCAGGCTGCTGGGAGGGTGGACTGGGTGGGGGGGGATTGTGGAACGGGGTGTCTCATCTGTTGGCAGGGTGGACCGGGTGGGGGTGGAAGTGTGGACCATGATGTGCAGGCTGCTGAGAGGGTGAACCGAGTTGGAGTGGAAGTGTGGACTGGGATGTGCAAGTTGCTGAGAGGGTTGACAGAGTGGGGGGAGTGTGGACTGGGGTGTACTAGCTGCTAGGAGGGTGGACTGGGTCGGGGTGGGAGTGTGGATCGGGGTGTGCGGGCTGCTGGGAGGGTGGACCAGGTGGGGGTGGGAGCATGTGTCTGTGGGCTGCTGCATGTTTGAACTGGGTGGGAGTGTGGTCAGGGTGTGCGGGCTGCTGGGAGGGCGGAGCGGGTGGGGGTGTGAGCGTGGACTGGGCAGGCGTGTGTGTGTGGACTGGGGTGTGTAGGCTGGTGGGAGGGTGGATTGGGTGATGATAGGAGCTTGGAACAGGTTGTGCGGGCTGCTGGGTGGGTGAAGCAGGTGGGGGTGTGATTGTTGACTGAGCGGGGGTGGGAGTTTGCACCAGGGTGTGCAGGCTGCTGGGAGGGTGGACTGGGTGGGGGTGGGAGTGTGGACCGGGGTGTTTCATCTATTAGCAGGGTGGGCCAGGTGGGGGTGGAAGTGTGGACCTTGATGTGCAGGCTTCTGAGGGGGTGAACCGAGTGGGGGTGGGGACTGTGGACTGGGATGTGAAGGTTGCTGAGAGGGTGGACAGAGTGGGGGGAGTGTGGACTGGGGTGTGCAGGCTGCTGGGAGGTTGGACTGCATGGGGTTGGAAGTTTGGACTGGGGTGTACTGGCTGCTAGGAGGATGTACTGGGTCAGGGTGGGAGTGTGGACCGGGGTGTGCGGGCTGCTGGGAAGGTGACCAGGTGGGGGTGGGAGCATGGACCGGAGTTTGTGGGCTGCTGCATGTTTGAACTCGGTGGTAGTGTGGTAAGGGTGTGCGGGCTGCTGCGACGGCGGAGCGGGTGGGGGTGTGAGCGTTCACTGGGCAGGGGTGGGAGTGTGGACCGGGATGTGCGGGTTGCTGGGAGTGTGGATCAGGGTGTGCGAGCTGCTGGGAGAGTGGACTGGATGGGGGTGGGAGCATGGACTGGGGTGAGAAGGCTAGTGGGAGTGTGGACCAGGGTATGCGGGCTGTGGAGAGGGTAGTCCAGGTTGGGGTTGGAGTGTGGATTGCAGTGTGTGGGCCACTAAGAGAGTGGACCGGGAGGAAGTGGGAGTGTGGACAGGGGTAAGAGGGCTAATGGGAGTGTGGACCAGGGTGTGCGGACTACGGGGAGGGTGAACTGGGTGGGGTTGAGAGCATGGATTGGGTGGAGATGGAAGTGTGGACCAGGATATGCGGGCTGCTGGTGGACCAGGTGGGGGTGGGAGTGTCACTAGGGTTTGTGTGATGCTGGGAGGGTGGACCAGGTGGAGGTAGGAGTGTGGACCGGGCAGGGGTTGGAGCATGGACCAAGGTGACCAGGCTGCTGGCAGTGTAGACCAGGGTGTGCATGCTGCGGGAAGGGTGGTCCGGGTGGGGGTAGGCATGTGTACCAGGCTGTGTGGGCAGCTGGGAGGTTAGTCTAGGTGGAGGTGGAAGCACGTAACATGTGGGGTGGAAGTGTGGACCGAGGTGTGGGGGCTGCTGGAAGGGTGGAGTGGGTGGGAATAGGAGTGCGGACCTGGGTGGGGGTGTGAGGTGAGTATGGACCGGGTGGGGATCAGTGGGTGGACAAGGGTTGAGCGAGGTGAGTGGGTGAGTGACATAATCACAGGTCCTGTATGCAAAGCGAGGCACAGAGATGAGTCAGAGGGGTGCATGAAGGAGGCTTGCAGAGGTGTGCAGGTGGGCGTGATTAAGCATTGTCAGTTTGTTGTCGTTTCCTCCGCCAGTGGTGGCCATATTTGGATACCCATCAGTTGGGTGTTCAAATATGGTGACTGGAACTTGTTCTGCCTTCTGACCAACCTGAGAATAGTAGGACATTCTGACGGCGGAAGTGGATGACAGAGGGGACAAGGGATAGAAAGGGCTGGAAACATTTTCATAACATCTCGGTTTATTCAGTATTGACTATGAGAGCAAAGCGCAGAAATACATGCAGTTACACTTGTTGGCTGCTATTATTGAGGTTAGTAATGGTTGTCTGAGGAATGTTTTGCCACACTGAATGCACTTGGGCAGATCATCAAGATCTGCTGCTGGCAGCTCCGTTTGCAATGGCCAAATTGACCAATGGAATTATAGATGTGTGCGTTAGGAGACAACTAAGGAGACGCTGTGGGCCATGTTAGCACATGTATGCTGCAAAGGCTCTCACAGTAGCACCAGGAACATGCAACTTGGCATTGTTGAGTTAAAAAACATTGGAGAAATGACCATACCACTGGTTCTACAACCAAAACAATGTAACAGCAAGCTGTTATTGTACCAAGAATGAAAACTAAAAGATTCTTCATGATATTGCCCATGTAGTGTCCAGACCAATCTCCAACTATTATTGCATCCAAGACAAAAATGGGACTCATCACTGAAGAGAATAGACCTCCATTCCCATCTTAATTTGTACCTTAATAGCCTTTCAGAGCTTTAGCATACTGTCAGTGAAGCACCTGTTGGCCAATGTCATGAAAACACCTTTTGATAGTTTGTGTAGACACTGATGCATTAGGTTCGATATAGGACATCCAATTTCACTTGCAGTGAAATGTGGAAACTGCCATTTTTTCAGTGTCCCAAGAGCCGATTTTCAACATAGCAATGCCCTGTTGTTTGTGCAATTGTATTTCACACTAAAAAGGAAGCTCATCACAATGAATTCCTGAAGTTTGGAAGCTCAGGTTCGTCTTTGCAAAGACATGAAGGATCCAGAAAATAGCTAATATTCAGCTTCACAAATCATATGTTAATATTGGAAGGTATAAAAGTCCAGGAAAATTCACACGCTTAAAATAAAAAAAGCTCCATAGTCATAGTAGTCTTTACACGTGTTTCTGGCGTCCTAGTGCCCTTACTCAGGTTAAATTTGTATTTGATACTGAATAAATCAAGATGTTTTGAAAATGTTTTTTCATTTTTTTCACTATTTGCATCTCATAATCATTGCCATCAATCCCATGATTTCCATAAGTTAATGACTTGTTGTATCTTCAATATTGAGGGGTGCATGCATGTACTGTATGTAGTGAATAAAAAGTTAATGCCGCACTCTATCAATTCTTTGACCTATATAGGGCAGCACAGGCTTTTAATAAATAATAATATAGAGGCTCATCATTCTGCCCTGTCATACCTGTTTAGTTATTGTGTTATTTATGAGTTTTCTGTAGGTTTACCATCTATGCTACCCAAAAATGCAAGCCACGTTTTGGGTATATTTACAATAGGCAGTTTATGGCCCCTACAGAATGAGATATACAGTAGAATAAACAGGGTAAAATTTAAAAATCAACACTATCACAGTCTGAATAGTGTCATAAAAACACACAGACCACCAGCTTTTGCACTGATCCTTTGACCAGACCGTTTTTTCTAATCAAGCAATGTCTATTAGGATACATGTTAAGGCCCCGTCACACACGTCAATGTCGTCAGCGATCTGATCGATAGTGACATTGACGGCAGATCGCTGGTGAGCTGTCACACAGGCAGACTCACCAGCGATCAGTGGATCAGCGACATCGTGTAAATGATTTAAATATCGTTTCCATGATGTCTTGCTCCCACTTCTGCCAGGCTGCTGTTAGCGGGAGCAGGCTGGTATGCATGGTAAACTGCGGGTATCTAGGCTGCGCGTGCTGCCTAGATACCCGATGTATACCTTGTTTACCAGCCTTCTCCGCTCACCTGCTACTATCCAAGGTACACAGCGGGTAACTAGGGTCCCTAGTTACCCTCTGTGTACCTTGGATATCAGCCGGTGAGCGGAGAAGGCTGGTAACCAAGGTATACATCAGGTATCTAGGCAGCGCACGCTGCCTAGATACCAGCAGTTTACCATGGAGACCAGCTCCCAGCACTTGCTGAGAGGCACTGGGAGCTGGCTGATCGCGTGTCTCCCGGTGTCACACACAGCGATGCTGCATGTTCACCGGGCGACCATCGCCAGGTTTTCAGTCCTGTCCAAAAACCTGGCGACCATCAACCAGCAATTTATCGCTGGTTGATATACCATGTCACACGCGTCAATATCGCTGCAACGTCACATGCAGCAGTGACATTGACAGCGATATTGACGCGTGTGATGGCCACTTTAAGGCCCAGTTACACACACAGATAATTGTGCAGAGATTGTTTGCAGATCTCTGGTTGCAGTGAAATCATGGACACATTGTTACATTTGTACACGGCCACAAAATGGAACAAAATGGAACAATGTGTCCATGATTTCACTGCAACCAGAGATCTGCAAACAATCTCTGCACAATTATCTGTGTGTGTAACTGGGCCTTTAGGTTGGAGTTTCACACTTGGCTGGTGTTCTTAATGCCCTAGATTCTCCTCTCTCCTAATATACGCGTGGTTCTCTATTAATTAGTATAGGCAAAATGTAAGACCATTCAAAAAATATTGTGGTCTAAAATACAATTAGTATATACTCACCTAAAAGTATGGGATAGTCAGCACACTAATATATCCATTTTCGGAAAACCAAACCATATCAGTGTCCTGCTTGGCCCTAGGTTTCGCTCTTTTTGCATTTTCCAAGGACAATAAAGAAAGAATGCTTCAAGCTGAGAGGGATGTGCTACAAAAGCCTGTAAGTCTCAGGGTACCTTTACACGCCGCTACTGGCGGGTGGCTACAACCGGATACATGCGAGAAATGTATCTTGCACCGGCAATTCACCCCGTGGTAGCGGCGTGTGAAGACGGTTGTAGCCACCCGCCAGTAGCGGCACCTGTTTCAGAGCACTGCCCTGAAACAGGTGGCTACCCAGGCGATTGTAGCGACCTGTATCGGCGTGTAAAGAAGCAACAGAAAGGATGTCTGGACACCAGCCTATGTACCTGGTATGTAGCTGGGGCGTGACACAGGCTCCGGGTTACCGCGCCCCATCAGCGATCATTGGAGGAAGCTCCTGCATTACGATTGGTAGTTGCTGCATAGGGAGGCATATTTAAGGAGCTGACCAGTCACACTACACAATTGCTCGAGCGTCATGTATTAATCAGCCTCCTGCGCTGCCTGGCCAATCATGATGTTATTGCTTTGTCCTATCAGCGTACGGACGTCTCGTAATCCACAATTGTGGCACGCCTATGTGTTGTCCCTGCTGCACCAGGTCCGCCCATATTAGCTTGTTGTAGCGGTGTGTAAATGAGGTAAGGTGCTCGGCAGAAGGTAACTTGAGACACCCGGCGGTGTATCCAGAGATAGATGTAACCTACTGTAGCGCACCTTGTTGCGGCGTGTAAAGGTGGTGCGGGTACCGTTTGCAACCGTTTTTTGCGTGCTCGTGCACGTGAAGTAGCTGGTTTTAGCCACCATCCAGTAGCGGTGTGTAAAGGTACCTTCAGACAGACAATAACTGTTCCCATGCATAGATGTGATATATTTTCCAGAAGTAGAGACTCTCATTTCTTTCAAATGACCCAAAATGGGATGTTCTCCAGCACAAGGAAAGTTGTTGAAACTTAACTTTTAATCATGTAAGATAGGATAGAAAACATTGTTAGAATGTGCACATATTAGAAAACCCATAATGTTTATGTAGGAAAACCCTTATGGTACGTTTACACGCCGCCACCGAAAGGTAGAAACCGGCAGGTATCGGACACAATTGTACCTGATACCTTGAAAACACCGCGCAGTTGCGGCGTGTAATTCTACCTGTGCCTTTGGATACCTGTGTTTCAGCCGTGCTCAAAAACAAGCAGGCATAATCCATATGGTGGCGGCGTGTAATCGGGCCACAGACACGGTATTTGAGTTCCCTGGGGTGTGCCACAGCGTCATGTATACCACGCCCCATCAGCTATCATTGGTGGGGGCTACTGTTTACCCATTGGTTGTCCCTGCACAGGGCGGCATATTTAAGGAGCTGACCAGTCACAATACACATTTGCAATAGCATCATATATTAGCCAGCCTTCCTGCGCTGGCTGGCCAGTCATGATGCTATTGCATTGTCCAATCATCATACGAGCGTCACGTAATATACAACTCTGGCACGCCTATGTGTTGTCCCTGCTGCCCCAGGTACGCCCATATTCCCTTCTGGTAGCGGCGTGTACATCAGAGAAGGTGCTCTACAGAAGGTAACCCGCGGCACCCGTCGGCACTTCCGGGAAATGCAAATACATTTTGTGGAGCACCTTGTGGCGGTGTGTAAATGCGGCATCAGGCACCGTTAGCAACCGTTGAAAACGCGCGCGTGCACGTGCGGTGCCTGCCTGTTGCTGCCCTCTGTGGTGGCGTGTAAAGGTACCATTAATGATTATGCTGTTGCTTAAACCCTATGATTAGGGGTTTTCCACCTGACATGTAAGAGTGGATTCACATTGGCGTTCCCCTCCACAGCGTTATGCGGAGGGGAACCGCCATGTGAGCGCAGCCACCGCAAGCCCCTATGTTTATAATGGGGACGCACAGTGCTGCGCTTGACTGCGCATAACCGTGCGCTCCGATTCATTTGCCTGTGTGATTTGTACGCATGCGCATGCTTGCGTACAAATCACACTCTCTCGTCCGCACCAGGAACGTGACATGTTGCATTCCTGGTGCAGACGACAATGTATGATTTGTACGCAAGTATGTGTACAAATCACACAGGTAAATGCAGTCAAGCGCAGCAATGTGCGTCCCCATTATAAACATAGGGGCTTGTGGTGGCTGCGCTCACATGGCGGTTCCCCTCCGCAGAACGCTGCAGAGGGGAACACAAATGTGAATCCACCCTTAGTCAGTTTTTTTTATTCATTGTGATTAAAGGCTAAGTTTTACCTAGCTTCATTTGATGTTGGAGAACATCACATTTTGGACCATTTAAAGCTATTTGACCAATACATAATCTTTTGTCTTAATTTGTTTGCTTACACCTAAAAAGTTTTTTTCTCCTTCAGGTAATGTCTGCCAGCAGGTTCAGTTTGGTAGAAAAAAAAAGAAATACTTACCCCCCATTTACACTCTACTCTGGTGCCGTCACACTTGACGACTCACCAGCGATCCCGACAGCGATCTGACCTGCCGGGATCGCTGGTGAGATGTCAAACAGTCAGATCTCATCAGTGACGCAGCAACGATCCGGAATGATGCAGAGGTCATTGGAACCCTGTTTCTAGACCTGTGGTATTGAGATCGTTGGTCGTTGTCCCTGTCATACACAGCAATGTGTGCTGCCAAGCGGGACCCCAACGATCAAAAAATGCTCCAGAACAGTTTGTAACAAGTAGCGATCTCACAGCAGGGGCCTGATCGCTGCTAAGTGTCACACAAAGAGAGATCGCTGTTGAGGTCACTGTTGCGTCCCACAATTCGTGACTCAGCAGCGATCTCTCTAGCGATCACGTTTAGTGTGATGGGGGCTTTAGGCTGCTTTCACATCACATATTTTTTCCTGTCTGTGGGATCCTACTTTTTGTAGGTCCCCACAGACAGGAACGGATGGCATCGAGGTGACCTCCGAATGCCATTTCTGTGTCCGGTCCGTGATTTTGACAGACTCCGACACAGAAAGCCCGAGTCTTCAAAGTACAGGTAAGCTGGGCACTTTCACTCCCGCAATGTATATGTATATACGCTGATCAATTTTGGCGGGTGGAGATTTAAACCGCGCGGTCATGTGACAACATGAACAGCTGATCGGTCACAGGTCCTTCAGTCCCAGGAGCGAGCGGGACACCGTCGGAGAGGTGAGCATGTTTTTTTTATTTTTAACCCTTTCTATAACTAAATTTCACTTCTGCAATGTATGTATATACATTGCGGAAGTGAAATTAGATGGTAAAAAGCAATTTTGGGTGCACTAAAATCGAGTACGAGGAACGATCCTGTGTTTCCTCGGACCCGTGCTCCATAGGCCCCATGTTAAAGGCCAAGGATCGGATCGGATTTGGCCTAATTGCCGTCCGATTTTGTGGGATCCGATTTGTGTCAGATATTTGGCTGTGCCCAAAATCGGAGCAGTCTCCGATTTTGGGTACAGCAAAAAATAGGACACAAATGAGATCCGACAAAATTGGATGGCAATTAGGCCAAATCCGATCCAATCCGATCCCCATAGGATAACATGGTGGCCAAATCCAATCTGCCACGGATCCTCAAAAAACATAATGTGAAAGCACCCTTACTTGCTCTGCACTGTTTCTCCACCTCTGCCCCAGGTTCTGTTGGTCGGTTGCTGCAGGGTTTGTTTTATGACCCATACAGTAACTATGCTATCAGGCAGGAGAGTCCTGAAAGAAGAAAACCCCATTAAGTATACAGTTAGGTCAAGAAATATTTGGATAGGGAAACACATTTTGATATTTTATGTGTTTACCAAAACATTTTCAAGACACAGTTATATAATCAATATGAATTTAAACTGCAAACTCTCAGCTTTAATGTGATGATATTCACATCCTATTTGGAGCAAGGTTTTAGGAATTAAAACTCTTTAATATGTAGTTGCCTCTCTTTCAATGGACCAAGAGTAATTGAGCAATTAACTTAAAAAACTTTAATGGGACATGGGCAATTCCCTCGTTAATGCATAATCAGTTAAGCAAGTAAATCAGTTAAGCAGGTAAAAGGTCTGGATCTAATTTTAGGTGAGGCATTTACATTTGGAAGCTGTTGTGAACCCACAACATGCAATCAAGCTCTCAATGGAAGAGAAACACACCAACATTAGGCTGAAAACAAAGGAGAAATAAGAAGAAATCCATAAGAGAGATAGCAGAAATGTTAGCAGTGGCCAAATCAACAATTTGGAACATTCTGCACAAAAAAAACTAGTGAGATGGAGAAGTCAAAAAGGCCCGAACATCACAGAAAACATCTGTGGTGGATGACTGCAGCATCCTTTTCATGGTGAAAAAACCTTTGCAACATCCACCGAAGCGAAAAACACTCTCCAGGAAGTAGATGCTTCAGTATCTAAGTCTACCACAACGAGAAGACTATATGACAGCAAATACAGAGGGCACAAAGTGTAAACCATTAATTAGCCTCAATAATAGAGAGGCCAGATTAGACAAAAACATCTAAAGAAGCTGATCAGTTCTGTGAAAGCATTCTGTGGACAGATGAAACTAAAGTTAACCTGTACCAGAATGATGGGAAGAAGAAAGTATGGAGAAGGCTTGGAACGGCTCATGCTCCAAAGCACACCAAATCCTCTGTAACACATGGTGAGGACAGTATGATGGCGAGCATGTATGGCTTCCAATGGCCCAGGGTCACTAGTGTTTATTGATACGACAAAAGCAGCCGGATGAATTCTTAAGTGAACAGGACAAAACTTTCTGCTCAGATTCATTCACATATAGCAAAGTTGGTTGGAAGGCACGTCACAGAACAGATGGACAATGACCAAAATATACTGCAAAAGTAACTCAGTGGAGAAGGTGGAATATTCAGCAAAAGCCAAGTCTATCACCAGATCTCAACCCCATCAAGTTTTATTTCACATATTTAAGATGAAACTTAAGGCAAAGAGACCCATAAATAAGCAAAAATCTGAAGTCAACTTCAATGGCCGGCAAGGCATCACAAAGGAGGAAACCCAGCGTTTGGAGACATCCATGGCTTTCTGACTTCAGGCAGACTTACAGACTTGAATGCAAAAGCATCTCTACAACATATTAAAAATAAACATTTTATTTATGGTAAAATAAATGTTGTCCAAAACCCTTTGAGCTCCTAATATGAGAAGGATTTGTAGAAAATTGGTTGCAATTCCTAAACGTTTCACAGGATACTTTTGTTCAACCCCATTATTTAAACCTGAAAGTCTACACTTCAATTGCAGCTGTGTTGTTTAAATTAAAAATATGAAGAGCATGCAGAGCCCAAATAATACAAATTTGGTCACTGTCCAAATATTTCTGGCTTAATTGAATATTTTTACCAATTCTTGACATTAGAATAGCCAATAATGCTAAGCGTTATACAAGAAATAATTTTAACTCATTCAATAATATACTGAACTGATGGAAAACTCAGCTTTCTGCCAGCTTGATTCCTTCTTGATCTCTTCCAAGAAAACAGAGTGCATTTTTCATAATGAAGATAGTTTGCAGGGAGCAGAGCCACGACCCACTGCACTTGCCCTTCTTAAAGTCTTATTTCAGTAGTGATAGATTCAGGACATGGACCTACTGTCCCCCCACACTGCGAAGTATGTCCTCTGTCATGCAGCTTTAGCCAGTCCCTCCTGCTTCCTGCTTGCAATCGATTCCCTGTCGGCTCTTAAAAGCAGGAGTCGGGGTATCAATGTGAAGTTTAATCTCATAAATACATTGAAGAATTTGCATGCAGCCCTCACAGACAGTATAAACACATTGAATGACTCATATAAATTGTTAAGGTAAAGAATGCTTATACCGTGTAGCCAGTAGATAGAAAAATATTAGAATCTGAGAGTCATCAGTGGTTGATACAGTTTAATAGCTAACTGAAAAGATGGTAAGCATAGCAAGCTTTCGGGACTCTATGGCCCCTTCATCAGGCTGATAATGACACAAATTCTGAAGACACATAAGCAAAAAAAAAAAAAGCAGGGTTAGATGATGTAGTAAATAAGACAGGTGACACAAAGCAGAGTGGGGAAAGGAGCTGGGAAGGTAAAGTAAAGTAAAAATTCCAAGATAAGAGGAACCGATTGTGTTATTGTTCTATGACTAGTGGCCTGTGGAGACCTGAAGATTCCTCAGTGAGAGTGGAAAGCCATTCATCAGTGTGAAAAATAGGGAGGGGGACAAGAGGCGCAATAGTGCCCTATCACTAGTGACACTCGTGTATGCAGGTAGGGCTATGAAGCTCCTCACCTGTCCAGTTGTGATCCCCACAACTGGTTTGAAGGCGTTTTGGAATCTCTGTTCCAGCTGCTGCAGGACCTCCACTGACCACTAGATAGTGGTTTGAATCCAAGAAAATGATGGGAGTGCTGGTGTGTCACGGTCCGCGCTGCTGTAGTATGGATAAACTCACCAAAGAGCCCAGAGTATTTTCATCCTTTATTTCCTCCTCTCTCCTACGCGTTTCAGCGCCACACCCGGCGATGTCCCTGAGGAAGGCGCCGGGTGTGGCGCTGAAACGCGTAGGAGAGAGGAGGAAATAAAGGATGAAAATACTCTGGGCTCTTTGGTGAGTTTATCCATACTACAGCAGCGCGCACAGTGACACACCAGCACTCCCATCATTTTCTTGGATTCATCAGTCTGAAACAGTTCATATAAGAAGTGTCAAACGTTCATTGTCCTTTAAATGGAGT
This sequence comes from Allobates femoralis, assembly GCA_033576535.1. Taxonomy (NCBI): domain Eukaryota; kingdom Metazoa; phylum Chordata; class Amphibia; order Anura; family Aromobatidae; genus Allobates; species Allobates femoralis. The sequence goes on from JARQOC010000009.1 coordinate 139,871,144, forward strand.
CTGTTGGAAGATGTGGTATCCCCAAATTCCCTTTCATTTTATGCAAAAACGCATGAATCCATGTGAGAAATTGAATCCTGTTTTGAATGTGTCAAAGGTCGTTATCAATTTGTATTCCCAAATTCTTCTCTCTTTCTGAGATTTGAAGTTGCTTTTTAAAATGAGCAGCCTCATAGCGGCTTCATTGTTGTGGTCAGGGCTGCAAAAATGCTTTGCTACAGGTAGATCCATACACTTTTCTTTTATTGAGTGGCAATGAGAATTCATTCTTGGTCTGAATTTTTGTCTGGTCTTCCCTACATACATGCCACCTGTTGGACATTTGGTACATATAATTAAATACACCACTTTGCTTGTGATGCAACTGAAGTTACCTAGGTTCTTGTAGTCCTGATCTGTTCCAGGAATCTTTATCTTGTCCGTTGTCATTATAGATGGACAGGTTTTGCACCTGTTCTGGGGTCAGGGAAAGGTTCCTTTTGCTGTTGAAGAGGACAGCAAGCTTCTGACAATGATGTTTTTTAGATTCAGAGGTTGTCTAAAACACAAGAGTGGGGAATCCGGAAATATTGGTTTTAGTCGGGCATCTATTTGTAGGAGTGGTTGCAGTTTCCGTAAAGCTCTTCTTAACACCTCCAGACTTGAATTGTAGATGACTACGAGAGGCACTCTGTGTTTTCTTCTCTAGTTTTGTAATGTAGGAGATGATTCCTTGATATTCTGGTGGCTCTTGTAATCTGGTTCTTGATTGCTCTTGGATGGTAGCCCTGGTTCAAAGAGGTCTTTCTGAGGTCCTCAATGTGATTGTTCTCTATCTGTGCGGTTGGAACATATTGAATTGTATCTGATGGATTGGCTATACACAATAGTTTTTTACGTTTTTTCGATGAGAACTGGGTCATCGGAGATATGTTGGACGGTCAATTGGCTTCCGTACAGGGATGTCTCTGTTTCATTGTTCATTGAAAGGACATTTGAGGATATCACATCTTCCAACAGACTCCATTTAGAGGACAACAAACTTTTGACACTTCTTATGTGATTTGTCTCGCACCGATTTATGGCTTTCTACTCTCGCTGAGGAATCTTCAGGTCTCCACAGGCCACTAATCATAGAACAATAATACAATTGGTTCCTCTTATCTTACCTTCCCAGCTCCTCTGTCCCTTCCTAGCCTGACTCTGCTTTACGTCACCCGTCGTATTTACTACATCATCTAACCCTGCTTTTTTTTGCTTATATATATATGTATATGTCTTCAGAATCTGTGTCATTATCAGCCTCATGAAGGGGCCATAGTGTCCCGAAAGCTTGCTATGTTTACATCTTTTCAGCTAGCCATTAAAAGGTATCAACCACTGAGGACTCTCAGATTTAATATTTTTCACATAAATTGTATAACTGCAGTTAATTGCTGTAAGGACGCATTTACTATATCACTACATTCCCAGTTCTTAGGATAATCCATATTAAAATACTGAATACAAGAAATATATTGGAGTGCTTAAATTTTCAATAAGAAACTCCATGATATTATGTTATCTCATATTTTCTGATTCTTTAATATGTGCCCCATAAGATCACTGTTTCTTGTCATCATGTCTCTTGCTATATGACAACTAGCTGCAGAAAAAACCTCTTCCTCTCATTGCTTTGTCTGTTATAGAAGACAACAATTAGAAACCCTAACCCATCAGTCTCCTGCCAGGTAAAAATGAAGGAGACGACAGGGAGATTAACCTGTGCTGTCTGCAAGATTTCCAAAAGTCTATTTCAGGAGCATGCATCAAATTCTGAATACTGACAGTATTGGAAAGTTTTCTCTTAATCACTAATAAAGCTTGGAATGTGAAGAATGACAATATTAACTGGCACTTCTCTGGTTTACTTCAACATTTCGCTCTCCCTTTAAGCTACTGACTTATCAAATGTCACTCCACCATTTTCGAATGGACTTGAATTTAAAGATTTACGACATTTATTAAGTGACACGCAACTTTATAGCGGAGACAAATTGTAAATATGGTATGTGCTTGTTTTACACAAAAAAATGCTACTTTTTTCAACTTTCTGCTATTTGTGGCACTGAAAAGTGGGCAGAGCTTGTCGGAAGAGGAGGTTCCCCCACTGTCCCACAAATATGCTGTGTTGGTCAGATAATGTTGTACATTACTGAGCCTTTATGCTTCTCTTTTAGTGTAGCATAGTGTGAAATGCCCAATTCTGAGGCTACATTATCATGTTTATATAATGTCAAGGCTTAAAGTTCAGTAAAAGCTATTCAAATGCTCACTGTTTACTCAAGGTTTCAAAATAAGGCTATAATTCATGAATCTATTACCTAACATAGGCTGCTTAGGTATGTCCTATTTACACCAATTTCAAAAAGAATAAAATTACAGCTATTTTGTAATAAAATTTTCCTTCAGAAGATAGTTCACATATTTTTCAAAAAGACAAATATTCACAAAGGACAAAAAGCCGCAAAAAGTTACATTTTTATTAATTGACAGACATGGAAACATGCTAAACTGAGTGTTTCATTCAGGAGATTGACTTCTTGTAAAGTCTGAGCACACAGTGAGTAATGTAAAGATAACCTGTCACCAGTTTTTTACTATCTCCCAATAAATGAACCACTTTTTGCTGCATTTCTTAAGCATTTCACAAATGATTACACTGTCCCCTGACTCCTCCTGTACACCCCAAAAATAACATTTGATTTGGTCCCTTGCTGTATTCAAATGAGGCTGCCCCGGTGTGATGGGTGTGCTCTTGTGGCATACGTTCCTCCTCTCTGCACATAAAACCTATCCTCTGACTCTGATGGATGTGGATAACGTGTCCTGCATCATCCACATAGCTGAACAAGGTCTTGCGCCTGCCTATTGGCATCACTGGCTGTGCAGGCACATTCTGTTCTGCCCTACTGCCGGCAGAGCAAAGGGCAACAATGCGCATGCCTGCAGTAAAGCAAATCAAAGTGCACCTGCGCGGCCAGCAATGCTACTGCGCAGGCTTGATTCTGCATTCAGCTGTGGATAACGCATCAATCAGAGCTGGAGGATGACTTTTATGAGCAGAGGGGAGGAACAGATGTCACGAGGAGCACACCCATCAGACCAGACCATACTCACTTAAATATAGCGTGGAACAAAATCAAATGGTATTTTGGGGGTGTTCAGGGGGAGTCAGTGGACAATGTAGTCGTTAGTGAAATGCCTTAGAGATTCAGAAAAAGGGTGTGGCATTTGTTGAAGTACTAAAAAACTGGTGACAAGTTCTCTTTAATAATTAGGTCACTAGAGGTGTCATAACCATCACTGGAAGGACATTTTAAATGAACAACTGAAAACAATTACCCTTAAACAGTTCTTATTATATAAATACTGGAAAGAACACAGGCCAGGGATTCATCTTTAAACTAAACACTATAATAATAATTAAACTGACCAGTAACATCTCAGACTGGTGGTCATGTAAGGGTCACACAATTCTAAGTGTAGTGCTCAGACCCTAGGTACCAGTGATATATGTCCCTGGATGTATGTGTGGTCTCTTTCTTACATTGATTCTACTTCCAGACCATATAATAATAATAATTATAATATTAATAATAATAAAACCACATATTGCTGGATGACATAGCAAACCATGACCCAGTAACCTCATAAAGTAGGAGTCACTCAGGGATACAAAAATAAACAGTTGTTTACTGAATGATTGGGTAGATGATATTGTAGGTAGCGGATATCAAACTTGATGTATAAATCTTCTGTTCAATACAGAAGTTTATGCTTTATGGTTGCAGGTGCTGACTCATATCTTGTGAACATTGCAATGATGCCCTACAACAGTGCTTCCCAAACTCCAACCTCATGGCCCCAAACAGGACACATTTTCATGATTTCCTTAGGATTGGACAGGTAATGGAATCATTACAAGGCATCATCTGTGCAATACTAAGGAAATCCTGAAAACATAACCAGTTGGGGCGGTGAGGACTGGAGTTTGGGAAACACTGCCCTACAGTTTCAGCTCGCCTCTTCCACCGCTGTCTGGCAGTACATGTGCCCCAGATTAGCAAGCCTAGTATTTTTTTACCAGTGCTCCCAAGTCTTGCCTACGTGTCAGCCTTATTCCTTCAATTCTGCTAACTTACGTCTACCTCCATAAGATTTGCAAAATGATACTCCAGAAGTTAAGCTGTCCAGTATACTATCTCTCTATCCGACACGTAAAGTAACCCTGCTTGTTCATTGTCTTCTAAAGTCTCTGCCACTCTTTTATTTAGTTACTTTCAAGATGTTACATCCACAGGGCGTGATAATGTAAGTGGACTCACTAGACCATTGTTGGTGCAGTGGTAGCTGTATACCTGATACTCAAGAGACCGGAGAGTGAATTAGTAAAACCAAGGAGATTTATTAAGGAAAGTTTAACAAAAGAGGAAAAGTGCATGAGGGGAGGCCCCTCTGGATCACAACACTGCACACTTGTTGTGGGGCATCGGCAGAGGTAACCCCTATACAGGATTTACCCGTTACAACACAGGAAGCCTAAATGCTACAAATCCCGGACCAGATGTCGACCCGTACAGACCTGACAATAGATATGGAGAGACTGTGGAATGCTTTGTCGGTGAGATGAATGAATCCTTGCAGCTCCGTTCAATCACGGAGAGACTGATTCAGACGGTACAGGAATCCTGGCATTTCTGTGCACATCACAGGAGAGGCCTGGCCAGCCTGAAAATTCTGTGGAGACAGAGGTGTTAGTATCATGCAGAGCAATGAGCAATGAGCAACAGTCTTCCTAGTCCAGAGCTCAGCAGAGTGAGGCCTGGAGAGCAGCAACAATCACAGAGAATGAACACGTTGCTTAGGCACCTCCCTTTAGGGGGAGGATTCCTTTTATACTCAGAGCAGCTCAGCACTCAAGCATAGACCTAATGGGAAACAGATGTAGTGCTGCTATAAGTGTGTGAAGGATGCTGGGCGCAGATCCTAAGAACATTCCCAGCAGACCTGCCAAGAGGACGCTGGTTCCTAGAAAAGAGGAGACAGACAGTCGCATGGAACTATGACCAGGGTGAACAGAACCAGTGGAGCTGCATGGTGTATGCTGATCTTCCTGCTTAGCAGAGATCGGCCCCACAGCAGGTTGAAAGCAGGTGAGGTGCATAGAGCCACAGGACAAATGCTGAAAAAAAACAAAAATATATTGTTGCGCCACGCTTGTGCTGAGGTAATGTTAAATGATGTTTTCACTCACCTTTACTAGTTGTGCTCCCTGCACAACTAGGTTTTGCATTTGTGGTGAGATTAATAGCAGACGAGACTCTTTATTCTAGAGGTGAAGTTCCCTTCACTTGATCCTAATGGAGCTGCAGCGGCTCTCCCAACCCTAGGGAGGGGCTGATCCTATTGTGTAGGTCTGGTTCTGTTCCTGAGCTGCTCTCAAACCACACTCCCCTAAGGGAGGAATTGAGCACGAAATGAAATGAAATGGTATGATAGTATGAGCGCTGGGAACAGATTACAAGCACTGGATCCTATAGCTTATTACCTTCAAATTTGATATGAACAGTGGATGTTACAGTCCTCACCCACACAGTTTGACATAACAGATGTCTTCTCAGTGATCCACTTGAAAACATTGTTATGTCGAAACCTGTTGTGGTGAGGACTGTAACATCCACTGTCAATTAATTGAAGAATAAGCTTAGATCCCTGCTTGTAATCTGTCCAGGCTATACTCATACATTTCTTTCATTCGTACAGGACAAATGCTGGACTCCCTGTTCATGGGAGATCGATGAGGACATAACATAAGACTTGCTACCTGTAATTTCCTATTACCTTTTTAACACATCCAAGAACTATGGTTTGACAATGTCACTTTCATCTTTAAATACTAACTTCAACTAACGAATCCCAGGAACTAATTTTCCCCTAGATCCCTTACAACACACTTCACCATCTGAGCTGGTTAGCCATTATTCATTTCCTTCTCTGGTGCGAATCTCAACAGATCAGGACAGGAAGATCCTACAAAATCAAATAATTGTATTGCCTAAACACCAACACAGTGGCACATTGACGGCAGTCACAGAGAGTGTGACCGACCCATCGACATCAGCACTGTTTTCATCTGAATGTGCATTTTCAGTTGTATTGCACTGCATAGAGTCACCAGTTCTCTGCATGGCAACACAGCTACACAGGTCTTCAGCCAATCAGAGGCTGGAAGCTGATGTCAGCAAGCATGTTAATGGCATTGCATGATGTCATTGCCATGTGCCGCCTGTTCCCCTTCACCGGCTATAAAGACAGTGTTCTGCAAGCAAGGACAGGTAAAAAGAATTGCTTGTTTTTTTAATATGTGCTGGATGAGAGCGATGAGGGACATTAGGTCAGCAAGGACCCAGGACGGGGGACATTACCATAGGAATGGGCACCGGATGGGGGACACTTGTATGTTGAATTAAAAAAATCTTATAAAATATTGAACAGTTAACCTTGGTGATGGCAAAATGGATGGTTATGATGACATTTTCCCACTTGCGTATTTCACTGTTTTGCTTATGTTGTTTTATTGCATTATTATGTCTGTTTAAAGTAATAACTGAGCTAAATTGAAATGTGTTTATCGTTAACGTTTATTTTTTTACAGTAAGAATGAAGCGCAGATCACAGGTTATGATCCTCCTAAGCTCTTTTATTGCAATTTTGAACCAATAAAACAAAGTTACTTCTACAAGTTACAGGAATATAAACATTGCCGATGTGGTTAGGACGTTTACCGCTGTTGACAATACTTGTGTACGTTATATTTCCTGCATTTGTTTTTTCTGTTTTCTTTTATTCTTCCTTGTCCCTTCACCCTTACACCTTGTCTCTCCTTATTCCTGCCTTGTGCACCGTTCCTTGCCTTCCTTGTCCCCTTCCTTCTCCTTGCAACTGAACTTTACTCGTCCCACTGTCTCACTTTCTGGTGCTCTGATCTGCAGAGTTCTGGTCCCACGGACATAGATGTCCAGTATGCTGAGCTGGACACATCTGTCCTGGCGTCACCTCCCGCCCCTGGGAGCTCCATCCACGCCAGCGGAGACCTTGTCGAGTATGCAACTATCCAGCCTCACTTACGCTAAAGCATGCAACCTAGCCTTTCCCTCAGCCTGGCCTCAAGGTACTCTGTTCCCAATGCTCCTCACCCAACAGTATCGATCAGCATATCATTGTGAAACTCCATCTTTACCGCTTTTTCCAACTTATCCACTACCCAGTCAGTTTGTTTCCCTGCACCTCTGACCATGTCCTGCATGCTACAACCTACATGCATGTCTCCTTCTAAGCATGATTTAATTAATATTTAATTACTTTTAGTTAGATGTAGTTTAGACCATTAGTGGCATTCTGCAATTATTTCTGGAAGGGGTATTCCCAAAATCACAATGTGGTCTTATAATATCATAAACAGATTTATTCATTTACACCAATATAACCCATTTTTAAACCTGCCCTGTTTTGAGAATATCACATACATAAAGGATTCCCCTACTGCCTCTACTTACTCTTCAGTTGCCATTGGAAGTACTGTGCTTTGCGGATTATAAGTCACCTGATTATAAGACATACCCCATTTTAGAGGAAGAAAATAGGAAAAAATAATTTTTAATGGTAAATAAGTGGGGGTCTGTTTTATAATTCTAGAGTGCATTTTATAATCCACTTATAGCTTACCGGGGTGGGGGTTCTGTGGGGAGTTCTGTGGAGCGGGGTCACAGGAGGCAGGGTCTCTGGCAGCAGCATGAGTGTTGCGATGCTGCAGGCCTGAGGCTGGGGTGTCCCCCGTAGTGGCAAGTGGGGCAATGTTGTCAGGCTGTCCCAGCAGTGGCATAATGCTGCAGAGGTATCCAAGTGGCGGCACAGTGGGGTAATGCTGTGGAGCTGGCTTGGTGGCAGCATGGTGGGACAATGCTGCAGGAAGGTATCCCGGCGGCACAGTCAGCATTATTGATTATCCATCATGAGATGCAATGGCCGTCGCTTCTGATGTGATGGACTTCAAGAAAATGGCTGCGCAGATGGAGATCTAGGCTCTGCGATATCTCCGTTTATGCATGTGCTGCTTCAAATTAGCCATTTTACTTCAGCCCATCATGCCTACTGCCTGGAAATCAATGGCACTGCTGCTGTGAAACCCCCACAACATTGCCCCACTGTGCCACCTCCGGGATAGCCCTACAGCATTGCCCCACCATGTCACAGCCATTATACTTCCACAACATTGCCCCACTATGTTGCCGCTGTGACACCCTATGCTTAGGTTCACATCCTGCCTCCTGTGCCCCTATTACAATGCCATAGTTAAACTACATTATAAGACCCACATCCATTTTCCCTCATATTTATAATCTGAAAATATGGTATCTTATAATTCCAGAAACACTGGTCGATTATTCACAGTCAGGATCGCCCCGGTCCGACAAAACCATCGGATCTGGGAACCGGAAACCAGCGGCTGAAGTTTACAGCAACGCTGTAAACTTCACACCACCAGCTGTCCCCTGCTGAGCTCTCAGGACCGCGGCTAGCTCCATGCTAGCCGCGATCTTGAAAAATCAGCAGCTGCAGCTGCAAGTGAGGCATCCAGCTGCAAAACGGACCGCAAGGCATATTTTGCAAATCGGGCCGGGGCTGTCAGATTCACATCGTGTGAAGCTGGCCTAAGGCTATGTTCACATGTAGCTTTTTTTTTGCAGCAAGCAAAACCTTCTCTTTTGGCAAAAGCTGTTACAAAAACTGCGTATTTGTTGTGTTTTTTGTACACATAAAATTAGTTTTAGTCACCAAAAAGACAGCATAAATTCCTTCTTGCATTTTTGCACTTCCTCAGTGCTTTATATAGTGGAAAAACACTGCAAAAACGGAAAGAATTGGCATACTAAAGATTATAAGAATACAGCAGATTTCCAAGTCATTTAGGGGAAAAAAGCAAGTGTGTGCAGAATTCTGAGTCCAAGCTTGCATGAATGTAAAAACTGTTATTTGCAAAAAAAAAAAACCACAGCATAAACTTGAATACAAGGGAACATAGACTAATCATGTAACACCACAATGGTAGTTGTACTGTCTATGGCAAGAGAAGCAGATAGGGCACAGAGGCACAAGGTGAATCTGTACTTAGATTAGCTTGATGATAACTCAAAGCTAGTCAGGGGCACACAGAGGAGGGTGGGTCTGCAGCACTGAGGAGAAGCAAGGTGCTGCTGGGAAATGTAGTTTTAGCAGAAAAGAATAGGAAGGCCCATTCTGCTATAAGATGCAGGATGCACAGAAATGCAGATAAACATGAATAAGACCCAAAGGTACAAAAATAATTTTTTTTATGCGGATCTTACACTGAACATTAACAGTAAGTATACAATTACTGTGCTTTAAAAAAAAAATATATTGCGATTGTGGGAATAACCTTTTAACTGAGGGTTTGTAGTGATGTTTTTTTTAAGGGGTATTCAGTAGAATACATGATGATGATGATATTATTATTATCCTGTGCATATATTGTATTTTGCCATAGTTAGAAATCTGCACCCACAGCAGGATTCTCTGCAGTCCTGTGAATGGTAAATACTAGATTATAGAGATTATAACTTCCAAACTGTCAGTTGAGTTTATAAACCAAACTACAAATGATGGTTATACACAATAATTCTCCAGATAATACCTACAATTCTTTTTTATGTGATAAAACAATTTTTTGACCTTTGTATTCATGATAGTTGGATGCTTACCAGTATATAGCAATACGCACTAATTCTTGTATAATCGTAAACCTCCACACTTAGGGTACCGTTACGCATCGCGATATCATTCCGATATCGCATGCAATTTCACGGGAGCGCGCACGTTTTTGGCACTTGTCCAAGATCGCATAGGAGATGTCACACAGGGAGATATCGGCAGGCAACGCAACTACGATATTGTGCGCAACTTTTGTGAGTATGGGTATGAGCAACCCAGCCTCTGAGCATTAACATTGTAGTGAATACGGGAAGTTGCGTTCCAAATCGTAGTTGCGCCGTCACACAGCACGATCATGCCAGATCGCATATGCAACATTGTACGATTGAAGGGTTTGCACAATCTTCTTGTAATATTGTACCTGCGATTTATTGCAGTCGCATTGCCTTGTTACACGACACAATGCACGAATGATATCAACTGCAACGACCACACCACGTGACTTTTTGACAATGTTGCATTGCGATATTGCGATGTGTAACGGTACCCTTAGGGTACTGTCACACCTGGTGACATCGCCGGCGATTTCGCAGGTGAACCAGGGGTGTGGCCTATCGGGGGCGACAGTGAATCGCCCCGTGTAACGCGGCGATTTTGCTCGGAAAAAAATCGGCTGAGAGTGGTGGCTTGGTTTCACAGCGCTGCTCTGAAACCTAGCGACCACTCTCAGGCGATGTGTACATATCGCCCCATGTAACTTGGCGATTGGCGATGGTTCAGGCGATGGGAGCCATAGGCTCCCATGTTACAGGATCGCCGCTGGGGTTTGTAGACACCCCAACGGCGATGCCGCCTGTAACATCACTGAAGCGTCACCGGAGGTATCGCCGCATATAAACATGCGACGGCGACACTGGCGGGATGCCAAAAATGTGTGCGTTCCCGTGCGTCACCGACGATATCCCCGGCGATGTCACCAGGTGTGACGGAACCTTAGATTTTGCACAATCCAGGGGAAAAAGAGTAATTCTAATTTTACAATATTTCTAATTGACCATTTTTACCTTTTCTACACTGTGCACAATTATTAGGCAGTGAGTATTTTGACCATATCATCATTTTATGCAGATTTTCCAACTCCATCCTATATAAACCTGAATGGTTATTGGACAAAGCAGATCAGGTGATGACTGTTTGAGTAATAAGGAGGGGTCTAAGGGTATTAATACCCTTCATCAAGATGTGTAGAATTATTAGGCCACTTGCTTTATTCAGGCAGAACGGGCCCAAAAACAGATTTAACCAAGGCGGCCGTCACACGCTTCAATATCGAGAGCGATATTGTTAGCGATCACATGCACGCGCGATCGCTAACAATATCGTTCACATCGCTGGTGAGCTGTATTACAGGCAGACTCACCAGCGATGTGGAGCAGCGAGATCGCTGGTAACTATGGTACACATCGGGTTACTAGGCGCCGCGCGGCGCTTAGTAACCTGACGTTTACCATAGATACCATCTCCCAGCATAGGCTCTGCCGCTGGGAGATCGTTCATCGTGGTGTCACACACCACGATGAGGCAGATTGATCAAGCGTTTATCGCTTGATATGAGCTACGGCTCACCAATCTGCGATCTAACGATCAAGCGATTTTACATTGTAAAATCGCTTGATTGCACGCAGCGATGCACAAACGATATCGCTTATGCGATCAAAAAGCAGATCGCTTAAACTATATCGTGCTTTAAATTGAAGCGTGTGATGGCCGCCTAACTCTGAACAGTTAAAAAATTGTTAAAAGCCTTACAAAGGGATGCTGCACTCTTCAACTTGCAAAGATATTAGTGTGTGATCATGGAAGCATCAAACGGTTTGTTTAACCCCTTAAGGACCGAGTCACTTTGCAGCTTAATGACCAGACCATTTTTTGTAATTCTGACCACTCTCCCTTTATGAGGTAATATCTCTGGAACGCTTCAACGGATCCTAGCGATTATGAGATTGTTTTTTCGTGACATATTGGGCTTCATGTTAGTATTAAATTTAGGTCGATAATTTTTGCGTTTATTTGTGAAAAAATAAAAAATTTGGCAAAAATTTTGAAAATTTAGCAATTTTCAAATTTTTAATTTTTATTCTGCTAAACCAGAGAGTTATGTGCCACAAAATAGTTAATAAATAACATGTCCCACATGTCTACTTCACATCAGCACAATTTTGGAAGAAAAAAAAAAATTTGGTAGGACGTTATAAGGGTTCAAAGTTCATCAGCAATTATTCATTTTTCCAGCAAAATTTACAAAACCAATTTTTTAGTGACCACATCACATTTGAAGTCCCTTTGAGGGGTGTACATGACAGAAAACACCCAAAAGTGACACCATTCCAAAAACTGCACCCCTCAAGCTACTCAAAACTATATTGAAGAAGATTATTAACCCTTCAGGTGCTTCACAGGAACTAAAATAATGTTGAAGGAAAAAATGGACATTTTAATTTTTGTAACAAAAATGTTCTTTTAGCCTCAATTTTTTCATTTTCACATGGGCAACAGGATAAAATGCATCCTAAAATTTGTTGGGCAATTTCTCCTGAGTACACCGATGCCTCATATGTGGTCATAAACCACTGTTTGGGCGCACGGCAGGGCTCAGAAGGGAGGGAGCGCAATTTGAATTTTAGAGCCAATTTTCCGTTCAAAAAGTGAAATGGCGCTCCTTCACTTCTGAGCCCTGCCGTGCACCCAAACAGTGGTTTATGACCACATATAAGGTATCGGTGTACTCAGGAGAAATTGCCCAACATATTTTGGGATGTATTTTATCCCTTTGCCCATGTGAAACTGAAAAAATGTAGGCAAAAAGAATTTTTTTGTGAAAAAAAAGTGTTTTTTTAATTTTTATGAATGAATTTGTGAAGCATCTGGGGGTTCAAAGTGCTCACTATGCATCTAGATACCTTCCTTAGGGGGTCTAGTTTCCAAAATGGGGTCATTTGTGGGGGAGCTCCAATGTGGAGACACACAGGGACCCTCCATACGCGACATGGTGTCCGCTAACAATTTGAATGGAAAATGAGCTCAAATTGTTAGCGGACACCATGTCGCGTTTGGAGGGTCCCTGTGTATCTCCACATTGGAGCTCCCCACAAGTGACCCCATTTTGGAAACTAGACCCCCGAAGGAACGTATCTAGATGCATAGTGAGCACTTTGAACCCCCATATGCTTCAGAAATTCATCCGTAAAAATGAAAAAGCACTTTTTTTTCCACTAATAAATTATTTTTTCATTATTACGGATCAATTTGTGAAGCATCTGGGGGTTCAAAGTGCTCACTATGTACCTAGATATGTTCCTTTGGGGGTCTAGTTTCCAAAATAGGTTCACTTGTGGGGGAGCTCCAATGTGGAGACACACAGGGACCCTCCAAACGCGACATGGTGTCCGCTAACAATTTGAGCTCATTTTCCATTCAAATTGTTAGCGGACACCATGTCGCGTTTGGAGGGTCCCCGTGTGTCTCCACATTGGAGCTCCCCCACAAGTGACCCCATTTTGGAAACTACACCCCCAAAGGAACATATCTAGATGCATAGTGAGCACTTTCTACCCCCAGGTGCTTCACAAATTGATCTGTAAAAATGAAAAAAGAAAATTTGTGTGGATAAAAAAAGTGCTTTTTCATTTTTATTGATGAATTTGTGAAGCATCTGGGGGTTCAAAGTGCTCACTATGCATCTAGATATGTTCCTTAGGGGGTCTAGTTTCCGAAATGGGGTCACCTGTGGGGGAGCTCCAATGTGGAGACACACCGGGGCCCTCCAAACGCGACATGGTGTCCGCTAACAATTTGAATGGAAAATGAGCTCAAATTGTTAGCTGACACCATGTCGCGTTTGGAGGGTCCCTGTGTGTCTCCGCATTGGAGCTCCCCCACAAGTGACCCCATTTTGGAAACTAGACCCCCAAAGGAACATATCTAGATGCATAGTGAGTACTTTGAACCCCCAGATGCTTCACAAATTGATCCATAATAATGAAAAAATAAATTTTTTGTGGGAAAAAAAAGTGCTTTTTCATTTTTACGGATGAATTTCTGAAGCATATGGGGGTTCAAAGTGCTCACTATGCATCTAGATACGTTCCTTAGGGGGTCTAGTTTCCAAAATGGGGTCACTTGTGGGGGAGCTCCAATGTGGAGACACACGGGGACCCTCCAAACGCGACATGGTGTCCGCTAACAATTTGAATGGAAAATGAGCTCAATTTGTTAGCGGACACCATGTCGCGTTTGGAGGGTCCACATGTGTCTCCACATTGGAGCTCCCCCACAAGTGACCCCATTTTGGAAACTAGACCCCCAAAGGAACGTATCTAGATGCATAATGAGCACTTTGAACCCCCAGGTGCTTCAGAAATTCATCCGTAAAAATGAAAAAGCACTTTTTTTCCACAAATAATTTCTTTTTTCATTATTACGGATCAATTTGTGAAGCATCTGGGGGTTCAAAGTGCTCACTATGCATCTAGATATAATCCTTTGGGGGTCTAGTTTCCAAATGGGGTCACTTGTGGGGGAGCTCCAATGTGGAGACACACAGGGGCTCTCCATACGCGACATGGTGTCCGCTAACAATTGGAATTGTTAGCGGACACCTTGTAGGATATGAAGAGCCCCTATGTGCCTAAACATTGGAGCTCCCCACACAGTGACCCCATTTTGGAAACTAGACCACCCAAGGAACGTATCTAGATGCATAGTGAGCACTTTGAACCCCCAGGTGCTTCACAAATTGATCCGTAAAAATGAAAAAAGAAACTTTTTGTGGAAAAAAACGTGCTTTTTCATTTTTATGGATGAATTTGTGAAGCATCTGGGAGTTCAAAGTGCTCACTATGCATCTAGATACGTTCCTTCGGGGGTCTAGTTTCCAAAATGGGGTCACTTGTGGGGGAGCTCCAATGTTCAGGCACACAGGGAGGGGCTCTCCATACCCGACATGGTTTCCGCTAACAATTGGAGCTAATTTTCTATTGAAATTGTTAGCGGACACTATGTCGCATATGGAGAACCCGTGTGCCACCAGCACAAGGGCAACTGGTAGAGTTGGGGTACAGCACCAGAAAATGCCGCCTCTAATGAATGCGCTATTTTCTTGGGTGGCTGTGGGTTGAAATTTGCAGCGTGGGGGACCCACAACATTTGAGTCTCTCCACGCTGAGGATTCCAGTCAGCCAGCTACCAAGTTGTACATGGCTGGCTACAAATACAGCGAAGGCTTTATTTTATTTCTAGAACTAATTCTAGAAAAAAAAATGACGTAGGGCTCCGCCATATTTTTGGTCCAGCCAGGTACAACTTGGCAGCTACAGACTGCCAGCAACCCCCAGCTGCCTCGCTGTACCTGGCTGCAACCAAAAATACAGCGAAGCCCATTTTTTTTTATTTCTAGAACTAATTCTAGAAAAAAAAATGACGTAGGGCTCCGCCATATTTTTGGTCCAGCCAGGTACAACTTGGCAGCTACAGACTGCCAGCAACCCCCAGCTGCCTCGTTGTACCTGGCTGCAACCAAAAATACAGCAAAGCCCATTTTTTTTTATTTCTAGAACTAATTCTAGAAAAAAAAATGACGTAGGGCTCCGCCATATTTTTGGTCCAGCCAGGTACAACTTGGCAGCTACAGACTGCCAGCAACCCCCAGCTGCCTCGTTGTACCTGGCTGCAACCAAAAATACAGTGAAGCCCATTTTTTTTCATTTCTAGAACTAATTCTAGAAAAAAAAATGACGTAGGGCTCCGCCATATTTTTGGCCCAGCCAGGTACAACTTGGCAGCTGGGGGCTGGAATCCTCAGCATGGAAAGGCCCAAGCGTTCTGGGCCCCCCATGCTGCGAATTGCAGCCCGCAGCCGCTCCAGAAAATGGCGCATTCATTGAAGCGCCATTTTCTGGCGCTGTACCCATGCTCTTCCAGTTGCCCTGGTGCCGGTGGCAAACTGGGTAATAAAGGGGTTAATGCCAGCTTTTTATTGGCAGCTGGCACTAAGCCCGAGATTCATAATATAGGGCCAATGTTAGACCCGCCATTAGGAATCTCTGGTAAATAGTCAGAAAATACACACATAGAAAAATCTTTTTATTTGAAAAAAAAAACACAAACAAAATTCGGACTCCATCTTTATTATGAAGATCCGACGTAGTCCACAACGAAGGTCCCACGACGCTCGATTGCCTCCGACGTAGTCCACAACGAAGGTCCCACGACGCTCGATCGCCTCTGCTCAATCCAGAGACTGCAGCAAGGGATCAAGTGTCCTCTTCCTACAGTCTCAGGGGTCAGAGTTATGGTGCACTGTATGACAATGATCAGTTATACAGTGCACCATGACTTTGATCCCAGAGACTATAACAAGAGGACACTTGATCCCTTGTTGCACCCATCCATCCACCTATGCACCCATCATCCACGCACGCACATCCACGTATGCACATCCACGCATGCACACAACCACGCACGCACATCCACGCATGCACACATCCATGCACGCATGCTGACATCCACGTACATCCACACACACATCCACGTACATCCACATCCACGTACGCACACATCCACGCACGCACATTCACACACGCACATCCACGTACGCACATCCACGCACGCACATCCACGTACGCACATCCACGTACGCACATCCACGTACGCACATCCACGTACGCACATCCACGCATGCACACAACCACGCACACACATCCACACATGCATATCCACGTACGCACATCCACGTACGCACATCCACGTGCTGACATCCACGCATGCACACAACCACGCACACACATCCACACACGCACATCCACGCACGCACACATCCATCCATCCATCCACCCATCCATCCATCCACCCACCCATCCATCCATCCATCCACCCATCCATCCACCCATCCATCCATCCATCCATCCATCCATTCATTCATTCATTCTTTCATTCATTCATACTTACCCAGCGATGAGGAGGAGGAGCCCCTGAGAAGAGGAGGAGCCACACTGCAGAGGAGGCCCGACGGTGCGGGCGGGTGCACCGAGCGTGCAGCCCGCCGGGATAGTTGAGCGGGGCTGGGGACCAGGGATCGGGGGCTGGGGACCGAGTCCCGGGGGCTGGGGACCAGCAGGGAGGAGGAGGGGGCCCTGCAGCTTTGCCGGCGGGCGCAGAAGCCCGCCGGCAAACAAACTGTGCAAGGTGGAGGGCGGGGATGGACGGGAGACAGGGGGGGCTGCACAGGGGACGGGGGCAGGACACAGAGGGCTCAGGACACAGGGGGGGGGCTACAGGACACAGGGGGCTCTGGACACAGGGGGCGGGGACAGGACACAGGAGGGGCTGCACAGGGGACAGGGACCGCACACAGGAGGGGCTGCACAGGGGACGGGGACAGGACACAGGAGGGGCTGCACAGGGGACGGGGACAGGACACAGGGGGCTCAGGACACAGGGGGGGGGCTACAGGACACGGGGAGCTGGACACAGGGGGCGGGGACAGGACACAGGGGGAGCTGGAGCATCAGCTCATGGCCGGCGGCTGCGGTGCAACCCGCCCGCAGATAAGAGTGATTGCGGTGGGGGAGGGGGGTGAAGGGGTTAACAGGGGTGCCCACACCTCTGCCCCTAACCCTTGGCTGTCACTGACAGCTTTTAGATTTGAGCTGTCACTGTTCGTTTAGAAGCAGTGACAGTTCAAAGCCATGACGAGTATACTCGTCATGATGCGGGAACTGACATCTTTTCATGACGAGTATACTCGTCATTGGTCGTAAAGAGGTTAAAATAGTCAACAGCGTCACAAAAAACATATTAAGAAAAAATACCCCATACTTCAGCTGCTAAAGTTTTGAGAGCAATCAGTTGTGAAGTGACCAGGAAGCCATTATCCTCCAGTACTGTCCTATTCCAAAACTGCAACCTCCCTGGAGACCAGAAGTACAAGGTGTTCAGTGCTCAGAGATATGGCCGAGGTAAGGAAGGAGGAAACCAACTACCACTGAAGAAGACACAGAAGAGGAAGACTGGGCCAAGAAATGTTGGTGACAGTTTTTTGAAAGGTTTAGGCTATGTGCAAACGCAAAAACGTTAATCCGTTTGTGCTCAGAAAAATTCTGATTTTCCAAGAAAATATCAGCACAAACTTATTGCGTTTGTACATGTGGCGCCCAGTAGTCAGGGGTCACAAGTGGGGTACTGCACCCAAAGTTGAGAGTGTGGTTATCCCTGTCGCAAGTAGAATGCAGAACACTGTGGAAGGATCTGATCCCAACACACACCCATCGATGCAACCGGGGGGAGGTCCCAAACAAAAGAGTTGGAGTGTGGAAAGTGTGAGAGGAGCAGGGCGAACGCACTGGGAGTCTTCAGGAGTGTCTTCCCCATGGAGAGACGGAGAACAGGAGCTTACCCAAAAGAGAAAGGAGGCTTCAAAAGAGGGCTAGAGACAGAGGTAACCCAGATAGAAAGGTCCTGACTTATTCACCTGGAGCGCACAGGTC
Source organism: Allobates femoralis (assembly GCA_033576535.1). Taxonomy (NCBI): domain Eukaryota; kingdom Metazoa; phylum Chordata; class Amphibia; order Anura; family Aromobatidae; genus Allobates; species Allobates femoralis. The sequence goes on from JARQOC010000009.1 coordinate 139,889,437, forward strand.
TGACAACGCGGCAAGGAGTGTTCACTATCCGACCGTACTCGTCCCTGCTCCGAAGACGTTCTCAGGGTGTTTATCCCCTGGGACGTACCACTGCTCACAAAGCAGGCTTCAAGAAGAGAGAGAAGGGACAGGGCAAGGGTAGATCCAAGAAGGTACCACCAGAGACTTCCACAGATTCTGCATTCTGCTGCGACTACCCGGCTGGCCGTCCTGCTGGTGTACTGAGAGCTGTATTACCATCTTGATCAGTCATTGCAAGTAAAGTACTTGGAAGAGTGAATCGCCTCTGTGTTTCTGTCCTGCTTTCATTGACTTTTCTCAACAGTCTACACCATCCTGGCAACAGGCAACGCTGCCCCGGAGGTTTAGCTCTACCTGTATGGAGCTTCTCCACCCTAGCCGCAATACCACCTCCCTCCAGAGGACTGTGGCGGCACTGGTATCTAGTCACCAGGTTCTATAGATGGCGTCACGAGACAAAGACTTTATTCCTGTCACGCTGGGAGTGGGGAAGACACCCAGCGTAGGATAACGACGGGGGGGGGGATCAGGAGTCCCTAATGCTAAGGGCACAAGAAGGAGACGGTGACCCCTAGACTTCCTAGAGCTGACCCTGTCTGCCCTGACGTCCCTATACAGTCTCCTCAACTGTCGCCGACCACGAACCTCGTCCCTCTCTGATCCTAGATCTATCTTATCTAAGGATCAGATGGAGAGGTTCACTAGACCCCTCCACTATCAACTAAAGACAAACACCAGGGAAGACAGACATTTGGGAAAAGGAAACACTTATCTGACAGCAGAACACAGCAACCTCCACAATTTCAGCTTCTGCTGGAGCAAGGATAAAGTGTGCACAAGGAACTATCACCTGCACCGAGGAAAGGCAATGAACCTCCTTATAAAGGTGGAAGGAGTCTGCTGGGTCCTAGTGACCTACAACATTGGTGAATAAAACCAGACCGAGCGCAAGACCTCCACAGCCGTCTCCCCATAATAGAGAGATCTCATTACACCTTCTTTCCATCAACACAGAAGGTAAATGCTCCTGAAAGAGACGGACCATCCTCCACCATTATGGCTGGTGGGCCAAACGCTGGGATCGTCTGCGCGTGGCCTCCACCCTGTCATCCGTGCCACCCGTGACAATTCCCTTGTGAATACTAAAGACCCCATTCTTATAGGCTGTCCCCTGGGGCCACGGGTCTGGGCAGGCCACGAGCAACATTCCTCGTTTGGAGAGAAAGAGGCCCAGACATCCGAGATCCCATACCCTGGGGTGCTATATACACATACAAATACAGCACAAATAAGGGGACACAAACAGAGACACACACAGACAGAGACACAGATAGACAGAGAGACACACACACTTTATTACCTTCCCCGACGATCCCACAGTGACCGGTGATTTCTTCCTTCCAGGTATGGTATTTCCAGGACCTGCGCCCCATGTGACTCAGGCTGAGTCACATGGGGCACAAGTACTGTAAGTCACTTCATGCTGGTCTTGCGGGTGCCCGGGAGGAAGAAGTCTCGGAGCTCACCATGGGCTTGCCAGTCAGGATGAGTATTGGAACGTTTTTGCTGCAAAACTGGATCAATTAATTGACATGCAACTGTGGCACCCCAGAGTCTGGTTGCCATAATAGCATTGCCTCCCTTGGGTAATGTCATGCTTGGAAGCAAGATAGGGTATCCACACCAGGTAAGCCCACAGCACACAACACCTTTCCTGACTCCAGAACCGGATTCAGAGGAGTTCCCCTATAAATTCTGGCCTGGGGGTGGGGTTAGGCAGTTCAGTTCCTAGGAGGACTGTGAAGACATCCGGCGGACTGGAGTGGTGTCAGGCTCATCCGAGGATACCCACCAGTCAGTGTGAGAGATCGGTAGGAGAGGGTTTGAGGAAAGAGAGGAGTAGGCCTGGGGAGGGGAGCCAGTTACCCGGTACACCCCAGAGCAGAGTGTCAGAAATGGACATCGGAGTCTGAGGGTGCTCTAGGCCCAGCAGCCTCACCGGAGGGTGGGAGACTCCATGTCTCAGTCACCTGTGGATTGTACCTGGGTTTTTACCTACTGCTCCAGGAAAGGTAAAGGAAACTACGCCTGCGTGTCTGTCAATTATTCTGCGCCCTCAGTCCGGCACCCCAACAATCTGCCATGTAGACTATACTGGTTGCCTTGGGGAACCACTCCACCCGTGGGGAGCGACATCATCCAAGCTGCATTCCCATCATGCCCAGAGGTCCCGCATCGCAGAGTCGGTCACTACTAGCCAAACACCATGGGTGGCGTTAAAACAACCCTTCCCCTAAATCCTATTCCCTTGAACTTTTGATCTATCGCCCAGGGTCACAGAGCCGGGTCTCGACCCCCTTGACTACCCCGAAAGCGGGTAAAGCCCAGTTCCGAGTATCCCACAGCCCTGTGGCGCGACAAGGATCTCTAGTGTCACGAACAGGATTTTGTGCCCGGTATCGACGGGTATTGTGCGCCATTGACTGTATTGAACTGTGTACTGTCGCCATTGTTATCCCACAAAGCACGAAGGAAAACAAAGGGGTGTGCCGTCATGGGTAGAACTTTGGTAAGGACGTGTAGAGAAACCCAGCCCTGCACTCTGACGTCAGCTAGTGCGATGCAGAAAGTCCTGCGCTGGACATCCCCTGTACACTCAACTCCCCACTTGAGGAGCGACAGACTGATCAGCTGAGAAAGACCGAGAACCTGGCTGCTGTTCATTATGGGGAAACGATGTCAAACCCAGAGGGAAGAGAGCCTGCGACTATGACTCACTCCTTGCTACTCTCCCCACTGCTTTATCATCTAGCCTCTCCTCCCACCAGGACCGCTTACCCTAGTAAAGGGTATCTAATTGGTCCTCTATCACTAGGTGTTTGCATGTGGTGCTAGAGCTTCAGGCTTATTCTACTCATTACCAAAACAAAGCATATGACACCTTCAGTCAGGGGTACAGTACCCTTTTGTGACACACTCTTATCGGGGCGCCACACGGACACCCTGAACGATTTCAAAGAGAGACTGAAAAGTTTGTTTGGAGTATATTCCATGACTAAGGAGCAGAGAGTGACCATGCTGATAGGACAGTTGACTGGCGCAGCCCAACGAGAGGTAAAGTCCTGGCTAGATACCGACAAACGAACTGTTAAACAAATATTCGCCAGGTTGTAGGAAGACTTTGACACTCGTACTGCAGCGGATGTTAAAATGAGGTTTTATGGTTGCAAACAATGGGTGCAGGACGATATACAGGACTATGTGTTATATCTCCAAGAGGTGCTGAGGGCCATGAAACAGATTGAACCCGACAGTGCACGAGATGAAAACAAGCTGTTGACTGAACAGTTTATTGAGGGGCTCCAGTCTCACGCCCACTGAAGTCATCTACGTATATTGGCCCTGCAAAACTCTGACCTGAACTTTATCCAATTTAAATACTGGGCTATTCATGTGCTGTGAGAACCCACATCCAGCAGCACAGCACCCCCCAGCGACTGGCTCTAACATACTACCTAGAGGTGGTGCCCTCTTCCTTGGCCACAGTGGGGGCCAGCACACAGACTTTAGAAAATGTACGGCTGAGCTAACCAAAATGGTACAGTCTATGCAAGGATCTAAACCATTTTAGAAGATACAGTTGATCTCCAACCCAGATGACGTCCCATGGATGCGCCAGAGGAGAAATCCGTTGACCAGAGGACGAGTCAGCGATTGCTACAATTCTACAAAACAACCCATATGCCGCCGCTGCAACGAGGCGGGCCACATCACACGGTTTTGTACTTTAAATGAGCCAACCCTGGGGCAGAGGGCCACCCCCTCAGAAATGAGACAACCTGGCCCACAGAACTGGCGCGAAATGTATGTGGGAGGACGGCCAGTACTGACTGTCATGCTGGATCCCCATGAATGCTTTATTGGACAGCGGTTTGCAGGTGACAACAATGCCTTATATGCTTTACAAACGGTACTGGGCCAATTCTGACATTACCCGTCACCCAGATGATAGCTTTACAATCCATGCTAGTAATGGTCAGCCTTTACCACAGGTGGGATTTAAAGAAGTATCCATTAAAGCGGGGCGTGTAAAACTAGCCGCCCAGGGTATGGTGATTGTTGATGTAGACTGGCAAGAAAGTAACCCAATGCGTACTCTAGGCACTAATGTGATTGTGAATTGTCTTTGGGAGATTATTGTTTTATTACAACAAGTTGCTGAAACTGCCAGCCTTGGGCAACAGAGAATCCTGCAGAAAGAGATAAAGGCCCTAATGCAGAGACAGCAGGTGGAACTGTCTGGTGGAGAAGTCGGCAGTGACTTGGTCCCCATTGCTATACCCCCGAAAAGTGAAATGTTAATCTGGTGTAGGCCAGCAATAGGCTTTAGAGGGCAAGATTACCAAGATCTGGTGGAGCCCGTGTACTCCGACAGTAGGCCCATTGTCCTAACAGCCAGGGGGGTAGTTGATGTCTCAAATGGAGGGTACCTGTACATATCTTAAAATGTGGAGAAGAAGTGGTCAAACTGCCTTGGTATGCTACCATTGCTAAGCTGTACACTGTCAATAAAAACGCCATCACGGCAGTGAAACACTTGAATCCGGCTGACCAGGCGGAGGACAACGGCTCTGAGGGGCAGCTGGAGGACTGGTGTCGGAAGCTACACGTAGTCACTGACTCCACCCCTTCACACAAAAAGCATGGAGTTTACCGGGTAGTTCAAGAATATGAATGGATTTTTAGTAAACATGCTTTAGACTTTGGGCAGGTGAAAGGGGTACAACATCACATCCCACTGGTGACCATCCAACCATTAAAGAGAGATACCGGCCTGTACCACCAGCTCACTATCAATGTGCCAAAGAGATGTTATAGGAAATGAAGGAGGCTGGGGGGATCAGAGATAGTTGTAGCCACTGGGCAGCTCCACTAGTCCTGGAAAAGAAGAAAGATGGTACCATGAGAATGTGTTAGACATAAAATTTTGAAACCAGATGGTGTATAATATTTAGTTAAAGGGCATTTCCCTACAGACTAGCTACCATACCCAAAAGAAAAAATGGGAAATTTTCCTCCCATTCTCCAGAAGTATATAACAATTAGGAGACACTCCAAGTTTCAAAAACTACAAAAACTTTTATTTAGTTTGCCAAAAAAACAATGATCCGTGTAATCCAAATAGATATTATTTATGCAGGAGAATAAAATTCCAAAAAGAGATCAGCGGTTGGAAATAATATTTTGGAGGTGTTTTCCCCATAGAGAGGAAGGGATCCGAGCAGAATAGCCTACTGATATAGACAACACCAGCTCCACTAGTCCTGGTAAAGAAGATAGATGATACAATGAGAATGTGTGTAGACTACAGGCAGATAAATCGCATTACACATAAAGATGCTTACCCAATACTCAGAATTGAAGAGTCATTAGCTGCACTGAGAACTGCTAACTATTTTTCCACCTTAGATCTCACCAGTGGGTATTGGCAGGTTCCCATGGCAGAAAGGGACAGAGAGAAGACCGCATTCACGACACTGATGGGCCTCTGTGAGTTTAACTGCATGCAGTTTGGACTTTGTAATGCATTGGGAACATTCCAGAGATTGATGGAGGGTTGCCTGGGGCACAGAAACTTTGAAACTGTGCTACTGTACCTAGATGACGTCATAGTCTATTCGAAGACATATGAAGACCACTTGAAGCACCTGGCTGAGGTATTTGAGGCATTGTCCAAGTTTGGCATGAAAATGAAGCCGTCTAAGTGCCACCTACTAAAGCCCAAGGTACAGAACCTAGGACACGTAGTCACCGCTGAAGGAGTGGCACCAGACCCTGATAAAGTCACCGTAATCAGGGACTGGCCGAGGCCCACTACCATCAAAGAAGTATGCCAGTTCCTGGGGCTGGTAGGTTACTACCAGAGGTTTATCAAGGGTTTCACAAAGATGGCAGTGCCTTTGCAAGACCTCAAGGTAGGTCAATCCAAGTAGGCCAAGAACCCGAGTTCACCATTTCAATAGGGCATCAGAGAAGAAGACTCCTTCAACCAGATGAAGTAGCCCCTTACAGGGGATGAGATACTGGCCTACCCTGACTATTGCCTATCGTTTGTGTTGTACACGGACGCGGGCAACGTGGAATTGGAAGCCATGTTATCCCAGGTTCAGAGAGGTAAGGAGAGAGTGATTGCCTATGTCAGCAGGAAGCTCTGTCCTACAGAAAGGAACCCGACAACTATAGCTCATTCAAGCTAGAGTTCCTTGCCATAGTCTGGGCTGTAACTGAACGTTTTAAGCATTACCTGGCTTCAGCAAAGTTTACCATCTACACGGACAATAATCCACTGACCCATCTAGAAACTGCAAAATTGGGTGCGCTGGAACAGCGATGGATGGCCCGGTTGTCCAATTACAACTTTACCATCAAGTACCAGACAGGGCATAAGAACCCCAATGCTGATGCGCTGTCAAGGATGCCCTACTTGCCAGATGCGGAAGAAGACCCCGAGGAGCTGGAAGAGATAGAGCTACTGGCTTTTCACCGTAGCAGTGTGTCCCAGTATTCCCATGAAGTGAGAAACAAGCAGTTTGCCATGCAAGAAGCCATGTTCATTCTGTTACCCCATCATGATTGGGCAGTGATGCAGGATAGTGACCCAACCATCTCCCTAGTCAAAGAGTTGCTGAAGCAGGCTGACTCATGCCCAGGACCAGATGGTCTATAAGCAGCACAACAGTTGTGGAAGATAAGGGCAAGTTGTTCACCTATCAACTGGAGGACTGGAACAGTGTCAGGCTCGTCCGAGGATAATCAACAGCCAGTGTAAGGGAACCATAGGAGAGGGTCTGAGGACGGAGAGGAGTAGACCTGGGGAATGGAGCCAGTTACTCAGTTCACCCCAGAGCAGAGTGCCAGAAATGGAAACCGGAGTCCAAGGCTGCGAGGGTGCTCTAGGCCCACCAGCCAAAACCGGAGGGCGAGAGACTCCACATCTCCCGGCCACACCAAGGCACCTGGAGGCACAGCAGCGATAGAAAGCTCAGGGATTGTGGCTAGAGAAGTACTACCTGGGAAGAGCTCGAGCTGCCTGCCATCCTGCAGCGCACTGCCATAGAAGTAATGTTAAAACTTTCAGCACCATGGATAGCGGCATGTACCGTACGCAATTTGCATAAGAACCACAGACAGCTCCTCATTGAGGATGCTGCCCTGTAATATGCTTACGCACTTTGCGTACTGTAAACTCCTGTACAGGCAGGAGCCGCCGCTTGTCATTACAAATAGTTAAAGCCGCCAAATGCCGGCAATACTGTAATTTTAGAAATTAACCCTTAACATGTCGATCTATGAGGAGAGCATGTCTGTAGGGAGGGTGGGCACTCCCTACAGACATATTGCCCACATCTATTGTTAACATTAACCCTTTGTTCATCCCTGCGGCAGCAGGGATGAACAAAGCATCCAGCAACCGGATTGCACATTATAGCTAGGGTCACACTTGCGTTTGCAATCCAGTTACTGGATCTAGTTTTTCATCCTGAAAACCTGATCAGGTACTTGACCCATAGACTCCAATGTTAACAATTGTTTGCCAAAGTGCAATCTGTCTACTGAATCCAGTTTTTCAGAAGGCTGGTTTTAATAGGGTCTGCAATATTTTTTGGCCTTTTAACAAAACCTGATCATTTTTTTAACATGGGACCCTATGGGAACCTGATCCAGTACCTGATGGTACATATAGGTACCATCAGGTACCTGATCAGGTACCTGATCCGGTAAAAATGCCTCCAAACAGACAAGGGGAAAAACTGGATCCAGTAATGCATCCAGTTACTGGATGCAGTCTCCAAAGTGTGACCCTAGCCTATGAGCAATCTGGTTACCGGATGCGGGTTTAGGGACACATTTTGTGTCCAAAATGTGTTGGAAAGCACATTACATTACCGCATCCGGATCTGGATGCAGTAATCGTAATGTGCATTCTAAATGTGACCCTAGCCTCATTAGGTTATTCTAACGTTTGAAAATAATCAATTGAGATGGGAAAGCACAGTTTGGGTATGGTCAAATTTACAAGTGAAATTGCATTCACCGCATCCAGATCCGGATGCGGTTAACGCAATTGCGGTCCCACACATTTTTCATCTAAAATGTGTGGAGGGAACCACATTGCGATAACCGGATTGCTTAGGATGTGTAATCCTGAGCAATCCGGTTACCGTACAGTTTGCTCATCCCTGCTGCCGCAGGGATGAGCAAACTGTTTTCTGTGTTTTAAAAGGTTAAACTTTATTAATAAATGTGGCTATAATGTCTCTAGGGGGTGCCCACCCCCCCTAGAGACCTACCACCCACTCAGGTGGGCATATAATGATTTAATTCCTGATGTATAGTAGCCAACTCCTGGTGGCTCTGTACATTTTAAAGAATGAGGCCGCCGGCTTCCCTGAGTGCAGCGCTCATACTATACTTAATGTACGTATAGTATGTGCGCTGTCCTAGGTGCTGCAGGCTTATACAGTAGATCTATGGGCAGCGCAGCGCCATAGATCTACTGTAAATGCCTGCAGTACCCTGGACAGCTCCCATACTATACCTACATTAGAAGGAGCCGGCGGCTTCTTCATAAAAGTGTATAGTAGCTGACAGGAGCCAGCTACTGTACATCAGGAATTACATCATTATATGCCCACCTGAGTGGGTGGTATGTCTCTAGGGGGGATGGGCACCTCCTAGAGACATTATAGCCACATTTATTAATAAAAAGTAATGTTTTAAAACACTCGTAACAGTTTACTCATCCCTACGGCAGCAGGGATGAGCAAACTGTACGGTAACCGGATTGCTCAGGATTACACATACTGAGCAATCCATTTACCGCATTGCGGGGCTTAGAACCGCTCCGAAAACTGCAGCCTGCATGATTTTTCACGTAGGCTGCAGAGTCGGAGGCAGTAACCGGATTGCTTGTAAAGCAATCCGGTTTTTATAAATAGGCTCCTATGAGGAGCGTTTCCTGATCCGGTTTTGAGCTTTTTAAAAGCTCAAAACCGGATCAGGTTTTTTAAAAAAAAACTGAAATGTGACCCTAGCCTATGTTTTTCATTAGTTGCATAATTCTGCACACAGATATTCTCCTTTAAAGGTACCTTTACACGCTGCAACCACGGCAAGAAATGTTGACAGCGATATGTCGCCCTGGGACAATCGCCGTTAAAATCCCTCCCAATTGCGCCGTGTAATTGGGGAATTTGGTGGCGATAAATTGCCTAGCAGTGCTCTGAAATCAGGTGACCGGGCGAGGCGATTTATCGCCACCAAATTCCCCAATTGCGCGGCGCAATTGGGAGGGATTTTGATGGCGATTGTCCCAGGGCGACATATCGCCGTCAACATTTCTCGCCACGGTTGCGGCGTGTAAAGGTACCTTTAGACAGAAAAAAATCAGTTTTAGGCTAGGGTCACACATGCTTTTTTTTTTTTTTAAATCCTGACTCGGTTGTGAGCTTTCAAAAAGCTCAAAACCAGAGCAGGAACCACTCCTCATAGGAGCCCATTATAGTAACCGCAATCCGGTTACCGGCTCCGGAACTGCAGCCTGCGTGAAAAATCATGCAGGCTGCAGTTTTCGTAGCTGTTCTGTGCCCCGCAATGCGGTAACCGCATTGCTCAGGATGTGTAATCCTGAGCAATGCGGTTACCATATAGTTTGCTCATCCCTCTAGGGTGGGCATGTCATGTGCTAAAACCTCCTGTATAGTAAGCCGGCTCCTGTCGGCTCTGTACAATTTTCTGAATGAAGCCGCCTGCTCCTCTGACAGCGATGCGCATACTATATGTAATGTACGTACAGTATGTGCGCTGTCCGAGGTCCTGTACGCATTTACAGTAGATCTATGGCTGTGCACAGCCCATAGATCTGCTGTAAATGCCTACAGTACCTCGGACAGCGCACATACTATACGTACATTACGTATAGTATGCGCACTGCTGTCAGAGGAGCAGGCGGCTTCATTCAGAAAATTGTACAGAGCTGACAGGAGTCGGCTTACTGTAAAGGGGTTTTTAACCCTTGACATGCCCACCTGAGTAGATAGCATGTCTCTAGGGGGAGTGGGCACCCCCTAGAGACATGATGGGCACAATTATTATTAATATAAAATGATTTATTGCTGATTTTACAGTTTGCTTTTCCCTGCGGCAGCAGGGATGAGCAAACTATCCGGTAACCGGATTGCTCCGGATTACACATCCGGAGCAATCCGGTTACCGGATAGCGGCTTCAGCAACACATTTTTCTTGACAAATGTGTGTGAAGCTAATTGCGTTTACTGCATCTGGATCTGGATGTGGTGAACGCAATTCTATTTTAAAGTGTGACTCTAGCCTTACTTTCTAAAATGTTCAGGCATAAGGTTTATTAACCTTTTGGATTGACATTTAATCATTAACCATACAAATTGCCTAATAATTCTGCACAGTGTATGCTCCACACAATGTCATTTTGCAGGCAGATTGCTCGATGAAAACTCACCTAAAAAAGCTTTGGCTAAGCACATTAACCCCTTAGTGACGAAGAAATTTGTCATTTTTCATTTTCGTTTTTTTCGCTCCTCGGCTTCCAAGAGCCATAACTTTTTTATTTTTCTGTCGACACAGACATATGATGGCTTGTTTTTTGCGGACGAGTTGTACTTTCAGATGCAATACTTTGTTTTACCATATAGTGTACAGGGAAATTGCGAAAAAATTCTAAATGCAGTGAAATTGCAAAAAAAGTGCAATAAGACGTTTGTTTTTTGGGTTTTGTAGTCGCCGTGTTCACTATATGGTAAAACCGACGTGACCGTGTGATGCCTCGGGTCATTCCGAGTTTGTAGATACCAAACATGTATACCTTTATTGGTAACTAGGTGGTGGAAAAAAATTCAAAAGCATGAAAAAAAAAACATTGCACTTTTTGCTCCATGTTCTGCGACCCGTAGCGTCCTCATTTTTCGGGATCTGGGGCTGGTTGATGGCTTATTTTTTGCGTCTTGAGCTGATGTTTTTAATGATACCATACTTGGTGGATGCGCTGTTTTGATTGCCCGTTATTGCATTTTTTAGCATTGTTGCAGTTACCAAAAAAACGTAATTTTGGCGTTTGAACCATTTTTTGCGCTACGCAGTTCACAGATCTCATTATTTGATTTTTTATATTGATAGATCGGGCGATTCTGAACGCGGAGATACCAAATATGTGTATTTTTTTTTTAATACTTTTATTGTGGGTGGGAGAAAAGGGGGTGATTTGAACTTTTATGTTTTTTGTTTTTTTTTCAACTTTGTAAAAACTTTATTTGATTATTGATTCTTACTTTTACACAGCCCCTTTGAGAGGCATGCAGCTGCACAGTCTGATCGCTTCTGACAGATACAGAGGAGCTGCAGCTCCTCTGTATCTGTCAGAATCACGGACCTGTTGTGGTTGGCAGCCCCTGCCAACCACAACCAGGAAATGCTCAGTGACAGGCTCCGGGGTCAAGCCAGGACCCCGGCCTATGACGTCAGCATGGGAGTTCCTGCGATACTATCGCGAGATCTCCCCTGGAGCCCGGTAAGCGCGCGCTGCCCACTCCGGCTCCCTTAGATCCCGCTCTCAGAGATTGAGGGCGGGATCTAAGGGGTTAACAGCACCGATCGGATGGCGGGACCGATTGGTGCGTTTACTCCCACATCTCAGGTAGTGAGATCAGCTGAGATGTGGGAGGTTTGAAGTGAGCTCCACGCCGGAGCTCACTTCAAACACCGGGTAATGACAGCCGACGTCTAGAGACGTACGGCTGTCGTTAAGAGGTTAAAAGAATGAACATATTCATTTCTGTGTAAAGATGACTTGCTGTTCATATGTTCAATCATTTGAGCATTTTTAAATGCTTCACATCTCCAAAGACCCCAGGTGATTAAAGGACTTGATAAGTTTTCTGCATTTTCCATTCTGAGGATGTTTTAGGCCACATTCACACAGAGCGTTTGTGCTCCATTTTTTGTTGATCCGTTTTTGGTGCAGTTTACAGGTGCACAGATTCTACTTTTGCAAAAAAGCATCACAAACGCATCATCAATTTGTGCTGCTTTTTTGCTCTGTTTTTGGGGGAGATAGACAGACACACACACACAGTTTCTTACCCTCCCCACAATCCCACCATGAGCCCTAGTGATGTCTTCCTTCCAGACATCGGCAGGATCTGCGGATAGTACGACCATTGACAGGACCTGGCACCATATGACTCTCAGACTGAGTCAAATGGGCTTTTCCTGTCATTACTGTATTACTGTCATTACTGTTATTACTGTCCTGCCGATGCCTGGAAGGAAGAGATCACTAGGGCTCATGGTGGGATTGTGGGGAGGGTAAGAAATTTAATATCAGTGGTGCAGAAAGCAGACCAGAAAAATAGAGCAATAATTGACGCTCATTATTTTGTAGATCCGCTTTCTGCACCACTAACGCAGCAGTCAAAAACACGTCTGTACATCAAATTGAAAATCACAGTTGCAGTTTAAAAAAAAGAAAAACACAGCACCAAAAACAGATTGAAAATGTCCAGTGTGAACATAGCCTTATACTTTATAACAGAAGTCAATAGGAAGGCTCAAAAGATGCCTGTAAGAGGTGCGGACATCTTTTTTAGAGCTTTTGCCTGCGTTTTGCTTCATAAACTGCTAATTAATTGTTCATGGTTAAATGAACTTAGAAAAGACAACCATAAAAGGCCAGTAGAAAATATGCATGCAAGATGTTAAAAAATGTAAAAAACTACTAAGGAAGTAACAAAATAAAAGAAGGAGGGGGAACAAGAGGCGCAATAGTGCCCTATCACTATGGCACTGAATATAAAAGTGGTGAAAAAGGAATTCACTCACCTGGAACAGTTGTGTCACCCACAACTGGCTTGAAGGCGTACTCAATGGTTGTCTCCAGATGGCTGCTGCAGGACTTCCACCGTCCACTCAAGTGTGGAGACTCATCGAATTGAAGGGAAGAAAATGGTGTATCACGGTCCGCGCTGCCAAAAATCATCCACTCCAAAGTAATGCACATGAAGATGGAACTTCAAAGTAACTCCTTTATTGCATCCTATGCGTTTCGGTGCCCTCCTGGCACCTTCCTCAGGGATCCCTGAGGAAGGTGCCAGGAGGTCACCGAAATGCGTAGGATGCAATAAAGGAGTTACTTTGAAGTTCCATCTTCATGTGCATTACTTTGGAGTGGATGATTTTTGGCAGCGCGGACCGTGATACACCATTTTCTTCCCTTCAATTCGAAGGAAGTAACAAAAACATGCTAAAAAAGACACTTCAGAAAAATAAGGCTAGGGTCACACCTGCGTTTTGTTTGTTTTTTCCAAATCCTGATCCGGTTTTGAGTTTTTAAAAAGCTTAAAACCAGAGCAGGAAACGCTCCTCATAGGAGCCCATTATAACAACTGGATTGCTTCACAAGCAATCCGGTTACCGCCTCCGGTTCTGCAGCCTGCGTGAAAAATCATGCAGGCTGCAGTTTTCAGAGCGGTTCTAAGTCCCGCAATGCGGTAACCGTATATACTTTGCTTATCCCTGCTGCAGCCGGGATAAGCAAAGTATTATCACTGTTAAAAAAGAAAAAATATTATTAATAATTGTGGCCATCATGTCTCTACGGGGTGCCCAACCCCCCTAGAGACATGCTACCCACTCAGGTGGGCATATGATGTGTTAATTACTCATGTACAGTAATCCGGCTCCTGTCGGCTCTGTACATTTTTCTGAATGAAGCCATGGCTTCACTGACAGCTGCGCACATACTATACGTAATGCACGTATAGTATGTGCGCTGTCCGAGGTTCTGTCGGCTATTACAGTAGATCTATGGGCAGTGCATCCCCATAGACCTAATATTAATGGTTACAGGACCTTGGACAGCTGCAGATACTATACGTACATTACGTACAGTATCTGCTCTACTGTCAGGGAGCCGCGGCTTCATTCATAAATTAGTACAAAGCCCACAATAGCTGGCTTACTGTAAATACCTTATTAACTCCTAACATGCTGAGAGGAGTGGACAGCATGTCTCTAGGGGGGTGGGCACCCCCTAGAGAGATGTTGCCCACAGCTAATATTAATATTTAATGTTTTAATACACATTTAACACTTTGTTCATCCAGGGATGAACAAAGTAGACGGTAACCGCATTGCTCAAGATTACACATCCTGAGCAATCCGGTTACCGCATTGCGGTTGCCATAAGCGCTCTGAAAACTGCAGCCTGCATGATTTTTAGCGCAGGCTGCAGATCCGGAGCCGGTAACCGGATTGCATGTAGCGCAATCCGGTTACCATAATGGGCTCTAAATGGGAGCGGTTCCTGCTCAGGTTTTGAGCTTTTTGAAAGCTCAAAACTTGATCAGGTTTCCAAAATATGTGACCCCAGCCTTATATTCACTGCAAGGGCTGCAAGCTCAAACCTGTCATACTAGATCAGGTCTTCCAACTCTGATGAGGCCTAGTAAGGTTCTGTACAAACAAATAAAAAAACATATGAGTTTATGGGTTGTACTAAATGGACTTAAAATCTACCTTTAACCTGAAAACTACTTACGGTACTGTCACATGCGGCAATATGGCTTCCATATCACCGGCAATTTGACGTGAGCGCGCACATTTCGGGAACATTTTTGCACATCGCTGTCGCCCTGTCACACATAGAGATCTCGTCTGCTTTCTACGGCGATCCTGCGTTCCGGAAATCGCCTGCAGAAAACCGGAAGCAATTTCCCTTTTCCACATCGCCACATCACACGCCACCATCTCATCAGCGATGTGGGCGTAGAGTGTGAGTACGGCGAGGAAACAGGTGTGCCAGTGTTTTTCACTGCGCCCCTACCACTCCGATTGGCTGACACAACTGAATAACCATTGGTCAGCCTTGTCAGGATGTCTGCGCACTACATGACGCATGTGCCCTTTCTACTATATCCCTATTCAAATATGGCGGACTAGCGATGGCCAGCCAATGGGAACGCAGGAGCAACCACCAATCACGGCAGAGGGGGCGAGCCAAACAGAACTCAGGCAAGCTCAGGCAAGCCTCTGGAATTGCTTCCAGATGGTCTGAGCTCGCTTTCTACATCGCTATTGCCCTGTCACACGCCAAGATGCGCAGAAATTGCCTAGTGGTTATCGCCTGATTTCACTGCAGGGCAGGGCGAACAGGTGGCGCTCCACCTGCGATTTCTCGCCGTAAAATTGCCCTGTCTCACGCCATTACGCACAGGCGGTATGGTTTCCACATCGCCAAAATACACAAATTTACGACGATATGGAAGCCATATTGCTGCATATGACGGTACCTTTAAAGGTCACAAGATCCTGATGTCATGAGCATGAGCTTGCATCTGCAGGCACAGTACCATTCCAGTCTAGTCGGAGTCCGAAGTCCCATCCTAGAATGACAGGCTCGAGCTTTCAGTGACTGCAAGATTCAGCAAAGAACATATGATGAACAGTGATGGCTTATAGCAGGGGGCCAGTAAGGGGAGTATTAGGCTGCGTTCACATGTTGCATATTTTGTTGTATATTTTTACGCACGCGTTTTCTTGAGGAAAAGCGTTTGTAAAAATACACGCGTAAAACAACTTGAAATACGTATTGTCTGAATGGCAGACAAATGTGTATTTCCAGCTCTTTATAAAGGGACCTATGGAAGAAACGTGCGTAAAAAAATGCAAAGAATTGACATGTTCATTCTTTTTACTTGTGTGTTTTTTGCCCCAAAAGCACTGCGTAAAATTATGCAACGTCTGAATGGGAAAAGTGAATGTCCATTCACTTTGCTGGGAAACGCAGACGCAGATGCGCTTTTGGGGAAAAAGCGTGCGTAAAAATACGTGTGTGAATGGGGCCTTAGGGTGCTTTCACATCAGTGGTTTTCGACGATTGCGGCAGTTGAGGTGAAAAAAACGCAACTGCCGCGATTACCGCATAACCGCTGCACTTGCGGCACAGTTGCGGCAAGCCCCATACAATGTCTATGCAGGCTTGCAGCAGGTGCGGCAAGTGCGGTACCAGCACTTGGGGCAGGTGCGGCCGCGAAAAAACTGCGGGTGACCGCGTTTTTTTTTTCCCGGCCGCACCTGCCGCAAGTGCCGAAACCGCACTTGCCGCATCTGCCGCACACTTACTGCAAGCCCCATAGACATTGCATGGGGCTTGCCGCAACTGTGCCGCAAGTACAGCGGTTATGCGGTAATCGCGGCAGTTGCGGTTTTTTCACCGCAACTGCCGCGATCGATGAAAATCGCTGATGTGAAAGGGGCCTAAGGTTTCTTTTTTAACTTTTGATTCCATAATTTACATAGAGCTTTATACTTCAGACAAATGTTGGTCATCATCCTAATTTGCGTAGAGGTGAATTAAATCCCAATTTTGCCAAATGCAAATTTTGTAATATTAGAGTTTAATTCAAATCAAATTGAATATATTCACTCATTTCTAATCTATAGAGCTCCATTTACCTGATAGAGCCCAAAAGACAGTGCTTTGGGTCTCAGTCACCCAAGAAGACAGGTTTTTACTGTATAGACCAGTATAGTTGACTATGTATAGTGTATAGTATAGTGTGTGGTAATTTACTTTTTATAATGAATGTCAGTGAGCGACATATGCCATTATACTTTGTACTTTGACATACATAACATTTCCATCAGAACTATATGTCGGGCTATACTTCACAGAAGGTCAGGAGCTTTACACTCGTTCTCTGCTGTGCTGCCTATAGCTGCCTACTCTCACAACACTGAATTTCTAATTGTGGAGACATTTGCATAATGCTCTTTTGTGTCATAGTTGGTAATTATTGCCCCATCAAAGAATTAAGTTGGTAATAAAGACTATGTCAGATGTTGAATTGGTACTAGTGTAGATAATGTGCAAATATAAATATTAGAAAACATTTTCCAGAAGTTCAGTGAAATTCTGTCAAACTCATTCTCTTTTTGTACAAGTAACACTCACCTATAGTGTTCTTTACATTTTTAAGGTGATAAATCCATATTTTTTTGGTATTTGACTAACTTTATATTATATTTATAATTCAAACCATAAACTTTTGCTTCAACATTTGAAAGATTCTAAATGCCACTAACTGAGTCTTATATATTTCACTGGAATCCCTTACTTAGCATTTTACTTATACAAAGTATACATAAATCTAACTGAATAGTCAATGAAACAAGCAAAAACATACACAAATTAGTAAATGTCCATCATTTTCTCATCATAATTTGCAACATTAGACTGGTCTAAATAGCAAAATTACGCCACATTAGCAAATCATCACAGATGTTCACATAAATGACTAATAAATAAATGCTTTCCTATGGTATAAATCTATTTCAAGGATGTTCATAATGAACAGCTTTATAGTAAAGAAAAGAAAACAGCCCCAGCCTATAGGTTACAGGGGAACAGTCAAGCAATCCCACTTCCCATCCCGTCCTTACATGAACAGTAGAGGAGAGGTTTTTCAACATCTCTCATTTGTCATTTTTCTTCATTTGTGCCAAATCATATTAACTGTTCCATATATCATGCCAAAACAATATGTTTCAAGTGCAAATCAATCCCCAAAAGGAAATACACAATTTATTCTGCCTAATTACCAAGTAACATTAATTATCAAAATATGCATCACATGTCAAATTATCATTGTGTCAATTGTGGTGATTTACTCCGCCATATGTGAGGAACTGGCATATTAGGCCCATTGCACACTGGCGTTGTTTTGAAAATGCGCCAGATGCGGCAGACTTACCGCATCTGCCACATCTTCAGCCTAACAGCCGCACTTGCTTCACTCTTGCAGCAAGCCCCATGCATTGTCTATGGGGCTTGCAGCAAGTGTGGTTTTGACGGTTGCGGCAGATGCGGCACTTGCGGCCGCGGAAAAAAACACGGTCAGCAGCATTTTGTTTTTCGCGACCGCATCTGCCGCAACCAACAAAACCTTACTTGCTGAAAGCCCCATAGGCAATGCACGGGGCTTGCCGCAAGTGTGCCACAAATACGGCCTTTAGGCGGAAGATGCGGCAGATGCAGTAAATCTGCCGCATTTTCAAAAAAACGCCAGCATGAAAGGGGCCTTAGTGTGGCAGCAACACAGACCCCAAATAATCCATGTACAGGGAACATGAGGCTTTTATTTCCAGCCACCTGGATCCCACACGATACATCCCATCTACATCATATAATTTGTCATATAACACATTACAGACTTGCATACTAGCTAATACAGCTTTACCTCTGTTTGACACTACCAGGGGCGCACATGGGACTGGCTCTCCGGTCACAGGCCTCCAGCCTGCTCCACGTTGCCAACACATAGCACACACAGCAACCCCCCCCCCCTTCCTCTCCTGAGACTGAGATTCATGGTTCCCTTCCTGCCCATCTAGGCAAACTCTTTGCAGATGGCAGTAGTGATGTGATTGTGTCTATCATACTGTATTCAATTTAACAAAGTATTACACTGAGGCAGGACTATGTTCTTAGGCTCATTCATAGAAAATTATTTGTTGGCTAATTTTGGACCTTTCTATTCCTATTAAAAGTGGTTTACATTGTTTGATAGGGAACTGTGTATCCACCCAAAAAAATATGGCACTCCTAAAGATATAAGGACACAAGCTTAGTGAAAACAATACCAAGTTCCCTACGGATGGAACACTACATAAAAGCAAACTGATCTCCAGCAAGATCAGACACTAGTCTAGTAGCATTATATACTGTATATGCATCACAGAAAAGGACATCACATCCACAACACATCACTGATAAAGAGCCCATGGATACCATACTAGGTTAAAATACCAGCTCACTGCAGGGTTTGGACACAAACCAATGGTATATGATTGTGAGAGCACTGGTACAAAATATTAATGAACAACCACTCACACACCGATCGCCCATGGGAAAATGGTTGCTGAATATTACAAATGCTCATGGATAAGGCTTGTATAGGCCAGTCACACATATGTGTAGTTCAGGATGTGAGGTTACAGCCTCATGGCCAGGCCTACATTATTAGATCATGTACACAAGTACAAACAGCTCATTTTTTCCTACTGGCATCAAAGGATCTGCCTGCATCTTTCCAAAGAAAACATATTAAGCTATTAGTCGATATTTTGGGCAAAATACGCAAGATTGCAACCCGCATCCTTGGTCTTCATTGTATTGTGGGTCCCTACACTAAAATTTTAAGCAATTCACAAAAAAGAACAAATATATCACAGAAAGCGGCCATGCTTAGAAAATAGCCCCAATGATATATGATGAAGGCATCATAGGTGCAAAATACCAATGAACAATCACTCACACATCCATCATTCATGACATTATACACGGGCCTTCACCATGTAACATCTGCGTGAGTTGTTCTGGCACAGATAGAGAAGGAACACACTAAGGATGTAGGCAAATTAATAAATAAAGTGCCTTATGACATCACATCTCTACCTCTTCTCCATAAATACCAGTTTGTGCAGTAGGATGCATCATATTCCTCAGGCGTTCACTGTTTTGGAGAACACAGCCTACAATATTGTTTCACACTAGAGCTTTATTCTCTAATTCTCAAATTAAGAAGTAGAGCAGGGGTCCCCAGACTGTAGATCGGGAGCACATGTGGCTCGCAGGCACGTGATATGTGGCTCGGAGCATCCAACTTGGTTCATAAACCTAGCAAACAGCTATGTAGAGTAGGTTTACAGATAGTGACTTTTGTGAGAAGCCAAACACAGAAGAGCAGATATGTATGGGGGTAAGGTAGGGACTCCTGCATCTTCCCAGCTGTGATTTCTGTGGAAAAGCTTTGACTGCCATTATAACGGTAATGGGGGCTATGGGTGTCACTACTGTGAGAGGGCAGGAGCTGGATGTGGCTGGCGAACCTCTCTCAGAGCTGGATGTGGCTCTCAAGGTTAGATAGGTTGGGGACCTCTGATGTAGGGAAATCATATGACAGTTTTAGGAGATCTGAAAAAAATATTGCAAAGAGGATTTGTAATGCTGCCTAGAGGCAGCAACTAAGGTCTTATAATCACCAGTTAGAAACTTAGTTGCACTGGATTACATAAATGAAAACAGCTAAGAAGAGAATCTCAGATGTAAGGTAACACTATGTAGAATATGTGACACTGTACAGAGAAGGACACCATAGCAAGACAATAAAATACTGCATACCATCATCATAGTCAACATTTTACTAAAGGATTATTATCCTAATCCTGCAGCAAAGTAATAAATTGAAGTGCTCTCTCTATGTATATCAACATATCTCCTTTTTTTTCCAGATGTATAGAGAGCGTTGTCCAGAAATACCTGAATCCCGTGACTTCCTGAACTCACGATGTGCCCATGAGGAGGATTATTACTTAGACCAATTACATCCTGGCTATGTTCCCCTCTCATTCTTCTTACAGGACTCCAGAAAAGCTCCAGAATCTACCTTTTGCTACCCTCCAGCTGGTTCCCGTGCACCATATGTCTGCCCTAAAGAGCAGTACGTTTGAGGCTGCTCACCAGCAGGACCCTGCACGTCATTCCCAATGACCCAGTAAAATTGCAGTTTCACTATATTCCTAAATGCTACTACTTCGTACAGCCTGCCCCCTTTACACGCCACGCTGACGTGGTAAACTGCCAGAGGCGGGCTTGCCTTTTATTTTTATTAAATATGTCTGAGAATGAACTTAGGTATTCTTACCTGGGGTGACGACCAACATGTGGATGTATGGCTAACTTACATTAGAGATTTTATTAGAGATTCACGTGATTCTCCAAAAACATTTTTTGCATCTGTCAATCATAGAAATGCATTTCACAACGTTACATGTGCTTTAGAAGGGTCAAATGAGCCACCTCATACTCAGATTGGTCAAAGTATCAATTTAGGACCTAGATAAGAAGTAGAGATGAAACACAGCAACAACTCTATGTGTCCCCCTCTTTAATGACACCAAGGGTCATCAGGGAAACGTAGCAATTTGTCCTTACCTTAGGCTGACAGTATATTTTAGAAATGTGAGACAAAATGAAAGCTTTTTCTTGATTGTCAGCCAAAAACCAACCGGCAATTTGTCACAATAGTTTGGATTTTTTCAACAAGTTGGCCAAGAAGAAGATGAAATTGTATCATTTAATAGATGACATGTTAAAAGCAAGGATAAGCTCCTAATCACAGCTAATGTACATCAATGGAAGAATAAAGCAGAAATCACTTGGCACAATATAACCAAAAGAAATCCTATCCTGGCAACATAGTAATACCTGATAAAGAAAGTAACAACATGTATATGTATTTGTTTATTTAATTTTCTTTCTTATGTAGTGCCATTAATTCCACATCATCATCACTGTCTCCATTGGGGCTCACATTCTAAATTCCCTATCATTATGTCTTTGTAGTGTAGGAGGAAACCGAGAACCCAGAGGAAACCCACACAAACATGGGGAGAACATACAAAACCTTTTGCAGATGGTGTCCTTGATGGGGTTTAAACTCAAACCTCATGCCCTGCTAAGCTAAAGAGTGGCCTTTATATTGATTAAGGTTTAAGACATATAGATTCCTATTCATGGAGAACCAAAATACAACATGTGCACATATACTGGCCCAATAGGCATTTTTTAGTTTTAAGTGCAAAAAATGCACCTTGCTGTGCCCCCCAGAGAGAGCCTACCATTCAATCTGCTCTCACTGGGGTGCCGAGCAGATTGACTGTACCTTGTATACTGAAGGGAGCTGGCAATTTGTGTCACATGGATAACGATTGACACATCACTCTTAAGCACCAGCGATACTCGCCGAATAACGAGTACTGTGAATATCGTACTATCTGTGCGAGTAGCGAATAGTAAAGATTACACTCACTCATCATTATCCAAAGCCAGTTTTGCTGGGGGATCAAGCATAAGCCCAGACGGGACCACTGAATATGCATTAGAATGCAATGTGAAAGCACTAGAAGGAAATCCTGAAAATATGATCTGTTCGTTACTCCCGTAAGGGCAGGAGTTGTGTAACTGATGTGACTGGTCATTTAATCTGTTTGCAGGTTCCTAAAATGGAAATGACAAATAGAATGTCTAAAAGGAAATGTGAACAGAGTCTTTGGGGTTTGGGGACTTTAATTCCATAGAAAAATATGAGGTCCATATCTTCTCCATGTATCATAGAAAAATGTTTGGATGCACCATAAAGGTGTAGACAATTGGAGTTCTGAGTGCTTCAAATTGACCAGCATTATTTTCTAATGGTGCAGCCTATACAGTCAAGTAAAAGTTTGGCCATGCTGGTCAAGATCATTGTTATTATGAACAGTTAAGGAAGTTGAAATGAAATATTATCTGAAGGGCAGAAAGTTAAAGATGACATTTCCTTAATACCGTATATATATATATATATATATATATATATATATATATATATATATATATATATACAGCGGGTACAGAAAGTATTTAGACCCCCATAGATTTTTCACTCTTTGTTTCATTGCAGCAATTTGGTAAATTCAAGAAAGTTCTTTTTTTTTCTCATTAATGAAAAATATTAGAATCTGAGAGTCCTCAGGGGTTGATGCCTTTAATGGCTAACTGAAAGGATGGTAAGTAAAGCAAGCTTTCGGGACACTATGGCCCCTTCATCAGGGTGATAATGACACAAATTCTGAAGACATACACATATATACATAAGCAGGGTGAGATAATGCAGTAAATGGGATAGGTGACGTAAAGCAGAGTCAGTCTTGGCAGGGGGAGAGGAGCTGTGGAGGTAAATCTAAATTATGAGATAAGAGGAGCAGATATAACAATAATACAATGATTAGTGGTCTGTGGAGACTTGAAAATCCTTAGTGAGAAAGCTATAAATCCATGCTAGACAGTTCACATAAGAAGTGTCAAACGTTCATTGGCCTTTAACTGGGGTCTGTTGGAAGATGTGATATCCCCAAATATCCTTTCAATTGGTATAAAAACGCATGAATCCATGTGAGACATTTAATCCTGTTTTGAATGTCTCAAAGGCATCAGACTTCTTTAGATCTTATATTTTGCATACATCTGTTGCTGAATTTTATGGTGAAGACACAGGAGAGTTTTTTTTCTGATGACTCTTCCATGATGGCTATTTGTACAGGTGTCTCTGAACAATAGAAATATGTGCCACAACTCCATAGTCTGCTAAATCGTCCTAAAGGTCTTTTGCAGTAAAGCGAGGATTCAGATTTGACTCTATAGCAATCCTTTACACGCTGAGACTTTCCAGCGATCCGACCTGTCCAAGATCGCTGGAAAGTCTCTATGCAGTCACTGGTGAGCTGTCAAACAGGCAGACTCACCAGCGACCAGTGGACCAACGACATCGTGGAAAGAATATAAACTATTCTTTCCACGATGTCGAGCTCCCATCCCTGTCTTCTGACAAGCTGCGGTAAGCGGGAGCAGGCTGGTAACCATGATAAACAATGGGTATATACTAGCGTGCAGTGCCTAGTTACCTGATGTACACCTTGGTTACCAGCTTTCTCCACTTTCAGGCTGGTATCCAAGGTACATAGCGGGTATCTAAGCACATCACTGTCCCTAGTTATTTACCATAGTTGTTTGCCATGGTTACCAGCCTGGGAGGTCGCTGATCGCTGGTCTCTCACTGTCACAAACAGCGATGTGTGCTGACCAGCGGGAGACCAAGGACCAAAAAATGGTCCTGAATGACTTGCAGTGATCAGCGACCTCACAGCAGGGGCCCAGTTGCTGGGGCGTGTCACACACTGTGACATTGCTGGTGAGGTCGCTGTTACGTCACAAAACCTGTGACGTTTCAGCGACATCGCTAGCGATATTGTAGTGTGTGAAGTACCCCTATGAGCAGCTCTCTCAGAAATTTTGATTGGTCTTCCAGATCTTCTCTTGACCTCCGTTGTTCCTGTTAACTGCCATTTCATAATTACATTTCAAACTGAGGAAAGGACAAATTGAAAATGTTTTGCTATCTTCTTATAACCTTCTCTTGCTTTGTG
Organism: Allobates femoralis; assembly: GCA_033576535.1. Taxonomy (NCBI): domain Eukaryota; kingdom Metazoa; phylum Chordata; class Amphibia; order Anura; family Aromobatidae; genus Allobates; species Allobates femoralis. The sequence continues at coordinate 139,913,572 of JARQOC010000009.1, forward strand.
GGCCTCCACCATTTTCATTTTCACAGTGCCAAGCAGCTGCTTAGAAGAACCCATGGCTGCTGATTTTAGCAAGGTTATAGGAGGTTGGGTTTTTATAAGGCCTTAAAATTTGCATCACCTGGCCTTTCCTAACAATGATAGTGAACAAGCCATAACCTTAAGAGATTAATTAAGGACTGCAACCTTGTTCAAATGTTCTATAAACACATTGATAGCTCGTTATTGGAAATTGCAATGTTGCCATTGAAGAATTTCCATTCGTTACAAAGTGATTTCTGTACTTTGCCTTTTCATTGGTGGCTGTGAGTTGTTAAGCTAATTAGCTACACAGCTGTAATTAAGAACCTGCGAGTGCTGCGGTCTGCCATTAAGTTTTTAGCATGAAATCTAATAACCTCTCTATTTTAATGTTTGCCAGGTTCATTCGCAACTTGTAAGCAACAGCCAACACTTTAGTGCACCCTTCTTTGTATAAGCTCTATGCTCTCACATGTGATCTGGAAAATAACACTGCCGAGCAGAATCATTAACTTTGTGTTGCTTCTAAATACAGAATGTTATACTGTAAGAAGTTGAGTACAAGTACTGTACTTAAAATCAGATGTGGCACAATATGACTACAGGGAAGTAAGGGAATCAAAGTACATTAACTAACCCATGTTTGGGGTCCCTAGGCTATCCCTGCCCACTAGATTACCCCTGATGGTGGGGATGCCTGGGTTTCATACTTTGCTATACTCCTACATATAACTCATCCATATGTCTCCTCTCCCCACAAAGGGAATGAATTGGCATGAGTGTGAGGAAAATCACAAACAAAACAGTCAAAGAAACACATCTAAAAGGACTTCAAATCTTCAGTAAGGAACTTTGTTGCTGCAATAGTAACAGACACCTCAGCTATACAGAGATGATCTCTTTCCACATGGTCAGAATAGAAAATCTATATCTGGCATGGAGTAAATATAGTGGAAGGGAAAGAGAATAGGAAGCTACAGCAGGGATTAAGGCTAAGCAAACTCTCAGCAAGAAGGGTAAAAGTTCATAACCCCTTTAACTTAGAAAGTAAATCAACAAGATAACAGTCAAGTGGGATCCATAGAGAACATGCGATCGATTAAAAGCTGAGATGTTTTGATCTCAGGCTCCCCAGAGGTAACGTCAGGAGACGACAAAGTAATGACAGGCACGTAGCTGTCTCAGAATTACCCTGCAAGTACTGACCTATCTGCCCTGAGTAAGAGTGAGGGTACGTTGGTGTACATGTGTGATGGAAGTAAATATAGTAGTATTGAATCACTGCCTGCTAGTGACAGGAGATCAATGTATTGAAAGAGATGATAATGAACCTAAGCTAAATCAATATAAAGCTGATTTGCAAATACAAATCTATAGTTTTCCACTTATATTTGTTAAATAAAATGGTTTTTACAATGTGTTAAAATTATCAGAGAAACTAATGTGCAAGCTGATATGTCTGTCCAAATGCTGCGCGCACAGTGACTGCTGTATATTCAGTTCATTGCTGTTTATTTATATACATATAATGTGTTGTCTGACAATAAACACGATTTATCATATATGAGGCTCTGTAATTTACAAGTCATAAAAATCAATGAGAAATTACAAAAAACTAGTGCATGAGAAGGAGGAGTCCTCAGTACAAACATTTAGGCTATAGCATTATGTCAGAGAGTGAATCATGAAGACACGTTTTATAACTGCAATGTCTGCAACATCATGGATTTTAGCTCTCCTCAAATGGTCTAGACATTGACAGAGTTCTGCATCAGTGGAGACCTACAATACAAATATGTGAAAGGCTGTTTAGTCTACATGACAACTGAGGAGATGGCATTTACATCCGATTCGCGGGCACCTCCAAGGCTGGTCATGACCTAAAGTCTATTCTAGAATGTACACACCAGGACTCAAAGGTCATGAGTTGCTGGGATCTTCAAGGTTTGGTCCCGGACAGAAGCCCTGATCTATACTGAACCGTGCAGAGAGAAAAGGCCATGAGGATCGGGCAGGAAGGGAGCAGGGAGGCCAGGACAGGTGGGGTGAGTAATATTATTACTTTTTTATCATCTTATCTTTATTATACTACTAGTAAAAAGGCCCGATGCAATTGCATCGGGAGCAGGGTGAAATGAATTGTGTGTATACAGGCGGGCCAGTGGGTAGCAGAGTATACAGGGGGCTCTGTGGGTAGCAGAGTATACAGGCGGGTCTGTGGGTAGCAGAGTATACAGACGGCTCTGAGGGTAGGAGATTATACAGGTGACTCTGTGGGTAGTAAAGTATACAGGCGGCTCTGTGGGTAGAAGAGTATACAGGTGGGTCTGTGGGTAGTGGAGTATACAGGCGTGTGTGGTGGTGGTGGCAGAGTATACAGGTGTGTGTGTGGTGGTGGTGCAGAGTATACAGGCGTGTGTGGTGGTGGCAGAGTATACAGGCGTCTGTGCTGGTGGCGGCAGAGTATACAGGCGTGTGTGGTGGTGGCAGAGTGTACAGGCGTGTGTGGTGGTGGCAGAGTGTACAGGTGTGTGTGGTGGTGGCAGAGTGTACAGGCGTGTGTGGTGGTGGGAGAGTATACCGGCGTGTGTGGTGGTGGCGGCAGAGTATACAGGCATGTGTGGTGGTGGCAGAGTATACAGGCGTCTGTGCTGGTGGCGGCAGAGTATACAGGCATGTGTGGTGGTGGCAGAGTATACAGGCGTCTGTGCTGGTGGCGGCAGAGTATACAGGCGTCTGTGCTGGTGGCGGCAGAGTATACAGGCGTCTGTGCTGGTGGCGGCAGAGTATACAGGCAGGTGTGGTGGTGGCGGCAGAGTATACAGGCGTCTGTGGTGGTGGCAGAGTGTACAGGTGTGTGTGTGGTGGTGGCAGAGTGTACAGGTGTGTGTGGTGGTGGGAGAGTATACAGGCGTGTGTGGTGGTGGCAGAGTATACAGGCGTGTGTGGTGGTGGCAGAGTATACAGGCGTGTGTGGTGGTGGCAGAGTATACAGGCGTGTGTGGTGGTGGCAGAGTATACAGGAGTGTGTGGTGGTGGCAGAGTATACAGGAGTGTGGTGGTGGCAGAGTATACAGGCGTCTGTGCTGGTGGCGGCAGAGTATACAGGCGTGTGTGGTGGTGGCAGAGTGTACAGGCGTGTGTGGTGGTGGCAGAGTGTACAGGTGTGTGTGGTGGTGGCAGAGTGTACAGGCGTGTGTGGTGGTGGGAGAGTATACCGGCGTGTGTGGTGGTGGCGGCAGAGTGTACAGGCGTCTGTGCTGGTGGCGGCAGAGTATACAGGCATGTGTGGTGGTGGCAGAGTATACAGGCGTCTGTGCTGGTGGCGGCAGAGTATACAGGCGTGTGTGGTGGTGGCAGAGTGTACAGGCGTGTGTGGTGGTGGCAGAGTGTACAGGTGTGTGTGGTGGTGGCAGAGTGTACAGGCGTGTGTGGTGGTGGGAGAGTATACCGGCGTGTGTGGTGGTGGCGGCAGAGTGTACAGGCGTCTGTGCTGGTGGCGGCAGAGTATACAGGCATGTGTGGTGGTGGCAGAGTATACAGGCGTCTGTGCTGGTGGCGGCAGAGTATACAGGCATGTGTGGTGGTGGCAGAGTATACAGGCGTCTGTACTGGTGGCGGCAGAGTATACAGGCGTCTGTGCTGGTGGCGGCAGAGTATACAGGCGTCTGTGCTGGTGGCGGCAGAGTATACAGGCAGGTGTGGTGGTGGCGGCAGAGTATACAGGCGTCTGTGGTGGTGGCAGAGTGTACAGGTGTGTGTGGTGGTGGCAGAGTGTATAGGTGTGTGTGGTGGTGGCAGAGTGTACAGGCGTGTGTGGTGGTGGCAGAGTGTACAGGCGTGTGTGGTGGTGGCAGAGTGTACAGGCGTGTGTGGTGGTGGCAGAGTGTACAGGCATGTGTGGTGGTGGCAGAGTGTACAGGCGTGTGTGGTGGTGGCAGAGTGTACAGGCGTGTGTGGTGGTGGCGGCAGAGTGTACAGGCGTGTGTGGTGGTGGCGGCAGAGTGTACAGGCGTGTGTGGTGGTGGCGGCAGAGTGTACAGGCGTGTGTGGTGGTGGCGGCAGAGTGTACAGGTGTGTGTGGTGGTGGCGGCAGAGTGTACAGGCGTGTGTGGTGGCAGAGTGGACAGGCGTGTGTGGTGGTGGAGTATACAGGCGTCTGTGGTGGTGGCAGAGTGTACAGGCGTGTGTGGTGGCAGAGTATACAGGCGTGTGTGGTGGTGGAGTATACAGGCGTCTGTGGTGGTGGCAGAGTGTACAGGCGTGTGTGGTGGTGGAGTATACAGGTGTCTGTGGTGCGCTCGTGCAAGGCAGGGGTTAAAAAAAATAAAAAAAGATTATGCTCACCTCACCCCGAGCCCCCGCCGTCTTCTGCCGTGTTCCGCCGTCTTCTGCCGTGTTCCGCTAGGCTCCCGGTGGCTGTGCAGGCTCCCGGTGCCTGCAGTGATCTTCTATCTACTGAGAGTGAAGGACCTGTGGTGATGTCAGAGTCACGTGACCCGCGATTTGCCTGGAGTAAGCTGGTGTCACGTGACTCTGACATCACCACAGGTCCTTCACTCTCAGTAGATAGAAGATCACTGCAGGCACCGGGAGCCTGCACAGCCACCGGGAGCCTAGCGGAACACGGCAGAAGACGGCGGGAGACGGCGGGAGACAGCGCGGGCTCGGGTAGAGGTGAGGATTTTTTTTTTTATTAGAGTAGTGCGGGTCTGCGGCTCGTGATGACGCTGCGCGTCATCACTCGCAGTCCCGCGCAAAGCATGTTGGGATTCGGCTACAACGCCCGAAATCCCAACTGCGGATTATATAAGTAGATGGGGTGTAGAAAGACCCTAGAGCCAAATAGTGAATACTCAATTTGTGTAGAATAACTTGACTGCAAATCGAATTTCCCAGTAAACTCCATGTGATTTGGCAAATTACAAATGTTATCAGATCCTGTACACCATTCACATTTTTAAGATTTCATGAGCATTTCTCTTTGGATTCTGCATCAAAATCTTAAAATTCATATGTTCTACCAATCCAGGTCTAGTGTTTCTGAATGGAGGTTTACTAAGGCTGGCTTCACACCATGGTGTGATCCGGTCCGGGGCTGTCCGGTGTAAACCAGACAGCCCCGGACCGGTTTTTGTCCCCATAGTAGCCTATGGGGCCGGATGGAGCCAGATGGCAGCTCTCTGCCATCCGGTTTCATCACTCCAGTGCAATCCGGGAGAATACGGATAATTCTCTCTGGACATAAAAATGTTGGAGGATCCGGGAACCGGACACCGGCAGCTGCACGCCGCTGTTGTTTCAGGACCGCAGCTAGCTCCATGCTAGCCACGGTCTTGAAAATTCAGCAGCTGCGGCTGCAATTACAGCCATCCGGCTGCACACAGGACCGGAGGGCATATTTGGCCCTCCGGTTCTGTGTGCTGATCCGGTCCGGGGCTGTCAGGGTCATCCCGGACAGCCCCGGACCGGATCACACCATAGTGTGAAGCCAGCCTAACCTTTTTGATGTACATTGACATATACTGTATATACTGTACCTATTAATGCTATAATTATAGCACACACAGGGACAATCTCCAGAGCAGATTGAGACTTCTCAACATTGAAATCACAAAATCAGGAAGGAAACGTTGTGGTATTATGGAAATAACTGGTTACATAGACATAATAGTGAGATGCAAAGGATGAAAAATGTAAACTAAGTTTTCAAAACATCTCAATTTATTCAGTATTGTGTATGAGCACCAACCTCAATTCATGCTGCTTCTCCCCCATGTGCCTCCAATTCATGTTGCTTCTACCCATGTGCTCCTCCAATTCATGCTGCTTCTCCCCCATGTGCCCCCCTAATTCATGATGCTTTTCCCCCACGTGCCCCCCCAATTCATGCTGCTGTACCTCCCCAATTAATGCTGCTTCTCCCCCATGTGCCCCTCTCCAATTCATGCTGCTTATTCCCCACATGCCCCCAATTCATCCTGCTGTGCATTCCCCAATTTATGATGCTTCTCCACCATATCCCCCCAATTCATGCTGCTATTCCCTCATGTTCCCCCCTAATTAATGCTGCTATGCCCCCACGTGGCCCCCACAATTGACGCTGCTTCTTCCCCATGTTGCCCCCTTCCCCCCTAAATTCATGCTGCTCTCTTCATCCCTCCAGCCCCTTATTCTGGAGCAGGAGGATCTGACCATCTCTTTGTCTCAGTGCATTCTGCAGCATCAGCGCTGGCACTTCCGGGTCAGTGGAAGCTCAGCTGCTTTGAGCTCTAATCTGAGCTCCATGGAACCCAGAAGTGACAGCACACACATAAGATCAATGCAGCTGGGTACTGGGACACTGCCAACACCCCCCATACTTCACCCCCCACTACATTCAACTCTGGCGCTGCCCCCCCTGAGACCCACTTCCTTGCTTGTGCCTCCACATGGCTAATTGCATTGCATGCAAATTAGCCATGTGAACAGTAGCAGTGTGCTGTAGCTTGACCTGCTGGTGAGGAAAGGGGTCCATTTCAGGTAAGCATAATCATATGTGTTCAGATGAGCGGGCCCCATGTTAGTACAGCACTAAGACATCATGTGTCTTTGTACCTCAGAGGGCCCCCTCCTGCTCAGGGCCCTGATGCAATGGCATCGGTTGCATCGGCGATATGTCCGCCCCTGAATCAAATATATTAAAGGGAATCTGCCACCAGGTTTTTCCATTCCCATCTGAATACAGTATTATATAGAGCCAGAGTGGATCCGTTGAAGCCCACCTGTGTGTGAAACAGTCGTAGTCCCATTTGTAGCCCACATCCCCCTACATGCCGCCTGAATCCTTGATGAAATAAAGAGCATGAAGAAATACCTCTGGTGCATGCAGCTTCATTCCTTCTATCTTTGATGCATTATATAGGGGGCAGGGACCTTGATTCCAATGATGTATTACTTACTGAACTGCTCACTGTCAGTTTGATAAAATCCCTGTTTTCTTTGCTGCAGCTCTACCAGTTCTCTGAATGCTGATCTCTTTATAACCCCATCCACACCATTCATTGGCAGCTCTCTATCCATGCACAGTGTAGATAGAAGCTGCTAATCAGTGATAGGGCGGGTTATACAGAGCTCATGAATATGAGGGACTACATAGGACCAGCTTTACCTGACAATGTCCTTATACAAAAGTGGTGCTGGGACTTAGAAATAATAATCAGATGTCTTAATTTTGTTCTCTTGACAATTCCTCATCAATCATTTTTTTCAATATATTAAAAATCCACAAAAATTCAATAAAGATTAATTCCTCTACTCCAAGTCCCTGCAATCCAGCTGGTAGATATGGCCCTATACACATTTAGGAACAAACAGCCTCATTATTGGAATGTTTTATGAACAATCGTTATACATAAAATATGTCAAACATCCTCAATATTGCTGTGCTGTGATCACAGATTAAACTGGCACACTATATTTTTGGAAGGAAACGGTGATAGTGACAGATATGATGGATTAACTAATTGTGAACATTTCCATTTTAATAGTTCAATGTAAAATGTCCAAGCATTAATGTTGGCAAATCATCAACATGATTTAGAATGCCACATATAGCGCAGTATGAAATGTGATGTGCAGTCAGCCAACTCAAAGGTCACCGGAAAGAGAGCTGGCAAGTACATTAAATGACCACACAACATTTAGAAAGTTCACTTGGTATAAATATGTTAATGTTGATTTCACACATCGATAGAACATTATCTGTAGATTTGTATGCAAATTAAGGAAACTGGAGTACACTCCACATTACAATGTACAATGTATCTGTGGCACCCCAATGGTCAGGATGCCACAGAGAGGTACTACACCCAGACAAGAGTGTGTGGTATCCCTGTGACTAAGGGAACTGGGATGCTAACTAAAGACTCTCACAACACCCATCCACACACTCTAGAGCAGGGGACCATAGGGTTAACCCGTTGCTAGGGAGACCCAGTCCTGGTGGGAGGAGTTTCTGGGCAGAGTTGTGGAAGAGCGGGAAGACAGGGAGTCAGAAAGTCTGTGAGGAGAGACAGAGGAGGGCACCTCAGGAGAGGTGGCCCAGGAACGAAGGGGGACCCTAGGGTGTTGAGGTGCACCTGAATCCAGGCTGGTACGTCTACCGGACGGAGGGGCCCAGTTCAGGAATGGAGGACCGGCTCAGAGAGTGGTGCGGGTGTTTATCCCCGAGCCGCCAAACCAGAGGGCAAGGGCTTCTTCAGAAGTCACGGCCAACACCTGGCATAATCCCCAAAAGGCTCCGTATAGAATCCGGAGGCTCAAGAGAGGAACCCTCCAGAAGGATCCGTGGGGACCGGCTTAGGACTCTGCGTGGCAGCGCTGAAGGGAGTCAAGAGAGAGGGAGAACGCAGTGAGGGACAAGGAAAGGAACGGCAGGTACATCACTGAGAGTCCTGAGTGAAAGATCCTGGTTCCCTGGTGACCACCCAGGCCAGCAAGACCCGTAAGGCTGTATCACTTGTATGCCTGCACTGAAAACCTGCAAGTAAACTGTTCAGAGTTGAAGACTGGTGTTGAGTGCTTTTTTTTCTCGCTTGATGAGCCGCATACTTACTGCAGTGAAAAGGAGAAATAACTGTGCTGTATGGTAAGCTGCCTCCTTGTGTAAAGACTGTACATAAACTATTACAACTGCCGTGGGGACCCCCACTCCACCTACGGGGAGCTTAGACATCTTGCTGCATCAACATCACTCCTGAGGTCTGCAAGCAGCGCCACTATCATTACCGGGTACCGTAGGTGGCGTCATGAACACTTTCTATTTTTTTTTTTTTTTTTCCCCTTTTTCAGCAACCACCAGGGCCACGGAACCTGGCACAGGCCGCACCGTGACATCCCCCGTGAACTATAGCCCAGGACTGGGTACATCCACGGCCCTGGGGTGGGTCATATTAGTGACATATATAAAGTATGTGCATGCTGGAATGGATGGGTCAAGCCCCAGGTAGTTCAAAACAGTCACTGGGATAACCCAAAAAGTGTAAGTTCAAAATGGACATCTGTAACACAACACAATAAGGACCTTGAAAAATGCAGATCACATTAAGTAGAAATGCCTATATATAGTTCTTACCATGTTCATACATATAGCTAGTGTGTCAGACCACTGCATGTATTTCATTACCAGCTTTTTCTAGCAGTACAGAATGGATAAGCAGCTTAAGCTGCTTAAGTTAGAGTCAAATTTATAGTGGGTTTACACACACCAATTTATCTGTTCAATATCTGAACAGATCTCTGGTTGCAGTGAAATCATGGACACATTGTATCATTTGTACACAGCCACAAAATGGAACTATGTGTCCATGATTTCACTGCAACCAGAGATCTGTTCAGATATTGAACAGATAAATTGGTGTGTGTAAACCCACCATTAGGGTATGTGCCCACTGGACGGTTCTGCATCTTTGCAGACCGTCAGAAAACCGGTTGAGAATGGCAGAAACTGAGATTTCTGACCTCAGCAGTGTCCATCGTTTTTTGAGCGTTTTTTGAGCGGTTTTATAGCGTTTATACAGCGTTTTATCGGCGGTTTTCTGTCGGTTTTTCTTAGCGTTTTAAAGACTGTTTTTTGTGCACTTGTAAGCTGGAACCGCTTGAAAAACGCTCAAAAGAATTCACCTGCTCTATCTTTGAAATCCGGTGGAAAACCAGTGAAGAAAGTGGAAAGGAGACAAAAAAACGTTCTAATGTAACAGCGTTTTCTAAAATCCATTGACTAGCATGTTAAGCCAACCGGTGGCTAGGATTAACATAAATTAACATAAAACTCAGCGGAAAACGCCGACGGAAAACGCTAAATAACAGCCCATAAAACGTCCAGTGGCACATACCCTTACTGTAAGTCTCAGTTTCAAAGGAATTTGAACACTTTGAGATTCAATTCATGGTTCACAAAAAATTAGCTGATTATCACACTTTGTACAGTGGTGGTCAGTAAGGGTATGTGCACATTGGACGGTTCTGCATCATTGCAGACCGTCAGAAAACCGGTGTAGAATTTCAGAAACTGAGATTCCTGACCTCAGCAGTGTCCATCGTTTTTAGCGGTTTTTAGCGGTTTTTGAGCGGTTTTATAGCGTTTATACAGCGTTTTGTCGGCGGTTTTCTGGCGGTTTTTCTTGGCGTTTTTAAGACTGTTTTTTGTGCACTTGTAAGCTAGAACCGCTGGAAAAACGCTCAAAAGAAGTCACTTGCTCGATCTTTGAAAACCGGTGGAAAACCGGTGAAGAAAGTGGAAAGGAGAAAAAAAAAACGTTCTAATGTACACAGCGTTTTCTGAAATCCATTGACTAGCATGTTAATCCAACCGGTGGTTAGGATTAACATAAATTAACATAAAACTCAGCGGAAAAGCCGGCGGAAAACGCTAAAAAACAGCCCAAAAACTCTAATGTGCACATACCCTAACTGTGCCATCAAAGATCAGTGGGTTCATCAGATTCATTTTCTATTTCCAGAGACACTGGATAAAACTGTATATCCTGTGGAGTATAAGCTGCTTTGGTCAGTATGGTCCTCTTTCCTGTAGAGTGTAAGCTATTATGGTCAGTGGGGTGCTCTCTCTCTCTCTTTCTCTCTCCTGTAGTGTGTAAGCTCTTATGGTCAGTGTGGTCTTCTCTTCCTTTCCTGTAAAGTGTAAGCTCTCATGGTCAGCAGGGATCTTCCTCTCCTCCTGTAGAGTGTAAGCTTTTACGGACAATGAGGTCCTCTGTCTCCTTTAGAGTATAAGCTCTTATGGTCAGAGGGGTCTTCTTGTAATGTTTCAGCTCTCATGTTCAGCAGGGTCCTTTCTCTCCTCCTGCAGGGTGTAAGCTTTTATAATCAATGAGGTCCTCTGTCTGCAGTAGAGTGTAAGCTCTTATAGTCAGCATCATCCTCTCTTTTTCTCTCTCCTGTAAAGAACTAATTGGCAGGGTTCTCTGTCTCTCCCCAGTAGAGTATAAGCTCTTATGGTCAGTGGAGTCCTCTCTCACTCTCCTGTAAAATGTAAGCTCTTATTGACAGTAGGGTCCTTTCAGTCCTGTAGAGTTTAACCTCTTGGAGTCAGAGGGTTGTTCTCTTATGTACAATGTAAGCTCTTATAGTTAGCGGCGACCTTTCTTTCACTCTCCTATGGAGTGTAAGCTTTTATGGTTAGCAGGGTCCTCCCTCTCCTGTAGCGTGTAAGCTCTTATGTTCAGTGGAGTCCTCTCTCTCTGACCTTTACAGTGTGAGCTCTTATGGGAAGCGGAGACCTCTCTCCCTCTTACTCCCCTATTAAGTGTAAACTTTTACAGTCAGCAGAGTCCTCTCTTTTCTGTATAGTGTAAGCTCTTATGTTCAGCAGAGTTCTTTCTATCTCTCTCTCTCTCTCGCTCTCGCTCTCCTGTAGAGTGTAAGCTCTTATGGTCAGCAGTGTCCTATCTCCTATAGAGTAAAAACTAAGCAGAGAGAGGGAAGTACACATAGTGTTTTATCTGCGATATAATGAGAAATTATCTACGCCTTCACTCACCTTTTTTTGGTTGTGTGAGTCACAACCAACTTAGGACGGCATGTTTGGCCACTGCAGATACCTGTACGGTAAAAAACTGCGATCTGGATGAAGGGAAAACGGGTTCACTCTACGCCACCAAATAAAGGATAGTCCGATGTTCTTCTTAGAACTTTATTGGAGACGATGCATTTCAAAAGCCTTCTGCTGGGGGCGTGTCCTGGACGCAGATGGCACCGGACGATTGAAGGAGCTGCTCCTGAGCGGGACCGCAACTAACGGCGCCCATCGGCTCCCAAACAACATATAACTGCTCCTGACCGCAGTACTCACACCAGGGAACCTCCAGAGATGCCGCGAGCCACACCAAGACGCCAGGGAGAGGAGCAGAAGGTAACAGATTTCTTCCATAAAGATCAGCAGTGCGCTCCCTCCCCTAAAATGGCACCGACTGAGATGGCAGCTTCTTGCTCCCGCGGCTCCCACAGCCCAAGGGACTGGGGAGATTTAGATCAGAGAGAGGCCCCTATCACTCACAGCACTATGAGGGACATACTGAATACGACTCTCAAAGAGTCACTGGGCGCTCTGAGATGCTCCCCACAGGATGATTTAAAGCAGCTCATGGGGGAAATGAGAGAGGAGCTGGCCACATTAGGATGCCGCACAAAGCACATTGAGCACAAGATGGGGGAATATGCAGATGCACATAATACTCTGGTCACAGACCATAAAGATAACCTAAATTCTCCCACACATACCACCACCCAAATACGCAGGTAAAGTAATATTGTGAGGCACTAGAACCCAGTTGAAATTTTAAATTTGCAAATTTTATTCAAAAAAGCACAAACTTCATATACAAAGACCATTAATTAAAAGAATACATAAACAAGTACCAAAGTGACAGAAAGATACCAGCCATGAAAACCACGACTGAAGAGCAATAATAGGTAAAAAAATAGGGGGCCAATGCTGTGGTGCCAGAAGATATCCAAAGAATAGCAAATCTCCTATCTTTGCACCCTATACTATCACAATTTGAAGTGGAGAGAAAAAATGCACCACATAGTATATCAAATAATCCGCACGTTATACATATAGGAACATAGAACTTGTGGCATACACAGTATATACACTATCTGCCACATAAGCCAACACCTCACAGTACCTCTATGTCTATGCTAACAGCAGCCTGATATACACAGTACCTACACTATTAGTAACATCTCTTCCACAAAGGGTGAACTCCAATTGTTGCACATCCACCCCAACTCTATCAAATGTAAGCTATGGCAAATCTCTCATTTATAAGGTAGAGTAAAAATATCTATATCACAGTTTATAGTATCAAACCACTTGTTGAAAACATACCTTGTGTCATTGCTGACAAGAAATAGGGGGAGCACAACACAGCACAGCACCACGCAAGACCATAAAGCCCTGGAGAAAGATGTGTTCTCTATGCAGGACCGTATGTGTGCTGTGCAAGATAAACTGAGACGCAATAATATTAAAATTAGGGGAATAACAGACACTGTGGAGGAAGAGGACCTCACAAAGATGGCCAGTGATTTTCTGCTTCACCTCCTGCCACATGTTCCCCCCACCGACCTCACTATAGAAAAGGTCTACAGACTTCCTAGACCTACGCAACTTCCCAAAGATCTTCCAGGGACGTTCTGGTTACTCTCTCTAAAAGTTCAACCAGGGATCTAGTGCTGCAAACAATGTGGAGGTCCCCTCCAACTGACTCTCCCTATTCTGAGTTCAAAGTGTTCCCTGACCTTTCCCCGGGGACGATGTCCAGACGTCGTGACTTTGCACCGCTGTGTGCGATCCTTCATGAGAGGGGACTGCAATATAACTGGGGTACACTGGTCTCGGTCAACTTCAGATATAAGGGACACGCCAGATGTTTGCTTCTCCCACCCAGCTGAGACGTGCCCTGAAACAGTGGAACTCGTGCCCCCCAAGTACTTCATCATCACCCTGCACTAACAACTCCCCTGCGGCAGGTCACAAAGGTGAAGAATGATTACTTCAAAGATGCTGGTCCTGTTTTGAGCCGTCTACTGCCTAACCACTTTGACGTTCTCGCCTGGAGACTTTCCTGGACTCTGGGTGTATCCTTTCCAGAGAGAGGGGGGTCACCTCTGGGCATATCACCCCTCGTGTCACCAAGGGTCTCCTGCTGGACTTGCCAGGTCGGTGCCTGAGAGGACCTTCTACCACCCTCCCCCCCGCCAATTCAGGCTGGAGCCTGATTGCCCAGGCACATAAGTGTTTTATAATTTTCTTTTCTTGTTAAGTCTTTCTCTCTTCTTTCTTCCCTCCCCCCTCACCTCCCTACCCTCCCTCCCTCCCCCTATTCCCCCAAGCATTTCCTAAACTCCCTGCTCGCTATGTCTCTCAAGATTGTCACTCTAAACATAAAGGGTCTCAACTCTCCCGCAAAATGTTCATTTCTCTGGGGGGAGGCCCGCAGGTCTAAAGCTGATATACTGTGCCTCCAAGAGACACACCTCCTACAGGGGGACAATAACAGGCTTACTCACAGAGACTTCTCGAGATCTTTCTTTGCCAACGCGCCTAACAAGAAAGCGGGGGTCTGTGTTTTAATCCGCAACTCGGTGCAGTTTCAGTTGGAGGAGGCGCATGTGGATCCAGAGGGTAGATATCTTATTTTGGTGTGTGTGGCAGCGGCGGACTGGGGTGTCTGGGGCCCACCAGGAAAATTGACTCCAGGGGCCCACCCACCCGGGCCCACCCATTCTTCAGCTATATGCAAATACCTGTTATCCGTTATACCCATTATAGTGTAGCATTGACTGTAAAACACAGGCGGCTCCTGCACATCACTGTGCGCTCACCATTACTGCGATGTATCATAACTGTAGTTTGCATTAAAGGGATTTTTTGGTGAAAACAAGTTCTCAGCTATGCACAGGTTAGGAAGAATCACTTATTTATTGGTGGAGTCCGCACCATCAGAAGAATGTGGCACTTTGAGTATTTGGTGAGTTTTGTACCTCAGTATTTGTAAGGCCGACTTCACACCACGTTGTGATCAGGTCCGGGGCTGCCCGATGTGAATCAGACAGCCCCGGACCCGATTTTGACATAATGCAGCCCTATGGTGCTGAACAGGGCCGGATGGCAGCTATTTGCCATCCGGTTTTGTCCCTGTCCGGCAGCATCAGGCTGCAAATGATTTTTGCCCTGGACACAAAAACGGAGCTTGCATCATTTTTGTGTCTGGGGCAAAAAATTTAAGCAAGCCAGATTCCTCCACCAGATTCTCCCGTTTCCAGCACGATCCGGCACCCCCTAACATGATCCGGCACCCCCTAACATGAGAGTCTATGGGGCGCCGGATCGTGCCGGACCTGACAGAGAGTCTGTCAGGTTCCCGGACGCCGGCTGCTGCAGTTCAGCGTGAGCTCCACTCAACTTCAGCCCCAGGAGCTGTCCACGGTGAAGAGGTTCAGCACCATTTCAGTAGGGGACTGCTCCTGAAGCTGTGCTCTGCAGAATCTGGCTACAAACAGGACCGGAGGGCATATTAACCCTCCGCTTCTATTTGTCCGGACCTGTCAGGCTGTGTCCAGTGCCTCCTGCAAAGCATCGGACACAGCCTGACAGGGGAAAATGCGTGGTGTGAAGCCGGCCTAAGACAAAACCAGGAGTAAAGCAATCAGAGCTAATATTTTATGCATTTCTCACTCACTTCTGGTTTTGTCTTATAAATACCGAGGTCACCAAATGCTCAACTTGCTTTCTCTGGCAAACCTCTGCATCTCTGCTGCTGTGTCACAGGACAGGGAGGAGTTAAACATCTAAGTATTTAATATCTATTGGAAATAAAAAAGTTTCCACTTATTGATATCAGATAAAATAAATGACCGACCAAAATCCACTCTACCAAGACCAATATTATCAGATAGAAGTCAGAAATACCACCACACCGTGACCAGATCACATACTACCACGACATAGAGCCCAAATAATGCCACATACCAGACAAATACCGCCACCCCATGACGAAAGCACATAATACCACCACATAGTGATAAAATACTACCACATACAAGGTATAAATACTGCCACACCATGAACCACATATGACCACCACATAGTGACCGAATAATACCATATACAAGGACAAATACCGTCATGTCATGACAAAGCACATAATGCCACCACAGTGACAAATACACTAATTAATAAAAATGTAAAAAAGCTCTGTATATTGGTTAGAGTATAGGTAATACAGTTATTACCAGTGACATTATACACAGGAGTTCTATATATAGTTTCAGTGTACAGGTAATACAGTGATCACCGGTGACATTATACACACGAGGTCTGTATATAGTGTACAAGCTATACAGTTATCACCAGTGACATTATACACAGAAGCTCTGTATATAGTGTCGGTCTACAGGTAATGCAATGATCACCATTGACATTATACACAGGAACTCTGTATATACAGTCAGTGTGTGTGAATATGTAATACAAGTAGCTTCTCCCCCCATGTTCCATGTAGCTTCTCCTCACATCCATCCATGTACCTTCTCCCTCTATCCCCCCATCCATCCATCTTCTCCCCCCTGTTCCATGCCGCCCCCATCCATCCCATTCTGCCCCCTCTTCCAGGCCGCCCCATCCATCCATCCATTCATCCATCCCACTCTGTCTCCCCCAGGCTGCTATCTTCGGCTGTAACAGCGCCTTACCTGACTCCACACTCCTGATCCCGGCAGCTTCTTCTTCTGCGGCTCCTGGTCTCCTGCTTGCGGGCGCCAGGCAGCTTCTTCCTCTGCGGCTCCAAGTCTCCCGCTCACCCGCACCTGGCACCAGGCAGCTTCGTCCTCTGCAGCTCCCGGTCTCCAGCACCAGGTACCCGGAACCTTCTTCTTCTGCTGCTCCCAGTGTCCGGCACCAGGCACCGGTAGCTTCTTCCTCTGCGGCTCCCAATCTCTGGCACCAGGCAACGGGCAGCTTCTTCCTCTGTGGCTCCCGATCCCCGCCACCAGGCATCTGGCACCCAGCAGCTTCTTCCTCTGCGGCTCCCAGTCTCCGGCACCTGGCAGCACCAGGCACCCGGCAGCACCAGGGGCCCGGCAGCAATAGGCACCCAGGGGCCCGGCAGCACCAGGCACCACTAGGCATCCAGGGCCCGGTCGCACCAGGCACCCAGGGGCCCGGCAGCACCAGGCATCACCAGGGGCCCGGCAGCACCCACTCAGGGATCGCACACAGAGATCACGGGGCCCACTCAGGGATCGCAAACAGAGATCACGGGGCCCACTCAGGGATCGCAAACAGAGATCACGGGGCCCACTCAGGGATCGCAAACAGAGATCACGGGGCCCACTCAGGGAACGCACACAGAGATCACGGGGCCCACTCAGGATCGCACACAGAGATCACAGGGGCCCACTCAGGGATCGCACACAGAGATCACAGGGGCCCACTCAGGGATCGCACACAGAGATCACAGGGGCCCACTCAGGGATCGCACACAGAGATCACAGGGGCCCACTCAGGGATCGCACACAGAGATCACAGGGGCCCACTCAGGGATCGCACACAGAGATCACAGGGGCCCACTCAGGGATCGCACACAGAGATCACAGGGGCCCACTCAGGGATCGCACACAGAGATCACAGGGGCCCACTCAGGGATCGCACACAGAGATCACAGGGGCCCACTCAGGGATCGCACACAGAGATCACAGGGGCCCACTCAGGGATCGCACACAGAGATCACAGGGGCCCACTCAGGAATCGCACACAGAGATCACAGGGGCCCACTCAGGGATCGCACACAGAGATCACAGGGGCCCACTCAGGGATCGCACACAGAGATCACAGGGGCCCACTCAGGGATCTCACACAGAGATCACAGGGGCCCACTCAGGGATCGCACACAGAGATCACAGGGGCCCACTCAGGGATCGCACACAGAGATCACAGGGGCCCACTCAGGGATCGCACACAGAGATCACAGGGGCCCACTCAGGGATCGCACACAGAGATCACAGGGGCCCACTCAGGGATCGCACAGAGATCACAGGGGCCCACTCAGGATCGCACACAGAGATCACAGGGCCCACTCAGGGATAGCACACAGAGATCACAGGGACCCATCAGGGATCGCACACAGAGATCACAGGGACCCACTCGGGGATCGTACACAGAGATCACGGGGCGCCGTGAAGTTAGGATCTCGGGGCTCCCCAGTATGGTGCCCTCAGGGAGCTCCCACAGTGTTTGCTTTATACTAAGGTGGCCTGTGATGCCCTGTGGAAGCTCCCTGAGGGCACCATACTGGGGGCAGTAGTAGAAGCAGCATCACATCACACTACATGATGCTGCACTACAGGACTCCCAGCCAGCAGCAGGACAAATGGGAATGGGAAGGTGGAGCACTGCCTGGGACCCTTGGCTCCAGGCTGTTGACTAAGGAGCTCATCTCTTCTGGCAGAAGAGATGGGCTCCTCGGTAACCACCAGAACCCCCCCCCCCCCCGCTCATCTTCCCTGTGCTCATCATTTACCCCTGCTCATCATTCCCCCTGCTCATAATTCCCCCCTGCTCATGTTCCCCCCTGCTCATCCTCCCCCTGCTCATCATTCCCCCCTGCTCATCCTCCCCCTGCTCATCATTCCCCCCTGCTCACCATTCCCCCCTGCTCATCCTCCCCCTGCTCATCATTCCCCCCTGCTCACCATTCCCCCCTGCTCATCCTCCCCCTGCTCACCATTCCTCCTGCTCATCCTCCCCCTGCTCATCATTCCCCCCTGCTCATCTCCTCTCATCTCCCCCTGCTCATCTTTCCCGTGCTCATCTTCCCCCGTGCTCATCCCCCACCCACCTGGCTGCCTTCCATACTCACATGGGCTGCAGCCTGGCCTGGGGCGACCTCCGCAGCGAGATAAGCGCCGGCACATGCTCAGGAAGGAAGCAGTCTCAGGGCGTGACGTCATCGCCCTGAGACTGTCTGACTTCCTGCGCACGCGCCGGCACTTATCGCGCTGCGCAGAGGAGTCAGAGCGGCACTGACAGCAAGCAAAGCAGGGAGATCGCTCTCCCTGCTCTGCCGCTGCAAAGAGGGACAATCACTAATCATATCGGCAGTGCGCCGATATGATTAGCAATATTACCGGGTGGGGGGCCTCACCTCTCCCCATACAGGGCCCAGGGGGGTAGGGGGCGGGGCTTCGGGGGCGTGGCCAAGAAGTGTCGGGGCCCCCCGGGTATTCTCCCGATCCTCCGGCGGGCCAGTCCGACCCTGGTCATTGTTCAGGGCACAGCAACCTTTCCCTGCATTCACCTGGCGAGATCGTCTCTGACTCAGTAGCGCCAAATTGACATGCGGCGGAAAGCTGCCCCACATGTCAGTTAATTCTGTGGAGGAAAGAAGCACAGTGCAAATGGGGTTAATTAATCCCATCCACTGTGCTTGTACTGAACAACTTAGCATTATGGATGCAGCGAACACACACTGATTGTGGGAACATAGTCATATGGTACCTTTACATGCAACTCACCATCCATGCCAAAAACAGAAACCAAATGCACTTACAGGACGCAGTCAGAGCCCAAATGTGAAGCAAGCCCAGCTGCAGGCTGATAAAATCACTTCTACCAACAAGATGTGGGAGGCGACCTGCCATGCATACACTAGGCCTGCATAGAGCACCATTCACACTGATACATATGATGCAGAGTGTCTGAAAGCTACCCAACCGCTCTGACTGCGTCCTGTAAGTGCATTTGGTTTCTGTTTTTGGCATGGATGGTGAGTTTTCTGATGCTGCTTTTTTCTAGTAGTTTTTGTACAATTTTGTTAGGACTGGT
Source organism: Allobates femoralis (assembly GCA_033576535.1). NCBI lineage: Eukaryota > Metazoa > Chordata > Amphibia > Anura > Aromobatidae > Allobates > Allobates femoralis. Next base: position 139,932,980 of record JARQOC010000009.1, read on the forward strand.
GAGCATGGGATCCCTTGTCGTGGGTCACCAGCTTAAATGTCTTGGGCCAACACATGAACCAAAATCCCATCTATAAAGGTTTTTTATTTATCATATAAAAAACTTTTGCACTTTTTTATCCATCCAGGGTGCAGTTGGGCCCATAGGGGCGCCATTCATCTAGTGGTGCAGAAGCATCGTGCTGTGCGGCCCAATGCTCAGGCAGCGGAGCGGTTGGGTAGCTTTCAGACACTCTGCATCATATGTATCAGTGTGAATGGTGCTCTATGCAGGCCTAGTGTATGCATGGCAGGTCGCCTCCCACATCTTGTTGGTAGAAGTGATTTTATCAGCCTGCAGCTGGGCTTGCTTCACATTTGGGCTCTGACTGCGTCCTGTAAGTGCATTTGGTTTCTGTTTTTGGCATGGATGGTGAGTTTTCTGATGCTGCTTTTTTCTAGTAGTTTTTGTACAATTTTGTTAGGACTGGTGAGCATGGGATCCCTTGTCGTGGGTCACCAGCTTAAATGTCTTGGGCCAACACATGAACCAAAATCCCATCTATAAAGGTTTTTTATTTATCATATAAAAAACGTTTGCACTTTTTTATCCATCCAGGGCGCAGTTGGGCCCATAGGGGCGCCATTCATCTAGTGGTGCAGAAGCATCGTGCTGTGCGGCCCAATGCTCAGGCAGCGGAGCGGTTGGGTAGCTTTCAGACACTCTGCATCATATGTATCAGTGTGAATGGTGCTCTATGCAGGCCTAGTGTATGCATGGCAGGTCGCCTCCCACATCTTGTTGGTAGAAGTGATTTTATCAGCCTGCAGCTGGGCTTGCTTCACATTTGGGCTCTGACTGCGTCCTGTAAGTGCATTTGGTTTCTGTTTTTGGCATGGATGGTGAGTTTTCTGATGCTGCTTTTTTCTAGTAGTTTTTGTACAATTTTGTTAGGACTGGTGAGCATGGGATCCCTTGTCGTGGGTCACCAGCTTAAATGTCTTGGGCCAACACATGAACCAAAATCCCATCTATAAAGGTTTTTTATTTATCATATAAAAAACTTTTGCACTTTTTTATCCATCCAGGGTGCAGTTGGGCCCATAGGGGCGCCATTCATCTAGTGGTGCAGAAGCATCGTGCTGTGCGGCCCAATGCTCAGGCAGCGGAGCGGTTGGGTAGCTTTCAGACACTCTGCATCATATGTATCAGTGTGAATGGTGCTCTATGCAGGCCTAGTGTATGCATGGCAGGTCGCCTCCCACATCTTGTTGGTAGAAGTGATTTTATCAGCCTGCAGCTGGGCTTGCTTCACATTTGGGCTCTGACTGCGTCCTGTAAGTGCATTTGGTTTCTGTTTTTGGCATGGATGGTGAGTTTTCTGATGCTGCTTTTTTCTAGTAGTTTTTGTACCTTTACATGCAGCCACAGGAAAGTAGACACCGCCAGGCATCGGACACAACTGTGCCTGTTGCCATGAAAACACCACGAAGTGGCTGCGTGTAATTCAGGTATCTGCAAGAATTCGTGGTGTTTTCATGGCAACAGGCACAATTGTGTCCGATGCCTGGCGGTTTCTACCTTCCTGTGGCTGCGTGTAAAGGTACCATAAGAGTACTTGCTCACAATTAGGATTAGTAGTGTTGCAGTGTATTTTTGCTATGTCCAAACTACTGTGTGGCACCCTGCGATATGGGTAGCCACAGGACCGCCTAGTGCACAGAGGGATTTCCAGATCAGGTACCCTACACAGGCAACACCTTCCACCCCAGACCTGAAGGGGGAGATCTACTTGCCGCCTTGAGGCAAGGTCCCCTATAAATTCAGACCCGGGGGAGGAGTTAGGTAGTTCAGTATGGAGCAGTACTGTGAAGACATCCTGGTGAATGGTGCCGCACTAGGCCCTTACCAGAGGGAAGCCTAGCCAGTGCAGGGGTCCAAAAGAGAGGGTCAGAGGCAAGGCGAGGAACAGAGTGGGGGCAGAGGAACCATACCGGTTCACACCAGGAAGCAACCCGGATACTGGAGTCAGAGTCTACTAGGGATTACTTAGCCCAGCAGAAAACACTGGTCAACCAAGGAGACTTCAGTCTTCTGGGATACTTGTGCACAGCAACCACGAGAGTAAGGAACAGCAGGAGAGATAGCGGCACCCAACAGAAGGTTCTCACCGCCTGCAATACAAGTGAGAGACACAGGGGAGGTCAGGCCAGGTTCCAGACAGGCCAGGACTTAAGCACACACACAAGGAAGCCTCACAAGTCACCGGGTGTGGACATCCTGAAGTGCTTCTTGACCACCTGGAGTGTACCCTGGACATTACCTTGCAACAACATCAGTAAAAAGGTTCGGAAACAACTTCCAGTGTGTGCGTGTCAGTTCTTACGGCCCGTGATCCTGCCCAACATATAGACTGTGTCAGCAGCCAGCCTGCAGAGCCACCTCCCTGTGCAAAATCCCTATTCTACATCACTGCCTCAGGGACCCCGCTCCACCTACGGGGAGCGTTTTCATCTAGCTGCAGCATCACTGTCCCTGGAGGTCTGAGAGCAGCGCCGGTATCATTACCGGGTACCGAAGGTGGCGTCACAAAACTTTCTTTTATTTTCCCCTTTTTGCCATTTTTCAGCGACCACCAGGGCCACGGACTCTGGCAAGCCACCCGTGACATCTTCCAGTGCAACCTCCCGGGACCGGGTACCCGACGGCCCTGGGGTGGGTCAGCTTCACTGTACAGTACAAGCACAGTGGATGGGATTAATTAACCCCATATCTACTGTGCTTCTATTTTACACAGTGCAAACTGACCTGCGGCATGGCTTCCAGAGCCACGTATGTCAATTTATTTCTGTGGAGACGCTGGTTCTCTAAGTGGGAGAACGTAGTGTCTGTGTCATGATGAAGGTTCTTGGCGCTGCATCTTCTTGCTATGTTCTCCTGTTCAGAACACTAGCTTCTCCGCAAGCATAAATTGACATGCTGTGGCTCAGGAAGCTGCAGACACATGTCAGTTTACACTGCGTAAAATAGAAGCACAGTAGGCACTGGATTAATTAATCCCATCCACTGCGCTTGTACTGTACAACGCAGTTTTTTGGATGCAGTAAAAATACACAGTGGCCAGAACACTGCTGATCCTGATCACGGGTACAGGCCCTAGAGGTTTTGTTTTTTTATTTTTTTAATAAAAAATATGTGCTATTGTTACCATCAAAGGTATATTAATATTTTCCTGGAGTTGAGGGGCATCATTTTAATGCAAGGGGTGTTGTGTGTATGAATCACATACATAGTGGTTTATTCACATCAACCCAGTGTTGTAAAATGGCGCATAATCACATACACCCTTTGTAATAAAATGATACCCCACTCCAATCCTGAAATGGGTTATCCACCATTTGTACAACCCCTTCTCATTCCCTTTGTTTGACCTAGAAAAAGAAATAAGCCTATACTCACCACCGGTACGGCCATGATTCCAGCAATGTCAGAAGTTGCGATCCCAGGGCCCAAATGTCTTTGTAATGGCACACAGGCCCTGCGACCAATCAGTGATGGTTTCCTTCACCCTTCCTTCAGATACTTGAGCAGGAAGTTAGCACAGAGCTCACATCCTTGTCACATGTCCGAGGGCAGGAAGAAGGGCTCATGTACATGTGCGATGGGAATGCAACTTCTTAAATCGCTTGAACTGCGGCCGCATCGGAGGCGAGTATGGGCTTATTTATTTTTACAGGGGCAAACTAGGGGTTTAAGTAGGGATTGCATAATTAATTGACATTAAAGGGGTTGGTCTCCTTTAGTAAATGTCTGGCCTGTCTGGTAGGTTATTATAAAGAAACTATATAGCTGCCACATTGTATATTCCACACAGGGCACCATACAGGCTAAGACCGGTCCTGATTGGGTTTATGTTGGGTTGTTCAGAGAACTTGAGGTATTGCAGTACGCTAATGGTGCACATTCGGTGCATACCATTACTATTGCCCAGGGGTTGTAAGCGTCAACAACTTGGCATTAGTAACCGCATGTACCAAATGAGCACCTGTGTCATACAGCTACACTTCAAGATGCACATGACTCACCGTGGGCCGGGTGCTCAGGCCTCAGGCGCTGGCTGTTAGTCACGGTTCCGGTGCCCGAGGCTGTGGGTCCGGTGGTCAGTAAAAAGGGTGAAAACAAAATAATAAAAAGGAGGTAAAGTTGTTAATTCATGATGCCACCTGTAGGGGTCCGGTGAGGCACTGGCACTGCTAGGGCCTCCGGGTTGATGGGCGGCAGCAAGATGGGACCACTCCCTACAGGACGAGCGGAGTCCCCAGAGGTGAGAGCTGCAATAGAGGAATAGGGCAGCTCGGTTATTTCTGGAAGGCAAGGTGATTAATGAAAGTCCCGAAATAAAGCTCAGACACGTTTCTCTTCTGTACGGGTGTTTACTTAGTTCTTCAATGGCTGACAGGTATAACGGTTCTCAATGCCACGTAACAGACGGGGTGGTCCCTGCGGTGAATAGTGTCCCTCTGAGGCTCCACAGGTGTCCTTCTCTATCCTGACTGTCCCCCTCTCTTCGCTGCTTTAATATACCTTGCCAGGGTACTGAAGATCCTCTGTTGGGTCCCGAGCCTTGGCCCTGACTCTGTTAGGTCCCTGATCCTCAATGGTGGGTACCCCCTGGTATAGCTGCGGTGATGGTAGGTTGTGTATTGTGCTCCTTTAAAGACTTCAACCACTCCGGGTTCTGTGGTGCAGGGTAAAAACGTCTGAACCACCTCGGAGCCGGTACTCCGGGTTGTGGACTGGGCTCGGGTCTACTATCACCCGCTCTCTTTCTCCCTTTCTCTTCTGGGTCACCAGTGCTCGGTGCCCTCCCTGTTAGCTGTCTCTGCTGTCACGACTTGACTTCACCTTGTTCTTGTCTCTCCATTATTCTAACTCCTTGCTTCTCTTCCCCACTGCTATATACCTAACTCTCCTCCCACCAGGACCGGTTACCCAGGAAGCGGGCATTTAATTGGTCCTCTGCCTCTAGGTGCTGGATGTGGTAGATGGAGCCTCAGGATTATCCTATTCACCACTGAGACAGAGAATACGACACCTTAGTCTGGGGTGTAGTACCCTCCTATGACACACTCATAGCGGGGCGCCACACACCCTGTTACACATTGTCAGGCAACAATCATGTGAACAGTACAATACACACAAAGACACAAAGAAAACACAGGAATTGTGCAAGCAACTGACAATCTTGATAAAAAAAAAAAAATAAAATAATTTTATATATATATATATATATATATATATATATATATATATATATGTAAAGGTTGTAGGTCTTTCATGGGGCTAAAAAAGGGAGTGGAAGACACATTGCGATTAGACGATGGGTTGGGAGTTGATGATAAGGTAGTAGACAGTAAGTGTGTTGACAGTTCATTGAGAGTTAACATAAGTGGAGGAGCGAGAAATTGAAGGAGAGACACATTGGAAGGAGAGACACTTTGGGAAGGAGAGACAGATTAGAAAGGAGAGACCAGTGAAAAGGAGAGACAATTAGAAAGAGAGACAGTTAGAAAGGAGAGACAGATTAGAAAGGAGAGACAGATTAGAAAGGAGAGACAGATTAGAAAGGAGAGACACAGTGAAAGAGAGACAGATAGAAAGGAGAGACAGATTAGAAAGGAGAGACACAGTGAAAAGGAGAGACAGATAGAAGGAGAGACAGATTAGAAAGGAGAGACAGATTAGAAAGGAGAGACACAGTGAAAAGGAGAGACACAGTGAAAAGGAGAGACAGATTAGAAAGGAGAGACACAGTGAAAGAGAGACGATTAGAAAGGAGAGACACAGTGAAAGGAGAGACAGATTAGAAAGGAGAGACACAGTGAAAGGAGAGACAGATTAGAAAGGAGAGACACAGTGAAAAGGAGAGACAGATTAGAAAGGAGAGACACGTGAAAAGGAGAGACAGATTAGAAGGAGAGACACAGTGAAAGGAGAGACAGTTTGGGAAGGTAAAGACATTGTGGGAGGTGAGGGGCAAGGTGAGTTTGGGACTACTTTCTTCCTCACTTTCTTTTTCCGCTTTTGTGGTAAGAGCTGAGGGGTTATGAATTCACACTGGCCCAGATTCTCCACATATATAAGTACTCCCATGGCCCGTCCCAGTGTGTCCGAGCACAAGAAAACACCTTTAAAATAATTACAAGATGGTATCACACGCCAATATGGAGCTCTGGCTGGAGTGAAGATCCTTCCATCTGGTGCTGGAGATGTGGAGCGGGCCCTCGCAACTACCTTCATATTTGGTGGCAATGTCCCGTCATCGTTGAATTCTGGCAGCAAGTTGAGAACCTTATTGGCGCTGTGTTACAGAAAGATTTGAAACTAAAACCAGAGACAGCTTTACTGAACTTTTTGATCTGGCCAGAATATAAAAATGCATCACACTTGGCCCAACATATTCTTAATGTGGCTAAACTATTAATACCGGTCCACTGGAAAACCACTGGTCTCCCCACACTATAACACCTGCAGGATAAGATACATTTACTTTATCATGTGGGTAACCACTCACAAGCCACCTTCTTGGATGTCTGGCAACCATGGGTTAACTATAGATCCTCAACTCTGACTACATAAACGAATTCTCCGACCCTGATAATACGCACTTGCTTGTGCCTACCTCCCTTCTCCTTTTACCCCCTCCCCCATACCATTTCCAACTACCTCCACTTCTACTATGTATACTCCTACTCGTTTCCATCTTTGATTATTTCTTTCTTGTTAACTATATCTACTGTTTGTACTTGTTATTGGGAACAATTTCCTTAACCCAATGCTTATTAATCAAGCCTGGAATGTCAGAGCGGAAGTTATGATTCATTTCCCAAAACAGTCCATTTAAACACATCTTTTTTTGGTAACGAAAGTAAGGCTTGTATCCTATATGTAATATACCTTGTAATGTTCATTTTCTTCTTAATAAAAAGAATTTTGAAAAGAAAAGGAAATGATATCAGTTACATGTGGATTTTTGACCTCACAGTTTCCCTTTAAGTGCAAAAATTCGGGCATGACTCAACTATCCCAGGCCCTCTGCCGATGCCGAGATAGCCCAACAAAAGCAGTGGCAGAGGGCTGGGATAAGGGAAAACCTGGTCGACTGGCTGCCTGCCCCCCAGCCTATGAAGCCTGACAGGTTGCTTCTTTGCTGGTGGATGCTTGGGACAAGCCGTACTACTGGGTCGCTGGGTGACGAGGGGCCGCTCCAACAGAGATGGATGCAGGCTCCAGGTTCTGTGGGGTTAAAAACAATTACTATTTTGTTAGCACTTTTCTGACCTGCAGGACTAAAAACATTAGACATGCGCATGCACAGTTTACAGTAATAAACCAGAACGATACTCATGCTCGATGAGCAAACACAGGCCTCAGGAACGTCATGAGGCAATTGTGTTTGTATTTCCTCAGCTGTGGAGCAGCACCACTTCGAACTTGCATCTCCTCTCTGAGGTCCTTATTGAAGTCATCCCTCATGGAATGCTAACAGATACATACTTTATTGACTGTGAAAAAAAAAAAATTTTGAATAATGCACCAACATTTACAGGTTCACTGCAGCTGCAAAGCACATACCAATACTTCCCTACGAACTTCCAGGGGGTTGTTTTGTGGACTTGTCCCAATCAGCCACCATCGATTTGGCCACTTCTTCCCAGAGCCGTCGAGTCAACGCCGAGTCGGAATTTTGACGATCACGTGGGTCCCACAACGGTACTCGTCCTTCAACAAGAGCAACCAGCTTCTCCCCATCAATGTACAGATTGCCTCTCTCCCATTGTGGAACCTATAAATAAGAAAACAAAAAAATAACCAAAAATAAATTGAGAACCCTTCCAAAAAAATGTAAAGATTATAAACTGTGAACACAAAAGCTTTACAGCTGTGATAACGGACAGACTACTGACACCACGTGTTTCGCCAACACGAACTGGAGCTCAACGACCCTGGGATGATTCCTGTCTACTTGACTCCTCCTGCTCTTCCACACTTGAAGTGTCCTGTAAATAAAATACATTACTTTAGCACATCGGTCCTATTGACTGTCTATACATATCAAGCAGTATAGCAAAGGTGATTACTTCAGCAGTGTCATGTCCACTCTGGGAAGGATTCAGGTCTTCACTGGAGGACAGCTTTGAAAAGCAGGCAGCAGTCAAGTGAAACACTAAAGATACCCAAACAGATAATATTAAAATTGTTTAAAAAACTCTAAAATAAGAAAAGGAAAAAAAAAATTGAAACACGACAGATGCCCAGACTGACATTACAGTCAGCAGTCCAACACCACAGCAGTCAGGCAGCACAAGATACTTGGGGAAAAAAATGGTGTACAGCGGTCCGCGCTGCCAGGGTGACTCACATCAAAGAATACACTGGTAGATGAAGAGTTAATCAGATCCTTCTTTATTCTCCAACGGGTTTCGGTGCCCTCTTGGCACCTTCATCAGGGATACCTCCACCCCACCAAACAGCTCCTATATATAGCAGCATTCATAACCATGATTAGTAGGTGTTGCCACAGGTATGACGTCAAAAACGTCATCAAAACAGGGAGGACCCAGGGTTTTGGCGCAATTATTACAAAAACCTCACAATTTACATACAATCATGAATACAACATATCACAGGCAATCTAAAAAATCCGTTTAGAAAGACCATTAACTAAACGAAATTCTAAGCGGAAACGTCTGCAAAATCACTTAGAAATGTATGCTGAAGGATGGAAAAAAAATAATAAGACCTATCCTCCTGGGGGATAGAACTCCTGAGCGCAAATGTTCACTAATGTGTGTGTTCTCTAGTGTCTTGTGCCACCTTCAGCTTACAGAAGAAGCATTAGAATTGTATTACTAAGATGTGCCATAAATTAATGCAATTGTGTTCGTTCTTTTTGTTTTTAGATAAAAACGAAGACAGGGAAAAAAATGAAGAATAAAATTAACTCTGACTAAAAACATTGCTAGTAAATTTTATTAGTTAAAAAGAAAGAATAAAAGAATATATACTATGTGATGTTTGGATAAAGCATTATTTAAAACTGTTTGAAGAATAAGAAGTAATACAAATTGATAAAAAATTAATAAGAAATTTCATAGTGTTCATATACTCTGATGGTTACTTTCTTAGACATGGGTTGTATATATAAAATGTCTGGGCTGGATGATAAAAAGAAAAAGGATTGTCCTTACATGTGTCTGTGGAGCACCAGATAAATGACTGGAGTGTCAGTGAGAGACTGCCGAGTTCTATCCTACCCCAGGTGAAAGCCTCATGACAATAAAAACATTTTGGGAAAGAAAAAGGAAAAAACAAGACATGTGGGACCACTTAAAATGTCCATATACAACATCATATAAAACAAATATTCAGAAAATGGTCATTTCTTACTAAGTATCTGGTGTAATATTCAAAAGCAACCACAAGATGGCACTTATCTGGAGCCTGTTACCGAGGTGATGCGAGTGAAACACTGGTACCCTGCAGACCTATTTTTCTGCCAGTAGGGGCAGACTAAAGTGAATGAATGGAAAAGAGATTGCTCAGTTCGTGTACGTAGTGTCTATTATAGTGCAAGAATAAATAGTGATTATGTGTGAGGGGAAAATAAAAAGTATATATAAAAAAACTAAGTGTTGGATCATATAAAAGTGCATGGTGCATTATTTCAGCTGGTTTTTTAATATATATAACTACAAAAACAGTCCAAGTTTAAAAAATAAATACAAATAATCCAAGTTTAAAAGTCCAGATAAGTGCCATCTTGTGGTTGCTTTTGAATATTACACCAGATACTTAGTAAGAAATGAACATTTTCTGAATGTTTGTTTTATATGATGTTGTATATGGACATTTTAAGTGGTCCCACATGCCTTGTTTTTTTCTTTTTCTTTCCCAAAATGTTTTTATTGTCATGAGGCTTTCACCTGGGGTAGGATAGAACTCGGCAGTCTCTCACTGACACTCCAGTCATTTATCTGGTGCTCCACAGACACATGTAAGGACAATCCTTTTTCTTTTTATCATCCAGCCCAGACATTTTATATATACAACCCATGTCTAAGAAAGTAACCATCAGAGTATGTGAACACTATGAAATTTTTTATTAATTTTTATTACTTCTTATTCTTCAAACACAGTTTTAAATACTGCTTTATCCAAACATCACATAGAATAAAAGAATATATACTTTCTTTTTAACTAATAAAATTTACTAGCAATGTTTTTAGTCAGAGTTAATTTTATTCTTCATTTTTTCCCCTGTCTTCGTTTTTATCTAAAAACAAAAAGAACGAACACAATTGCATTAATTTATGGCACATCTTAGTAATACAATTCTAATGCGTCTTCTGTAAGCTGAAGGTGGCACAAGACACTAGAGAACACACACATTAGTGAACATTTGAGCTCAGGAGTTCTATCCCCCAGGAGGATAGGTCTTATTATTTTTTTTCCATCCTTCAGCATACATTTCTAAGTGATTTTGCAGACGTTTCCGCTTGAAATTTCGTTTAGTTTTTTAATGGTCTTTCTAAACGGATTTTTTAGATTGCCTGTGATATGTTGTATTCATGATTGTATGTAAATTGTGAGGTTTTTGTAATAATTGCGCCAAAACCCTGGGTCCTCCCTGTTTTGATGACGTTTTTGACGTCATACCTGTGACAACACCTACTAATCATGGTTATGAATGCTGCTATATATAGGAGCTGTTTGGTGGGGTGGAGGTATCCCTGATGAAGGTGCCAAGAGGGCACCGAAACGCGTTGGAGAATAAAGAAGGATCTGATTAACTCTTCATCTACCAGTGTATTCTTTGATGTGAGTCACCCTGGCAGCGCGGACCGCTGTACACCTTTTTTTTCCCCCAAGTACCTTGATGCTTTTCCACGTGTGAGTGGTTCGGTGGAGGTCCAGCAGCAGCCATCAGGATATTATTCCTATCAAGCCTTCATACGAGTTGTGGGTGACACAACTGGATCAGGTGAGTGGACCGCTTTACTCACCGGTCTGTAAACTAGTGTCGAGTGATAAGGGCACTATTGCGCCTCTTGTTCCCCTCCCCTTTTATATTTGCTTGAGGCAGCACAAGAGGCAGTCACGTGTCCCCAGAGGCAGTCACGTGTCCCCAGAGGCAGTCACATGTCCCCAGAGGCAGTCACGTGTCCCCAGAGGCAGTCACGTGTCCCCAGAGGCAGTCACGTGTCCCCAGAGGCAGTCCAGCAGCAGTTCTACAATGTGACGAAAAAGGAAAGTGTTACAGAAAGCAACACATACATTGTCACAGTCTGCAGCGTGTCACAGTCTTCACAGTGTCAATTCACAGAGTAACACAGACAACCAAAAGAAAACAAGGACACTCATTAAAGGCAGCTGAAAGGTCCAACACATGAGAGGGCCAACAGCAGATGATAGTCGCAGTGGTGGTTGGTCTACAAGGAACAGAAGAAATGGCCAAAATGTGTCACACAATGTGACGTAAAGAGATTGAAAGAGTACAGACTTCATAATGAGACTGAGATTACAGGCTGCCAAATGAGACAGTCACACTCACGGTACAAGCTGCCAAACCTGAGCTAAAAACAGACTATCATGGGGACAATGAGACAGAATGTGAGAGATACAGAGTACAGACTGCATAATGCAACACACACACAGAGAGACAGAGTACAGGCTGCCAAATGAGACTGACAGTCGCACACATGGTACAAGCTGCCGAGACAGACAGACATTTTCAAAGTTTGCATACTTATATCCAGCATCCAAAGACAGCTCCTCAGTCCTGGACTTGCAGTCTCCACACACCTTTATGGAGCTAGGATTTGGGAGGGGCTGAAATCACTTCCTGAACATGCACAGTCAGATATCCTGATCCGCATCTAAGGCATCCATGTGTACTCATGCGTTCCCATAGAAAATCGTGCGTCGTTTTGACGCACTCATTCACCTCCAAACGACGCACTGGGATGCATCCACATGCAAACTGATGCACTGCATGTCCCTACGTACATAATGTTGAGTATAGGTGTGGCACCCCAGAGTCCAATTGCCGCAATGACATTGATCCCCTCGGGGGGTACGGTCGTGCCTAGAGGCAAGGAGAGGTATCCACACCAGGTAACCCACCACACACAACACCTTTCCTGACTCCAAACCAGAAGGGGGAGCTCTAACCTGGGTTCAGGGAAGCTCCATGATAAATTCTGGCCTTTGGCAGGGTTAGGCAGTTCAGTTCCTAGAAGGACTGTGAAGAGGTCCCGTGGACTGGAGCAGAGTAAGGCTCGTCCCAGGACAGAGAATAGCAAGAGTGAGGGACCTGTAGTAGAGGGTCTGAGGAAGTGGAGAAGCAGATCTGGGGAGTGGAGCTAGTTGCTGGGCTCACCCCAGTGCAGAGTGCCAGAAGCAGACACCGGAGTCCGAGGTTGTGAGGGTATTCCAGGCCCAGCAGCCAAACCCGAAGGACGGGAGGTTCTACGTCTTCCATCCACAACAAAGCCCAGGAGGCACAGCAGCACTAGAGAGCTCAAGGACAGTAGCCAGAGGAATGGTACCCGGGAAGGACTCGAGCTGCCTGCCATACGGGTGAGAGACTTTAAGCAGCAGGAGAGGGTGGCAGCTTAGCTACAGGCAGAGAGCACCCACCAAGAGTAGAGCAACAGGGAGGCCTCAGAAGTCACCAGGTCAGGAGATCCCCAACTTGCTTCCAGGCCAACCGGATTCCTAACATCTGTTGTGGACAGTACCTTGGACTAAACCTGCTACTACTGCCAGTAAAGGTAACAGAGACTACAACCTGTGTGTCTGTCGGTTCCTCCATGCCCTCAATCCTGCACCCCCAATGGCCTACCACCGCCATAGACTTTCCAGGTTGCTCTGGGGATCTGCTCCATCTGTGGGGATCGACATCATCACAGCTGCACTCCCATCATCCCCAGAGGTCCCGCCACTAATAGTCGAATATGGTGGCGTCACGACAACCATCCCTAACTCACTACCCCCAGCGCTTTTAACTCAACACCTGGGGCCACGGAGCCGGGCCCTCGACCCCTGTGACCCCTGGGGTGCGTCATAGGGACGCAATATGCATGCGGATGCTTGGAAAGAAGGATGGATGCCTATACAACGCACACAAATGCAATGTGAAATAAGCTTGATAACCATTTATCAGAAGAAATTACATAAATATTGTCATTTATATCAGATATAAAGTCAGGAGATAAAACCCTGCACATTACAGGACATGAAGATCTACGGGAGATCAGACATTTTGATTATATTTCTGGATTCACAGAACAAGATAAGGTTTAGAAGCGATTTTAAACAGAAATACTAGATTACAATAAGTTCTTAATAACCGTTGTGTTATTTTCATTTCATTTTCATATCAGTCATGAAAATAATAAATATAAGCAGGTCTATTCCTATAGAGCGGACAGTGCAGTAAACAGTGCAACCGTGCATGAAAATGATCGTAATCACAGACAAACTCTGCACGATGTTGTTGCTCCATGATCACATGCACTTTACAGTTATGGCCCCTTTACACGCAGCTACAGGTAACAGGTTTTCCACAGGTAACTTACTGGCTGCAGTGAAATCATGGAGACATGGTTCTATCTTGTTGCTGTGTACAAATGGAATCATGTCTCCATGATTTCACTGCAGCCAGTAAATTACCTGTGGAAAACCTGTTACCTGTAGCTGCGTGTAAAGTGGCCATTAGGGATTGTTATTTCACTGTATAATCACTTGATCATATGATGCTGTTATTAGGTAATAAGCCCCAGGCGATCAATAGCAGATAGGGCTCTACAGCCCCACCTAGTGGTAGGAACATCAGGAGGATATAATCCATGGTGGATCTGCTGTTCTTACACATCGTCTTCTCCTTGATATTCCCGTGTGTCTCCTGTGCACAATGATCACCTGTCTGCTGCTCCTCCTTATTCTCGGTAAGTCCTGACATTATCTGGAGACATTTACACCCTGCACAGATGTAATATTCTGCAGGAGATGACAGGTGACAGATACATCATATGGTATGTAATACGTTGTTAATAAGTAATACTTATAGTAGAAATCATCACACATGGATTTTCTGTTTCTGCTTTTTTCAAAAGTTTTTTTGAACTATAAGACGCACCCAGATTTTAGAGGAGGAAAATAGAGAAGAGAAATTAAGTAAAAAAATGTGTTTATAACGCAATGTTATGGGGAGAGGTCTGCTGCTGACACTGTAATGGGGGCAATGTCCCCATCCTGGGCCCCTTCCAGGTAATATATGATCCCCCACCCTGATATACAGCCACCATCCTAATATATAGCTTCTATACTGGTAAATCATCCCCCCATCCTGGATATGCAAATAGAGTCTGTGGAGCCTCGTTTAGAAGTCTGGCTAGGCAGGAGCAATGCCTAGTCCGTGTTGTTGGTCTACTAGGTATTGCACCCACCTAGCCAGAATCCTACTCCACACTGATGAGGGGCAACACCCCGAAACAGCTGTCTGTGGATGGATACCTGGCCTTGGTATTCCCTTGTCATATCTTTAAGCTTGTAAAGAGCTGGATTTTGACTCAAAGGGCCACTTAATATGGTGGTGGCCTCAAAGAGCCACCCCATGGCTAGGTCCTTCCCTGGAGGGATATCTGGCTAATCCTGTGTTAAGACTCCTAAACGAGGCTCCACAGACTCTATTTGCATATTCATAATTCCCAGGGGGCAATGCGCCTAGGAATTCACTGTGTTGAGCGCTGTAGCTGGCTGCCCGCAGTGTTTTCTTGGACTGGTCTCCCTGAGATCAGTGATTGCTTCGTGTTGCCCATCCTGGATATGGCATCTCCCATTCTCCATATGGCATCTCCCATTCTCCATATGGCATCCCCCATTCTGGATATAGAACCCCATCCTCCATATGGTACCTCCCATCCTGGATATATTACCCCCATCCTCCATATGGTACTCCCCCCATCCTGTATATGGCACCCCCCATCCTCCATATGGCACTCTGTCCTGGATATAGTACCTCCATCCTGGATATAGTACCCCCATCCTCTATATGGTACCCCCCCATCCTGGATACAGTACTCCCATCCTGGATACAGTACCTCCATCCTCCATGTGACACCCCCATCCTAGATATAGTACCCCCATCTTCCATATGGCACCCCCCTCCTGGATATAATACCCTCATCCTCCATATGGCACCCCCCCATCCTGTATATGGCACCCTCCCTCCTGGCTATAATACCCACATCCTCAGTATGAAACCCCTGCTGCCGTTCACACAAAAATAATAAACATTGTAACATGCCCGTCCACCGCTCCCCTCATCTCTCCTTCTGGGGCCCACAGCAATGACATCACTGTGCTTTGCCGCTCACATGATCGGAGAACGCCCTGGGGATGCACCAGGGACGTAACTACAGCAGGAGCAGGGGTTGCAATCGCACCTGGGCCCTGAAGCCTAGGGAGCCCCAAAAGTCCCTTTGGCCTATAGAAAAAGTATATTGCTATTAAAGATTTACAATAATTGGGGGCCCCGTTGGAGCTTGCGCATCGGGGCTCATTAGCTTCAAGTTATGCCACTGGGATACACAGACAGGAAGCAAGACGGGTAATGCTGCAGAAGGAGAGAAAGGCGAGCGGTGGACAGGTATGTTACAATGTTTATTATTGTTGTGTGAGCGGCAGCATGGGGGGCCATATACAGGATGGGGGGGGGGGGGGGGGATCAGTACACTGTCTACTGTAATGTGCACCACCTCCGCTCACCTTTCAGCGATACCTTCAGTAGTGAGAGGTGATAGACAGCGGGATGCAGTGAATATTACAGTAGACTAAGGAGCGGGCCCAAGTGCCACGTGCTGCTTCTAAAGCTCCCACCAGCCTCCTCCAGAGCTGCCCCCCCTCCAGCACAGTACACATTCACATTTGTAGAGCACAGACCCACATTCGGACCATGAGGCGCACCCCCACTTTCCCCCATCATTTCGGGGAAAAGTGTGTCTTATGGTCTACAAAATATGGTAATTCACTGAGTAGATGTGAGCTTTATTCCCATCATTGTTAGAAAGAACATAATGGAAACCCAACAGCCCCGCACTGTCCTATGTGTGAGCCTGACAATCCCATAACAATATGACCATAGACCTCCCAACTTACAAAGGTGGGAAATGAATACACTGCAGCTCGATGTAGCAATGCCTTTCTTATAGTAAGCCTCTTCACAAACCTCATACAGTCCATTATATGTGATCACACAGAAACATGGCTACTAATGAAGTCTACTAGAGTTTCTACACCGCACGGTGCAGCTTTTATGATGATCGGTGCCCCCAGCACAATGATGTCCTCAGTCATTCACACACTTTCCTGATCCAGAAGAGGAAGATTCCCTGTAACATCGGTCATTCCTGGTGACTGCACCGCTCAGTGTCACACAACACGATGATGATGGGTTTTATTTTCTAGCATCGGTCGAAGGAACCAAAATCCAGATGAAAGATTTCCAGATAATGCTATAATCGAAATATTAGACAAAAAAACTGCTAATTCTCTTCCTTTTGGCTGCTTATGTGTATCATCTCCAAATGGTCAGATAGCGGATACATTTCATAGGTAAGTGAATGTATATACAGTTGTAATAGACGTAACCTGCAGTCCTATCCAATGCCAAAGATAAAGAGAATTTTGTTTACGTACCGTAAATTCTTTTTTCTTTAATCATCAATGGGAGACCCAGACAATGGGGTTTTGGGCACTGCCCTCCGGAGGTCACACTAGGTACTACAAGTTTGTAGACACCGCCTCCTCCGCTTATAAACCCCTACCGCAGGGAACATCCTCAGTTTGGTCCATAAGCTGCGAGGAGGAAATAAACCACACCCGAAACATCGGGAAGAATGCCGTGCACAGACGGTTCAACGACCCGGCAAACACTGTCCCAACAGGGAACAGATCAACTGCAAAACATGCAACGGAACAACTGGGTGGGTGCTGGGTCTCCCATTGATGATTAAAGAAAAAAGAATTTACGGTACGTAAACAAAATTCTCTTTTTTCTGGTCATCATAATGGGAGACCCAGACAATGGGGATGTCCTAAAGCAATACCCCAGGGCGGGAAGAGTTCCTCAACAAGACGGATAACACATGGTTCCCTTTAAAGGTGGGCAACCGCCGCCTGGAGAACCCGCCTGCCCAAACTCGCATCCGCAGAGGCATGGGCATGCACCATATAGTGCTTAGAGAAAGTGTGTAGGCTGGACCAAGTGGCCGCCTGACACACCTGTAGAGCAGACGCTCGATGTCGCAAGGCCCAGGAGGCACCTACGGCTCTGGTAGAGTGAGCCTTCAATCCCACGGAGAGGCAAACCAGAAGACCGGTAAGCCTCTTGAATGGAAGCCTTAATCCATCTGGCCAAGGTTGACTTCGAAGCCGCGGACCCCTTACAGCGACCTGTCGTAAGAACAAATAAGGAATCCGAACTCCTAAAGGAGGCGGTCCTGGACACATAAATGCGTATAGCTCTCACGAGATCCAGAGTATGGAGGTCGCGTTCCACCTGATGAACGGGAGCGGGGCAAAATGATGGGAGAACAATCTCCTGGTTCAGGTGAAAAGTTGAAACCACCTTCGGCAAGAATTCTGGCCGTGGGCGCAACACCACCTTGTCTTGGTGAACAACCAGAAAGGGTGACTTGCACGATAGTGCAGCCAATTCTGAGACCCTCCTCAGAGATGTAATCGCCACCAGAAAGGCCACTTTCTGGGACAGACGAGATAGAGAAACATCCCTCAGAGGCTCAAACGGCAGTTTCTGTAATGCCGCCAGGACCATGTTAAGGTCCCACGGGTCCAGAGGTCTCCTGTAGGGCGGAACCATCCGCGACACCCCTTGTAGAAATTGACGGACCTTCGGGAGGAGCGCCAATCGCCTGTCAAACAGCACAGAAAGTGCTGATACTTGACCTTTCAAAGAGCCAAGGGATAATCCCAACTCCAAACCCGACTGTAGGAAGGCCAACAACGTCGGGATGGACAAGGGCCACGGGGACCGTCCACCAGAGGCACACCAGGTAAAAAAGATTTTCCACGTCCTGTGGTACATCTTCCTGGAAACGGGCTTCCTAGCCCGATTCATAGTGGCCACCACTGTAGGGGAGAAACCCCTGGATGTCAGCAGCCAGGCCTCAAGAGCCATGCAGTCAATCTGAGGGCCCTGGAATTGAGGTGGAAGAATGGGCCTTGCGCGAGTAAGTCTGCGCGATCTGGAAGAGCCCACCTGTGTCCGCCTGACAGTTGCCACAGGTCCGGATACCAGGACCTCCTGGCCAATCCGGAGCCACTAGAATGGCTACTCTGCACTCCGACCTGATTTTCCACAGAACCCTGGGAATCAGAGCCAGAGGCGGGAACACATATGGCAGCTGGAAACTGGACCAACTCAGGATCAGGGCATCCGCCCCCAGAGACTGAGGATCCCAGGATCTCGCCATGTATTGCGGCACCTGATGATTGAGCCGCGAGGCCATCAGATCCACGTCCGGAGTGCCCCATCTGCCGCAGATGTCCCGGAAGACGTCTGGATGTAGAGACCACTCTCCGGCGTCCATCCCCTGCCGGCTCAGGTAGTCGGCCTCCCAGTTCTCGACCCTGGGATGTGAACTGCGGAGATCAGGCAGTCGTTTTCCTCTACCCACGACAGAATGCGGTGGACTTCGGCGAGGGCCTGAGCGCTTCTGGTCCCTCCCTGATTTATGTAGGCGACGGCCGTCGCATTGTCGGACTGTACCCGAATGGGCTGTCCTGTCAGGAATTTCTGAAACGCCAGGAGCGCCAGATAGACCGCCTTGATCTCCAGTACGTTGATCTGCAACGTCGACTCCGACTGAGTCCAGAGGCCTTGAGCCCTGTGGTGTAAGAACACCGCCCCCCAGCCCTTCAGACTGGCGTCGGTGGTCACCACTAACCATGACGGTTTGAGGAATGACCGGCCCCGTGACAAGTGACGTGGCTGGAGCCACCACTGCAGGGAGTCCCTGGTCGGTTGTGACAGTGCCACCAACCGATTCAGAGAGATCGCTCTCTTGTCCCATCGGCGAAGAATCTCCAGCTGGAGAGAACGGAGACGAAACTGTGCAAAGGGCACCGCCTCTATCGCCGCTACCATGCGTCCCACCAGTCTCATCAACGCCCGAAGGGATGAATGAGGTGACAGGAGAACATTCTGTACTCCTGAGTGGATCGCCAGCTGCTTGGCTTGAGGTAGAGACACCAGGGCCGAGTCCGTGTGGAAGTCCATGCCCAGATATGTCAATGACTGGGTCGGAACCAGGGTCGACTTCTGAGTATTGAGAAGCCACCCGAACTGTTCCAGAGACCTCATGGTCACCTCCAGGCTCACCCGACAAAGGTCTTCCGATGGCGCCCTGACCAATAGGTCGTCCAGATAGGGTATGACGGCGTGACCCTGCACATGCAGGAGAGCCATCATAGAGGCCATCACCTTCGTGAACACCCGTGGTGCTGAGGCCAACCCGAAGGGTAGGGCCACAAATTGGAAGTGTTCGTCCCCCACTGCGAATCGTAACCAGCGCTGATGAGCCGGTGCAGTGGGCACGTGAAGGTAAGCGTCCCTGATATCGATGGACGCAAGGAAGTCTCCCTGCGACACAGCCGCGATAACGGAGCGTAGGGATTCCATGCGGAACTTCCGAACCAACACGTGACGGTTGAACAATTTGAGGTCCAGGACCGGTCGAAAGGAGCCGTCCTTTTTCGGGACAATAAAGAGGTTGGAGTAAAAACCCCTGAACCTCTCTGCCGTGGGCACTGGGACCACTACTCCGTCTCTGCGGAGTCCCTCCAACACCAGGTGAAAAGCCTGAGCCTTTTCTGGGGATGGAACAGACCGATGGAATCGGGATAACGGTTTTGATGTCAGCTCTATCCTGTAACCTCGCGAGACTACGTCTCGAACCCACTGATCTTGAACGTGAAGTAGCCACCTGTCCTGGAATCGAGACAGGCGGCCCCCCACCTGTGGGGAGGCAGGATGAGAGAGCGAGTCATGTCGAGGCGGGCTTGGGGGTGGCAGCTGCCGCCCCCGCCGGCTTCTTCTGACGACTCTTGGAGCGCCACTGAGTAGCTGGCTTGCCCCCCTCGGTCCCGCGCGAGCGGACGTCGTGGATGACTGCGAGCTGGAGCGAAAGGACCACTGTTTAGGGTTCCTTTTAACGGTATACCGTGGCTTAGGCTTATTCTGCGGTATCTTAGACTCAGCAGAATCCTTTATCAGCTTGTCCAGCTCGGTGCCAAAAAGCCTGTCACCGGCGAATGGAAGATTCTGCAGAATCTTCTTAGATGTGGCATCTGAGTCCCAAAGACGTAGCCACAACAACCTGCGGATCGCTATCGCATTGGCTGAAGCCACAGCTGAGCGAGTGGCAGTTTCCAAAGATGCCGTCCTGGCATAGTCCGCATAGGCCCTTGCTCTCTCTGTAAGCGCCAGGACCTCTGGACTGGATCTTGCCAGGTCCGTGATACCATCCAAGCAGGTAGTAATCGCTTGTAAGGTCCAGACCGTGGCAAAAATTAGGGGCAAATGAAGACCCCACAGCCTCATAGGAAGACTTGGCGAGTTGCTCGACCTGTCTATCAGTCGCATCCTTCAATGAGGAGCTATCAGAGGCAGAAAACAGGGAGCGTGCAGCAATTCTAGTCATGGAAGCGTCCACCTTCGGGGACTGCGACCATTCCTGAAGCACCTCCTGGGAGAAGGGGAATCGATTGTCCTTAGGTTTGCGGACATAGCGCCGCCCAGGATGTAACCTGGGTGCTCTAACCACCCTTCCAAAATTAGTGTGGTCCATGAAAGAGCCACTTGGTCTAGCCTCTGGCCGCAGCCATTGATAGACCTCCTTCGGGTGCACGATAACCTCTTCAGGGGGAGTCACGAGACGTAAGGTCTCATTGATGGAGGACACCAGATCCTCCACCCCATCTGGAGGTTCAGACACAGACCCGAGAGTAGACCCCCCATCATCTTCCTCACCATCAGAGGAACGCTCCTCCTCAGAGAGAGCCTGGAGCTCGGGTGACTCCTCACGACGAGCTCGCTTAAGGGGTCTCACAGCAGAAGAGGGAGACACCTGGGGGTAACTGGAAGGAGTAGCTGGGTTTTCCAGTCTCCTATGAAGTGCCTCCAGTGACTGCGACATGGAGGACATCTGGGACAGCAGGGATTCATTGATCCTATTCTGCGTTTCCCATGGTCCTGGGATCACCTGAACCTCAGGGTACAGCACCGGAGCTGCTGCCTCAGCAGTGCCAGTCCGGGCTTCTGGGCGTCCGCAGTTATTGCAGGACCCCTCCACCAGTGTACCATTGCATGTAGCACAGGTAATGGTGGCATCCGCCGCCTTAGCAGCAAGCTTCCTAACTGAGGACATAGCCACAGTAGGGGATGTATAAGCCAAGTCGTACAGACAAACAAACCGGGAATCCCGGTGGCTTACCGACCGCAGTAAAGCGGTGGGAGGAAGCGGTGTGTGTGTGTGACCTCCGCGAGTTCCGGTCTCCCTCTGAAGTGCAGACACGCGCTGCCGTAGATCCCAGCCGGGAAGTGAGGGAGAAGATGGCCGCCGCCAGTAAAGTCGTGGGCGGCGCCGAGAACACGCGGGAAGCACACACACACGCCCCCCGGTGACGTCACCGCAAGGGCTGCCTCCTCTCCTCCAGGCAGCCTCATAATGGAGGTGCTGGAGCCCGCAGCGCGGGAAATAGTGTAAAACACAGTACACACACACGGACTGCAATTACATCCAAAGATCAGCAGTCTACGGCCTCAGCCCCTGTGACACACAGGGCGGTCAGCCAGGGTGCCCCCAGCACAGGGTACACCTCCAGATCCGCGGACCCGAGGGTAACGCGCGGTCTGAGTGTCAGGACACATAAAGTGACAGACACTACCCCCAGGCACACAGGAGACACAGAGTGCCTCAGTGCCGGTCCGGTCTGTAAGCACCATTTAGGGAGGCCTCGGACGGGGGTTCAGCCCAGTCCGGAGTGTAAGCACCATTTAGGGAGGCCTCGGACTGGGCTGGCTCCAGTCCGGTCTGTAAGCACCATTTAGGGAGGCCTCGGACGGAGCGGAGCTGTGCAAGGCTCCCATCTCCCACTCTCCAGAGCCCCCCAGAGAGGGATGGAAAGGAGCGCGACAGCGTACCGGGAGAACACAAAGTGTCCAGGCTCTAGGCCCTCCGGTACCTCCACCTGCGTGTGCCACAAGGGTGAGCGGGAGGCTGTCGCAGGTCCCGACCAGGACCATATTACCTTGTCTTCAGACGCCATCACGTAAGTAGTGAAAATGCAGTGAAGTGCAAGCAAAGCGTGATCCTCCGAGCACACTAAGTTTAAAACTGAGGATGTTCCCTGCGGTAGGGGTTTATAAGCGGAGGAGGCGGTGTCTACAAACTTGTAGTACCTAGTGTGACCTCCGGAGGGCAGTGCCCAAAACCCCATTGTCTGGGTCTCCCATTATGATGACCAGAAAAACAGTGATAACTCTGTCTACAAATAATGTAATATATGCCACCTGCAGTCCTATGTAACACCAGAGTTTAGAGGTGTATCTAGGCTTTCCGGCCCCCGGGGTGAGAATTCCCGCCCACACAGTTCGGGTAGTCATCATGTAACCGACCTTTTATTGATATGTGATTTGCACACTTAGTCACGTGTGATTTTGTGACCTCCCGCGCTCACCCCCAGCATCAGAGAATCCTAATAGTGTGCAGTGTATGCTGTAGGAATTCAAAAGTCAGCAGTCACAGAGAGTGATTGCAGACTCATGATAAAATTGGACAACCTCTTTAATTCTCCTAACATATATAAAAACATAGTAACCACTTTACAATACTTTATTAAAGATGTTGTCCACTACTGTAAGGCTGGTGTCACACTAACATTTGTGCATGCATGCAGAGGGCATGCAGACGCAAACGTAGTGCAAACGCTGCCATACTGATGTGAACGCAGCGAAGAATCTCCGCATGCGTTCACATCAGTATGGTGCCCGGCCAACCAATAAGCGGCCGTGGTGACATCAGGGAGGCAGGGATCAGCGGCGGAGATTTCCTCTTCATGGCCGCCGCTGATCTCCCGACGGTGTCGGCGCGGGAGATCTGAAGATACAGCTGATCTGACAGCTATTTAAATCTCCAGCGCCAACATCACCTATTCGGTGTCAGCACAGGAGATCTAAACAGTTGTCAGATCAGCTGTTTCTTCAAATTTCCCGCACCAACACCGCTGGGAGATTAGCGGTGGCTCCAGCTGATCTCCCGGTGGCCGGTGCCGATCAGCGGTGGCCACCGGGAGAGATTTCAATGTGATTCGCAGCATTCTCCTGCGCTGTCATGCGGAGGACACTGCGGATCCATTGACTTCCATGCATTGTTTGTGCGCTTGCGGTCGCTTGCTGATAAAACAAGCGCCTGCACAAAAAATGCAACAGGTTGCGTTCGGAGGGCGGAGGAGGGCAGACAAATTTTGCGCATCCGAACGCAACCGCAACCGAACGCAGCCAAACACAGGTATCATGCGTTCCCATGTTAAACATAGGAACACAGTGTGCATGCGTTTTGGCTGCGTTTGGAACGTTGCGTTTACATATGCAGATGTGAAACCAGTCTAACATTGCTGACATCCATAGGATAGGTCATCACTGTCTGATGAGTATGGGTCCAGCTCCTCCACCAATCGCCTATTTTAGATGCTGGTGGCAGCAGCAGATGTCCGAAAGTGCTAAGTTCTGGATCTGCTCTGTCTTCTGACGGTGTCCATGATCCTATACTGCACGTCCGCCTCTTTTACTTTATTAGGAGGCTGATGTGCACTACCCGGCCACAGCCACTGTCAGAAAGTGGAATAGATCCGGAAATGAGTACTTACTGCCGCCTGCTGCTGCCGCCTCTAGCACCTGGAACAGCCGATTGGCCGGGGTGCCGGCTGATCTGACATTGATGACCTATCCTAACGATAAGTCATCAATGTTAAAGTAGTAGATAACCTCTTTAACATAGCCATGTAAAATATAATCTTACAAGTTATGAATGTGTAAAGGATCAGAACTACCGTATATACTCGTGTATAAGCCGACCCCCCTAATTTTGCCCCCAAAACCTGGGAAAACCTATTGACTCGTGTATAAGCAGAGGTGGACCCCAGCACAGGTATACAGCCCCCAGCAGTGTGGTATACAGGCCCCCCCAGTGGTAGTATACAGCAGCCTCCCCATGGCATATACAGCCCCACAGCAGCATATACAGCAGCCCCAGTGGTATACAGCAGCCCCCCAGGTATACACAGACCCACCAGTATATACAGCAGCCCCCAGTGGTATACACAGACCCCACCAGTATATACAGCAGCCCCAGTGGTATACACAGACCCCACCAGTATATACAGCAGCCCCAGTGGTATACATGACAGACCCCACCAGTATATACAGCAGCCCCAGTGGTATACACAGACCCCACCAGTATATACAGCAGCCCCAGTGGTATACACAGACCCCACCAGTATATACAGCAGCCCCAGTGGTATACACAGACCCCACCAGTATATACAGCACCCCAGTGGTATACAGGCCCCACATTCCAGTATATACAGCAGCCCCCGGGGGTACACAGCAGCCCCCGGGGGTACACAGCAGCCCCCGGGGGTACACAGCAGCCCCCAAATGATGGCACTCGCCCCCCCTGCTGCTTAACTTACCATCCCCGGTCTTGTGCACACACAGCGCCGGTCCTCGGTGCTCTCTCCTCCATGCTCCCGTCCTCGCTGCATCCGGGATCCCCGGCCGTCGCACGATGACGTCATATGCCTGCGACGGCCGGGATCCCGGATGCAGCCGGACGGGAGCATGGAGGAGAGAGCACCGAGGACCGGCGCTGTGTGTGCAGAAGACCGGGGATGGTAAGATAAGCAGCGGGGGGCCCTTACACAGCGGGGAAGGCGAGTGCCTGCATTTGAGGGCCAGATATGCACTGCTTCCCCCTGCCGCTGATTGACAGGGGGAAGCAGTGCATATATAATGAGCGGCCCCACGTGACGGGGCCGCTCATACAGCAGCCTCCCCCCGCCTCCCCAGCCCCGGACACAGCCCCCACCACAGCAGCCTACCGTATTAACCCGTGTATAAGCCGAGGGGGAGACTTTTCAGCCCAATTTTTGGGCTGAAAAACTCGGCTTATACACGAGTATATACGGTAATAACAGCACTAGAATACATCACCAGACCCACCAGAAGTACAGAAATACATAATTAGAACCCCCATCAGTACAGGAACACAGCATCAAAACCACCAACAGTACAGAAATTCCTCATCAGCAGTACAGAAATTCCTCAATAGAACCATTAACTACATACATTCATCATCAGAACCACCATCAGTAAAGAAATTCATTATCAAAACCAACAATAGTACAGAAATACCCCTCATAAGTACAGGAATACATCACAGAAGCTACCATCAATAAATGGTTCATAAATTGTATTGTCAGGTCAAGTCCATATATATACATTTGTATTGCATTAACCTACAACTTCCACTAACTCTTTAACAATGGTAAGGAGGTACTTGGAGTTACTAAGTCATCATCAGATTGCAGGACATACTGGAACCACAGTACTGATGAGAATGTGTCAGTATCACAAATAATAATTTACATTCAGGTACCTTATAGATGACCTTGTCTCTGATCAGTCATCCATTTCTTTTCTTCATCTGGTCCATGACGACTTTTCCCATCCACGTCTCATCTCTGCAGACTTCCATCTTGTCTGGTATTCTGCAGCACATCCTGGCACAATACCCTTAATAGAATGATTATATTACTCCTATATAAAAATATTTCCCCTTAAAAAATAATTGCCCCTCACTGTGTTCTCTGCACAAAATATGACTCACATAATGTCCCTCTAATAGTACATGCCCACCACACTGCCTTCTTTCCATACTGATCCCCCAATACTGCCCAGTGTGTATACTATGCCCCCTCATTACACACCCCTCCTTGCTATGGCCTAACACTGTCCTCACCATGCACCCCCTCCCCAGTCTCTATTCTGTGCTCAGTCACAATTTTCTCAACCCATACTGTGTTCTCATTACCTCCAAACTCATCCCCCTTATTCACCATACTGTGTATACATCCCCTCTTACCCTCTTTACAATTACTGTGTCCATATATACATTCCCCCCTTACCCTCTCTCCCATTGCTGTGTCCACATACATCCTCCTCAACCGCTCTCCATATAGTGTGTCCATATACATCCGTACACACCCTCTATCTGTATAGTGAGTCCACATACATCCTCCTCAACCGCTCTCCATATAGTGTGTCCATATACATCCGTACACACCCTCTATCTGTATAGTGATCCACATACATCCCTCCTCACCCTCTCATTGTATACTGTGTCCATATACATCTTTCCTCACCCTGTTCCATATACATCTCTCCACACCCTCTCTGTATAGTGTGCCCATATACATCCCCCTCACCTGTACTGTCTCCATAGATGCACTCCTCATCAACCCTTATTGTCTCCATAGATGCACTCCTCCTCAGCCCTTATTGTCTCCATAGATGCACTCCCCCCCCCAGCCCTTATTGTCTCCATAGATGCACTCCCCCCTGCCCTTATTGTCTCCATAGATGCACTCCCCCCTGCCCTTATTGTCTCCATAGATGCACTCCCCCCTGCCCTTATTGTCTCCATAGATGCACTGCCCCTGCCCTTATTGTCTCCATAGATGCACTCCCCCCTGCCCTTATTGTCTCCATAGATGCACTCCCCATCAGCCCTTATTGTCTCCATAGATGCACTCCTCCTCAGCCCTTACTGTCTCCATAGATGCACTCCTCCTCAGCCCTTATTGTCTCCATAGATGCACTCCCCCTCAGCCCTTATTGTCTCCATAGATGCATCCTGCCTATTTCTCCATAATCCCTCCCTCAGCCCTTATTGTCTCCATAGATGCACTCCCCCCTGCCCTTATTGTCTCCATAGATGCACTCCTCCCTGCCCTTATTGTCTCCATAGATGCACTCCCCCTGCCCTTATTGTCTCCATAGATGCACTCCTCCTCAGCCCTTATTGTCTCCATAGATGCACTCCTCCTCAGCCCTTATTGTCTCCATAGATGCACTCCTCCTCAGCCCTTATTGTCTCCATAGATGCACTCCCCCTCAGCCTTATTGTCTCCATAGATGCACTCCCCCTCAGGCCTTATTGTCTCCATAGATGCACTCCCCCTCAGCCCTTATTGTCTCCATAGATGCACTCCTCCTCAGCCCTTATTGTCTCCATAGATGCACTCCTCCTCAGCCCTTATTGTCTCCATAGATGCACTCCTCCTCAGCCCTTATTGTCTCCATAGATGCACTCCCCTCAGCCCTTATTGTCTCCATAGATGCACTCCCTCAGCCTTATTGTCTCCATAGATGCACTCCTCCTCAGCCCTTATTGTCTCCATAGATGCACTCCCTCAGCCCTTATTGTCTCCATAGATGCACTCCCCTCAGCCCTTATTGTCTCCATAGATGCACTCCTCCAGCCCTTATTGTCTCCATAGATGCACTCCCCCTCAGCCCTTATTGTCTCCATAGATGCACTCCTCCTCAGCCCTTATTGTCTCCATAGATGCACTCCTCCTCAGCCTTCCTTATTGTCTCCATAGATGCACTCCTCCTCAGCCCTTATTGTCTCCATAGATGCACTCCTCTCAGCCCTTATTGTCTCCATAGATGCACTCCCTCCTCAGCCCTTATTGTCTCCATAGATGCACTCCCTCAGCCCTTATTGTCTCCATAGATGACCACCCATGCTCCATCACTCCTCCAGCCCTTATTGTCTCCATAGATGCACTCCCCTCAGCCCTTATTGTCTCCATAGATGCACTCCCCTCAGCCCTTATTGTCTCCCATAGTTTGCATCCTCCCCTCAGCCCTTATTGTCTCCATAGATGCACTCCCTCTCAGCCCTTATTGTCTCCATAGATGCACTCCACTCTCAGCCCTTATTGTCTCCATAGATGCACTCCTCCTCAGCCCTTATTGTCTCCATAGATGCACTCCCCCCAGCCCTTATTGTCTCCATAGATGCACTCCCCCTCAGCCCTTATTGTCTCCATAGATGCACTCCTCCTCAGCCCTTATTGTCTCCATAGATGCACTCCTCCTCAGCCCTTATTGTCTCCATAGATGCACTCCTCCTAGCCCTTATTGTCTCCATAGATGCACTCCCCTCAGCCCTTATTGTCTCCATAGATGCACTCCTCCTCAGCCCTTATTGTCTCCATAGATGCACTCCCCTCAGCCCTTATTGTCTCCATAGATGCACTCCCCTCAGCCCTTATTGTCTCTCATAGATGCACTCCTCCTCAGCCCTTATTGTCTCCATAGATGCACTCCTCCTCAGCCCTTATTGTCTCCATAGATGCACTCCTCCTCAGCCCTTATTGTCTCCATAGATGCACTCCTCCTCAGCCCTTATTGTCTCCATAGATGCACTCCTCCTCAGCCCTTATTGTCTCCATAGATGCACTCCTCCTCAGCCCTTATTGTCTCCATAGATGCACTCTCCCAGCCCTTATTGTCTCCATAGATGCACTCCTCCTCAGCCCTTATTGTCTCCATAGATGCACTCCTCCTCAGCCCTTATTGTCTCCATAGATGCACTCCTCCTCAGCCCTTATTGTCTCCATAGATGCACTCCCCTCAGCCCTTATTGTCTCCATAGATGCACTCCTCCTCAGCCCTTATTGTCTCCATAGATGCACTCCCTCAGCCCTTATTGTCTCCATAGATGCACTCCTCCTCAGCCCTTATTGTCTCCATAGATGCACTCCTCCCGCCCTTATTGTCTCCATAGATGCACTCCTCCTCAGCCCTTATTGTCTCCATAGATGCACTCCTCCTCAGCCCTTATTGTCTCCATAGATGCACTCCTCCTCAGCCCTTATTGTCCCCATAGATGCACTCCCCTCAGCCCTTATTGTCTCCATAGATGCACTCCTCCTCAGCCCTTATTGTCTCCATAGATGCACTCCTCCTCAGCCCTTATTGTCTCCATAGATGCACTCCTCCCAGCCCTTATTGTCTCCATAGATGCACTCCTCCTCAGCCCTTATTGTCTCCATAGATGCACTCCCCTCAGCCCTTATTGTCTCCATAGATGCACTCCTCCCTAGCCCTTATTGTCTCCATAGATGCACTCCCCTCAGCCCTTATTGTCTCCATAGATGCACTCCTCCTCAGCCCTTATTGTCTCCATAGATGCACTCCTCCTCAGCCCTTATTGTCTCCATAGATGCACTCCCTCAGCCCTTATTGTCTCCATAGATGCACTCCTCCTCAGCCCTTATTGTCTCCATAGATGCACTCCTCCTCAGCCCTTATTGTCTCCATAGATGCACTCCCTCCTCAGCCCTTATTGTCTCCATAGATGCACTCCCTCAGCCTTATTGTCTCCATAGATGCACTCCTCCTCAGCCCTTATTGTCTCCATAGATGCACTCCTCCTCAGCCCTTATTGTCTCCATAGATGCACTCCTCCTCAGCCCTTATTGTCTCCATAGATGCACTCCTCCTCAGCCCTTATTGTCTCCATAGATGCACTCCCTCAGCCTTATTGTCTCTATAGATGCACTCCTCACGTGTTCCCTTTCGTCTTCAGGCGCTGTTTGTTGCACCTGAGGAGTGACGTCAGCAGTGTGATCAGGTGACCGCAACACACAGCTGACGAATATAATCCCTCCCCCGAAAATGAGCTGTGGCAGGGCAAGAAAAAAATAATGATACTCACCTGCCTCTGCCGTCCATGTCCTCCGGAGCTTCCCGCTGCCACCGCCGCCTTGTACATAGCCGCCGGGCGCCATAGATGTACGATAATAAGCCATCAGCCAATCAGGCGGCTGCTGGTGTCTGATTGGCCGAGGCGTTACCGTACATCTCCTGTACGGAGGGAACTGCGCCGCTCAGTGTGTATGTACGGTAATGCCAGGGCCAATCAGACGCCAGCAGCCGCCTGATTTGCTGATGGCTTATTATCGTACATCTACGGTGCACGGCTACGTACAGCGGCGGTGGCAGCGGTAAGCTCCGGAAGGGTCCGGTGGCACCGCAGTGCAGAGGCACTGTGTATATGTGTGTGTGTCTGACTGTGTGTGTCTGACTGTGTGTGTCTGTGTCTTACAGTGTGTGTCTGACTGTGTGTGTCTGTGTCTGACTGTGTATGTGTGTGACTGCAGAGGAATATTGGGGGCTGTACTCCCCCCACCACCACTATAATACTATAATATATGGAGGACTATGGGGTGCATTACACTATATGGAGGACTATGGCGTGCATTATATTATCTAGAAGACAATGGCGTGCATTACACTATATGGAAGACTACAGAGTGCATTACACTATATGGAAGACTACAGAGTGCATTACACTATATGGAGGACTACAGAGTGCATTACACTATGTGGAGGACTATGGCGTGCATTACACTATGTGGAGGACTACGGAGTGCATTATATTATCTAGAAGACTATGGCGTGCATTACACTATTGGAGGACTACGGGTGCATTAATATTGGAAGACTATGGCGTGCATTACACTATATGGAAGACTACGGGTGCATTATATTATCTAGAAGACTATGGCGTGCATTACACTATATGGAGACTATGGGTGCATTAATTTTAGAAGACTATGGCGTGCATTACACTATATGGAGACTATGGGTGCATTAATTATCTAGAAGATATGGCAGTGCATTACACTATATGGAGGACTACGGGGTGCATTATATTATCTAGAAGACTATGGCGTGCATTACACTATATGGAAGACTAATGGCGTGCATTACACTATATGGAAGACATGGCGCATTACACTATATGGAGACATGGGTGCATTACACTATATGAGAGACTACGGGTGCATTACACTATATGGAGACTATGGCGTGCATTACACTATATGGAGGACTACGGGGTGCATTATATTATCTAGAAGACTATGGCATGCATTACACTATATGGAGGACTAGGGTGCATTATATTATCTAGAAGACTATGGCGTGCATTACACTATATGGAGACTACGGGTGCATTATATATCTAGAAGACAATGGCGTGCATTAACACTATGAATGGGGACTATAGAGCGGTGCATTACACTATATGGAGGACTAGGAGTGCATTATATTATCTAGAAGACTATGGCGTGCATTACACTATATGGAGGACTACGGAGTGCATTATATTATCTAGAAGACTATGGCGTGCATTACACTATATGGAGGACTACGGGTGCATTATATTATCTAGAAGACTATGGCGTGCATTACACTATATGGAGGACTACGGGGTGCATTATATTATCTAGAAGACTATGGGTGCATTACACTATATGGAGGACTATGGTGCATTATATATCTAGAAGACATGGCGTGCATTACACTATATGGAGGACTACGGGTGCATTACACTATGAAGAGGACTACGGGGTGCATTATATTATCTAGAAGACTATGGCGTGCATTACATATATGGAGGACTACGGGGTGCATTATATTATCTAGAAGACTATGGCGTGCATTACACTATATGGAGGACTATGGGGTGCATTATAATTATCTAGAAGACATGGCGTGCATTACACTATATGGAGGACTATGGGTGCATTATATTATCTAGAAGACAATGGCGTGCATTACACTATATGGAGGGCTATGGGTGCATTATATTATCTAGAAGACTATGGCGTGCATTACACTATATGAGGACTACGGGTGCATTATATTATCTAGAAGACTATGGCGTGCATTACACTATATGAGGACTATGGGTGCATTATATTATCTAGAAGACTATGGCGTGCATTACACTATATAGATGACTACGGGTGCATTACAATATATGGAGGACTACGTGGGTGCATTATATTATCTAGAAGACAATGGCGTGCATTACATATATGGAGGACTACGGGGTGCATTATATTATCTAGAAGACTAATGGGTGCATTACACTATATGGAGGACTACGTGGTGCATTATATTATCTAGAAGACAATGGCGTGCATTACACTATATCAGGACTACAGGGTGCATTACACTATATGAGGACTATCGGGTGCATTATATTATCTAGAAGACAATGGCGTGCATTATACACTATATGCAGGACTATGGGTGCATTACACATATAGAGGACTACGGGGTGCATTATATTATCTAGAAGACTATGGCGTGCATTACAATATATGGAGGACTACGTGGGTGCATTAATTATCTAGAAGACAATGGCGTGCATTACACTATATGGAGGACTAGGGGGTGCATTATATTATCTAGAAGACAATGGCGTGCATTACACTATATGGAGGACTATGGGGTGCATTATATTATCTAGAAGACTATGGCGTGCATTACACTATATAGAGGAACTATCGGGGTGCATTATAATATCTGAGAAGACTATGGCGTGCATTACACTATATAGATGGTGCTACGGAGGTGCATTATATTATCTAGAAGACTATGGCGTGCATTACACTATATGGAGGACTAGGGGTGCATTATATTATCTAGAAGACTATGGCGTGCATTACACTATATAGAGGACTACGGGGTGCATTATATTATCTAGAAGACTATGGCGTGCATTACACATATGAGGACTACGGGTGCATTATATTATCTAGAAGACTATGGCGTGCATTACACTATATGGAGGACTACGGGGTGCATTATATTATCTAGAAGACAATGGCGTGCATTACACTATATGGAGACTAGGGGTGCATTACACTATATGGAGGACTACGGGGTGCATTATATTATCTAGAAGACTAATGGGTGCATTACACTATATGGAGGACTACGGGTGCATTATATTATCTAGAAGACATGGCGTGCATTACACTATATGAGGACTACGGGTGCATTACACTATATGGAGGACTACGTGGGTGCATTATATTATCTAGAAGACATGGCGTGCATTACACTATATGGAGGACTACGGGGTGCATTATATTATCTAGAAGACTAATGGCTGTGCATTACACTATATGGAGGATACGGGGTGCATTATATATCTAGAAGACTATGGCTGCATTACACTATATGGAGACTATGGGGTGCATTATATTATCTAGAAGACTATGGCGTGCATTACACTATATGGAGGACTAGGGTGCATTATATTATCTAGAAGACTATGGCGTGCATTACACTATATGAGGACTACGGGGTGCATTACACTATGAGGACTATGGGTGCATTATATATATGGAGGACTAGGGTGCATTACACTATATGGAGGACTATGGGGTGCATTATATTATCTAGAGACTATGGCGTGCATTACACTATATGGAGGACTACGGGGTGCATTATATTATCTAGAAGACTATGGCGTGCATTACACTATATGGAGGACTACGGGGTGCATTAACTAAGACTATGGAGGATACATATAGGGATAGTGTGCATTATATTATCTAGAGGACTATGGCGTGCATTACACTATATGGAGGACTACAGGGTGCATTATATA